>CM060451.1:150198678-151398678 GCA_030545235.1 Helianthus tuberosus | reverse complement strand
ACAGATCTGAGAGATACTCAGGAGACTGTGTTTTAATTCAGGAACGTAGTTCACATTCTCGAAGCTTAACACCCCATTTTGCATTGTTCCCTTTGAAGGGATTCTGCCAGATTCTCCTCCCGCAAATGAGACATATCCACCATCAAATTCTTTGACATTAATGAGTTGGGATAAGTCTCATGTCATATGCCTGGAACAGCCACTATCCATGTACCAAAGTCACACGATAGACCAAAACCTATAAACAATGATCAAGATCATATAAAAGAGAATCGAAACTGAGAAGAAAAAAACTTGGAAGAGAGAATTGAGTGCGTTTTTTAATGTGAAGTTCGTTTTAAAACCGCAACCATTATACAGCCCACTAAAATTCCACCTGGTCACGCAGCCCAACATCAGCATCCAGAAGCCCACTTTGGCCCATACACCTCTAAACATACATACATTCAATTATTATTTTCAACTACTACAAAACCAAGTGTCGGCCGCCGACACGGTAATAGTAGTGTGTTTTCATTGGGCTAAATGGGCGGCAGGGATAATAGTGTCAGGCAGCTGCCTGACACTCCCCTATTGGCCCAACAAATTTACGATTTTATCCCCCTTTAAAATTACGATTTTGTCATCAGTTAAAAATTGTGTTTTCGCCCCCGCTTAAAAATAGATTTACGCTTTTGCTCCTAGCTAAATATTTCAATTTTTCCCCCGGTTAAAAATTACGATTTTTACCCGTTTCAATTTACAGTTTTGCCATTAGTTTTTTTCCCTTAAAATTACGATTTTGCCATCAGTTCATAGTTATGTTTTTACCCCTACTTAAAAATAAATTTACGTCTGGCACTCCCCTATTGGCCCAACAAATTTACGATTTTATCCCCCTTTAAAATTACGATTTTGCCATCAGTTAAAAATTATGTTTTCGCCCCCGCTTAAAAATAGATTTACGCTTTTGCTCCTAGCTAAATATTTCAATTTTGCCCCCGGTTAAAAATTACGATTTTTACCCGTTTCAATTTACAGTTTTGCCATTAGTTGTTTCCCTTAAAATTACGATTTTGCCATCAACTTAAAAATAAATTTACGCCTTTGCTCCTAGCTAATAATTCCAATTTTGCCATCGGTTCAAAATTACGACTTTGCCCCGTATAAATTTATACTTTTGTTATTAGTTTTTTTCTCACAGGCAAGTTACGATTTTACCCCCAATTTAAATTTACATTTTGCCCATCGTTTTTTGTTTGTTTCCCTGGTGAAATTACAATTTTGCCCCCAGTGTAAAGTTACTGTCATGCCGGCAACTTCCTGGCACTCCCCCGTTGGTCCATTTAGTTTACAATTTATCCCCGAATTAAAATTATGATTTCGCCCTCGGTTAAAAATTACGTTTTTCCCATCGTTTTAGTTTTTTTTACCAAAACTATAAAGGTTTTTTTTAATTGGTTTACTCGATTTAATTTTTTTCCATGTCAAGGAGCTGCCTAACACTGGCTCATTAGTCCTGAAAAATTACACTTTTGCCCTGAGCCTGAAATTACGGTCTTATCATCGTTTTTGTTTTTTTTTCCCTAGCAAAATTATAGTAGTCTTTTTTTAATTGGTTGAAAATTATTCGGCCATCGCCCCGCAACGCTGGCGAGTCATCTCCTAGTTAGTATACATAAACAAATTTCCTAGGAATTGAGTTGATAATGGCGCATTGGGATTGCTGTTAACACATCAACCGAAACGACAGATCTAAACAATATAAATTCGATCAAATCTAAAAAGAAACAATAAAACATCCAATCTTTGAAACCCCAAGTGATCCATAACCCATAGTAATTTACTTACTAAGAAAATATGATTTTATTATTTACTCTTAGGGAAATGATCAAATAGGAAATTTATTTTGGCTAGGAAGTATAGGAAGCAATAGGATTAGGACATGTGGCAAAATTTAAAATAAAGAGCAAGACTATTTTAGTCAATCTTATCATTTTCTTCTTCCTTTTTCTTCCCAGTAACATTAAAACCCACCATTTTTAAAACCCACCATCTTCAACCATTTCTTCACTTTCTATCTCAATAATCACTACATTATAGTGCGATTTTCGTCACCAATCAATTATTCAAACACCCGATCAACGTGTTCTTCAGCTTTTTTGAAGAAAACCCAGTTTAATTTCATACAAAATCTCGTTTTTTTCCGGTGATTTTGAAGATAATCACTTGATTTGTTCGATTCGATCGCTGATAAATGTTTCAATCATTTAAATTTCGTCAATCGTTGAAGAAACCGACTTCGATCCATGTAAGAAATTATTTAATTTCATTTTCATTATCTGGGTTTTTGATTTAGTCATTGCGTTTTACGATCTTAGCGGGGGCCCGGGGGCAGCGCCCCTGGTAGCAGGGTCCCAGGGGCGGTAGCCCCTGGCGGGGTCCAAGGGGTAGAGCCCCTGGCTGGGGTTGAGCTCATTTCGAGAAATTGGCTTTAATAAAGAGAGTTTTATGTGTCCAATTGCTTTAATAAAAATGCATCAGAAAAATTAATTTTCCAGAAATTGGCTCATTTCGAAGACAGTAATTCGTAGAAAATTCAGACAGTTCACAGAGAATTCACAGACAGTTCACATATAGTTTTATGTGTCCATTGCGTTTTAGAAATAAGAGAGTTTTATGTGTTTTCTGGCTATTGCGTTTTAGAAAAAACACATTTTTAAGTGTTTTTAGTCATTGCGTTTTAGGTAAAAACACATTTTTGAAGTGTTTTTAGTCATTGCGTTTTAGGTAAAACACATTTTTAGGTGTTTTCAGTCCATTGCGTTTTAGAGAGAACACTTTCTTTTATTTTTTAGGCCATTGCGTTTTAGGAATGAGACATTTTTAAGTGTTTTCTGGCCATTGCGTTTTATAAATAAGACATTTCTTTGTGTTTTTTGTGCATTGCGTTTTAGGTAAAACACATTTTTATGTGTTTTCAGTCCATTGCGTTTTAGAAAAATAGACATTTTAAGTGTTTTCTGGCCATTGCATTTTAAAAATAAGACATTTGTTTGTGTTTTTTGGTGCATTGCGTTTTAGGTAAAAACATATTTTTATGTGTTTTTAGTCCATTGCGTTTTAGAAACTACACTTTCTTTTGAGTTTTTATGCTATTGCGTTTTAGAAATAACATATTTCTTTGTGTTTTCTGGCTATTGCGTTTTACAAATAAGACATTTCTTTGTGTTTTTTGGTGCATTGCGTTTTAGGTAAAACACATTTTTATGTGTTTTCAGTCCATTGCATTTTAGAAACTATAATTTCTTTTGAGTTTTTAGGCTATTGCGTTTTAGAAATAACACATTTCTTTGTGTTTTCTGGCCATTGCGTTTTACAAATAAGATATTTTTTTGTGTTTTTTGTACATTGCGTTTTAGAAAAATGTCATTTTTCTGGTTTTTTTTTCCATTGCGTTTTATGCAACTGGGTTTTTTCCATTGCGTTTTACGCAACTGGGTTTTAAAAAAAAAATCAAAAATATAGCAATAGTATACTCGTTTTAAAGATAAAAAACGCTCGTTTTTTTGGAGCAATTTTTATAAAAAAAATAATGTCGTATGAAAGAGTTATTAACGTTTAAAAAATGGGGGGGAATTGGAGGAGAGAGAAACTATTGTCTTGGATTGACTAGAATGCCCCTAAACAAACTCACGCGCCTCTTTTCTTCCCTTCAATTTCCATCATTTAATCTTAGCCCTTGATTAACTAAATGGATGGTCAAGATCACTTCCTAGCCTTCTTAGCCAAATAAACTTACTATTGTATCTCCACCCTTTACTCTTATTACATATTTAGTCATAAATAAACATTAAGTCACTCTTGTTTACCTTAAAAATAAAAACAGGCCTTGGTGATTGCTCCTCAAATGCGGTGTGTGTTCAAATCCCACCAACCAATGGTTAATTAGGGGGTACTTAGAAGTAAAATTTATATTAAAAAAATCTTCTATAACAAGTTCATAAGTTCAATTAATAGTGTCTAAAAAACTTATTGATTTATCATGGTAAAATATTACACAATAACTTTGTTTCATCAAATGGCTAACTCCTTTTAAGTTTCGATCGATCTTTTTGTTTTTATTATCTCGTGCATATTTTCTAACAAATTTCCACCAATGCAACCAACAAAAGGATGCTCCTGGCTAGTGGCTAGGGATGAGCATTTGGTATCAAATCCCGATCTCGTCCCGATACCGTCCTGATCCTGATCCCGAAAATACCGTACCGAATTTTTTCGGTACCGGAAACGGTATCCACTTTTTGGCATTTTCGGTATCAGTATTTTCGGGATCGGCACCGGTTCGGTACGGTACCGGTAAAATACCGAATTTTACCTTCAAATACCGATACCGTACCGACATATTTTGGTATCGATATCCGTACCTAGTTTTGGCGAAATTTGGGATCGGGATTTGCTCATCAAATCCAATAGGCTTCCTAAGTTTTTTAACAACAATCTAATCTGTACTCTTAATCTTGCGCCATTACTAACCACGGGACCCGAACCCTCGACTCATGGAGAGGGGTACTATTTTACACACCTTTATACTGCTAGACCAAAGGCCTTTTAGCATGGTGAATATCAAAATATAACTTTATTAGATAAAATAGAAATATTTTCTTTCTAAGACTACATGGAGTGGTGGGCGTTGTGGTGACATGGCAACACTTCCACGCCGGGAATACCGCCTCGTGGGGTGGCATGGTGGCAAGGGCGGGGAGATCTCCATTAGCGTTGGGGGGGGGGGGGGTAATTGTTGTGGTAAGGTGGAGGCTTTTATTGGTTGATAGATTTTGGGTTGTTTTGTAGGGGTGTTCAAGATCGGATTATTCGATTTTTGGATATCTGGAAATTTCGAATAGTGAATATTGATATCCGAACCCGTATTCGAAATTTCGGATATTCGATTTTTCGGATATGAATTCGGATATCCCAATTCATAAAAAAATTCAAAAAAATCGTTTCGTGCATAGATTAAAACTAAAACGAGTAAAATGCACGGATAGTCCCTGTGGTTTGGTGAAATTTCACTTTTAGTCCTCAACTTTTCAAAATTACACTCTTAGTCCCTGTGGTTTGACAAGTTGTTACTCGGATAGTCCCCAAAGCGGATGGAGGTTAGTTTTTCTGGTTAAGTGGGTGTGAAATGACAAGGACTATCCGAGTAACAACTTGTCAAACCACAGGGACATCTGAGTAACAACTTGTCAAACCATAGGGACTATCCGAGTAACCTTCATCCGCTTTAGGGACTATCCGAGTAACAACTTGTCAAACCACAGGGACTAAGAGTGTAATTCTGAAAAGTTAGGGACTAAAGGTGAACTTTCACCAAACCACAGGGACTATCCGTGCATTTTACTCAAACTAAAACTATATTCGATTTTCCAGATTCTCAATGTTAAAATCAACGAACTTTTATAAATTCACATCCGAATCCGATTATTTACTATTATTTACTATATTTCAAACTAAACATAATGCTCATATTACTATATATATTTAAAAGAATATTAGTTTTCGGATATCAGATAATCCGATTATACAAAAATCTTAGAAATCCACATCCGAATCAGAAAATTCAGATTAGGGATATCTGAATTTTCAGATAATTCGGATTCGGTTTCGGATCCGGATTTTTTTAACACCCCTATTGTTTCGATTGATTTTGTTTATTTTTATTTATAAAAACGTCACTTTCACTTCGCTCCCACTCCGTGTTTTTTTTACCACGCCTCTTTACTGACATAGCTGCCACATGTCACTTAATGCCCCACTCCATGCCCTCTCACTCCGTATATTCTAAGTGTAATGCCTCTCAAGAACCTTTAGGGGGTGTTTGGTTCGTGGAATGTGTAGGAATTGGAATCCCTATGAGAATTGGAATTTGAATTGGAATTTGATGGATTCCTTTGAAATCCATATATGTGTTTAGTTGATAAATGTATTAATCGAATTAGAATTTAAAAATACCTAAAAAGACAAAATTACCCCTAGTTATAAACAATTGGCAAAAGTTTTAAAAACAACTATCTTAGATAAAAATTCTAAAAAATTCTAAAAAATCCAAAATATTATAAAAAATTATAGAAATTCTAAAAAATTCTAAAAATCATAAAAAAATTCTAAAAAATCCAAAAAATTCAAAAGTATCAAAAAAAATTAAAAAATAAAAAAAATCTAAAAAATAATAAAAGTTCAAAAATTATAAAAAATCAAAAAAAATTCTAAAAAATCAAAAAAATAATAAAAATCCAAAAAATTCTAAAAAATCAAAAAAATCAAAAAAATTCTAAAAAATAATAAAAAGTTCAAAAAATTATAAAAAATCAAAAAAAAATTCTAAAAAATCCTAAAAATTCAAAAAAATCTAAAAAATAATAAAAAATCCAAAAAATTATAAAAAATCAAAAAAAATCTAAAAAATAATAAAAAGTTCAAAAAAACTTCCAAAAAATCAAAGAAATTCTAAAAAATATGAAAAAATCCAAAAAATCCTAAAAATTCAAAAAAAATATAAAAAATAATAAAAATCCAAAAAATTCTAAAAAATAAAAGAAATCTAAAAAATCAAAAAAATTCTAAAAAATAATAAAAAAAATCCAAAAAATCCTAAAAATTCAAAAAAAAATCTAAAAAGTAATAAAAAAAATCCAAAAAAATATAAAAAATCAAAAAAATTCTAAAAAATAATAAAAAGTTCTAAAAATTCTAAAAATAAAAAAAATCAAAAAAATTCTAAAAAATAATAAAAAATCCAAAAAATCTTAAAAATTCAAAAAAAATCTAAAAAATAATAACAAAATCCAAAAAAATTCTAAAAATCAAAAAAATTCTAAAAAATAATAAAAAAAATCCAGAAAATTATAAAAATCGAAAAAATTCAAATTCCAATTCACTTGAAATCCTATGGATTCCTGTCAACCAAACGGGCCCTTAGTTATGCAACAAGAAAATGAAACACAATTTTCTGTGTCAGAGAATTAAATTTTCACTATGGCGTGGCGTGTATAGAGTAATGTTTAATTATCTAAAACGATGACAATGACTTAAAGCATTCATAACAACCTTCTTCATTGTAGAATCGTACAGGACGATTCTCCATTCCTAGAAAATTGGGTCTTTTTATGGATTAGCCAAGGGTCTACATATTCACACACCCTAGTCCCTATTTAGACACCCTCGTAGACGCCTTGTATAGGTCTATACGTAGCGTATAACCTTTTTCAATTTCCAAGAGAATCTCTGATTATGTCATATTTTGTCTTATATGCCTCGTATAGGTCTATATGTGGCGTATAGACGAAAAAGACCATTTTACCCCTGAGTTAGGCCTATATTGGGGGTAAATTGGTCTTTTTTGCCTCTCTTATATGCCTAGTATATGCATGTATGAGGCGTATGTCTATAATGCAAATTACCATTTTACCCCTGAATTAGGCCTAGACTAGGGGCAAAACAGGGCTATAATGGTCTTTTTGACCACACTATACGCCCAGTCTAGCCCTATATGGGGCATATATTTTTATTTTATTTTTTTGTTTTATCTTTTTAATATCCATAACACTAATATTAATTATAAAAAACTCATATTAATACAAAGGAAGGGGTCGGTGGTCGTTCTTACCTGTCAATCGTCGGTTCAAAGGTTGTTGGAAGTCTTTGGTTAACGAGTTGGAAGGACGGGTTTTTAATGGGAAGCCGTTCAGTTCGTGTATAAGGGCTAAGGTTGGCAACGGTTTGGCGGTTAATTTTTGGTCCGACCTTTGGGTTGGAACTACACTGTTAAAACATCGATGGCCTATGCTTTACAAATTAGATTGTAATAAGGAGTGCGTGGTTGCGGAGAGGATGATATGTGATAATGTGGGGACGCGGTTCGTGCCAAAGTGGAAGAAGAACCTATCTACGGTTGAGGAGATGTCAGAAATGCAGGATGTTCAGTTTCTTTTATCTAATGTTTCATTAACAGGTTCCACGGGTATTTGGCTTTGGGGAGAGGATGCTAAAGATACGTTCACAGTGGCGTCGGTAAAGCAGATGATTAGAGAAGATAATGAGGTGGGCAGAGACCATTTTATGCGGTAGGAGTCTTGGATCCCGAACAAGGTGAATATTTTTATTTGGAGAACTGAAATGGACCGTATCCCGACTAAAGCGGCGCTGATTAGGCGGCGAATAAACATTCAAGATGGTTCGTGTAGTTTGTGCGACCTCGGAGAGGAAGACGTGATGCATCTCTTTACGGGGTGCAGTTTTGCTTTTGGTGTGTGGGATGCAGTGGCCAAATGGTGTAAAATTATGCCTATAATGGCTTTTGATTTTAAAGATTTGTTGGGCATTCACGAGCAGGTTACAGGATGCAAATGGGCGAAAAAAGTGATTAGAGGTATAGTGATGATCTCTTGCTGGGTGTTATGGAAGACTCGAAACACAAAAGTTTTTCACGGTACGTGTCCGAAGGTTGTTGAGGCGGTAGCTTTGATTAAGTCGTGGTCTTTTTTGTGGTTAAGAAGTAGGTCAAAATTTTCTGGGTTAGTTTGGAAAGATTGGGTTCGTAATCCTTTGTATATGATGTAAGTGGTTGGTTGGCGGTCCTTTTTTCGAGGGCTTGCCTTGTTTTTTTAATAAAGTTCACTGTTCAAAAAAAAATAACACTAATATTAATTATGAAAAACTCATATTAATTATAATAACACTCATATTAATTCTAAAAAAACTCATATTAATATCAATAACACTAATATTAATTATAATAACACTAATATTAATTATAAAAAACTCATATTAATATCAATAACACTAATATTAATTATGAAAAACTCATATTAATTATAATAACACTAATATCATGTACTTGTTTTTTTATTTATTTAAAATAGAAAACTTGTTTTTGTATAAAAGTTTGCTAAAACGATTAATATTGTATAAAATATTTGTTAAAAAAACCATATATACGCCCCATATAGGCCTATACGTGACATATATGGGGCATGGGTCATATATGAGACCTATACGATGGGTCCTATACGCCCCGTATAGGCATGGTTGCAGAAATCGGCCTAGGCGGCCGATTAATCGGCGCCTAGGCGGCCACTTACTGCCTAATTTTAAGCTAGTCGGTCAATTAATCGGCCATGGTCAAAGTCGGTACCTAGGCGGTCCTAGTCGGTCAAAAATCGGATTAATCGGACTATATTAGTCGGTCAAAATTGGTCAAAATCGGTTCTAGGCGGTCAAAATTGGTCAAAATCGGTCAAAATCGAACCATACTACCTGAAACTTGAAGTATTTATGTGAATTTTGAAGTATTATTTTTATATTATTGGGTGTATATATATATATATATATATATATATATAATTTTGAAAAAATACATATAAAAATCCCATTCCGATTAATCCCGATTAATCCCTAGGCGGTACCTCACCGCCCGACTAGCACCTAGCGCCTTCTACAACATTGCGTATAGGCCTATACGAGGCGTATAGGCCTATACGAGGCGTATAGGCCTATACGAGGCATATAGGAGCAGTCAAACCAGAACTAACATGAGTCAGACACTGATTTTGATGTAACCATATACGTCTCGTATAGGCCTATACAAGGCATATACGAGACAAATGGTGTCTAAATAGGCACATAGGGTGTGTCGATAGTTTGAGCCTTAGCCAATGTCAATGTCTTCAAGAACATTGGGGTTTTATTTATGTTACTTGTCTTTTATATCTCACTAATGCAAGTAGCAAGTTTCTTTGATTCTTAGTATTGGGTTTTGTTGATTTTGCTTTCTGGCCTTGGTCTTCATAGCATTGTTGCCGTGTGTTTCGTTTCTCATTTTAACTTAGAATGGTTAAGTTTTATTTTAGGGTGGAGGGAGTGGTTGCGGGGAGTGGATCGGGGAGTGGGGTTTACCGAGTGGGGAACCATTGCCGGTGTTGGAGTGGTGATCGGTGAAAAGGAGAGAGGTGGTGTGGGTGGTGACTACTCACCGGCTCGGTGAAGAAGAGAAAGGTGGGAGAGAGATGGTTAATGGTGGGCCCAAACCCCTTTTAACAGTGGCGGAACTAGCCCATTAATTTAGGGTAATCCCGGAAAAAAAATTACCAGGCGATTATACAAAAACAATAATAAATAAAATAAAACAAATACCTAATAGACGTGTCCTCTTTCTTTTTCATAGCTTGAAATTGTTAGTCACATCGTTGTCTTTTACTTTATCAAAAGTTTATTTTTCGACCGCGCAAACCGTAGCATTGTTAAAATATTCCAGGCTCATTCGATTGCGTAAATCCGTCTTGACATGCTTCAGTTTAGAAAAAAAACATATTTCAACTGTTGCGGTTGCGACCGGTAAAACCAAAGTTAGCTTCACTATCTGATAAACCAAAGGAAAAGAACTATGTGTTCCGGTTTCCACCATAAGGCGAGCAAGATCACTTATTCAACTATAATATTGTTCTGCGTCTTGGGTTAACTTTATTAATTATATTTAGGGACTCCTTTCAATTTTATTATTGTTAATTTGGGCTTATTTTATCATTCGGGCATAATTATTATACAAGATTTCGGGTTGAAATGTTTGAGCTTATAAAAAAATGGAATTTTAGTAAATATCAAGTATCCTATTTTTTTGGTTAGAGGTATCCTCGTATTTTTTAGGGGTATCCTTTATATAAAACCGGAAAAAAAGCACTACAAATACAGGGTTGAGCCGTAGCCCGTGCTACGGCTCATATTACTATGGTTCCGCCCCTGCCTTTCAACCAATCACATTTTTTTAAAAAAATGTTTACCACTCTCCATGTGTTTGACCATTGCAAGTGATTGGGTGCAAAATGGGGAGTGGAGTGGAGACTTAACATGACATGACATTATTGGTTAGAAAATTGTTTAAACACTCACCATTTGGGTGACCACTCCCTCAACCCTTATACATATTCTGTGAGCAGAACAAAGTTTCAAAGCTATGTCTGATCATCCTTTTTTTTTGAACGGCAAATTTCTTTTATTCCATGTCGTCTATGAGATTTGAACCAAAGTCCTCCCTCTCCCAAGGTGTTTAAAGGTTTTGTCTTTGTCAATGAACCACCATCCCATTAGTATCATCCGCTGATTAAAATTTGATTTTGTATAGAAATATGATTTGTTAATATGTTATCTTTCTTTTCTACTGGGATTTTTTTTTTGGATTCTTATTTGAGGAGACAAATTGGTGTTGACTAGTGGACTTTTTATGCAACAAGAAGCATGTCCTTTGGTTGTTTCTGTTAGCCATTCTAAATTGCATAGATGTGATTAGGTGAATAATATTGGTGAAGTTTATTTGGTTCCTCTATGGTCCTTACTAATTTGTGTTTTAGATGGTTTTTATTACGATACATTATTTGCTTAATTGCTTCAATAAGTTTGTTTGTATGTTTTAGCTTCCTTTATGTTTCAATTGTTAAATAGCCCCAAAATGTTGTTAAATTTGTAAGTGTTAGTTTAGTAATTGATCTACTCCTTAGGATCTTTTTTTTTTTTTTTGAAAAGTACTGCTTAGGATCTTCGTGATGTATATTTGAAAACTTCGAGTGTGTTCTTTTTATGATTTTTAACTTTGATATGATTGTATGTATTTTCAAATTAACAATAAGATGAACCCCTCTTTATGTTTTTGAGTTAAATGTTTCAAGTTTTCAAGATTAAGTTTTCTAGAATTTTGCACCTTGTTTCAAGTAAATGTTGTTTCCCTTAAAGTTCCATTTTTGTTATTTGAGGTTTGAATATTGTTGTGCTTCTTGCTTACCCTCATTATAATAACAAGAGTAAATTACAAGTTTTGTCCTTTATGTATGTCCCAAATTGCAGGCGCTGTCCTTTGTCTTTAAAATTGATGAGTTTTGTCCTTAATGTTTGCAAATCTTGCACGTTATATCCTTTAGGGCAAACCCAGTTAGATTTTTTGGTTAAAACTGATCATGTGCATGGCACATGAGGGCATTCTTGTCATTTGAGCTTTCCAGGGGCTAGTTTGTAAATAACTTTTATTAAAGGGTATTTTGTACAACTTAAAAACAAAACAATATATATATAAACAAAACATTATTAAATAACTTTCATCTCTTCTCTCTCTCTCAAACAGATGCAGATGCAGGTGGTTGAGATGGTGAAGGCACGGCGGTGGTGGTGGGTTAGGTGCGGTGGTTGAGATGGTGAAGGCACGGCGGTGGTGAAGGCACGGCGGTGGTGGTGGGTTAGGTGCGGTGGTGAAGGCACGGCGGTGGTGGTGGGTTAAGTACAGGGTAAATCGCTCTGTCTTCTCCGGCGACATCACATACTGAAGGTCCTCCGTCTTCTACTGCGGTGGTGATGGTGCTGTGGTGTTCTGACGATGGTCTGACTGGACTCTTCTCTCCCCCTCTCTCTCACCTGCCGCCACCACCATCCCAGCGATTAGCTCCTCCAGAGATTCCGGCGAATCTGTGGTGGGTGTTAGACGAATCGGTGGCTCCGGTAGCGGTTTAGGTTTTCGTGCTTCTGATCGTTGGGGTTCTTGCAGACGATATATGTAGGTTACTTATTACTCGATTGATTGATCGTAAATCGTAAAACTTGGCCTATAACTGCAAATCCAGGCCCATTAGGAAAAGAGATGGCTGAATCTAGATAGGATCCAATCGGTTTTTTTTTGGTTAGGGAGAGGGGGCTAATTTGGGTGGTTGCAGGTTCTTGGGGGTGGTGGGTTTAATGGTGTTTGTTGCTGGTTTGGGTTGTTGCAGGTTGGGGTTAGGGTTTTAGTGGGGTGGTGATGGTGGAGACGGTGGTGGGTGAAGGAGAGGGAGAGAGAATCGATGGTGGTGGGTAGGTTGTGTGGGTGGTTTTGGTGTAGGTACAGCTGTGGTAATGGTGGGGTTGCACTATTGAAGCGGTGGAGGTGGGTTATGCGGGGTGGTGGCGGTGGTGGTGGTGGCAGGTGGCGGTGAAGGGTGGTGGAGAAAGATACGGTATATATACACTTATAATAATAATAATAATAATAATAATAATAATAATAATAAAACTAAAATTATTTTGTTTTATTTTTTAATAATACTAAGTAAACAGTGTAAAAAGACTAAAATATCCCTGGGTGACCAGATATAACAAAAAAAATTAACTGGGTTTGCCCTAAAGGACATAACGTGCAAAATTTGCAAACGTTAAGGACAAAACTCATCAATTTTAAAGACAAATGACAGCGCCTGCAATTTGGGACATACATAAAGGACAAAACTTGTAATTTACTCTAATAACAATAAGATCATGTGTAGTGGAAGACACAAATAATACCCTCACCCTTGGACGTTTTGCATCATTTGGCAGTACAGTTAGCAATGAGGCATTATGAGGCTTTTTTCATAAATGAGTGTAGTGAGATAATGCCCAATAATGCACCTGCAATTATTACCCATTATTAATTTTTAATTTTTTTTTCGTTAAATGATAATTGTTTTTAAAATTAAAACAAATATTCAAAGGTCCTCACTTCTCATTGGTCAAGTTTACAAGTTTGCCGTAAGCCATGCCGTTTTATAAACCACACCAAAAGCAAAAAAAAACCCAAAATAACGCCCACCGTAGTGGTTCCTGGCGTTTTCAGGGCGTTTTAAAAAACAAATTTGGTTAGCAGCTTAGAATTTTTACAAATGACCACTAAAACAAATTCTCCATATTTTTGGTTAATAAGAAAGTTACATTAATTTTGACACTTAGATAATGAGTTTTATAGCAGCTTTATCAAACTAATCACACAAAATTGGTTCTTTGACCATAAGTGATGTGTTACTAGAAGCCAAATGCGTATACCAAAACACTTTAAATTTGAAACACCCATGTATGTCATTTGCTTTTTGTTAAAATTTAGGTATCGTTGGGATGCTACACTTGTTTCTTATTTCTCAAGCACAACATCATCCATATCCATTAACGTGGATATCTCAGATATCTTTTGTTACATTTAGGTCTCGTTTGATGTTATTATCATGTTGTTTTGATGGTAGGATGTGAAGGGGCTGCTAGTTTCAAAGATATGGTGGTTTTATGTGTGTGTGATTTCATAGCTAAGGGAGCTATATAAAAATTGTTTTTTTTGTTTTTAGATGGGGTTTCTCATTTATTTTGTGGCTAGTTAGGTGTTTTCTTATTTTGTTATGTTTCTATTGGCCGTAGTATTTGTTTTATATCCAACGTTGTAGTTTGGGTGTCTAGCTGATGGGGTGTAAACGAGCCGGGTCGAGCCCGAGCTCGACTGGGCTCGAGCTCGGCTCGTCATGTCTTTATGAAGCTCGAGCTCGGCTCGGTTCGAGCCTATTTATTTGAGCTCGGGCTCGGCTCACGAGTAAAACCCAAAGGTCGAGCTCGGCGCGAGCTATTTTGAGAACCTCAAACGAACAAAAAGCTCGGATCGAGCTCGCTTTAATGAGCCAAAGCTCGGCTCGAGCTCAGCTCGCCAATGTTATCATCATTATTATTATATTATATAAAAAATAAATAAATTTTTGTTTGGGCTCGTTTAGGCTCGCGAGCCTAAACGAGCTTTGTATTTCAGGCTTGAGCTCGTGCTCGATAACTATACCAGCTGTAATTCAGGCTTGAGCTCGGGTTAGGGCTCGTCAAAGCTTGGCTCGTTCGAGTTTTTAACCCAGCCAATAACGAGTAGCTCTCGAGCCTCTGGGCTTATTTACACCCCTAGCTGATGGCTAAACCCTTTAGTTTTAAAGGTACATATCCTGTTGATCTATACTACATTTTGTTCGCCACTACTTTACTTTAGATTCCTTATATTTCTCAATGGATCTCATTTTTATTTTTGTTGGTTTAACCGACCTGATTAACCCGGTCCCGATTAATCCGAAACACAAAAATATTAAAAAGTTAGTCCAATTTCAATAAAAATTTGTTAAAATAAATTTTATAAGAAAAAGATAATAAGACAAAATAGTTAGTAGTTAAGATTGTAATTGGAAGAAAGAGAAATAATATAAACCATATAGAGATATGGGTGGGGAATGAGATATGGGAGTTTTATAAAAATGAGAGTTAAAGTTAAAAAATGATATTTTTTTTTGTTAAATTATAAGGGTGGAGATGGTCCCCTACTGGGAATCTCTTTGAGCATTCCCATTAGGAGACTGGGGGCAGGAGCCTTGTTCTCCGTGATAGTTTTCAATAACGCGTGGAAGATGGCAAAACTCCACCGCCACCATCATTTTATAACGCGTGGAACATGGCTGCAAAGTATAACGCGTGATGATTTGATTTTGGGAGAGGAATTGTTGGTTGGGGGGGAAATTGTTGGGTGTGGTGGTGAGTGATGACCATTGCCACTAAAAAAGGTTGTGAGTGATGGAAAAATGGTTGATGACATGGCGGAACTTGATTGGGTGTTGTGAGTGATGAGTGATGAGTGATGACCACCCCCACCCCCTTAAATCCTCCATTCCTACCCTCAACTTTCTAATGCATTTCCCATTATAGAAATGCATTACAAAGGTTAAAATCCATTCTATATTAGAACCCCTATTACCATCCTCCATTTTTAGTTTTTATCGCCATGCTACTCTACACCCCCATATTTACACCCCCATATTTGGGGTACATGTGCATCCACAAACTAAAGTGCCTTTCTTTTTTTCCACGACATACAATCCACTTCCCTCCTAAAGCAACCGTCAGAGATTGCATTTTACAATAGACAACATCCGTTCCATCAACATGTTTTGAAATTAATCATCTTTTTGTCATCTTCCTCTCATCCGATTTCAGTGGTTGTCTTCCATCGACCAGTTTTTTTTTTTTTTTTTTATAATCATTCATCCCCTATCACAGAGTGAAGTAGATGTGACAGTAATGGTAGGGGATGAACTATGGCGCGATTTCATCATAACACACCATGTCAGTGAAGAAACGATGGGTTTGGCTTGTAATCGCAGTGCTTTATGTCTCGATTTGCTTTTGATGCTTGTTCCCCTTGCTTTCTTACTAGGGCCATGTTTGGTTTAGCTTTTCAAAACAACTTATAACTTTTTTGGAAAAGTTAATAAGTCACAGTGGAGTGACTTATTGACTTTTCCCCTCACAAAATAGTTTCCCCCAAAGTGACTTATTGACTTTTCCCCTCAATAAGCTAATAAGTCACTAAAATAAGCAATCCCAAACACCCCCTCGGTCTCCGTAACAGATTTTACTCTAGATGTATATTCAGTTCCTCAATTTGTCCTAGATTGGTTATATGATTGATTAGACTTTTTGTTAGCTGATTTGTAATGTTCTTCATATATTTGATGTTTATTCACCCATTCTTCGCATGGTTATCTATCTAATCCAATCTGATTAGTAATAGTGCCAGACGATTTGGATCGAGTTTAGTGTATCTAAAACAATATGACTGTACAACATGTTATACTACAAATACAACTCTATGCATTGAACTTTAACCGTTTCCCACTGTCGTCGACATATTTCTACTACTGCCATTATATACCCCGCCTACCATGGAGGAAGTTCTCATACCTACTTGGTATGGTTCTTCCATGGCCGGCCCTGGGGGTGGGCGGGGAGGACCACCGGCCAGGTCCCGATATTTGGAGGGGCACATTTTTTTATGAAAAAACCCGATATGTATATGTAAAATATTTTTTTAATAGGGTACATCTATAAAAACACCAACATAGGCCCCCTTACAAAACTATTCTTATGGTTTAAATTAGTTATTAACCCCTTTGGCATTAGGTTTAAACCTTTAGGGAGCCCAATACCCTATTTCGTTAAGGCCTAAGGGCATATTTTTTCGAGCTCGAACATGGTACAAAAATTCTCAGGGCCGGCCATGGGTTCTTCCAATCTGGTTGGAATTAGTTATAGCGCCTTGTTTCGAGACCACCAATTCAGCCAAAGTTAGCAGCTTCTCCCGGCCATAGTTGTCAAGGTGGTTGAAAAGATTTTCCGAGATCACCAATCCCAACTGTATACTTAAAGTACAATTATTCTCGTCATGTAGATAAGGAGGCTTTGAGATTGGACGTTTGAAACTAGGAAACATGGTTTTTAGGGTGGGTGAGTGAGTGTAGTGGCGGATCCAGGATTTTTTTCCAAGGGGTTCACTTATTTAAATGTTCCAATAACATATTTCCTAACATAAAAAATACGGTCCGGGTCGGTTCGATGGTTCGGGTCGATTCGACGGTTCGGGTCGGTTCGACGGTTCGGGTCGGATGAAGTTCATCACATAATAACAATACGATACAATAATTAAAAAAACATCATCATGATAAATTTACAAAATGGTCTTTACGAATAACAAAAATACGTACACCTGTACCCTACGAGGTTTCATCTTTTGAAAACGTTGCATTACATCCTCAATGTTCATCTTCTCGTTCCCGTATCTCAGTCCACTTTATTCGATCCTATGCTTTTACCAATCAGTAACAACTTCTGTTGTGACAGGTTTCTTTGAAGTTTCAATTTCTCTGATCTCCATCAATTCATCAGTTTCAACTATTATTCTCAAAACATCACCACGAATTGTTACTTTAGTTGGCTGTTTGGCACATGAAAACAGACATTCTTTGATTACCCTCTGATATAGAAACTCAAATTCATTGTTCCATTTATTCTCAACCCATTCAAGTGATCCTTTGAATTGTTTGTGCTGTTTGAAACCTCTATTATAGATATGCATCTAAATCAAGAATTAGAACTTCACTATCCATTTTGTCATTAGGAAACAATACGTGAAATCTGATTTATTACAACTATTTTTGCACCCTTTCTTGAATCCACACTACCATATGCATTCAATTTACCACTAAATACTTCATGAATCTTGTTTTCCCCATGGCACTTTCATTTTGATTTTTCGATTGCCAACAACTTCTTTTTGGATTTTTAATGCATCACAACCATTTGGTTCTTGAACATCAACACCGTCAATTGATTCATGAACATCACTATCATTTTTATTCACTGATTCCTTCTCATTTGGTGTTTGTGCAGTGGTCGTGTTTTTGTATGCGTGTGTTTGGAACTCGGAGTAAACAAAAGAGGCGCTTAAACATTAAAAGTTAAACCCTAATTCGTTTTAAGAGGAAAAAAACACCAAAAAAAGAATAAAAGCGCCTATAAAGGGAGTCGAACTCAAGACATCAAGTTGTTACACCACGTGCTTCACCAACAGACCACTTCTCTTCTTTTGTTATGGGGTTCCCCTAAAAATTATTAACAGGTTCCTTAAGTCTTTTCTAATTAACTTAACACTATAAATTGCGAACCAAACGGGTTCCCGGGAACCCCTTCCTTGGCTGTAAATCCGCCATTGAGTGAGTGGATGAAAAATAAATAATGAGGAAGGGTGGAAGAAAAAGTTTTTGTAGAAGAAGGATATGGTAATAAAATCTAAATAACAAAATAAGGTAAAAAACAAAATAGAACCTAAAAATTAACAACTCCAGCCGCGAGTGAGTGGGGACAAGCCAAGCCAAGCTAGGGTGTAAGGGGCACTCCTGTAAGTGAGGAGTGACATCTCTTACCCACAGTCAATCAGCACGCGCGATGTCAACTCCCCCCACACCCTCAATTTGATGGCGGCACTCCTCTCTTGGGGGACTTGTTTTTTTATTTTTTTAATTAAGAAAATATTTTTATAAAAAGTAAAACATAATTTACATAAAATAAAAAATTACATTTCATTTAATAAAATAAAAATTACATCGCAATACTACATAAAAATTGTTAGCGATCTTGCGCTTTCGGGCGAGGATGAACGGCAACATTTCCGGCGGAGCATCGTCGTGCGGTTTGAAGAATGTTTTCATATCTCGATCGTGCGCGTAGTTTCTCATCGTCCCGCGTTGTTCCGTTATGAGATCGCGAGCCTCCGACTCTCTTTTCTTCCTCAATTCAATCGCCTCCATAGAGCTAACGTGCTTCGCTTCTTTCATGGCGGTGTACTCTTTGAATTGTGCCGCCAACTCAGCCGAGCCCTCGGACGATGTCGCTTGACGCTTGTCTCGCCGTTGTGTTCTTTGTGGCGAGGGGTCTTCGTTCATATCGGGTATGGAAGGGTCCATGTCAACGGACTTTCTTTTTTGTGCCGATCCTTCCCCTTCCTCACCCAACAATGGGACTTGGGCCCATTTGTCGTGTTTTCAAACGACCTCCCATGCCTCGACATGTTGAAAACCGCTCGGATATTTGTTTTGAAAATCCTTTAAAGCGATTTTCATCACGTTGAGATCGTCACACCCGCTATCTCGTGTGCGATCCTATATATTATAAAATAACAAGTGTTAAAAACATATGAACTTAGTAAACAAATTTAAAAAATATAATTTTTACCGCTTGTTGGTATAGGCCGTTGAAATGGTTTATTTTCGTCATCATCGGTATCCATTTAGACCGTACTTGATGCACGGTCCGGTTACTTCCACCAACGGTGGCGTTATAATGATCTAAAATCCTACGCCAAAAATCGTCGCGGGTTTGTTAATTGCCCTTCTTTTTGTCGGTAGAGCAATGTACCCACGCCTTCGCCAATGCCTCTTCTTGGTATTTTGACCAAGATTGGCGCTCCATTTTTTCCTTTTTACCCCGAGCGTCATCTTCTTCGTTGCCGGCGTCTTCATTCACATTATCTTGATCGTCGCCAGTGTCATCTTCATAGTCGCCCAAATTTTGAGTTTCGGGCACTACTTCCTCGTCCTCGTCCTCGTAAATAGGTAGAGGACGTTCAACATTTTCTCGTGGAGATGGAACTTGTGGGGAACGAAAACCAAACGGGTCGAAGGCGGGGGCTTGAGGATCCATTGATAACAAATTTTGGAAATAGCCGAAAGGGGGTTGTGGTTGGGTGTTGTAAAAGGAGGGGTGTGAAGGTTTTGGGTAAAAAAAACGGGGGTTGTGTAGTATATCCGAAAGGTGGTTGTGGTTGTGCACTTGCACCGCTCGAACCACCACGAGACGGTTGCGAGCCGCGTCCCTTAGTGTTAGAGCCGACGGACTTTTTCTTGGCTTCGCGGGGTTGGTTCTCCATTGCTCGGTTTGGCTTTGTGTTGTATTTGAAAGAATTTTAGAGGAATAAGATTGAAAATTTGTGTGGTAAAAAATTAGATTTAATGGGGGTATTTATAGGTTAAAATTGGATTTTTTTTTTAACAAATAGCCGTTGCCAAACGTTCAAAAAATCAAAAAGTTTGAAAAGTTGTGCGGTGAATCAATGCCGCAGACCTCACCCCGCTTAGCCTCCCCGAGGGGTCGGCGGCGGTGTTCCCGAGCGGGGAATGTAACACCCCGACCCGCAGCGGAAAGGTACGGGGCATTATGATTGCCCATAGCTCATGACAACTAATTATTGTTTCAATAATTAAAGCATATCCATTTAAATAGTCACATATCATATAATAATCAAAATTGTTCATACATTGTTCAAAACAAACATATCAAGATTCAATTTATTTTCCTAAGGCCCATGCTACGTGTCCACATCACTTGATCATCAACTTTGAAAACATGCACCACGTTAGAAAAATATATTTTTGGGTCAACAAATATGTTGGTGAATAATTTCCTCCGTTTTATAGAAAACAGTTTTATATTTATTCCTTTTTAAAAAAAGATATTTTTAACATGCACCTGAAGGTTAGTGTGTAAATGGTCTCATATCATCAACATAGTAAACATATCCATAAATTCAAATTTACCAAACAAGAATACACCATCAATAACAACACAAACAACCAAAATAAATAGACTCCTAATAATAGCGTGCATTAGGGTCAAGCCCCGAGGAGCGAGTCTAATACTGTTGGCGATACTAGGCTACAACCCATGGCCGTGGGGAACCTAGTCAGCCGTGTGGATCCACTAGACACAATAGCATGCAATAGACTTGACATCAAATAGCATCTAGAATAATAGAATACACATAAGACGTTCACATAATAACACTTGATCATAGCATGTTAAGTAAATCGAAAAATGTAACATGATGCACCCCAAAATTTGAAAAAGTTAAAAAAGGGTGAAAGTGGAAGAAATTACTCACAGGTTGCGAAGAGACGTTCCACGAGAATTAACGCACGAACTGGAATATGTGGAATTCTAAGATAATAACCGTATTGTAAATAATAGACATACTAAACGAAAGGATAACCTAATGATTTTAGGAAATTGGGTTCTCCTATTTGGGGACTTGAAAATATATAAAATCATATTCGTTCAACAAAGAAATAACCAAAACAATAGTTATATATGTATTAGAATTTTATTAAAACGTCAAAACTATAAATTACCATTTTAATGGTTTTCAAATATTTCACAAAGCCAATAATTAAATAAGTTCATGAACACATCTAATTATCATATATAAAAGATTTACTGATTTATTGATTGTCACAAATTTTTAATTTAAAAAACAATAATTTTATAATGGGAATGATTTATATAACAATTTCACCCATTATTTAATTGCATAATAGTTATAAAAAATTATAGAAATACTCTATAAAAATTCTATAACAATTATACACCCTCTAAAAATTAGTAGGAATATTTATAAATTTTATGTGTGACAATCTTGTATTTTAAATAATTAAAACATATATATATATATAGGGAGAAGATCATGCGAGAACCACCTCTTATTGCGAGAACCAATGTGAACACAATCAAAAATGCCTAAAAATAGCTAAAAATCACACAAATTTTTTTTTTAATATTTTTTATATAAAAATCGCTACTTTTCGAAGCAAAAAAAAAATTAAATTTAAAAAAAATAAAAAATTGGCCACTAAAATTAGTTATTTGAGCATAAAAAATATTTAAAAAAAATTGATTTTTTTTTAGATTTTTTTAGGTTTTTTGGGGGTTTAGTTTTTAGCATTTTAGCTTGAGGGGGGAGGGTTTAGGTTTTTTTGGGGGGGGGGGGGGGGTAGGTTTTTTTTTAGGTTTTTTGGGGGTTTTAGTTTTTAGCATTTAGCTTGGGGGGGGTGGGGGGTTTAGGTTTTTTTTTTTTTTGGGGGGGGGGGGGGGGGTTAGGTTTTTTTAGCTATTTTAGGTTGTGTTCACATTGGTTCTCGCGGTTCTCGCATGAGCCCCTCCCTATATATATATATATATATATATATATATATCCATTTTATATTTATGAATTCCCCAAATTTTAAGGAAAATTATATAAAAAATTCCATAATGTTTATATAATCTGAAATACCCAATAAATTATTTATTGAATTTATTTAAAAATTATCTTGTATTTTTATTCGATTTATCTAGTGATTAAAACATAAATAATTCGCCAAAATTCCAATTGATATCTAAAAATTCCCAAAATTTAAACCCAATACGCTAGTATGATATATAAAAATTTTATACTTTCAATTTCATCAAAACAAAAGTCTAAATCTAAAAGCCCCAAATTCTATGCATGAAGAACCCTAATTTCAACTAAAATTAAATTCGGATAAATTAGCCTTCTATCATAGAAATTGATAGAGGGCTTTTGTAGAGCATAGAAAAATAAGCAAGTTAGGCTTTGGAATCACCTGAAAAGGTTGAGAATTGAAGGAGATATCATCCGCACAAGTTACAAGCCCTAGAATGTTCTTCGATTAAATTCATGATGTAGAGATGATGAAATGGAGAAATTTCAGTGGGGTTTTGCTTGAAATGATCAGAGCAACAAGTAATATGAGGATTGGAAGCCAATTGTTACGAAATCGATAAAACCAAGTTCATGTTCTTGAGGTATACTAATGATGAGTTTAATTTGTATAAAAATGGATTGGTTTTATGTGTTAGTTACTCAATTTTAATGGCTGAAACGTTATTCCACTAATTGCGATTTAATTGGGAGAAAGTGGAAGGTTAACCGTCAAGTAAATAGCCCGATCAGTTGAAAAATGGATCTGGGTCGCTCGTACAGCGGGTTTCGGTGGAAAGGGAGGTAAACAGCGTGTTTCAAGCTATGTTTATCAAGTAAACGGGCTGGAGTATGACACAAGAACTGGTGTAGTCCAGTTGGTTAGGCGCGTTTATGTTGTGTGAGGGGTTCTGGGTTCGAGTCCGCTCCCCTATACTTTTTTTAGTAAACTTCCGTTTTGCACCCTGTGGTTTGGTCACTTTAACGCTTTTGCCCCAAACCTTTAAAAATAGCCATTTTCCTCCCTGATCTATTTAACCTATATCTATCTTGCTCCCAGCCTCTAACTCCATCCATTTTGTAGGATCGTATTATGACCCGAACGAGTCTATCAGAGGAGTCTCGATCAGTTGCAGGTGCGGAAAACAAGTAACTGATGTAGAAACAGCTAGATCTTCACTTAAATCACACTTTTGATTGATATTACAGCGTTTACAACCAAATCTCACACCGGCAGCACCTCGGTATGGAAATCAAGAACTCGTACAAATGATTTCGTTCTTAGGGTATATATAGAAGCAAGATTTCGCTCATATGGACATGATGTCCATAAAAGCGAAACCACCATATGACCATAAAAGCGAAACCCCTTCCTAAAACCCTATGAGCGAAATCAGCTGTCTAACTACATACACTCTCCTATTTTCTCGTATATCGTGCCCTAATCTAACATTCTAAGACTAAGACTCGATACAAGACGAAGTCGACAGATGCATGCACTAACAGACTCCCCCTCAGATGTTGACGAGTCTTAAGTGTCGAGTCTTCGCATCTTCAGTCTTGATCTCTCTCTGGGCTTCACTCTCTCAATCTTTTCTCGCAGGTCTTCAGACTCCCCCTTGCGATATGCTGGCATTTCTTCAGTTCATCAGCATCATCAGCTTTAGGATCGTTGTCTGACTTTCCATCTCACAGCTTCTCAAGATCAATCAGCCTAGCTCTTCATGTTCTAAGATCATTTCCTGGCTACCTCCAATCCGAGTCCTCAGGTATTGGAACCTGGCTCTCATCTAACTCTGATCTCAGAAATGAATACCCTGGCTCATCTTATCCTGCAAAAACTCTACCTCAAAGTAAATTTCTCTCACATACATATTTCAAACATATAAACTTGCACTAACTCAGACTCTCCTACAAAACCCAAACAAAATGATTTTTCAATCTGATGAACCACTTGAAGGTTTGATAAAAAATAATCAGTTTTAAACACAAACTCCCCCTCAAATCATACTCATCATGTTTAGCACTCAGAATTTTGAAAATCAGCTTTTCAATATCAGTTGTCAAAAAATCTTTTTGAATTTTCTGAAATTTTATGCTAAAACACACTGAAAATCTTTTTGGATTTTGTAATAAAAAAAATGTAATGCAGTAAAGAAATATTTACAAACAATATTTTTGTGAGTTCGTGTAAGAGGATCATATCAGTTTTTGAGACAAGTCACCAACACCGTTAAGCTTCATTTCATTTTAAGTTCTAAACAATTTACCTAGATTGTCAGTATATTTGTCCACTTAAATTTTCACACAAAGTTCAACTGTTTCGAGATACGATATTAATGTCTTAAGCACTTAAACTTAATCGTGTGTCCCACTACTTGAATATACTCCCGTATCCAGATCCCAATATTCAGTCTTACAGGTGAGTATACCACATATGATATCTGTAAGGGAATAATTTATAGTACGAAACCGTGAGAGCTCAGGCCAGAACTTCCGTTCAGCAGAGAGATGACGGCTCGACTTTCGGTGGGTCCCCTTTAGAGGATCTTTTGTTACAACAACAATGACTATCAATTTTATTGTTTCATCAATTTGCTGAGGGCGGCGCTATTTTTCAAGCAAGCAGAAAGTATTCTCCGGGGACTAGGCCATTGCTTCCGCAAAATCAGAAGTCCCGGGATAATACCCCAGATATCACTGAGCATAAAGACCTAGTATCTCAGAATAAGGGACCTTTCAAACAAGATTTCAGGGGTTACCTATATATCCAAGAAGTTGTTACCCACAGAATAAGCAAGTTTGAATTTTAGGTTTATATCTCGTCACAATCTACTAAATGTGCAAAAACCTACTGGCATATCCACAGTGAGATTGTTTATCACATTTTTAACTTTTCATTTCTTTAGCATGTTGTGACAGTCCACTGATGTACTATCATTTCCTCTATTCACAACGAAACTCATTTTTGAATTTTATCATTTTTTTCTTTTTCAAATTTTCAAATATTTTTGGATTTTCTGAAATTTTCTACTCCCCCTAAAATGCAAACACATTTTAGGAAATTTGAAAACAAACTATACAAAAAGAGACAACTGATATCAAATCACCTCAATTCTCCATCCACTAAGCATAAACAATCAGAACTCCCCCTTTCACAAAACTATTTTCTCATTATGATTTCAAAACACTTAAGTTTGTTTTAACCAAAATGATTTTTCCGGAGAATAAGTTTTGTTGATTTTACCACTTGTAAAATTAGGAGTTTGGTTCATCATATCGTCCATTCAATATCTTGTATCAGGATTACATCAAGTTCAAACTAATGACCTTGATTAATCACTTTGTACCTCTTGTAAAAATATTCACAACATTCAAACCTATGTAGGAATAAACCTCTACACAAACCATTTTACCAATCAAGATGCCGATTCCTGCTTCGCCCTTATCAACCTGGAAGCTCCGACAAGTCACACTTATCCTGTAAAAATTTAACTATTTTTAAGATTCAATCACACAATCAATTACTAAGAAAGATGCCGATTCCTGATCCGCAATTACAAACTTGGGATCTCCGGCAAGTTAGGTTTTTCAATGAAAGAAAATATCCACCCAAGCCTGACCAGCCTTGGGTGTTTTCAATTCAGAAGCAGTTGGAGTGTAAGTAGCTTTCTTTTTAGCATAAAACTCCTTTACCCCTTTTACTTTTACTTTCCCTTCAACCATTTTTCCGAAAATCTTCTTAACTTTCCCATTAAATGCTTTCTCAACATCAAAGTTATCCTTCTCAGAATAACCCTGATTTGAGATTTCAGACTTTCCAGTTTTCCTTTTAAAATTTTCAGTCCTCAATGGTGGAAAGTTCTCATCATCCATTGAAGTAACTGAGTTTTCATCACTCTCATCAAACTGTGGCTCCTCTGATTTTGTGGAATCAGATTCATCGTCAGATTTTACATCAGATTTCTTAACAACCCATTTTTGGTTGTCAAGTTTAACACTTCGCCTGTAAAATCTCTTCGAACACTCACCAACTTCAAATGTTGAATTTTTGAAAACTTTAAATTTTTCAGTTGGTGGTTCGGTTTTATCAACAATAACTTCTTTCAGTTTTCCAGAAACTCCCTGTTTTGTGTTTGTCGCTTTCGGACAGTTCCATGCAATGTGACCAGCTTCATTGCATCGGAAACAGGTTCTTGTCTCTTTCTTCACATAAGCTCCATTTTTCATCTTTTCAGCAAGAAACTCCTGGTTTGACTGTTTCCAGAATGAGCTCTTTGCTTCTTCTTCATGGCTAGTTCCTGCAACATATGTCATTTTTGATTTATAATCTCGAACATATTTTTCATTTTTATAGTTTTCAGGTGGAATAAAACCAAGACCTTTCTTTTTGAACTTACTATTATGGTTTGGTTTCTTTCGAAATTCCGAACCATAATTGTAACCCATTTTCTTGTTTAAACGCTGTTGAACTCTTGAGGTGTATTTTTTAGGTTTCCAGTAAGATTTAAATCTTTTATTTCAGAAATATTAATTTCTGTCATTCTGAAAACCTTTTTGATCATGTCAAAACGAACACTTCTTATTGGAAATTCTTTATCAAAATATAATTTTTCAGAATCATTTAAAGTATATGCAACTTCAAATGTTTCATCATTCAAATTAGATTTTGACAACAAAAATTCTTTACTATACACCCGTTTTCCCGACGACTTTGAACTCTTGACAGATGAATTCGAACTCCTGGACTCAGACATTGACTCGGACTCCTCATCCTTATCTAACACTTGATCGACCATCCTTTTTATTAACTCAGACTCATGATCTATGTCGGACGCTGTGAACGTGATATCAATATTGTCTGGTAATATGTCGGTTATCTCGGACTCCAACTTTATATTGACTGCCTTTTTTACTTCTTCCTCGTTAGGTTTTCTAGGCGAGTACCCTTCCCAAATCGGAGGCGGACACTTATTATAACAGACACCCTGTTTCTTACCAGTATCCTTTTTCTTCTTTGGCTTTGTTTCTTCACCTTTAAACGCTTCAAATCCTTCAACTGTTGGATAAATTCTATCAATTATGTGGTCACGACCTTTGTAACTTCGCAGCAATCTTCTGATTCTTTCATTCTCAGTTGCTTCACTATCCAACTCTTTCTTCCACTTTGCACATTCTTCTATGTACAAGTTGATCTCTTTCTGCTTTGTCATCATGGTAGCATTTATCATCTTCAAAGCTTTTTCTCTTTCAGAGTTAGTCTTCTCCAGACTATTCACATGTCTGTTAAATACATCATACGATTTTTTCAAATTCTTTACATCAAACAACAACTGTTCTTTCAACTTTTCTAACTCACTAAACCTCTCATCTTTTTCTATACATTGTTTACAAGACTCTAAACATGTAAGACAAGGTTTTGTGATTTCAACTATCTTTTCTATCTCCACCATCTTTTCAACTTCAACTATCTTTTCCACTTCCACTATTTTCTCAATCACTTTGACTTCCTTCAATTCTTTTGCAGTTTTTCTCTCTTTGAGTTTCTTCAATTTATCTGCAAAATAAAATTCAAAAATGTCAGAAAATAAATAAGATTTTCCAATGTTTATCTGTTCAACTTCTTCATCATCACTGTTATCTGTTGAACTGTTTTCAGAGGAAACAGATTTTCCATCTTGACTCTCCTCATTATCCGACATCACATCCATCCATTCCTTCAGCAACTCTGGCTTTTGCACAATCTGAGCAATAAAAGCTTTAACATTTGGATCAGCTGGAATAAACTTGTCCCAGCTAAAACCATCAGCCACTTTCTCGTCATCTTGATCCATGATGCCATAGTAAGCCTTCTTGTTTGCATCTTCGATCATTTTCCCATGTGCCGTTTGTGGATCTTTTTGTTGATGTGGTAGATGAGTAATTTGTTGATATATGGATTTCTTATAATAATCATCTTTTCCAAAAGAATCCTTTGCTCCTCTTGGCTCCTGATTCTTGCACTCTCTTTTAAAATGGCCTTTATCCCTGCAACGAAAACAGACAACTTTAGATTTATCAAAACCTAAATTAGAAAGATTTGCATCCAAGAAATCACTTCTTCCTGTAATCATTCTAAATTTTTCTGCTCTCCTCAAAACACTAGCTAATGCCCATTTAATGTCCATCAGTTCCAACTCCTCTGCATCGATCTGGTCATAATCTTCCTTTGTGAGCATCGGATTGCCAATTTTTCCGGCAATCAACCCTTCATAAGATTCTAATGCAGTGACCAGTAATCCCATATGACTTTTCACAACTTCTTCAGAATAATTTTGTCCATTTTGAAGATGTAAAGCCACATTACACTGAATTAGATGACTATTTCCAGCAGATGTACTTTGAACACTTGGAGGATTCACACTTGAAAATCCACTAGTGTTGACTGAGCTTGGACTAGATGTTCCCGATGAGTTTCCTGCACTAAAAGTTGTTTGAATTTTTGGACTCGCTTCAACTGTTTGAACATTACCTTTATAATACAGTTTGATATCTTGCTGATGGCTTGAACTGTTCATTCTAGCAATTTTCTGCTGCTCAAGATCCTGTGCCTCCAGCTTCTCAATAAACTGTGCAATTGATAACCTGCTAAACTGTCCGGAATTCTTCAGTATCATAAGATATGTACCCCATTCCTTTTGTGGTAACGCGTCAGCAAGCTTTTCGACCCATTCTGCTGGAGTTTTTGTAATCTTCAACTGTGACATGGTGCGAACAAGATGACAGTATCTCTCAATAAGAGTCTTGGTTGTCTCACCAGGCATGCACGTAAACAGTTCAAACTCCTTTTTCAACAAAGCTGCTTTACTTTGTAACATTTCAGTACTTCCCTCAAATTTCTTTTTAAGAGCTTCCCAGATAGAATAAGCACTGTCGTCATGTTGAAGCAATACAAATATATCCTCTTTAACAGCTTGTTGTAACAAATTGATCATCATTTTTTCTGCTTTATAACTCTCTCTTTCTTGCTCTGTGAATTCGGAAATGATTTTACCAACTCCCACTGAATTGTGTGGCCTCTCATATTCAGTTTCAATGCTTTCCCAAGCTTTTAAATGATTCGCCTGAACCCAATTTTCAAACCGTTTTTCCATCCGTGATAATCTTCAATTCCCATAAGTTTTGGGGGTTTTTGCATTGTTCCGGTTTCATTCTCCATTGTCATGGTCTTAGTAATATCGGATGGACTAGTCGGGGTTGTAGCAAAAGCGTTGTAGAACTCAGTATCCATTTTTCAATGCACGTTTTTCAAAAACAAGTACTTATGAGCGAAATCAAGATTCTGAAATGACTTAATAGCGAAAACAGGTTTATAGGGTGTCACAAAAGCGAAATCAGGTTATGGTCATATGAGCGAAATAGGCTTTGATGTCCATAAGAGCGAAATAGAGTTTGAGTTGGACGTTGGAGCGAAATCAGAATGGTCCTATGAGCGAAAGGTGTCGATATGAGCAAAATAGGAGTTTTGTTGCACCTATGAGCGAAATCAGGGTTCTTGGTGAACCTTTTGAGCGAAATCAGGGGGTTTAAAGTGCACACAAAAACGAAATCAGGTAATGTTCTTATGAGCGAAATCAACTCGGGAAGCATTTTGGTCCATTTTTACTGTGAATTTTAAGCTCAAACTTTCAGGGATTTGTCTATGATCAATTTCCTACAGTCTGTGAAAATTTGAACAAGTTTCGACCGTAAAATCTCGTTTTGATGAAGAAAGAAGGTGTAGAAGTAAGAATTTATGATGAAATCTAGCAAGTCTCTATAGAACTCCTCCTCCTGAAGCTCTGATACCACTTGTAGGATCGTATTATGACCCGAACGAGTCTATCAGAGGAGTCTCAATCAGTTGCAGGTGCGGAAAACAAGTAACTGATGTAGAAACAGCTAGATCTTCACTTAAATCACACTTTTGATTGATATTACAGCGTTTACAACCAAATCTCACACCGGCAGCACCTCGGTATGGAAATCAAGAACTCGTACAAATGATTTCGTTCTTAGGGTATATATAGAAGCAAGATTTCGCTCATATGGACATGATGTCCATAAAAGAGAAACCACCATATGACCATAAAAGCGAAACCCCTTCCTAAAACCCTATGAGCGAAATCAGCTGTCTAACTACATACACTCTCCTATTTTCTCGTATATCGTGCCCTAATCTAGCATTCTAAGACTAAGACTCGATACAAGACGAAGTCGACAGATGCATGCACTAACACATTTGCAACGTTAAAAACAGTCACATGCCCCTCACATGAGGGGCATTTTAGTCTTTTCCCATATTTTTGATATTTTATTATTATATATAATAAATTAATAATAAATATATAAAAAGTTAAAAACAGACTTACAATTTATCTCTCTTTACATGCTCTCTCCTCCATCAATCAGCCTCCCCACCAACAACCACCATCCTGCACCATCACCTACCGGCCACCGCTAACCACCACCTGCCGACACCACCCACCACCCTACTAACCATCTGCTCCTCCTCATTCGGCTACTCAACAACTGAAACCCAATAACTTCCAACACAGGCAAATCAAAACCTACCTTACAATTCACCAAACAAAACTCCTTTAAATTAGGAAAATAAGAAAACAAAACATGGACTGGGCCATGGCTTGTTTGCACAAAATAACAAGTCCCTTCAATTGTTCTTCTTCCTGCAAACCCCCAATAAACAAGAAGCAAGAACTAAATCAAAATGTGGCATTACTGCCGTCCATTTCAATTTCAAAAAGATCATCAACAGCAACAACAATTATGATATCAGTGACCCTAATTTCAAACCCTCAACAGTCGGTGACCAGAGAAAGACGCAACAGAAAGGCCACCCCCTTGAAGACGAAATCACAGGGAGCAAAATGGAACCCTAGCCGCAGCCACTTACACCTTTTCAGATCTGAACCTGTCACACCCCCAAAATCCACCATGCGGAGTACCACCGCTTGGAGGTGTGACGTGACCAGGATCGAGCCACCAATCATATTGAACGACGTAAATGAATAAGTAAAACCAACTATAATACAATTGGTGACCATAAGACAGTAACCAACTTTAAGTTAACAGCGGAAGCATAAAACGTAAAACAAAAAAAAAAACACAAGTTCGTAGTTCATAAGTTTAAAGACCCAAAACATAAGTTCCATAAGTTTATAAAGTTTAATTAACAAGCATGGGACATAATAGTCCGCATCCCACAACGACTTCTTCCTCGTGCAAGCTCCGTATGCATCTAGCGACCTGTAAGGCATGTAACAACGAGTCAACAACAAAGTTGAGTGAGTTCACGTTTGGTTGTTTAGTTTCTGAAAAAATGTGGTTTGACTTTCGTTGGCTTATGTGTCGTGGGGGTTACCCCATAGTTGAAAGTATGTTTAACCAGTTCCTTTTATTACCCAAACCATATCCATAATCAGTGGGGGCTTCCCCATGTGAACTACTAGACCGTATGATATCGACCACTAACGAATTTTGTTGTGCCCTACGTCAATGTTCTATCATCATTGACAGTTTGCCATAGTCCATTAGTACACGCCCGTTCGGACGACACGGTGTGAGGTTTGTTAAACCTAATAGCGCTATTAACTAATGACCCGCTCGCCATCGGCCTCGGCGATTAAGTCGATATAAAATGAGGGACTTAATGATAGAGTTTTGTCTAGTAAGTTTTAAGGTTGTTGTCCTTCCCAAGGAGGACGAGCGTACGTAGTTCTACCCAAGGAGAATACGTAGGATTTATGGTGGCATCCTACCCAAGGAGGATGGCCGTACATATCCTACCTTGGTAGGATATGTAGATTCGGTTTTAATTCTTTAACCCAATCCCAAACCACCGGGAATCCCATGCCTTAGAAAGTGTGTGAACTCACCTTGGTTTGCTCGGTTAGATTCTCAAATATAGCTAACAGTCAAGGTTGGTCAATCACGTCCTAATATGATTACCAGTTAGTCATTTAGTGGTTTCAAATAGAGCACAAATTTCCTACACGTATCTACTACATAACATGCATCCACTTTAATAGTTCACGCTCATATAAACATTCCACCTATAGCTACTCAAGAACAAGCATACGATATTGCACATATTACCTTTATTGACATATAACATGTTAGATCATGCTCAGATAACATACTCGACATTTAGACACACAAATTACTACTTATGTCGTTTCAGCTTTAATATTCAAAGCCGGGCTGTTTTCGGGAATTTTAATAAAATAGTTAACTTATTCCAAAAATTCCCAAATTTTTACAGAATGTCTTAAACGATCCAAGTATTATTGTGTAAAAATATCAGGATCCAATTCATTACTAGTATTTTATAAAAAATCATTTTCCGGACTGCACTCAGATTTAATTTTTTCTGACTGCAGTCCACGGAATAATTTATTTAAAATTCATTGTATTTCCGATTTACGAAATTCCAGTGGGAGAATTACAAATACATCAGTGGTCATTTACAGTACAAGTTTCATGACTTAGTTCTACTCAGGTTTCAAGTTATGACTAAAAATATAACACCCATTTACTGCTGTAAAATCTCAGCTTTAGCTGTTGTTACAAATCGACCCTTTAAAAATAGCAAACGAAGTCCAAAAATTATGATTCCAGTTCCATTAGAACCGTATTTCATAATACATAAATCTAGACTTCAGAAAATCAGTTTTTCGTTAAGTTACGGTCTGGTTACAGGCAACTGAAGTTGGCTGTAAACACCAACCAGCTTTCTGTTTTAGTTCCCTACCTTCTAACGCATGTTCGATTGATTCCGTTAACATGTTTGGTGATCACAACAACATCAAACATCAATATTAACCAGCAAATCATCAGGAAATCAACAAGAATCATAACAACATCATATTAACATCACTTCATCACTAGACTAGTTTTTGTTCAAGATTTGTTTAAGGTTCTTTAGAGTTTCTTGATACTTTACCATTGTTTTCACTATTAACCATCAAAAATATGAAGAAGATGAAGATCTAAGAAACTTACTACTAGCACAAGGCTAGGGGAGTTCAAGAGTGTAAAAGTGGTCGATAAAAGAAAACGAGAGCGGTCCTTGAGCTTCCGTGTGCACCAAGCTTACTTGTAGGGTCTCTTGCACCTTTGGATGAGTGTAGATTGTATGAATGAAGTTTGATGGTGGTGGTATGGTGGCGGCCGAACAAGGAGAAGGAAGAGAGAGTTTGGGGTGTTTGATGTTTGTGAATGAATTCTCTATGATCCTAAGTGCCTTCTTATAATCCATCATCACTCCTTAACCATTGTATAAAGTGTTCCATTATCCACCAACATCCTCAAATAAAATATTGAAAGAATTCAATGGGTGGGTCACCCATTGTGACCGTCGCCCAAGGGGGGGTATGGGGTTGGGGTTGGGTTTGGGTTTCAATGATATAATTACAATCTAGTTAGGAATTTAAGTGATAAAGTTAGTGTGTTATGATTGTTATTAATTCCATAGTGTGTTAGGGTGTTCGGGGACCCTAACTAGCTCAGGAAAATAAAACAATGTGTTTCGCAATATTTTTGTGTTCCGGGTAAAGTCCGGTTGTTTGGTTCGGTGTTGTTTCGTTAAAGTGCTTAATTAATCCGTAAAGTGTCATATATATATATATATATATATATATATATATATATATATTTGTAACATTTTTAATTTTCAACAGTCAGAAAAACATACATGATTATTTAGTAACTTTTCAGCACAAGACTAGTACGTTAACAAGCACATGTAAATATGACGCAGTAATCAGAAAGAAGTTAAGTGATTCAGCACAGTCGTCAAGCACTTTAATTATCATTAATAAATCGTACGGATACAAGGAATTATGAGGGTTGTCACATTCTCCCCTTGTTAAGAAAATTTCATCCCGAAATTTAGCTCGTGGTTACTGAGGAAGCTAGTTATGTTGCGTTGGTTTCCTGGTTTTCCTGGGGTGTCACATCATCCCTCCGTTGATTTGGAATTTCGTCCCGAAATTCTGCAGTAGCTTCAGCCTCAGTAGTGGTTGCGTTTTTCTTAAACAGCTGGGGATACTTGAGTTTCATTTGGTCTTCTCGTTCCCAGGTATACTCTGGGCCACGACGGGAATCCCAATGAACTTGGAGGAGAGGTATCCTGGTGCGCTTGAGAATTTTAACATCTCGATCCGTAATCTCTACTGGTTCCTCGACGAATCGCAGCTGGTCGTCAATAGTGAGCTCCTTGAGAGGAACTATGAGGGTCTCATCTGACAGACACTTCTTCAGATTCGACACATGGAAAACGTCGTGAACTCCGCTGAGTTCTTCAGGTAGATTCAGTCTGTAGGCCACCTTGCCAATTTTCTCAATGATTTCGAAGGGTCCGACATAATGCGGATTGAGCTTGCCTCGTTTGCCAAAATGAACTACACCTTTCCAAGGTGAGACTTTAAGTAGCACTCGATCCCCAACCTGGAACTCGAGTGGTTTCCTGCGCTTATCAGCATAGCTTTTCTGACGGTCACGAACTGCCGCCATTTGCTATCGTATCTGAGCAATCCTTTCGGTTGTATCTACTACAAGTTCTGGGCCTGTGATTTGACTGTCGCCAACCTCTGCCCAACAGAGAGGTGATCGGCACTTCCGTCCGTACAATGCCTCAAATGGAGCGGCCTGGATGCTGGTGTGGTAACTGTTGTTATACGAAAACTCTACTAACGGGAGGTGCTTCTCCCAGCCATTACCAAAGTCGATTACACATGCCCGAAGCATGTCTTCAAGGGTCTGGATGGTGCATTCAGATTGTCCATCCGTCTGTGGGTGATAAGCGGTGCTCATATCTAAACGTGAGCCAAAGGACTTGTGCATAGCTTGCCACAGTTCAAAAGTAAAACGCGCGTCACGATCAGAAATGATGGAGGTTGGCACTCCGTGCCTTGATACTACTTCCTTTAGGTAAATGTCTGCTAGAGTAGAAAACTTATCCGTTTCCTTGATAGCCAGAAAATGTGCAGACTTGGTCAGTCGATCCACGATCACCCAAATGGTATCATTTCCGCGTTGAGATCTAGGCAGGCCAGTAACGAAATCCATGGAAATTTGTTCCCATTTCCATTTCGGGATCTCTGGTTGTTGAAGTAGGCCTGATGGTTTCTGGTACTCGACCTTAACCCTGGCACAAGTCAAGCATTTGCTGACGTAGGTTGCTATGTGGGCTTTCATGCTAGGCCACCAGTATGTAGTCTTTAGGTCGTGGTACACCTTATCCGAACCAGGATGTACTGAATAACGAGACTTATGTGCTTCATCCATCACAAGCTCGCGTAAGCCTCCATAAAATGGAACCCAGATGCGTCCGTTAACATAGTAGGCACCGTCTTCCTTTTGTTCTAGCCGCTGCCTCGATCCTCGTAAGGACTCAGCCCTGATGTTCTCTGCTTTCAATGCTTCAACCTGAGCATCGCGAATCTGAGCGGGAAGGTTAGACTGGATGGTAAGTTGTAACGCACGTACATGCTTAGGTATGGTGTCCTTTCGGCTGAGGGCGTCGGCCACAACATTGGCTTTGCCCGGATGATACTTGATCGCGCATTCGTAATCATTCAAGAGTTCAACCCATCGGTGTTGTCGCATGTTTAATTCCTTTTGCTTGAAGATATGCTCGAGACTCCTGTGATCGGTGTAAATGGTGCACTTGGTACCGTACAGGTAATGTCTCCATATCTTAAGCGTGAAAACAAATGCTCCCAATTCCAAGTCGTGTGTAGTGTAGTTCCTTTCGTGAACTTTAAGTTAGCGCGATGTGTAGGCAATGACCTTGTCACGTTGCATCAACACGCAACCAAGTCCTTGGATGGAAGCGTCGCAATAAACCACAAAATCATATGTGCCTTCAGGCAATGAGAGAATAGGTGCGCTACAAAGTCTATCCTTCAAGTGCTGAAAAGCAGGTTCTTGTGCATCACCCCAATGATAGGTGACACCCTTCTGAGTCAGTGAAGTGAGAGGTTGCGCAATCTTTGAGAAATCCTTTATAAACTTTCGGTAATATCCTGCCAATCCCAAGAATTGGCGGATTTCTGTTGCTGTACGGGGTGCAGGCCAGTTCTTGATCGACTCAACCTTGGATGGATCAACATGAAACCCATCCTTGTTTACCACATGGCCTAGAAAGTGGACTTCGCGAGGCCAGAAGTCACATTTTGAAAACTTGGCATACAGTTGCTCTGCTCGAAGAAGTTCCAGCATAAGTCGTAGATGCTGCTCGTGTTCCTCCTAACTTTTAGAATAGATCAGGATGTCGTCGATGAAAACAATAATGAACTTATCCAGGTAAGGTTTGCATACTCAGTTCATGAGATCCATAAAGACCGCAGGTGCATTCGTCAATCCGAAAGGCATAACTAGAAACTCGTAATGGCCGTAACGAGTTCTGAATGCTGTTTTGGAGATGTCCTCCTCTCGGACTCTCAGCTGATGGTATCCCGATCTCAAATCAATCTTAGAGTAATAGCTCGACCCTTGCAACTGGTCGAACAAGTCATCAATATGTGGAAGAGGATAACGATTTTTCACGGTCACCTTGTTAAGATCGCGATAGTCAATACACATTCTGAAAGTACCGTCTTTCTTCTTTACGAATAGTACTGGAGCTCCCCAGGGCGAAGAGCTAGGACGTATAAAACCCTTTTCCAAGAGTTCTTGTAATTGCGTGGACAGTTCTTCAAGTTCTGTTGGAGCTAGACGATAAGGTGCTCAAGCTATGGGCGCTGCTCCAGGAGCTAGCTCGATTTGAAACTCAACTTGACGGCGAGGCGGAAGACCAGGTAATTCCTCAGGAAGTACCTCAGGAAAATCACGTACGATAGGTATGCCTTCTATCTTCTTTTCCACCGAGGATGTATCAGAAACGAGGGCTAGAATGGCAGTGTGGCCCTTTTGCAAACACTTCTGGGCCTTAAGGAAAGAGATAATGCCTACAACAGCACCACTCTTGTCGCCATGAATCATGAGAGGTTCTTTACCAAAACGAGGGGTGCGGAAAAATCTTCTCGTTGCAAAGAATTTCCGCTTAATGGTGAGATAATCAATCCTTCCTAATAACAGCGTCTAGGCTACTAGGTACGATAGGAATAAGATCGATAGGGAAGGTCTGACCAGCTAAGACGAGGTTACAACCCTTAACTGTGTGTGTGCCCTTAAGACTTTCACCATTAGCTAGTTCTACAACATGTTTGGTGTTTTAAGGGTAATGGGGTACGCTTAAGCACCTGACTAACTCTTAGGAACATATATCTAACATCTGCACCCGAATCAACTAAAATAGAAACAAGGAAATTGTCTGGTAGGAACTTACCCGCCACAATGTTGGGGTTGTTTCTTTCTTCCTCTTGTTCATTCAGGAACTCGTGCTCGTCAGTCCTGTGGTTATCCTTATTGTCTTCGTTAATGTTCCCGTTTCCTTGGTTGTTGTCCTGATTCTAATTCAACTGTGGACAGTGCCTCTTGAAGTGGTCTTCAGCTCCACATCGAAAACACCCCTTCTTGCTACCCAGCTGCTGCTGCTGCTGGTTCCGGTTTGCAGGATATGGGCTCCTGCAGTCTCTAGCCATATGTCCCAACTTCTTGCATCGATGACAACATGATCCCGCATATGACCCGCTGTGGTGCCGTTGGCACTTGCGGCATCTCGGTTTATTCCCTAGGTATCCCCCCTGATTTTGGGAGTTCAGCCCTAGTTTCCTGTGCGGTTCCTGTTGTATAGAGCTAGGACCCTCACCTTGGTGATCACCCCAAATATACTTGTTACTAATAAGAGCATTTATATTGGAAGAGTTACGCTTGGGCAACTTGCCCTCTTCCACCGCCTGATCGGTGAGTTGGTGCGCCAAACGAATGACTTACTGGATTGTGGGAAGGTTGGCCGCAATTACAGACCCTTGGATTTCCGGGACTAAGCCTCTGAGGTAAAGCTTGATTCGTCTAGATATGGGTTGGGACATGTTAGGACATAAGGCAGCCAAGTCGTTGGACCTCTTTGTGTATGCCTCAATCTCTGATCCTTCCATCTTCAAACCATAATACTCTATTTCCAGTTCCAGAATGTCGTCCAGGTGGCAGAATTCTTCCTTAATCCAATCCTTGAAGTCGCTCCAGAGGGTGGCATTCGCGTCTGCCAACCCGAGCATCTGAACTTGTGCGTTCCACCAAGAATACGCTTTCCCCTGCAACATGCCAGTAGCGTACTTTACTCGTTTGCTGGTAGGGATTTCACTTTCATCGAATGTATATTCGATTCTTCGGATCTAGTGTAGAAGGCCGATTGCCCCTCCAGTGCCGTCAAAAGTGGGAGGTTTGCACTCCAAGAACGCCTTGAGGGTGCCTATGCGCGTTTGAGGGTGCATGGGTTGACTCCCTGTTTGGATTGCTAAGGCTTCAGCAACCCGTTCAATAATCAAGGTTGTCAGCTGATCCTGAGTCAAGTTGAGGTGTCCACTCATGATCTTCACATCGAGGGAGAAACACAGGTAAGAAGGGTGTCGCGAAAGTGCGTAAGTGTGGAGTGACAGAAGAGAGCAAACACACAGGGTTTTCAAGCAATAGTTGTTACGCTAACTAAGCTTACCATGATCAAATGCGCTACTTAAACTAGCAGGCAGGCAATACAAACATAAACCATATTACCTATAGTGTTGAGTCTTGCACGTGGAGCGAAGCGTCGTTGTGGATCGTCGAGCACTGTACAGTTTATAGTCTGGTTTTGTCAAAAAGCTTTTCCCTTTTTAAAACCAAGTTCACTATAACCAATGGCTCTGATACCAATCTGTCACACCCCCAAAATCCACCATGCGGAGTACCACCGCTTGGAGGCGTGACGTGACCAGGATTGAGCCACCAATCATATTGAACGACGTAAATGAGTAAGTAAAACCAACTACAATACAATTTGTGACCATAAGACAGTAACCAACTTTAAGTTAACAGCGGAAGCATAAAACGTAAAACAAAAAAAAACACAGGTTCGTAGTTCATAAGTTTAAAGACCCAAAACATAAGTTCCATAAGTTTATAAAGTTTAATTAACAAGCATGGGACATAACAGTCCGGATCCCACAACGACTTCTTCCTCGTGCAAGCTTCGTATGCATCTAGCGACCTGTAAGGCATGTAACAACGAGTCAACAACAAAGTTGAGTGAGTTCACGTTTGGTTGTTTAGTTTCTGAAAAAACGTGGTTTGACTTTCGGTGGCTTATGTGCTGTGGGGGTTACCCCATAGTTGAAAGTATGTTTAACCAGTTCCTTTTATTACCCAAACCATATCCATAATCAGTGGGGGCTTCCCCATGTGAACTACTAGACCGTATGATATCGACCACTAACGAATTTTGTTGTGCCCTACGTCAATGTTCTATCATCATTGACAGTTTGCCATAGTCCACTAGTACACGCCCGTTCGGACGACACGGTGTGAGGTTTGTTAAACCTAATAGCGCTATTAACTAATGACCCGCTCGCCATCGGCGTCGATGATTAAGTCGATATAAAATGAGGGACTTAACGATAGAGTTTTGTCTAGTAAGTTTTAAGGTTGTTGTCCTACCCAAGGAGGACGAACGTACGTAGTTCTACACAAGGGGAATACGCATGATTTATGGTGGCATCCTACCCAAGGAGGATGGCCGTACATATCCTACCTAGGTAGGATATGTAGATTCCGTTTTAATTCTTTAACCTAATCCTAAACCACCGGGAATCCCATGCCTTAGAAAGTGTGTGAACTCACCTTGGTTTGCTCGGTTAGATTCTCAAATATAGCTAACAGTCAAGGTTGGTCAATCACGTCCTAATATGATTACCAGTTAGTCATTTAGTGGTTTCAAATAGAGCACAAATTTCCTACACGTATCTACTACATAACATGCATTCACTTTAATAGTTCACGCTCATATAAATATTCCACCTATAGCTACTCAAGAACAAGCATACGATATTGCACATATTACCTTTATTGACATATAACATGTTAGATCATCCTCAGATAACATACTCGACATTTAGACACACAAATTACTACTTATGTCGTTTCAGCTTTAATATTCAAAACCGGGCTGTTTTCAGGAATTTTAATAAAATAGTTAACTTATTCCAAAAATTCCCAAATTTTTACAGAATGTGTTAAACAATCCAAGTATTATTCTGTAAAAATATCAGGATCCAATTCATTACCAGTATTTTATAAAAAATCATTTTCCGGACTGCACTCAGATTTATCTTTTTCTGACTGCAGTCCACGGAATAATTTATTTAAAATTCATTGTAAGTCCGATTTACGAAATTCCAGTGGGAGAATTACAAATACATCAGCCGTCATTTACAGTACAAGTTTCATGACTTAGTTCTACTCAGGTTTCAAGTTATGTCTAAAAATATAACACCCATTTACTGCTGTAAAAACTCAGCTTTAGCTGTTGTTACAAATCGACCCTTTAAAAATAGCAAACGAAGTCCAAAAATTATGATTCCAGTGCCATTAGAACCGTATTTCATAATACATAAATCTAGACTTCATAAAATCAGTTTTTCCTTAAGTTACGGTCTGGTTACAGGCAACTGAAGTTGGCTGTAAACACCAACCAGCTTTCTGTTTTAGTTGCCTACCTTCTAACGCATGTTCGATTGATTCCTTTAACATGTTTAGTGATCACAACAACATCAAACATCAATATTAACCAGCAAATCATCAGGAAATCAACAAGAATCATAACAACATCATATTAACATCACTTCATCACTAGACTAGTTTATGTTCAAGACTTGTTTAAGGTTCTTTAGAGTTTCTTGATACTTTACCATTCTTTTCACTATTAACCATAAAAAAATATGAAGAATATGAAGATCTAAGAAACTTACTACTAGCACAAGGCTAGGGGAGTTCAAGAGTGTAAAAGTGGTGGATAAAAGAAAACGAGAGCGGTCCTTGAGCTTCCGTGTGCACCAAGCTTACTTGTAGGGTCTCTTGCACCTTTGGATGAGTGTATATTGTATGAATGAAGTTTTATGGTGGTGGTATGGTGGCGGCCGAACAAGGAGAAGGAAGAGAGAGTTTGGGGTGTTTGATGTTTGTGAATGAATTCTCTATGATCCTAAGTGCCTTCTTATAATCCATCATCACTCCTTAATCATTGTATAAAGTGTTCCATTATCCACCATCATCCTCAAATAAAATATTGAAAGAATTCAATGGGTGGGTCACCCATTGTGACCGTCGCCCAAGGGGGGGGGGTATGGGGTTGGGTTTCAATGATATAATTACAATCTAGTTAGGAAATTAAGTGATAAAGTTAGTGTGTTATGAGTGTTATTAATTCCATAGTGTGTTAGGGTGTTCGGGGACCCTAACTAGCTCAGGAAAATAAAACAATGTGTTTGGCAATATTTTTGTGTTCCGGGTAAAGTCCGGTTGTTCGGTTCGGTGTTGTTCCGTTAAAGTGCTTAATTAATCCGTAAAGTGTCCTATATATATATTTTTGTAACATTTTTAATTTTCAACACTCAGAAAAGCATACATGATTATTTAGTAACTTTTCAGCACAAGACTAGTACGTTAACAAGCACATGTAAATATGACGCAGTAATCAGAAAGCAGTTAAGTGATTCAGCACAGTCGTCAAGCACTTTAATTATCATTAATAAATCATACGGATACAAGGAATTATGAGGGTTGTCACATTCTCCCCTTGTTAAGAAAATTTCATCCCAAAATTTAGCTCGTGGTTACTGAGGAAGCTAGTTATGTTGCGTTGGTTTCCTGGTTTTCCTAGGGTGTCACATCATCCCCCCGTTGATTTGGAATTTCGTCCCGAAATTCTGCAGTAGCTTCAGCCTCAATAGTGGTTGCGTTTTTCTTAAACAGCTGGGGATACTTGAGTTTCATTTGGTCTTCTCGTTCCCAGGTATAGTCTGGGCCACGACGGGAATCCCAACGAACTCGGACAAGAGGTATCCTGGTGCGCTTGAGAATTTTAACATCTCGATCCGTAATCTCTACTGGTTCCTCGACGAATCGCAGCTGGTCGTCGATAGTGAGCTCCTTGAGAGGAACTATGAGGGTCTCATCTGACAGACACTTTTTCAGATTCGACACATGGAAAACGTCGTGAACTCCGCTGAGTTCTTCAGGTAGATTCAGTCTGTAGGCCACCTTGCCAATTTTCTTAATGATTTCGAAGGGTCCGACATAACGCGGATTGAGCTTGCCTCGTATTCCAAAACGAACTACACCTTTCCAAGGTGAGACTTTAAGTAGCACTCGATCCCCAACCTGGAACTCGAGTGGTTTCCTGCGCTTATCAACATAGCTTTTCTGACGGTCACGAGCTGCCGCCATTTGCTGTCATATCTGAGCAATCCTTTCTGTTGTATCTACTACAAGTTCTGGGCCTGTGATTTGACTGTCGCCAACCTCTGCCCAACAGAGAGGTGATCGGCACTTCCGTTCGTACAATGCCTCAAATGGAGCGGCCTGGATGCTGGTGTGGTAACTGTTGTTATACGAAAACTCTACTAACGGGAGGTGCTTCTCCCAGCCATTACCAAAGTCGATTACACATGCCCGAAGCATGTCTTCAAGGGTCTGGATGGTGCGTTCAGATTGTCCATCCGTCTGTGGGTGATAAGCGGTGCTCATATCTAAACGTGAGCCAAAGGACTTGTGCATAGCTTGCCACAGTTCAGAAGTAAAACGCGCGTCACGATCAGAAATGATGGAGGTTGGCACTCCGTTCCTTGATACTACTTCCTTTAGGTAAATGTCTGCTAGAGTAGAAAACTTATCCGTTTCCTTGATAGCCAGAAAATGTGCAGACTTGGTCAGTCGATCCACGATCACCCAAATGGTATCATTTCCGCGTTGAGATCTAGGCAGGCCAGTAACGAAATCCATGGAAATTTGTTCCCATTTCCATTTCGGGATCTCTGGTTGTTGAAGTAGGCCTGATGGTTTCTGGTACTCGACCTTAACCCTGGCACAAGTCAAGCATTTGCTGACGTAGGTTGCTATGTGGGCTTTCATGCTAGGCCACCAGTATGTAGTCTTTAGGTCGTGGTACACCTTATCCGAACCAGGATGTACTGAATAATGAGACTTATGTGCTTCATCCATCACAAGCTCGCGTAAGCCTCCATAAAATGGAACCCAGATGCGTCCGTTAACATAGTAGGCACCGTCTTCCTTTTGTTCTAGCCGCGGCCTTGATCCTCGTAAGGAATCAGCCCTGATGTTCTCTGCTTTCAATGCTTCAACCTGAGCATCGCGAATCTGAGCGGGAATGTTAGACTGGATGGTAAGTTGTAACGCACGTACATGCTTAGGTATGGTGTCCTTTCGGCTGAGGGCGTCGGCCACAACATTGGCTTTGCCCGGATGATACTTGATCGCGCATTCGTAATCATTCAAGAGTTCAACCCATCGGTGTTGTCGCATGTTTAATTCCTTTTGCTTGAAGATATGCTCGAGACTCCTGTGATCGGTGTAAATGGTGCACTTGGTACCGTACAGGTAATGTCTCCATATCTTAAGCGTGAAAACAACTGCTCCCAATTCCAAGTCGTGTGTAGTGTAGTTCCTTTCGTGAACTTTAAGTTGGCGCGATGCGTAGGCAATGACCTTATCACGTTGCATCAACACGCAACCAAGTCCTTGGATGGAAGCGTCGCAATAAACCACAAAATCATCTGTGCCTTCAGGCAATGAGAGAATAGGTGCGCTACAAAGTCTATCCTTCAAGTGCTGAAAAGCAGGTTCTTGTGCATCACCCCAACGATAGGTGACACCCTTCTGAGTCAGTGAAGTGAGAGGTTGCGCAATCTTTGAGAAATCCTTTATAAACCTTTGGTAATATCCTGCCAATCCTAAGAATTGGCGGATTTCTGTTGGTGTACGGGGTGCAGGCCAGTTCTTGATCGAGTCGACCTTGGATGGATCAACATGAATCCCATCCTTGTTTACCACATGGCCTAGAAAGTGGACTTCGCGAGGCCAGAATTCACATTTTGAAAACTTGGCATACAGTTGCTCTACTCGAAGAAGTTCCACCATAAGTCGTAGATGCTGCTCGTGTTCCTCCTGACTTTTAGAATAGATCAGGATGTCGTCGATGAAAACAATAACGAACTTATCCAGGTAAGGTTTGCATACTCGGTTCATGAGATCCATGAAGACCGCAGGTGCATTCGTCAATCCGAAAGGCATAACTAGAAACTCGTAATGGCCGTAACGAGTTCTGAATGCTGTTTTGGAGATGTCCTCCTCTCGGACTCTCAGCTGATGGTATCCCGATCTCAAATCAATCTTAGATTAATAGCTCGACCCTTGCAACTGGTCGAACAAGTCATCAATACGTGGAAGAGGATAACGATTCTTCACGGTCACCTTGTTAAGATCGCGATAGTCAATACACATTCGGAAAGTACCGTCTTTCTTCTTTACGAATAGTACTGGAGCTCCCCAGGGCGAAGAGCTAGGACGTATAAAACCCCTTTCCAAGAGTTCTTGTAATTGAGTGGACAGTTCTTCAAGTTCTGTTGGAGCTAGACGATAAGGTGCTCAAGCTATGGGCGCTGCTCCAGGAGCTAGCTCGATTTGAAACTCAACTTGACGGCGAGGCGGAAGACCAGGTAATTCCTCAGGAAGTACCTCAGGAAAATCACGTACGATAGGTATGCCTTCTATCTTCTTTTCCACCGAGGATGTATCAGAAACGAGGGCTAGAATGGCAGTGTGGCCCTTTTGCAAACACTTCTGGGCCTTAAGGAAAGAGATAATGCCCACAACAGCACCACTCTTGTCGCCATGAATCATGAGAGGTTCTTTACCAAAACGAGGGGTGCGGAAAAATCTTCTCGTTGTAAAGAATTTCCGCTTAATGGTGAGATAATCAATCCTTCCTAATAACAGCGTCTAGGCTACTAGGTACGATAGGAATAAGATCGATAGGGAAGGTCTGACCAGCTAAGACGAGGTTACAACCCTTAACTGTGTGTGTGCCCTTAAGACTTTCACCATTAGCTAGTTCTACAACATGTTTGGTGTTTTAAGGGTAATGGGGTACGCTTAAGCACCTGACTAACTCTTAGGAACATATATCTAACATCTGCACCCGAATCAATTAAAATAGAAACAAGGAAATTGTCTAGTAGGAACTTACCCGCCACAATGTTGGGGTTGTTTCTTTCTTCCTCTTGTCCATTCAGGAACTCGTGCTCATCAGTCCTGTGGTTATCCTTATTGTCTCCGTTATTGTTCCCGTTTCCTTGGTTGTTGTCCTGATTCTAATTCAGCTGTGGACAGTGCCTCTTGAAGTGGTCTTCAGCTCTACATCGAAAACACCCCTTCTTACTACCCAGCTGCTGCTGCTGCTGCTGGTTCCGGTTTGCAGGATATGGGCTCATGCAGTCTCTAGCCATATGTCCCAACTTCTTGCACCGATGATAACACGATCCCGCACATGACCCGCTGTGGTGCCGTTGGCACTTCCGGCATCTCTGTTTATTCCCTAGGTATCCCCCCTGATTTTGGGAGTTCAGCCCTAGTTTCCTGTGCGGTTCCTGTTGTATAGAACTACTAACAACCAAGAAAGTGAAAATTGGAGTTATGATATTACTGAAAACGGTTGTGGCAAAATGTATATAATTCGCCTCACGAGCTAGGACCCTCACCTTGGTGATCACCCCAGATATACTTGTTACTAATAAGAGCATTTGTATTGGAAGAGTTACGCTTGGGCAACTTGCCCTCTTCCACCGCCTGATCGGTGAGTTGGTGCGCCAAACGAACGACTTACTGGATTGTGGGAAGGTTGGCCGCAATTACAGACCCTTGGATTTCCGGGACTAAGCCTCTGAGGTATAGCTTGATTCGTCTAGATATGGGTTGGGACATGTTAGGACATAAGGCAGCCAAGTCGTTGGACCTCTTTGTGTATGCCTCAATCTCTGATCCTTCCATCTTCAAACCATAATACTCTATTTCCAGTTCCAGAATGTCGTCCAGGTGGCAGAATTCTTCCTTAATCCAATCCTTGAAGTCGCTCCAGAGGGTGGCATTCGCGTCTGCCAACCCGAGCATCTGAACTTGCGCGTTCCACCAAGAATACGCTTTCCCCTGCAACATGCCAGTAGCGTACTTTACTCGTTTGCTGGCAGGGCTTTCACTTTCATCGAATGTATATTCGATTCTTCGGATCCAGTGTAGAAGGCCGATTGCCCCTCCAGTGCCGTCGAAAGTGGGAGGTTTGCACTCCAAGAACGCCTTGAGGGTGCCTATGCGCGTTTGAGGGTGCATGGGTTGAGTCCCTGTTTGGATTGCTAAGGCTTCAGCAACCCGTTCATTAATCAAGGTTGTCAGCTGATCCTGAGTCAAGTTGAGGCGTCCACTCATGATCTTCACATCGAGGGAGAAACACAGGTAAGAAGGGTGTCGCGAAAGTGCGTAAGTGTGGAGTGACAGAAGACAACAAACACACAGGGTTTTCAAGCAATAGTTATTACGCTAACTAAGCATACCATGATCAAATGCGCTACTTAAACTAGCAGGCAGGCAATACAAACATAAACCATATTACCTATAGTGTTGAGTCTTGCACGTGGAGCGAAGCGTCGTTGTGGATCATTGAGCACTGTACAGGTTATAGTCTGGTTTTGTCAAAAAGCTTTTCCCTTTTTAAAACCAAGTTCACTATAACCAATGGCTCTGATACCAATCTGTCACACCCCCAAAATCCACCATGCGGAGTACCACCGCTTGGAAGCGTGACGTGACCAGGATCGAGCCACCAATCATGTTGAACGACGTAAATGAGTAAGTAAAACCAACTACAATACAATTGGTGACCATAAGACAGTAACCAACTTTAAGTTAACAGCGGAAGCATAAAACGTAAAACAAAAAAAACACAAGTTCGTAGTTCATAAGTTTAAAGACCCAAAACATAAGTTCCATAAGTTTATAAAGTTTAATTAACAAGCATCGGACATAACAGTCCGCATCCCACAACGACTTCTTCCTCGTGCAAGCTCCGTATGCATCTAGCGACCTGTAAGGCATGTAACAACGAGTCAACAACAAAGTTGAGTGAGTTCACGTTTGGTTGTTTAGTTTATGAGAAAACGTGGTTTGACTTTCGTTAGCTTATGTGCCGTGGGGGTTACCCCATAGTTGAAAGTATGTTTAACCAGTTCCTTTTATTACCCAAACCATATCCATAATCAGTGGGGGCTTCCCCATGTGAACTACTAGACCGTATGATATCAACCACTAACGAATTTTGTTGTGCCCTAGGTCAATGTTCTATCATCATTGACAATTTGTCGTAGTCCACTAGTACACGCCCGTTCAGACGACACGGTGTGAGGTTTGTTAAAGCTAATAGCGCTATTAACTAATGACCCGCTCACCATCGGCCTCGGCGATTAAGTCGATATAAAATGAGGGACTTAATGATAAAGTTTTGTCTAGTAAGTTTTAAGGTTGTTGTCCTACCCAAGGAGGACGAACGTACGTAGTTCTACCCAAGGAGAATACGCAGGATTTATGGTGGCATCCTACCCAAGGAGGATGGCCGTACATATCCTACCTAGGGAGGATATGTAGATTCCGTTTTAATTCTTTAACCCAATCCCAAACCACCGGGAATCCCATGCCTTAGAAAGTGTGTGAACTCACCTTGGTTTGCTCGGTTAGATTCTCAAATATAACTAACAGTCAAGGTTGGTCAATCACGTCCTAATATGATTACCAGTTAGTCATTTAGTGGTTTCAAATAGAGCACAAATTTCCTACACGTATCTACTACATAACATGCATTCACTTTAATAGTTCACGCTCATATAAACATTCTACCTATAGCTACTCAAGAACAAGCATACGATATTGCACATATTACCTTTATTGACATATAACATGTTAGATCATCCTCAGATAACATACTCGACATTTAGACACACAAATTACTACTTATGTCGTTTCAGCTTTAATATTCAAAACCAGGCTATTTTCGGGCATTTTAATAAAATAGTTAACTTATTCCAAAAATTCCCAAATTTTTACAGAATGTCTTAAACGATCCAAATATTATTGTGTAAAAATATCGGGATCCAATTCATTACCAATATTTTATAAAAAATCATTTTCCGGACTGCACTCAGATTTATCTTTTTCTGACTGCAGTCCACGGAATAATTTATTTAAAATTCATTGTAAGTCCGATTTACGAAATTCCAGTGGGAGAATTACAAATACATCAGCGGGTATATACAGTACAAGTTTCATGACTTAGTTCTACTCAGGTTTCAAGTTATGACTAAAAATATAACACCCATTTACTGCTGTAAAAACTCAGCTTTAGCTGTTGTTACAAATCGACCCTTTAAAAATAGCAAACGAAGTCCAAAAATTATGATTCCAGTGCCATTAGAACCGTATTTCATAATACATAAATCTAGACTTCAGAAAATCAGTTTTTCGTTAAGTTACGGTCTGGTTACAGGCAACTGAAGTTGGCTGTAAACACCAACCAGCTTTCTGTTTTAGTTCCTTACCTTCTAACGCATGTTCGATTGATTCCATTAACATGTTTAGTGATCACAACAACGTCAAACATCAATATTAACCAGCAAATCATCAGGAAATCAACAAGAATCATAACAACATCATATTAACATCACTTCATCACTAGACTAGTTTATGTTCAAGACTTATTTAAGGTTCTTTAGAGTTTCTTGATACTTTACCATTCTTTTCACTATTAACCATCAAAAATATGAAGAAGATGAAGATCTAAGAAACTTACTACTAGCACAAGGCTAGGGGAGTTCAAGAGTGTAAAAGTGGTGGATAAAAGAAAACGAGAGCGGTCCTTGAGCTTCCGTGTGCACCAAGCTTACTTGTAGGGTCTCTTGCACCTTTGGATGAGTGTAGATTGTATGAATGAAGTTTGATGGTGGTGGTATGGCGGCCGAACAAGGAGAAGGAAGAGAGAGTTTGGGGTGTTTGATGTTTGTGAATGAATTCTCTATGATCCTAAGTGCCTTCTTATAATCCATCATCACTCCTTAACCATTGTATAAAGTGTTCCATTATCCACCAACATCCTCAAATAAAATATTGAAAGAATTCAATGGGTGGGTCACCCATTGTGACCGTCGCCCAAGGGGGGGTATGGGGTTGGGGTTGGGTTTCAATGATATAATTACAATCTAGTTAGGAAATTAAGTGATAAAGTTAGTGTGTTATGAGTGTTATTAATTCCATAGTGTGTTAGGGTGTTCGGGGACCCTAACTAGCTCAGGAAAATAAAACAATGTGTTTGGCAATATTTTTCCGGGTAAAGTCCGGTTGTTCGGTTCGGTGTTGTTCCGTTAAAGTGCTTAATTAATCCGTAAAGTGTCCTATATATATATTTTTGTAACATTTTTAATTTTCAACACTCAGAAAAGCATACATGATTATTTAGTAACATTTCAGCACAAGACTAGTACGTTAACAAGCACATGTAAATATGACGCAGTAATCAGAAAGAAGTTAAGTGATTCAGCACAGTCATCAAGCACTTTAATTATCATTAATAAATCGTACGGATACAAGGAATTATGAGGGTTGTCACAGAACCGATCTCTGTTGCCGCCTTTATTCACGCTCAATCCTGAGTTGAAAAACCCTAATTTTGGTCGAAGGAGGTGGCTGTGATGGCGGTCATAGGAGGTGCCTGTGATGGAGATTATAGGAGGTGGGTTCCTGTGAGGTGGTTGTGATGGCGGTTGTAGGAGGTGGGGTGGTGATCGGTGGTGAGTGTTGGTGGTTGGTGATGGGGAAGAAAGAGATAGATTATGTAGAGAGAGAAAAGAGAGTGTCTGTATATTACATGTATGTGAATTTTGATTTTTGAATTACTAATAAGTTATTAAATCTTTATATATAAAATTACTAAAATACCCTTACTTTTATACTTGAAGTTACCAAAATACCCTTTCAGATAACAGACAATTTGGATGGAGTTAGAGGCGGGGAGCAAAATAGATATAGGTTAAATAGATCAGGGAGGAAAACGGCTATTTTTAAAGGTTTGGGGGCAAAAGCGTTAAAGTGACCAAACCACAGGGAGCAAAACGGAAGTTTACTCTACTTTTTTTAATTTTAGATGTTAAACATGTTTCTGTAATAACACTTTGGTCTCTCTAGTTGATATAATCTGCTAACTCCATTAACTTATTACACTAACCTAGTTAGTGTAGATATCATATAACACTAGCAATGAACCTAACCTAGTTAACTAAGTTCTTAAACAAATAACTAACTGAGGTAACTGAGTTTGCTAACCTAGTTAGTTAAGTCCCTATAAAGATAACTAACTGAGTTAATTAGGTGTACTAACCTGGTTAGTTGGTTTGTTTTACTTTTATAGTTTGCATAAATTACAACAACAACCCCTTAACTTGTAACTTTATTTAACTAACCAATCTAACTTCGTTAATGCTTCACTTATATAAATCCAACCGAGCTAACGGAGGTGCTTTATAAAATTAACGTTTCAGTTCGGTTTTAATCCATCGCTATACATTACCTTTAATTGATAAATAAAATATTAGAATTATATAATTATTAAAATTTCGTTTCTTTTATTTGATAAAAAAAAGTCTGATTTTGCAATCCGGGTCGGATTTCGGAGATCCGTTTTTTACGGATGTTACAGGGAACTCACTCACCGCACGCCACCCTGAGGGCGCCCCGTTCACCCTTATACTCGCTGACTGATCACAAGACAGTGGATGATTGAGGTTAGGTAGCCGACTGATCAACCGTTTAGCCACGTGTCGAAAGGGGAACTCTTCACTGGCTAATCGATGGCTAATTGTCGGCTGGTGTCCGGCTAAGGCTAAGATGGCATAACATGATTGGTACATACAAAATTGAAAAATTAAAAAGATGTCTATTTTGATAAAAGAAAATTCTTGGTCAAATGAACCCTCCTTGAAATTAACTCTATTGGTTAAAATAACCAAAACATTTCCATGAAACATCTATCTCTTATACTAAAGCAAAATAATGTTGACCATTTGACCATGATGTGGCAATGGTCTTTGGCCAGATAATTGTGATTTAGGCGCAATTTACCTCATTCTCTCAATTCTCAAACAATTCTCCTTACCGCCTCACAATTCCTTCATTCTTCTTTCAAACGCTTCTTGAATTATACATGGAAAGTTGAATAATTCATCAATTACCGGAAGATCTTTTGCGAAAATATGGAAGCGTTTCCATTCTTAATCTATTAAAGATAGATTGGTTCCTTTTCTTCATTCTATCTAAAAGTGATATGTTATTCATCCGTTTCTGAGTCATGGTTTCTTTCAATCGGCGTTTCAGACTTACAATCATCGATCGTTTCTTTCAATCTGTGTTTCAAACTCTTTAACTCTTTGATCGTACCATGTACAGTTGATTTCAACAGGTATGTTTATCAGACACACTAATTTTAGGGTTTCTGATGTAAAATTGTTCATCAGACACACTAATTTTTTGTTGAAGAAAATACAAATTGTATTTTTTTTTGTTGATTCAAGCATAAATACGGATTCCTCAGGAGCGGGTTGGATTAGTCCCGTGAGTTCATCTCTCTTGCTTCTTATTTGATTGCAAAAACTAGGGTTAGGGTTTTGATTTGTGTTGATTTAAGCACTTACCAAATTTTTTTTTGTTCAATTTGTGTGGTTTCAGGAGACAAGAACAATTGGATATTTTTGTACGATTCTGGATTATCTGTAGGAAAGGGAAATTCTGATTGGATATTTTTGTTCAATTTGATAATTTATTTGTTAATTTCTAATTCAAGATACACAAAATATGAGATTATATGTTTATTTTTTAATTTTTGTATTTGATGTGATGTCTTCTAGGTGTTTGATGAAATGCTACATATGATCAAGTGGAGCAGTTGTTAAAATTCTCTTTGTTTTATGATTCTTATGTTTTCCAATTTCCTTTTTTTCTACTAATATAATGTCACACCCCAACCGATGGCGGAAACATCGGGATGAGACGAAAACTAGATTGCAAGAGACTTCATAACGCTATTTGTGTCAAGTATTTAAAAATTACATTTTACATTGCTTGAACTAGGATGTAACAAATTTGAATTCACGACAAGTATAAAGGAAATAACTTTCATTTCACAAATAACGATTTGATACAAGGTTTTGAAACAAAATACAACATATTTGAAAATGAAATTACGATACAACAAGTATTTAAAGTTTAAGTGCGTTTCTTGGCAATCCTACTAAATTCCTTGCATCATCAGAATTCCTGCAACATGTATTAAAAGCATGGATCAATACAAAGGTATTGGCGAGCATACAAGTTTGAAAATAAGTATAAGCGTAAAAGTTTGTCATAAATCCATCATGGCAATTTATATTCAGGTTGAAACTGGCATGCACAAACAGACTAAGCATAACGAAACATCATGAGCATACAAGTTGAAACTAGCACACGTATCTAACATAAGCGTAACAAATAACATGTATGTACAAGTTGAAACTAGCACGTATAACTAACATAGGCGTAACAGATAATAGGTTTGATGGATTGGATGATTAAATTCGTTTGATTTCGTATAAAAGAAATTTTGATTACCCGATTCAAACCGATTCAGTTTCACTTTTGTTTGAATATATTTCGATCGTGAGTATTGTTCGGGCTCGGTTCAGGTCCGATAGCCGATGGCTCGGGCCAGGCTCTGTTTTGGGTTCAGTTTGACACAGGCTCCGTTTCGGGTTCAGTTTTGATTCGAGTTTCGGTTCGAGCTGGTTCAGTTTTGATTTGTGTTTCGGTTCACTCAATTCTCTTGGGTGACGATTTGGTTCAGTCTTGGTCATTGCGGGTGAACTCGGGTCACCTTTAAACTATAATACGACGGTTCGAGCTCGCCTTTAAACTAAGTAACATATGAACAATATAGATGAAACTCGCGTTATAAAGGTTTTACCGTATCTCGGGTTGACTGAGTTTGACCTCAGTTGACTGAAGTTGTCCAAACACCAACCTTGACCCGTAGATTGACCAGTTGACCGGATCTGACCGTTTGACCAGTTCTGCCCAGGTTTGACCCGACACCAAAACTGACCCGAGTTCACCCGCAACGACCAAGACTGAACCAAATCGTCACCCAAGAGAATTGAGTGAACCGAAACTCAAATCAAAACTGAACCAGCTCGAACCGAAACTCGAATCAGAACTGAACCCGAAACGGAGCCTGTGTCAAACTGAACCCGAAACGGAGCCTGGCCCGAGCCATTGGCTATCAGACCTGAATCGAGCCCGAACAATACTCACGATCAAAATATATTCAAACAAAAGTGAAACTGAATCGGTTTGAATCGGGTAATCAAAATTTCTTTTATACGAATTCAATCATCCAATCCATCAAACCTATTATCTGTTACGCCTATGTTAGTTATACGTGCTAGTTTCAACTTGTACATACATGTTATTTGTTATGCTTATGTTAGATACGTGTGCTAGTTTCAACTTGTATGCTCATGATGTTTCGTTATGCTTAGTCTGTTTGTGCATGCCAGTTTCAACCTGAATATAAATTGCCATGATGGATTTATGACAAACTTTTACGCTTATACTTATTTTCAAACTTGTATGCTCGTCAATACCTTTGTATTGATCCATGATTTTAATACATGTTGCAGGAATTCTGATGATGCAAGGAATTTAGTAGGATTGCCTAGAAACGCACTTAAACTTTAAATACTTGTTGTATCGTAATTTCATTTTCAAATATGTTGTATTTTGTTTCAAAACCGTGTATCAAATTGTTATTTGTGAAATGAAAGTTAATTCCTTTATACTTGTCGTGAATTCAAATTTGTTACATCCTAGTTCAAGCAATGTAAAATGTAATTTTTAAATACTTGACACAAATAGCGTTATGAACTCTCTTGCAATCTAGTTTTCGTCTCATCCCGATGTTTCCGCCATCGGTTGGGGTGTGACATATAATTATATAACATGTACACTTGCAGACAGTTTGTGCGTATGCAGAATGCATCAGCAACAGAGTATGTCTTTCTAACGCGTCTCGCCTGGCTATTAAGGTAACCACCATATCCATTATTCATGATACCAGTTAATTTTTGTATTTGGTAAATGTTGTGAGTCACACATGATTGGTTATAACTAGATACATGATGTTTGATACTTTGATGTAATGCCTCACTGATCCGTTAACAAGTGTGACTGAGTTTTAGTATTCTTCATAAGAAATCTGTCAACTGATAATGATCCAAAGGTACGGTTGAAGTCGAGTTTATAAATGATAATTATATATTGTGGATTTTTGTGTGTTATGATGTTTGTTTTCTTCTTTCCACTCGAGCTGGTGGTTTAGGTATCAATCTTGCACACCAGATATTGTCATCATTTTTGAATCAGATTGGAATCCTCAGAATGATCTGCAGGTTTGGGAGTGTATGATATCTATCTCTATTTATAGTCACTACATACTAATTTCATGACTTTTGTTAGGCAATGTGCAGAGCTCACAGGATTGGACAACAAGAAGTCGTTAATATTTATAGGTTCGTGACTTGCAAAAGTGTTGAGGAAGACATCTTGGAACGTGCTAAAAAGAAAATGGTAGATAAACTATTGGTTATTTTGTAATCATTTTACTGTCCACTGTATTATGAAATATGAATTGATTTGTGCTTTCTTGGTGAAATTTGGTCAGTTGATATTATATTAGGGTACATGTAATCCCTTAGATGGAACAAGATGAAAACATTTACATGCAAATTCACTTCTCAGCTCTGTTTTACTTTGAATTTTGTTGAATATGTTTTGTATAGGTACTCGTCTATTTGGTCATTCAGAAACCAAATGCATAGGGAAGATTGGAGAAGAAAGAACCAGAGTGTCGGGTCATAATGGGTTTGAGTCAACTTAGGCCGTTTAGAAAAGGTATTGGTCAAAATGGAACCCGTTCTTTGTTTGTAAACAGTGTCTGTTTGATTATGGATATAGATAGAAATCTAACAAATAGGTTTTTGACACTTTTTATAGATATAAATCTAACTAATAGCATTAAAGGTTTATATTGGTTTCGTAATGTATTCTAATGTATAAAATCTTCTAAATATATAGTAAGAAGATAATGATTGTAATCAACTTTACAACTTGAATATTTGGGATAAAGTTGGGAACTTTTTACGAAATTGAATGTTATTGATGAATGGAGATGTTAAGGTTTATTTTGGATTAGTGTTTCATTTTCTGCTCTGTTCTTTCTCCATCAGGTTTATTTTGATTTTCTGCTCTGTTCTTGCAACCCCTAAACTTTACAAAACATGGACCAAAGTGGTTCGCTTCAAGAAACTTGATGAATCGTTGAGGCATTCAATGAAGTGTATGAGTTTGATAGTGTTTCCTGGTAAAGATATGCTTTATCAACCTCTCCTAAAGAATCAGTTCGCTGATAAGAATCTTAGTTCAGTGCGGGTGAGTTATGATATATTGTATTTTATCTTTTCTTGAGTTGCCAAAATGGGTGGGATGGGTAATGGTCACTGACTCTAAGCTGGTAACTTTTTGTAAGACAGAAAAGGGCCGGGTTGGGTCAGATTGGGCTGACTTGCCAGCATTTTTTTGGATGCTATTAGTTATTACTGTATTAAATATGATTACAAAAGCTATATTATCAATGTAGGTCAAGTACATCGAGCATAAATGAGTTAATACAAAGACGGACATATTTACATATATATATTTTATTAATATATAGAACTATGATTTGTATTATTTGGTAATTGTATCAGAATATTTATATTACAATTCTTAAAAACCAATTAAACATGTATTTTTTGAATACAGAGAACAGAGTTAGAAGTTGAAAGGCATGGGGTTATTGCGTGTGTTAAGTTATTACATTGGTTTTTAAACATGATATGCTTAGATTCTTATTTTGAATTGAATGTATGACAGGAGAAATATAGAAGCTAATCTAAGTTATTGGGACCCACCTAATTACAAGCCGTAGTGAGTTGAGGATAAAGTTGCAATGCCAGTAAGCTTAAGACCTAAGAGTTGCATGTTAGAATGCCTTAATATTTTGTTGGAATTTGTGTAATAGATTAAAGAATATCCCAGATCCAATAACTTTGAGTTAATTGATTGATATAAATTGATGAACTAATATGACCAAGATATTACAAGAATGTGATTGATGATTTAAAATGAATAGATGGTGATCTTCCTACGTCACATCAATCAGCAGAAATCTTGAAGTGGCGCTTGGAAATCGGTTAGCTTAGCTATTAATCTTGAAGTCAATTCCTGGTGGAGGTGGATATCAAGGAGATCGTGAGTGGTGCGATGATAGAGGTGATAGAGCTCGAGCTTGGCCTTCCTCCGGTTCGAGTAATTTGTTTATTTTTTGGATCTGCTCATGTCGCGCGCGTTATGCACATATGAATTTGCTGAAACCGTGATATGCATATAGTGAAAGTTTTGAGATTACACAGTTGAATTAAAACTTCTTATAGATTCACGTTTTCTCATTAAGTAGCTTTTTTAGAACTTGACACCATATGGTTTATGGTGGACAGTTATTCCAGATGTTTTTAGAACTTGGTCAGCATTTATCTTGATATGTTTATTAAGTGGTTCATTTACAGGGTAAGATTTCTATATCTATGTTTGTTTCTAAGTTCGCACGCCAAGTGTTCGAGGTATTGCCTGATACTATACCTACTAATTACTAACATCTTCTTATAACTCCAGGCACCACCAGCTTTATTGTCTCTGGTTTTAAAGAGACAACAATATAGAGTTGGATCTGATGGTCGGTTTCTCGGGTTTTTTGGGGTTCAGGATTAACCCGATAACTGAACCATTGAAGATTCGCGTTTTTAGTTCTCGTGTTTTATCGGATTGGGTGTAATCGGGGTTTCTGGTAAACGTGAGTAACACTTTTTTAGATAATTAAGAAAAATAACTATGATGAATGTGGCAAAATGGGTAACTACCAATACCCTGTTTTATAAATGTGGCAAAATGGGTGGGTGGGGGATAATGGGTCAAACTGGGTTTGGTGATGCAGAGTAAGCATCTTTCTTTTAAGAGTAAATTACCTTTATTCCCAGACCAAGTCCAGCCATCAAACCATTTTCATTCATTTTATTTTATTTGTTATGAAATATATATATTATGCTAATCATGATTGCAAAACAAAGGTGTATGAGTACTTTTTGCAGCATTTTGTAACTACTTGAAAGCAATCACATCTGATCGGGATGCAATATACAGTAAGAGCTTGAAATGGGCCAGTCAGTACATATGGGCATTATCCTTGCTGGTGATTTTATGGTAAGTTTGCTTTTGTTTGCTTTTTTTTTTTCAATTTAAATTTTAGTTTTTGCTATATTTTGGTAAAGTTGCTAAGCATTATGTTTTTACAAATCTGAAATCATTAGAGGCATCTTTGTTCAAGTCTTGGTATAACCAGTCAGATGGTTAAGCTGCTAAAAAATGCATTCAAAAGCCTAAAAGACTTTATTATAATGTAATTAGACAAAAAAAACTTATTTTTTTGGTGACTGAGCTTTTCGGTAGCGGCGACAATAGAGCAACACCAAATAACATAGTTAATTCTTCATTTTTTTTGTTCCACTTGACTGCATTGTTTCTAACTTTTCCAGCTGACCTTTATGTATTAATGTTATTTGAATAATTGTTTAATTTTGTAAACTGTTATGTGTAGGTGGCATTTTGGCTCACCAGATTGACTTCTACTGATTGTTGCGGGTGCTCATCGGGACAGAACCAGACAGTACCAAGACCGGAAGATTAAAATATCAAATCGAGGAGAACCAAACCTATCTAAACGAGTTCCATTTAAGACTGTAACAATTTGCGTTTTGGATTTCCTAATTCTCACAAGGAGTGTAATAGTTTTTTAGCGTTATCAGGGAAATGACCACCATACCTACCTAATATAGTTTTTTTTTGTTTTGCTACTTATCTTTACTTTGCTTTGCTTTGCTTTCATAATTAAATTAAATTGGTGTCGAATTTTGGGTGCAGGCCATTGATACCGAAGACAAGGAGAGCAAATAACTAATTGGACATAGAGTTTTTGTTATTACTGGTATGCTAAGATTGAGACAAAGTTAAACTTTTATGGTAAATGAACTAATACATATATTTGGAAAAGTATTGGAGTTATGTGTTTTTTTAATTGTTGTTTTATAGAGAGGCATGAGTGTAGCAGGTGGTTTGAGTGCGAAAATCTGGTGGCAGATGAGTTGTTAGTGGTTGTGGGCGGTGGTGATTGTTCGCCATACCATTGTGGTGATTAAGGAAAAGAGGGATGGTTTTCAACAACCGGTGAGTCATTTGTAGTAAAGGAGGATGATTGCCAGTTTCATTCCAAGGTAAGTGTTTACTTTTTTTTTTTGTAAATACAGGTGTAAGTAAACTGGCAACTCACATGTTTTACTGTTTTTTTGTTATGTGCATTCAAATGACATTTTTTATTAGGTAAGAGTTAACTACTTTTATATAAAAGTGGAAAAAGCGGGTTTGTGATTTAAATCCAAATTTTTTATAGATTTAATACAACATTTCTTTCATTTCAAAAAATTATTTATAGACGTATACATGATAATTAATATGAAATGTAATCGTTAATTAATTTTTATAAGATATTATTTATCTTAATATTCGAACAAACCTGTAATAAAGTATTTACGTATTAAAGTATAAATTTTTTGTTGTTTAGCCACCCGTGTATTACACGGGGACTTAGGGGCTGTTTGGTAGCCTCTGAATGGCCATTAAGAGGCTACCTCTTAATGGAACCATTAAGATTTTTATCAATGAGAAGGTAGAAGAATGTGACATGTGATGATTTACCATTCAGAGGTTACCTCTTAACCATTCAGACTTGAGGTTACCTCTTATTCATTCAGAGGTTTTAAACCATTAAGAGGTAGCATCTGAATGGTCATTAAGAGGCTACCAAACAGCCCCTTAGACTAGTATAAGGATATAGAAACTAATAAAAAGAGTTAAAACGTATGTATTTCGGAAAACGGTAAAATTGTTATTAGGTGAAATTTTATTAAAGAATATGATATTTCGAATGTGGATTTCCGAAAAATTTATCAATTTGTTATTAGGTGAAATTTTATTAAAGAATATGATATTTCGAATTTGGTTTGGGTATAAATATATGACATTTAAGATTAAGAAGTTTATATAAGCATATATGAATATAACAATAAATCAATAAAATAAAGATATAAAAGTTATACCTCTATGGACGAATATAAGAGGGATCTTCTATTGAAAACTAGAGAGAATTGGTTAGCATTATAAATAACTTAGCAAATGGAAAAAAAGAATTACCTATAACTATATTACCATTACCAATTACCATTACCATTACCATTACCATTACCAATAACTACAAATATAATGAGGGGGAATAGTGTCAAGCAGCTGTCTGGCACCCCGTCATTGGCAGTTACTTTTTGTGTTTAACTTTTAATCCTTTAGATTCACTAATATACGTGTTTAGATCATTTGTTTCTAAAAAGGTTATTTTTTTTAATCTTTAGCTTTGTTTATATACGTGTTTAGTCGATCTGCTTTAACTTTAGTAGTGTACGTGTTTAGTCCCTTTAGTAATTGATTGTCGTTTTTTGTATTTTCCTTTTAAACCTTCAACTTCACTATTATAGATGTTTAGCCCCTCCGTTTTTAGAAAAAAAAATATTCTTTTTGCTGGTTAACTTTGTTTGTATGTGTGTTTAAACTACATGGAAGGGAATAGTGTCAGGCTGCCTAGCACTTCCCTATTAGTCCAGCCAAATTACGATTTTCTCATTTAAATTTATAGTTTTGCCATTGGTTTTGTTTTCTTTTCTCCTAGCCAAAGTTCAAATTTACAATTTTGCCATCGCTTTCTTCGTGTCAAATTATGATTTTGCCCCCAGCGTAAAATTGCAGTCATGCCATCATTTTTTTACAACACTAGAGCAGTGTTTTGTTTTAATTGGTTGATTAGGTGTAATTTGTATTTGTCCTAGGCGGCTGCCTGGTACATACTCATTTGTCCTGAAAAATTACAATTTTGGCTACAATTTAAAATTATAGTCTTTCCATCATTTTAGTTTTTTTAGCAAAAGTATGGTACTGTTTTGTTTTAATTGGTTGACTCGACGTAATGTTTTTTGAGATCGTGTTATTAGTTGTATATACAAATAACCGAAATATAGATGTACATGTTATGAGAGAAATATTTGGCTTAATGTCCCGTAACGCGAGTGGGGCAAAAATTGTTAACAAACAATATGCTTATACGGTAATACCATCATGAGATGTTCTTCACACAAGAGAAGTATGTGTTGCGAAGTCACAGTCATATATTTTAATATAAAATTATAATAATGAACTTGTATAATATTCTTTTCATAATATCCCGTTATACATTACACCTTATTATGTATTAGAGATCGACATTACATGATAGAGTGTCAATATCAACATAAACTAGCATGTTGACATATATGGTCAAACAATGAGTACCAACCACATGGACATCAAGTCATCAACAACTAATCAAGATAGAGACTTATGATAGGCAAAGTTAAGGATGACCCAAACATACCACATGAAAGTTTTCAAATCTATTGACCCACCACCAATCCCTCAAAAGGTCCAATATTCACTCAAATCACATCCATACAACTATGAGTTTAGTATCTTGAGTCAAAACGGATAGAATGAGTTTAGTATTAGTTGAATATATTTCTTAAATTATGTTAAAGGATTGAGAAAATCACAAAAATAGTTATTAGTGTTTTTCTTTTCTTGTATCCTTCTCTGTACCTAGATTTCATGAATAGTATTATCTACACAAATTTTTTGGTTGTCTATCTAGTTTTACTCACCTAAACTCTAATTATATTCACTCTACATGCATGAATCTATACACATTTAACAACACATACGTGAATCTATATACGGTATGATGGCACATATCATATTTATTTTTTTAACGGCTAATTTCTTTAATCTCTTGTCGTTTGTGGTACTTGAACCCAAGATCTTCCCCTTTCCAACCTAGGTGTTTTTAAAGGCTTTGCCTTTGTCAATGGACCACCACATATCATATTTATTTAAAGAGTTAAATGTCATTTTAGTCCATGTGGTTTGGTCTATTTTGTCAGTTTAATCCAAAGGTTTCATTTTTCACATGTGGGTCCAAAAAGGTTTCACCGTTACTACTTTAGTCCACTGAGTTAACTTCATCAATTTTTTCTGTTAACGATAAGAGCAATTCAGTCATTTTATATGTAATTCTGTTAACTAGAAGGGCAATTCGCCCATATAAAATGACCAAATTGTTCTTCTCGTTAACAGAAAAAATGAGTGAAGTTAACCCAATGGACTAAAATGACAACGGTAAAACATTTTTGGACCCACAGACGAAAAATAAAATCTTTTAACTAAACTGACAAAAATGTCTCAAACCACAAAAATTAAAATGGCATTTAACTCTTATTTAAATGATTAATAATGAGAGAGAGTTTGATACACGAGTAAAGTAGATAGGGGACTAATTTTCAGTTGTGTATCTCATGTCTATACTGGTGAATTATTTTGACACTAATATATACACATTCAAAACAAATATATATATTTTTTCATAAATGTTTGAGTTAAATGTCATTTTAGTCCCTGTGGTTTGGGTCATTTTGCCAGTTTAGTCCAAAGCTTTGAAACGTTGCCATTTTAGTTCAAATAGTTTTAAACGTTGTCATTTTAGTCCATAGTCCATTAGGTTAACTCCATCCCTTTATTTTGTTAACAAGAAAGACATTTCGGTCATTTTAAATGTAATTCCGTTAACTAGAAGAGCAATTAAACCATATAAAATGATTGAATTACCTTTCTTGCTAACATAAAAAGTGAACTAAAATGGCAACGCTTGAAACTATTTGGACTAAATGACAACATTTCAAGCCTTTGAACTAATCTGATAAAATAACCCAAAACACAAAAACTAAAATGGCATTTAACTCTAAATGTTTTTTTTATGAAATTTGAAAAATAACTTACTTTCTTAATTCACAAGGACCACCATCTCACCAAAATGAGCCGTATGGTCCATGTCAATTACTCATGACTTGCACCACTTCTTTTCTTGTCTTTCATTATCACAATCTCCCACTTCCCCCTACCATTTCACTTTCTCATGTCTTTATTCATTATGCTTTGGTCTCCTTTATGTGTTTTGAGGTCAAAAAGCAAGTGAGCATGTTTAGATATGTTGAAAAGAAGTACCCACTACATGATTTCCATACCAAACTCGAATAGACCCTCGGCTGAATTTAAATCTGTCACGCATTTAGTCGACGACTAAAACTTAATCCATTAACATAATCATGTTTGGATCGTACACATGTCGAAACTGTCATAACCCCAAAACACAATGCACATAATAATAAAACCACACATTTTGTACCCACAACTTAAAATTAACAACATGACACAAACTTGTACAACGAAGAGAGCAAAAATATCTTTAAAAGGGTGCAATGTCATTTGTCTCGACAGTTGAGAACAACACTACAAATATCAATAATAACTTGTACATGGTGCATTGAACTTGTACTTCTTCATGGTTGGTCAGTTTCTACCTTTGGTCTATCATCTTACAATCTTACCCCTTCATACAATTTTGACCAACTTTGACCAACAAAATTCAACTAAAATAAAACTGTTACATCACAAATTAAATGGAAAAAAAAATAAAAAACCTCATTACTCAAGAAGAACCTGAAACCCTAGGTGACGTCACCGGAAACAACGGCAAAAGTCGGGGCTCCGAATCTCTTCCAGGAGTACTCGCCGGCGACGGATGCAAATAAAAACCCTTTTTCGCAATCGCTTTATCTTCCGCTTCAACGTTCAAATTTGAACTATCTCCGGTCACCGGAGACCGGTTAAAAAGATCCGGAATAAGTGGCGTCACCGGACTAATAACCAACGCCGGAAAATTCAGAATTCCCGGCGAGAGAATCTCCGGCGTGCCGGGTCTCCGGGGAGAGTCGGAAAACCCGACCCCGGACCCGTTTGCAAACCCGGGTACTAATGGGCTGATCTTGAAATTCTTCATACTGTTTCTCCGTTCGTATAATTTAGAGGGTTTTTTGTTTTGACTCGTTTTGATGGGAGGAATCGGGTTTCGGGTCGGGGCGTCGGGTCGGGCGGCGGCGGCGTGTTTGGCGGTTTCGGAGGATCCGGTTAGCATTTGGACGATGTTTTTGAAGGATGTTGTGTCGGCTTGAACGAAGGTGGTTGGGTATGGGTGGGTTGGGTCGGGTCGGGGGATGGGGGTGGGGGGTGGTGAAGGGTGGGGGTGGGGGGTGGGCTTGGAGTCTAGAGGTGTGGGTGAATAAGTTTCCATATGATGGGATGAGTTTTAGAGAGAGAAAGTGTGAGGGAATGAAGATAGAGAGAGAGAGAGAGAGTGGTGTGAAGAAGTGGAAGTGGAAGAAGAAGAAAGTAAGAAGGAGATGAAGGTTTGGCATTTTGCATTTTTTCTGTGTTTGGTAGGAAATGTCTTGGTGGGGCAATAGATCTATTCCTTTTAAGATTCTCACTTGCGTCAGAGGAGCGTGGACTACACGTAACGTTGACCAGGTCGCATTTTGGATTTAGTCAAAATGGATTGGATCTAATCTAGACTTAGAGGTGGATGAAAAGCTAAGAATGCTTCATAAAAGAAGATTCAAAGCTTACACCTACCTATCTTGCAATACTCAAGAGTTAAACGTGTATCGTTGAAACTTAATAGATCGATTTCTATTCATGCGGGGGATTGTTGGAAAATTTGTGAAAATAACATTTTTCATAATATAGGAAAATGATTTTTTCCTATTTTTGACTAGAAATAAATATAAGAAATTGAGCGGGTTTTATATATTTATTTGTGAGTTTGTGTTCTATGTTGGAAGAGCTTCGCAACGAACTAAACCGCGTCCAAAACGGAGCTAAGATGAATGAGATATCGATGCTCAAAGTTTGGTGTTTGAAACTTGAATGATGAAAAAAGTGGGAAAGTGGCACCTTGTCCCACATATGAGGAGAGATGAAACTTAAAGGGATATTTAAGTGGGAACTCTCCATCCTTACTGTTTCATGGAAGCACACACTTAATGTACTCGCGAAGGGTGCGGACCCTAACTCACACTCGCACACGCGCGCGCGCGTGGCGTGGGCGATGAGGCGCAATGTGGCGCTTTGATGGCGCACTTTGCACGCTCGCATCGCCGCGAGCCGCTTGAGAGCCGCCTTTATATTTTTGATCGCGTGCGCGTGGTAGAGCACAAGGGCTGTGCAAGGACCAAGTGGTTGGTAACGTGGCGGGCAGGCGCATGACCCTGGTGGGTCCGCGCGCAGTGGCGCATGATGTGGCAGTCATGCGCGTATGCGCGCGAGTACACATTGCATGGTGGCGCGCACTCGCGCATGGAGCATGGGCACTGAAGTGACGTGCATGGCGCACCAAAGTGAGCCAAAACAGCGCGACTGTGTGGCGTGCTCGTAGAGGCTCACAGGTGACGTGGCGCACGCGCGCAGGTGCGCATGGAGTTGAGCCAGTGCAGTTTCACTTCAGCATTGGAAACTAACGAGTCAATGCGTTTGACTGAGAATTTAATGACGAATTAAAGTGCATTGAAGACGTTTAATGCAGTTTAATTCTCCCATTAAATTCGTTTTTTAGTTTCGACCTTACATCTGCAGTATAAATAGAGGACCCAGCTGCAGAATCAAACACACCGAAAAATCACCAGCTCTCTACAATCTTCTTACGCAGAATTCCTTCTTCTTCTTTCTAGCATTCAAGGTACACCTTCGGGTTGGAGTCAAGACCGGCAGTGCAACTGCTAGGGCTATTGTATCCTGGAAACAAACGTGTTCTCCTGGGAGACACGAAATTTGTTTTAAGGGACCCGTGTCTAACACGATCCTCAGCCAAGAACCTGTTTTTCTTTTGTAATTCAGTTCTTGTTTTTCATTTTATTTCAGTTGTAACAGTATTTTATTTCAGCTTTCCTTTTTCAGTTGTAATTCAAGTTAATAATAAAAGTTTTAGTTAATTTTGCACGAACGGATTCCTACAATCTTAAAACAAATTTTTAAAACACCGTTCGTGTAAGACACAAACAATTCTGCTGTGATTCTAAATTTTTTTCCACAGCAGGTTGTGTTTTAAAAAAAGTTTTTCTCTGTTTTGATTCAAAGTAGCGACTTTGTCAAAACATAATCTGCTTCTACTCCTTTCTTTAAACTGAGTTCTAAAAACCTACTGTTGTAGTCTTCAAAGTTAGACTTAGAAGCTGCGCAGTGGTTTTAAAAACTCTTACTTCTGTTTAGTTTGGGACAATAATAAATTAACACATTTATTATTTCTAAACATAATTTTAACTTGTTTCATTGGAATTTTTCAGAATGTCGACTGAAAACGTGAATACTAGCAACACTACTGTTGTCGTTGGAACCCCTGCCAACACTGTGGGAGCGTCCACAGTGGCAAATCATGCTGAACGACCCGAGAAGTTCTCGGGTCTCCACTTCAAAAGGTGGCAACAGAAGATGTTCTTCTACTTGACCACCATGAACCTTGCGAGGTTCTTGACGGAAACCGCTCCCCAACCTGCGGAAGGGGAGACCGACGCTCAGGCTCTGAGTGCGGTAGAGGCTCGGAAGCACTCGGATTTCATTTGTCGAGGCTATGTACTCAACGGTCTCTCGGATGCACTGTATAATGTGTACTATAATATCAAGACTTCCAAAGAATTATGGGAGTCCTTGGATAAAAAGTACAAAACGGAGGATGCGGGAAGAAAGAAATTTGTTGTCGCCCGTTTCTTGGACTTCAAAATGGTTGATAACAAGACTGTTATGAACCAAGTCCAAGAGTTGCAAATTATACTACATGACATCCATGCTGAGGGAATGGTACTTAGCGAAACATTTCAAGTGGCAGCCATGATCGAAAAATTACCTCCTGCTTGGTTGGATTTTAAGAATTATCTTAAACACAAGCGAAAGGAAATGACGATTGAGGAACTTGTCGTCCGTCTTCGTATAGAAGAGGACAACAGGGTGGCCCAAAATGCACCATTTTGCAAGCTTCGGCGAAGGCAAACATGGTGGAAGTTGGGGAATCCTCAAAGGGCAAGAAGGGCAAGGGCAAGGGTAAAAACAACAACAAGGGGAAAGCAAAGGTTAACAACCTTGGACCGAAAAAGGGGGCTGTGAAAAAGAAGTCTGCGCCTTTCCAAGGTACTTGTTACAATTGTAACGAGACGGGGCACCGTGCTAACCAATGCAACAAACCTAAGCGTGAGCGTGCGTACATGGTTGATGAGGATGGTATGCCTCTAATCGCAATGATAACCGAAGAAGCGGCTATGATTGAAGAAGTCAACGCGGTGGGTGAAAACCCAAAAGAATGGTTCGTTGACACGGGTGCAACCCGCCATGTTTGTGGAGATAATGCTCTTTTCTCTACATTCAAGGAAGCGTCGGGTGAAGAAAAGCTTTATATGGGAAATAAAGCTACCGCAAGCATCAAGGGGGAAGGCACTGTCTGTGACAACCCTCGCTAAACCAGGTATCCGTACGACTTAATTAATAATTAATTACTGCTTAATTACTGTGCTTGCTTGAACTTGTGAATAAACTGCTACTTGAATACTGATACATGTACTTACTTGCATCATACTTTACTTACCGTCACTACATTATTTACATGCTGAACCTTAGTGACAAACATGATGCACAAAAGCACAGTAGCACTATAAACGGATAACCTATTGAACATGCTGATAAAGCCAGCATCAGGCAGACACTGCCCCTAAGGCCTGTATGAGCCATAAATATTTTACTACACTAGTGGTGAGTGTAGGGATACAAGGGTTGTAGAACTGCGTCTCTAGGAATAAGTTACAATGACTGGATGTGCCTAAAACGTGCTCTAAGCACAAAACTCAGCACTTTACATAATAATTCAGCTTTTAGCTAACTAATAAAGTGCCAAAACATGAGAAAAATATTACTAGACACTTTCCAAAGTGTCAGAAATAAGTTGTGTCACTAAAAAGGGTATTAACGACACTTTAAAGCTTGTTTAAGCATATTAACGGATTACTATCCAACCAAACAACCGGACTATACCCGAAACATGAAAATATTGTCATTTTCATTATTTATCTTTTTCTGAGCCAGTTAGGGTCCCTGAATACCCTAACCCACGCCATAACGCATGACACACCACTAACCGGGTTAATCCCTAAACTTAACTATATTAACCTAACTAATGTCTAACTAGTTGGTTGGAAATGAACTAGTACCCCCCCTAGGAACCGTCCCCATCTAGGGGACATACATGGTACAATGTTGATTATTTTAATCCCTATGTTTAATATCTAAATGACATTGCATCCAATGGATAAAGAACTTGCAATTGCCTATAAGATCACACTTGTGCACCATGATCATTCACTTAACTTTACACCACTCAAACACTTTCTCTCCCTCTCTCAAAGGCTTCGGCCGAACACCCCCTTGAGCATCCATCATTTTCGAGTTTTGATCATCACATTCCAAGTTCATACAAGTGTTAAGGGTCGCGTATAAGGAACCTTGGTGCAATCGGAAGGCGAAGGACCTCTCTACCTTGCTTTTATCCACGCATTTTTCGCTTAGAATCTTCCCTAGCCTCGAGCTAGTAGTAAGTTGCTTAAATCACCTTCTTGAACTATTTTAAAGTGGTTAATACGATGTGTAACGGTTAAAACTCGTAATCTTACAAGATGAAGCATAAAAGTCTACTTAAAATGCTATAAATGTTGGTTAAAAGCTCATATGTTGTGTAAATCATGTAGTAATTGATTTGAGTGATTATTTGGACCCGATCTATGTTGTGGTAGCTCGGATCGTCATTTAACCCGGGTTGGTCATGATCATAGATCATGACATAAGGTTGTTTTAAAAGTAACAAGGGTTAAAGGATGAAACTCTACCACACACGAATCATGAACTTATGTAAAAGCGATTTTATTTGTGAAATAGTGTTTAAAACTAGTAGATCTACGGATCTACAAGTGGTATTTTCAAAGGACCAAGTGTCAAGAGAAAACATACTTTAAAGACGGATCTTACACTAACATGAATGGTTTTTAGAACACACAAGTGTGTAAATACTTGTGTAACACTAAGTTTCGACAAAATAACTATTTTTGGAAAAGATGACGAGAAGTTGTAAAGATGGAATTTCTTTAAAAACGAGGTTTTTACAAAATCGGATTATTTTATATAAAGATCCACTAAAAGTAATGGGATTTACTTCATAGTTTGGATAAATCACAAGTTCATGAAATTTATGAGATTTATATACATATTTTGACTAGTTTGTGGTTTAAACATTGTTTTGATTAAATAAGGAAATTGTTGATTTGGTTTAGAAAAGAAAATGATACGCTTGAAAGCGTGGCCACCTCCAGTTACAGAGGAAACTCTGGCGAAATTTTTCCAAAAGCCTAACACTTAGAAATATTTTCACTATGAGTGTTAGAAATACATTTTTACTAGTTTTCAAATTATAGATTTCGCCACGACTTATTTACAAAATATCGGAGGTGGGATTTCACAAAATAAAACGTGATACATATATATATTTAGTATATATTTTTCACAACATCACTTGTATAAGTGTTTATGATTATTTTGTGAACTACGTAAATATTATTTTTAGGGTAAAAATAATATTACTAAGTATTATTTTGGGAAAATCACATGTATTAAAGTATAATATTTTTGAGAAGAATATTTATATTTTGAAGTTGGAAATAAAATATATTAAGTGAGACTTAATAGTGTAATCCGAAATATATTTCGAACACACATGTATTAAATCCCCCATCCTTGGGAAGGAAAATGACTACCAAGTATATACAGAATGTAAACACGAAATAGTTGCCTAACTATTTCCCAAAAACCTAAACCTTAAAGCTAAGGCACGGCCGTCCATCTAATAGAGTTAGTGCGTGTAGGTCGTCATACAGCTGATTGATTTGGAGGCATACTTGGTAGAGACGCACCACTGTGAGTTCATGTCCCCCTTTTCTCTAACTGTTTTCAGTTTTCTTAACTGCGGGGGTGAAATACATGTTACTTTGATTACAAGTACTTTATACATGGTATGGTTAGCGTAAGGAGGTTTACTACTTAGATCATGTGAGTGGGTAGGAGCAATATGAGGCCATTAGTCCTCATGGCAGGACCGAGGGACAGGAGCGGTAGATCTATCTGGGTGTAGCGAGCCCAGCCCCAGGCCAAACTAGAAATGGACCTCGGGGTGACTTTGTCCACATACTAATGCCGTGGCGAAATCTGCTAGGTTTGAGTCTCCCTACTTGCACTTCACATATATCAGTGGCCTTGCAAACCATTGGTGATCTCAATTCCCTTATTTGCTACATACCAAGACTATTTTTATACTCACAAAGGTTTATTTACTCACTTACACATGAACTCGCTCAACATTATTGTTGATTTTTCAACTTACATGTATTTCAGGGAATTAAAGGATCTGGCGCGGTATGACGCGTTTTCCCGCTGCACTAGTTACGAGGTCATCCGGGTTTGGGGAATGTGACTCTTTCCTGGACAAGTCACAGTCCTTAAACTATGCTTATGTTATGTTGAGTTTGTTGAATAATGTTTATGTCGTTAGAATGTGTTTCCGTTAAGACAATGTTATTGTAATTGGTTTTTAAAACTTAATTAAATGGATGATCTTGCATGGTTTTATTTCATATAGCTTTGTTATAGTTAAGCTATGGTATTAAGAAGTCACACCAAATTAACCACGCTTCCGCAAAGCCAGGGTGTGACAGCTTGGTATCAGAGCTCTGATCATAGCGAACTAGGATTCCTTCTCGAGTCTAGACTATGATCACTAGGGCTCTCACGAAAACATTTTTACTGCATACCACTTAAGTCCAGATCCAAAACTTTTATAAACAAATGTTGAGCACATTTTATTCATTGTTTTTAGGCTCAGTCCGGAAAGGCTGAGGCTCGGTCTTGGAGGCCGAGGCTCGATCTGAGAGATCGAGGTAGTTGGCTAGTGGGACTAGGAGAATTGGCTAGTGGGACTAGGAGAGTTGGCTAGTGGGACTAGGAGAATTTGGCTAGTGGGACTAGGAAGAGCAGTCTGAGAGGCTGGGAGAATTGGCTAGTGGGACTAGGAGAATTGGCTAGTGGGACTAGGAAGAGCAGTCTGAGAGGCTGGGAGGCTAGTGAGACTAGGAGAATTATTTGATTGCTTACTTGGTGACTTATGTGATTATTTGATTGTATGATTGACTGTTTGTGCATGTTTGTGTTTATGTTACAGACACCATGGACACCTCTGGCACAGGTGACTCAGACACCACAGGACCTAGACCTATAGTCTCAGATGACCTAGAGCCTTCAGAGCACGAGGTCCACACCTCCGACGTTACTAGCACAGACGAGGATGATTTTCAGCCCTTTGCTTTACCTGATGGTGCTGATGAGCTCGCTGATGGCCCTTTGGCCGGGGACCTACCGTTAGTGGAGATCCCTGCTCCCATACCCTTAGCTGTTTATCCTGCTTATGATTTGCTTCTCGACGCCGATGATGATGGCGACGTCGATCTGTTTGATGACGAGCCCTTAGAGGATGAGGTTCAGGGCGAGACCCTTCTTGCTGCTGGAGATCTTTTGTTGATCGCAGATGCTCCCGCTGAGGAGTCACCTGCTCACTCACCGGTCCCAGACTCTTTCGAGTCTGTGGCCTCCGCACCTTCACATACTCAGAGTGCGCAGCACTTTTCTCATGGATCAGATCCCGACCAGGCATCCTCTGTTGCCCCTATTCCTAGTTTTACTTTCGACCACGATGATGTGGAGGATTCCGATCCTGTCTTTCCCCCAGGATTCGACCCAGATGAGGATATAGAGTTTATACCCATGGATCAGCCTATGGAGGATCCAGTCGACCCAGTTGACCCCATAGATCCCGAGTTTGATTTTGAGATGGCCTTTGATGAGCCCGAGCAGCCACTAGACCCTGCTCCTGACCCAGTACTTGAGCATGACGCTGCTCATGCTGGCATGTTTATTGAGCCTGTCGTTGCTGACCCACCTATTGATGATCACCCTGTAGATGCTCCATTGTTGGAGGACGATCATGTCATTGCTGCTGATCGTGTTGATCCCCCACTTATTGCTGATGCACCAGTTGACCCTCTTGTTGCACCTCACCATGATCCTATGCCAGTTCAGTTTGATCGTACACTTTTTGAGGCACAGGTGGACCCACGAGACGAGCACGCCCAGTGTGGGTGGATTCCTGCTGATGACGAGGTCCCACCTATTCCCCCTCAGATCACTGATACCTGTCACATTGATACCTCCTTTTCATTTCCTCGGTTTACACCTCCAGCGCGACCTGGAGAGGGTTCTTCGGCTCACCCTTTTGGACATGTACCAGTATCTATCCCTGCTATACCACCATCTGCTACTTTTCCCCCTGTTTCTCCATTTCATGTGGCACCTTTTGATCCCACCAGTGAGCCGTTTCTCTGGGCGTCACCTTCTGCCATGCCACCGACTGACCCCTACCATTCTTTCCACATGGGGTATACTATTGAGGACGTTCTGATGTCTTTTGTCGCCCAGCACGAGGCACACATACAGCGCATTCAGGAGCTTGAGAGAGCCCAGCCGCCGCCGTGTCAGTGCCAGGGTCAGACCCACTCTCCTTTGCAGCCCTCTCGACCTGTACCACCAGACTATGCTGCACGCCTTTTTGCCCTGGAGCAGCAGGTTGCTTCATTCTTGCGTACCCAGAGAGCCATGGTGGAGGACTGGCTCCATTTGCGTCGCTTGTTTTACACTCACTTTCCCCCTCCCCCACCACCATCCGTGTAGAGCTCTTCAGTACCGTATGTGTAACAACTCTCATTAAAAGTCATACTTATTAAAATAATTAGTCCAAAAGGAAACCCTAATTGAGAGACCCAAGTGATTCTGAACAAACCCTGAAATTTTCATAATTTTCAGAATCAGGATTAGGGCCCCTAAAACTCAAGGGGGGTAAACCCTAGTTGATAATTATCAACTTAGAAACGTTGGCAGCAAGTAAATTTCGAAAATTATCAACTCAGCTAAGCTAGTTTCAGTCGTGGCTACCCTATAGTCTATTTTGATTCCATACGGACCGCAACAGTCTCAACCTTACGGTCCGTAAGCAGTCATACGGACCGCAACATTGACAAGCTTACGGTCCGTAAGCTAGTGAAATTTTACCTATAAATAGCAGACATTGGCATTCGAAATCTGAACATTTTACGTCGACAAAATTCTCACAAATACACTGCTTTACGTTCTGTTATTTCAAAATTATACCCCGGGTATCGAAATTCTGCTACAAAACAGGGTATTAGCACAATCGCTGCTACGATTCAATTATCCGACGATCAAGATATCCAATGCATGTTTAAATGCCGCCCACATTAGGGTTATACTTTATCGTTCGTCATTAATTTGACGGATTGTCGTTAATTCGATAGATAAAGTATTATACTTTATCGTTCGTTGTTAATTCAACGGATCATCGTTAATTCGATGGGTAAAGTATTATACCTTGTCATTCGTTGTTAATTCAACGGATCATCGTTAATTCGATGGACAAAGTATTGCATTTTGACATTCATTGTGATAATTTGATCTCGTAAATTATCGTAATTGCTGGATTGATTACTAACCCAGTTTTGTGTGCATTGTATTTATATTAGGTTAACAAGACTAAATCATAGATTAGACTCTGACCATATTAAATCAGCAATGTGAGTCATTCTCTCTTTTTATCAAATCTATTTACAAAATCATGTTTATTTTTAAAGTTATAATTACGGGGATTAAGTCTTTGTAATCACCAAGTTACAGCCGGTATGTGGGGTTTTGTATACATTACTTGATAATCGTCACCATTGGGGCAGCCAATGGGGGATATGACCATAGTCACAGTCACCATTGGACGAATGGGCCAATGGGTCGAGTGACAAATACCGTGGGTAGTTGGATTGATATCAGAAACATTGTAATCACTCTTAATACTGTATATTATAACAAATGTGTCATTTTAGTAAATAGAATGATTCACTCAGTATTTCCCGCTGACAAAACCTTTTTCAAACATGTTTCAGGTGATCTGTTGTAATTCAGGAAAAGTGCTGGGGAGCATTTCAAGCTTAAGATAGTGGCTCAATATAAAATAAATAAATACTTTTGTAATATCACGTTTTTATAGTAAAAACATAATATTGTAAATTATCAGGGTTTTATCCCGAATTGTGAAATAAAATAATCGGGGAAAATTTTAGCTTTAAGCGATCCTGTTTCCGCTGTTAAACTCAATTAAATCAATACCGCAGTATTTCTGTCCCGCGGCTCTTGAAACGGGTCAAACCGGGTCGAGGGCCGTGACAGAAAAAGGTGGTATCAGAGCCACTGGGTTAAGCTGATTAAGTATTTAGAAATACTCAATTTTTCCTGATTACAGCCACTGGGTTAAGCTAATTAAGTATTTAGAAATACTTAATTTTTCCTGATTACTATTATGTGATTATTTGTATTATTAACTGATTATTTGATTATTTATTAGTTACAGTATGGGTAAGAAAAAGCTGTCAAGCATCTATCTTAAATTAGAGAAATCATCTAATGAAAAAGGAAGTTCATCCCGAACCAAATCCTCAAGTCAGTCTGAAATTCCTGAAGAAGGAATATTCGTACGAAAGGCACAATACGAGGAATCACTTTCTCCTCAAAAGAAGGAAATGATTATTAAGAAAAGTAAAGAGAAAATCCGAGAAAGGAGGATTAAACGGGAAACTCAGGAATTAATTGATAAATCACCTTGGGAAGATAAACTAGATAAGAAATGGGCTAATTTATATATGCTAGCCACCGTAGCAGAAAATATAAATCTTTAAAGATTAGCACCCTACTCTCACAATCTAGTACATTGTGTGAAATAAATTACAAAGTTTATTTGTAAATTTTAACTTAGTATTTTATGCATTTTGCATATATGCTACATCAGCATGAGTGAGATAACCGAAGATTTCCAGAATCTTAATCTTTATCCAGTAACTGTCGAAGCTTCCAAAGAATATATTAGCTACTATCCCGATATTGAACAACCAGTAGAATTCAAGGTTCCACCCCTGAGCAAGCCAAAACAGAAGAAAAGAACTTATGTAGGATGGAGGAAAATCCGTAAGAAGAAGCCAGCTAAGAAACTGCCCAAAATAAATAATCCTTTGAAAAAGGGAAAAGAAGTCATAACCGGAGAGAATTCCAAACCACAAGAAATGGAAACTGGAGATAAAAAGAAGGATAAGGAGGTAGAAATACAATTGGAGGAAATTACTAAAGAAGTAATAATGGAAGTTGGGCAAGGGTCTATACCAGCTCAGAGAGAAATCGGGGAGAATTCCAATCCAACCCAGGAAAGAACTTTTCAAGAGGAGATAGATTTTCTGTTGGAAAACTGTGAGACGATTCAGCCTGTCCAAACAAATCTTTTTACCTATCCTATTGAAAACCAATTCCCTATGAATTGGGAACCAGCAGCAATTCCAGATCCAATAGTCCACTCCCAACCCATAGGAATGGACGAATGGTGGACAAACGATTGGCAATTTCAAAATATTGTCAACGATCCTTACTCTTTTCTTCCACAATTCGATCCAGAACCATTACCTAATCCACCCATGAGCAATGAAAATATGGCTGAACTTCGCCACTTTGGCGAAGAGTTATTTGATATGGGGAATAGAATGAGGGAGATAGGTGGACAGATTGCTTGGAAGTACGACGAAAGGGAAATGCGTTTTTAACAGCAAGTGACGAGAGATAAAATGGTAGTTGTAAAAAAATAGTACTAATAAAGTTAGTCTGTAAATAATCAATAAAACTCTGTATGATATCTGTGAGTAATGATGCATAATAGATATATAAATGAAATCGAAAGATCGATTATTTTGACTATATCTGTATTATACCATTTTCTGATTGTTTGTATATAATTATTATTTGTCAGTTACTAATAAAATTTATATATATACATTATCAGATGGCAAACAGTGGTAATGAACCTATTAATGAAGTTAATCATTCTGAACAACATTCAAGAGATCAATATATGACTCGGCAAGATATCGAAAACATTGTTGCTCAAGGGATAGCCAATGCTATTCCAGCATTCGTCGCTGCTATCAAGAATCCACCCGAACCGCAACAAATTGTTCCTAGTAAACAGATTACTGAAGATAATTTCAGTAATAGTGTAAATGGAGGCAATAATCATGTTAACCAGAATAAGGAACCACATCAAGCTCCATTAACCAAGAAAATGAAAACTGCAACGCCTGGTTGCACTTTCAAAGAATTCCTTGCTTGTAAACCCACTGAATTTGCAGGCAATGAAGGAGCAACTGCATCACTGCGTTGGTTAGAGAAAACCGAAGCAGTTATTGCAATAAGTAAATGTGGTAAAGATGATCAGGTCATGTATTCATCCAATCTGTTCAAAGAAGGAGCACTCGAGTGGTGGAATACTGTGTTACAATCAAAAGGAAGAGCAATAGCTTATGCTATGACTTGGGAAGAATTTAAAGGTTTGGTGGAAAGAAAATTCTGTCCTGAGTATGAGAAGGAACAGATGGCGAATAAGTTTCTAAATCATCGGATGATGAGTGTGGATTGTCGCGGTTATACCTCGACATTCTTCGAATATGCAAGAGTAGTACCAACATTGGCTTCGCCAGAACCGGTACTTATTTCTCGCTATATTTGGGGGCTAATTAGCGAAATCCGCAATATTGTTAAAGCTGCGAGACCACGCACTATTGATGATGCGGTAGAATTAGCCAACACTCTGACCGATGAATTGGTACGCACAAGAGATGAAGATAGGAAGAAGGCACTAGCTCAGAAAATTACCCAAGGATTTCGTGTGGGTAATAATAACAGCTTCAAGAGAAAAGGAACAGGGCAATCTCCAGGTCCGTCATTTTGCAGGAAATGCAAAAAGAAGCATTTTGGAAGGTGCGATATTACTTGCAATTTTTGCAAAGCTGTAGGACATCGTGAAGAGAACTGTAAAAAGAAAACAGTAATCTGTTTTAACTGTGGAGAAGCGGGGCATTATAAAACAGAATGTCCTAAATTGGTCAAACCAGTAGACAACAAACCAAAGACGACAGAAGGAACTACTAAGAAAAATGTTAGGGCATTTCAGCTGACCACCCAAGAAGCAGAACTCATTCCGGATGTGATAGCGGGTACGTTCCTAGTTCACAACGTCTATGCAAAAGTATTATTTGACTCTGGTGCAAACCAAAGTTTTATAAATACTTCATTCTGTCAAGCTCTTAGTTTACCTTTAACCAATACTAGGCAGATTTTTACCATTGAAACAGCAGACGGAAATTCAGTTAAAGTAAATAAAGTGTTGCAAGAAGGAAACATAGAACTTTTAGGACATAAATTCTCTGCAAAACTATTGCCGATGAATTTAGCTGAATTTGATGTTGTATTAGGAATGGATTGGTTAGTAGCCAACCATGCTAGAATCCTTTGTGATCAGAATTCCATAGAAATTCAATCACCTACCGGAGAAGTGATTAGGATTACAGGAGATAAACCACGGAAACCCATGAAGTTCATCTCAGTAATGAAAGTTGCTAATTATGAACGAAAACAAGGAATAGTGTATATGATTTCAGTAATCATTAGCACTAAGGGAAAAGATCTAAAGGAAATACCAGTAGTATCGGAATACTCTGATATATTTCCAGAAGATTTACCAGGATTACCTCCAGATAGGGAAGTAGAATTTAGGATTCATTTAATTCCAGGAACTACACCGATAGCCAAATCACCTTATCGGTTAGCACCCACAGAAATGTTAGAATTGAAAAAGCAATTAGATGAATTACTAAGTAAAGGATTCATACAACCTAGCTCATCCCCTTGGGGAGCGCCAGTGTTGTTTGTGAAGAAAAAGGATGGTTCAATGAGAATGTGTATCGATTATAGGGAATTGAATAAGGTTACAATTAAGAATCGATATCCATTACCTAGGATTGATGATCTTTTTGATCAACTTCAGGGGGCTAGATATTTTTCTAAGATAGATTTACGCTCTGGATATCATCAATTGAAGGTACAAGTAGAAGACATACCTAAGACTGCTTTCAGAACTAGGTATGGTCATTACGAGTTTACAGTCATGCCCTTCGGGTTAACGAATGCACCTGCAGCATTCATGGACATGATGAATAGGATCTGTAAACCGTATTTGGATAAATTTGTAATTGTTTTCATAGACGATATACTTATTTATTCCAAAAGTCAAACAGAGCATTGTGAACATCTTCATGCACTCTTAACTTTGTTAAGAAAAGAAAAGTTGTACGCCAAATTCTCGAAATGCGAATTTTGGCTAAAGGAAGTGCAATTTTTAGGACACATGGTGAATCATGAAGGTATTCATGTAGATCCTGCTAAGATAGAGGCAATTACCAAATGGGAGGTTCCACAAACAGCAATGGAAATAAGAAGTTTTATAGGTTTAGCTGGGTATTATAGACGGTTTATTAAGGATTTTTCCAAGATAGCCGTACCATTAACTAAGTTAACCTGTAAAGCCACTAAGTTTGAATGGGGACCTAAACAGGAAGAAGCTTTTAGGATTTTGAAACAGAAACTAACTCATGCACCAATTTTAGCCTTACCAGAAGGAACTGAAGATTTTGAAGTATATTGTGATGCTTCAAAATTAGGATATGGATGTGTGCTTATGCAACGCAAGAAGGTAATTGCGTACGCATCAAGGCAGTTGAAAAAGCACGAAGAGAATTATATGACTCATGATTTAGAATTAGGAGCCGTAATTTTTGCCCTTAAGATTTGGAGACATTATCTGTATGGAAGTAAGTTTACTATCTATACAGATCATAAGAGTTTAAAATATATCTTTGGGCAAAAAGAGTTAAACATGAGGCAAAGGAGATGGATGGAAATTTTAAGTGACTACGACTGTGATATTCAGTATCACGAAGGAAAGGCGAATGTAGTTGCAGATGCCTTAAGTCGTAAGTATTATGAGAAACAACGAAGGGTTCGTGCTCTCAGATTAAATCTACAAATAGATTTAATGGAACAATTGAAGAATGTTCAAACTACAGCAATCAAGGATGATGCTGAAGGGATGAAAGGACGAATCAAGGAATTAGAGCAAGGAGCAGATGGAATTTGGAGATTCCATAAAAATAGAATTTGGGTACCTAAGCAGGGAGACTTAAGACCTAAGATTTTAGAAGAAGCTCATAAATCTAGGTACACTATGCATCCAGGAAACAATAAGATGTACCAAGATTTAAGGAAGAATTTCTGGTGGATAGGAATGAAAAGGGACATAGCCAGTTATGTTTCTAAATGTCTTACTTGTTCACAAGTTAAGGCAGAACATCAGAAACCTTCAGGATTACTACAACAGTTAGAGATGCCAGTATGGAAATGGGAACTTATAACAATGGATTTTGTTACTAAGTTACCCAAAACCAGAAAAGGTAATGATGCGATTTGGGTAATTGTGGATCGATTAACCAAATCAGCTCACTTTCTACCTATGAAAGAAACCTTTAGCATGGAAAGACTGGCTAAATTATATGTAGATGAAGTTGTATCATTACATGGAGTTCCACTCTCCATTGTTTCGGATAGAGATAGTCGTTTTACTTCCCATTTCTGGAAAAGTTTCCAGCAAGCTATGGGAACTCGACTAAACCTGAGCACCGCATATCATCCACAAACAGACGGACAAAGTGAAAGAACGATCCAAACTCTAGAAGACATGCTCCGAGCATGTGTAATAGACTTTGGTGAAAGTTGGGATGATCACTTACCATTAATTGAATTCTCCTATAACAATAGTTATCATTCAAGCATTGAAACCGCTCCATTTGAGGCACTGTATGGAAGAAAGTGCAGAACCCCAGTTTGTTGGGCAGAAATAGGAGAAAGTCAGTTATCAGGACCTGAAATAGTACAAGAAACAACTGATAAGATTACTCAAATCAAGGAAAGATTGAAAACGGCTCGAGATCGCCAGAAGAGTTATGCAGACAATAGATGTAAGCCGTTAGAATTCAAAGTTGGAGACCGAGTACTATTGAAAGTTTCTCCTTGGAAAGGAGTAGTCAGATTTGGAAAGAAAGGAAAGCTAAGTCCAAGGTACGTAGGACCATTTTCAGTGATCCAACGTATAGGACCAGTAGCTTATCGTTTACAATTACCAGAAGAATTATCTGGAGTACATAATGTATTTCATGTATCCAATCTCAAGAAATGCTTATCAGATGAATCTCTGGTAGTACCTCTTCGAGATATAGAAGTAAACGAAAAGTTGAAATTTGTTGAGAAACCTCTTCAAATTGAGGATCGAAAGATCAAGTTTCTCAAACACAAACGACTAGTTTTAGTTAAAGTCAAGTGGGATTCAAAGAGAGGAGCTGAATACACTTGGGAACTGGAGTCAGAAATGAAGAAAAAGTATCCACACTTATTCCAGTAAATCTCGAGGACGAGATTTTCTTAAGGTGGGTAGAATGTAACAACTCTCATTAAAAGTCATACTTATTAAAATAATTAGTCCAAAAGGAAACCCTAATTGAGAGACCCAAGTGATTCTGAACAAACCCTGAAATTTTCATAATTTTCAGAATCAGGATTAGGGCCCCTAAAACTCAAGGGGGGTAAACCCTAGTTGATAATTATCAACTTAGAAACGTTGGCAGCAAGTAAATTTCGAAAATTATCAACTCAGCTAAGCTAGTTTCAGTCGTGGCTACCCTATAGTCTATTTTGATTCCATACGGACCGCAACAGTCTCAACCTTACGGTCCGTAAGCAGTCATACGGACCGCAACATTGACAAGCTTACGGTCCGTAAGCTAGTGAAATTTTACCTATAAATAGCAGACATTGGCATTCGAAATCTGAACATTTTACGTCGACAAAATTCTCACAAATACACTGCTTTACGTTCTGTTATTTCAAAATTATACCCCGGGTATCGAAATTCTGCTACAAAACAGGGTATTAGCACAATCGCTGCTACGATTCAATTATCCGACGATCAAGATATCCAATGCATGTTTAAATGCCGCCCACATTAGGGTTATACTTTATCGTTCGTCATTAATTTGACGGATTGTCGTTAATTCGATAGATAAAGTATTATACTTTATCGTTCGTTGTTAATTCAACGGATCATCGTTAATTCGATGGGTAAAGTATTATACCTTGTCATTCGTTGTTAATTCAACGGATCATCGTTAATTCGATGGACAAAGTATTGCATTTTGACATTCATTGTGATAATTTGATCTCGTAAATTATCGTAATTGCTGGATTGATTACTAACCCAGTTTTGTGTGCATTGTATTTATATTAGGTTAACAAGACTAAATCATAGATTAGACTCTGACCATATTAAATCAGCAATGTGAGTCATTCTCTCTTTTTATCAAATCTATTTACAAAATCATGTTTATTTTTAAAGTTATAATTACGGGGATTAAGTCTTTGTAATCACCAAGTTACAGCCGGTATGTGGGGTTTTGTATACATTACTTGATAATCGTCACCATTGGGGCAGCCAATGGGGGATATGACCATAGTCACAGTCACCATTGGACGAATGGGCCAATGGGTCGAGTGACAAATACCGTGGGTAGTTGGATTGATATCAGAAACATTGTAATCACTCTTAATACTGTATATTATAACAAATGTGTCATTTTAGTAAATAGAATGATTCACTCAGTATTTCCCGCTGACAAAACCTTTTTCAAACATGTTTCAGGTGATCTGTTGTAATTCAGGAAAAGTGCTGGGGAGCATTTCAAGCTTAAGATAGTGGCTCAATATAAAATAAATAAATACTTTTGTAATATCACGTTTTTATAGTAAAAACATAATATTGTAAATTATCAGGGTTTTATCCCGAATTGTGAAATAAAATAATCGGGGAAAATTTTAGCTTTAAGCGATCCTGTTTCCGCTGTTAAACTCAATTAAATCAATACCGCAGTATTTCTGTCCCGCGGCTCTTGAAACGGGTCAAACCGGGTCGAGGGCCGTGACAGTATGGGTAGACGCTGGTGAGAAGACGGCGATTGCTTTTGACTGCACAGCATTTTTGGAGACTACATTTTGATTCTGACTTTTGTTGACATGTATTTGATGTATTGACACAGATTTGATATAGTTTTTGGACTAGGGTGATGTAGCCCTTAGTCGACTGATGTTGTATGACGCTGTGATGTACTTGTACGCTTATTATGTGGTCTCGATATATGGCAATCGCAGTATTCTCATCATACTTGATGCTTGATTTGATTATTTATATTCTATGACATGGGATGTTGTGTGATTGATATGATTATAACATGAGATGTTATGTACTATTACTATCATTATATACGTACGCTACATTATGACCTGACTTACGTAATATAACATGGGATCTATACTATGGCCTGACCAACGTGAACCATCTTTTAGAAGATGCCGCCGAGACGTGAGACACGCATGCCTACCAATGAGGCAGAACTCCAACAAGTCATTACTGCTGCCATCGCACAATACGCCGCTTCGCAAGGAGGACCCAGTGGAAGCAGCTCAAACAACAATGGCAACAATAATCCACCTCATGGTAATACTAAGACATTTAGACATACCATGACCTAATTGGATATCTATAGCAAAGATGCTAATACTGTTCACGTGTTGCAATGTGTGTGCAGGGTGCACCTACAAGCAGTTTCTAGAGTGCAAACAGGTCAACTTTGATGGCACTGGAGGTGCTGTCGCCTTTGTTCATTGGGCTGAGAAAACTGAATCTGTTCTTCGCATGAGCAAATGCGCACTAGATCAGCAAGTCACCTATATCTCAGGGCTATTCTTGGATGGAGCCCTCTCTTGGTGGAATTTGCAAGTACAGACACTTGGTGAAGCTGCTGCCTACGCGCTAACCTGGACCGAACTGAAGGAACTTATGCGCAAAAAGTACTGCTCCCGCGCGGAAATCCAAAGATTGGAAACCGAGTTCTGGCATTTGAAAATGGAAGGTCCAAAGATCGCAGAATACGTTCAAAGGTTCCATGACTTATCGCATGTGGTACCCTACATGGTCACTCCGGAGTTCAAGCGGATTGAACGCTTCATTTGGGGATTAGCTCCTCAAATCATAAGCATGGTGACCTCATCCAAGCCTGCGACCATTACTGAGGCGATCGATTTGAGCGTGGCTCTCACAGATGAGGCTATTCGCCTGAACAAGTTCGATGATGCTGAGCCTAAGAAGAAAGAGACTCACGTCGAGTCATCAGGAGGTAACAAACAGAAGTTTTCAAACTTCAAGCAGGGCGCCAGTGTGGCGGTTAAGAAAGGAGGATCAGGCACGCCAGCTCAGGTTACAGCTGGTAGTGGAAAGAAAGGAAAAGGATATCAGGGCACCCAGCCCAAGTGTAATACCTGTCAACGCCACCATACTGGCCATTGTAGTGTGAAAGTATGCGAAGCATGTGGAAAGCCGGGCCACTTGAAGGATTCTTGTTGGGCTAGTGCTGGCCGGGGAGGCCAAGGAGGATTTGGGAATAGGAATAATAATCGTGGTGGTAATGGAAATCGCCCACAAGTAAACAATGGAGGAAACAGGAATCGAGGCAACAATGTGAATCAGGCTGGTAATGCGAACCAAAACAACAACCAAGCTGGAAATGGAGGTGGAAATGGGCAAAGACTTGGATGCTTTAACTGCGGTGATATTGGGCATTTTAAGAGGAACTGCCCAGAATTGAACCAAGCTCGTGGAAGAGTGTTCCACATTGAAGCAAGGGAAGCGCGCCAGGATCCCAATGTTGTCACTGGTACGTTCCCTGTAAACCAATGCTATGCATCCGTTTTATTTGATACTGGCGCCGATTATAGCTTCGTGTCGTTAGAATTTAAGAATATGCTTGGTTTAGCCGCTAATAAGTTAGATATTCCGTACTCAATCGAATTGGCCAATGGGAAGTTAGTAGAAGCCAATGAAGTTATCAGAGGCTGTGTGATCGAATTGGGGGAATGTGAGTTTGCTTTGGATCTACTACCAGTCCAGTTGGGAAGCTTCGACGTGGTGGTAGGAATGGATTGGTTATCAGGCAACAAGGCGGAGATAGTTTGTCACGAAAAAGTTGTTCGTATCCCCACCAAAGATGGCGAAACAATTGTGGTTCACGGGGAGAAGCGTGATACGCCGTTAAGAATTATCAGCTGCCTGAAAGCGCGAAAGTGTTTGCAAAAAGGATGTGTTGCCTTCCTGGCACACATTGTGGATAAGAAGGCTGCTGAGCCGAGAATAGAAGACATCCCTGTCGTGAGGGAATATCCAGAAGTCTTCCCAGAGGACTTACCTGGACTGCCACCTCAGAGACAAGTAGAGTTCCGCATTGACTTAGTTCCAGGCGCCGCACCTGTGGCTAAGGCACCTTACAGACTTGCTCCGTCTGAGATGCAGGAACTGTCGACACAACTTCAAGAGTTGTTAGACAAGGGATTTATCCGACCAAGCTTCTCGCCTTGGGGAGCTCCGGTCCTGTTTGTCAAGAAGAAGGACTGTAGCTTTCGTATGTGTATTGACTACCGAGAGTTGAACAAGCTGACGATCAAGAATAGATATCCTCTGCCAAGAATTGATGATCTGTTTGACCAACTACAAGGTTCAAGCTTTTATTCAAAGATCGACTTGCGATCTGGATACCATCAGTTAAGAATACAAGAGGAGAGTATCCCGAAGACAGCCTTCAGAACTCGTTATGGGCACTACGAGTTCCTTGTTATGCCGTTTGGTTTGACAAACGCACCTGCAGTCTTTATGGACTTGATGAATAGAGTTTGCAAGCCGTACTTGGACAAGTTCATGATTGTGTTTATCGACGACATCTTGATTTATTCAAGAACAAAGGCCGAGCACGAACAACATTTAAGAGCTATTTTGGAGCTGCTGAAGAAAGAACAGCTGTATGCCAAATTCTCCAAGTGCGAATTTTGGCTACGTGAAGTCCAATTCCTTGGGCACGTGGTAAATGGAGATGGAATCCATGTGGATCAAACCAAGATCGAGGCAATTAAGAATTGGGAAACGCCAAAGACGCCAACCGAAATTCGGAAATTCTTGGGTTTGGCTGGCTACTATCGAAGGTTCATTGAGGATTTTTCGAAGATCGCTCAACCATTGACGCTCCTCACGCAGAAAGATAAGAAGTTTGATTGGGAAATCAAACAGGAGGAAGCATTCCAGATACTGAAGGATAAGCTCTGCAATGCGCCAATCTTAGCCCTACCGGAAGGTACAGATGATTTTGTGGTATACTGTGACGCCTCACGTCAAGGATTGGGTTGCGTGTTGATGCAACGCCAAAAGGTTATTGCTTACGCATCACGTCAACTGAAAGTGCACGAAAAGAACTATACCACACATGATTTGGAACTTGGCGCAGTGGTTTTTGCATTAAAGATCTGGAGACACTACCTTTATGGTACAAAGTGTACAATTTTTACAGATCACAAGAGCCTACAGCACATATTCAACCAGAAGGAGTTGAATATGAGACAGAGACGATGGGTTGAGTTGCTGAACGATTACGACTGCGAGGTAAAGTATCATCCAGGGAAGGCGAATGTGGTCGCCGATGCCCTAAGTCGGAAGGAGAGGATCAAGCCCATAAGGGTTAGAGCTTTAGAAATGATTATCCGAACCGATCTTTCCTGGCGCATTCGTGCCGCGCAGAAAGAAGCTCTCAAGGAAGGAAACCTTGAAGAAGAATATCTCCGTGGGATGGAGAAGCTACTGGTACCAAACAAGGAAGGAACGTTATGTTTTGAGAAAATGATTTGGGTTCCTTTGTTTGGAGGTTTAAGGAAGGTTATTTTCGATGAAGCTCACAAGTCACGGTACTCTATCCACCCTGGAGCGGATAAGATGTACCAGGATCTCAAAGATTATTATTGGTGGCCTAGGATGAAAGGCGATGTTGTTGTTTATGTGAGCAAATGTTTAACATGCGCTAAGGTTAAAGCCGAATATCAGAAGCCTTCAGGACTTCTGCAACAACCTGAGATTCCCAAGTGGAAATGGGAACAAATCTCAATGGATTTTGTTACAAAGTTGCCAAGAACGCCAAGAGGTCATGACACTATCTGGGTGATAGTTGACCGCCTAACGAAGTCTGCACACTTTTTACCTATCAAAGAGAAAGATAATACGAGCAAGTTGGCCGAAATATACATGAGAGAGATCGTCGCACGTCATGGAGTGCCTCTCTCGATCATCTCTGATAGAGACGGAAGGTTTGTGTCAACGATATGGCAATCCTTCCAAGAAGCTTTTGGCTCACAATTAAATCTGAGCACTGCGTTTCATCCGCAAACTGACGGTCAAAGCGAGCGAACGATACAGACTTTGGAAGACATGCTGAGAGCGTGTGTTATGGATTTGGGCGGTAGCTGGGATAAGCATTTGCCTTTGGTCGAATTTTCATACAACAACAGCTACCACACCAGTATTGGTGTCGCACCATTTGAAGCCCTTTACGGACGCAAGTGCCATTCACCCCTATGCTGGGCTGATGCAGGTGATAGGCAGCTTGCTGGTCCCGAAATCGTCCAAGAGACGACGGACAAGATTGCGCAGATTCTAAAACGCATCAAAGCAGCTCGCCACAGACAGAAAGCCTATGCAGATCCAAACCGGAAACACTTGGAATTTCAAGTTGGAGAAATGGTGTTATTGAAAGTTTCACCCTGGAAGGGTGTGGCACGCTTCGGAAAGCGTGGAAAGTTAAATCCGCGCTACGTTGGTCCTTTCAGAATTTTGGAAAGAATAGGACTAGTAGCATACAAGTTGGATTTACCTGCTGAACTGAATGGTGTTCACGATACATTTCATGTATCCAACCTGAATAAAAGTCCAACTCAAGATACCATTGCCATTCCCATCGACGAGATCCATGTTGACGACACGCTCCATTTCGTTGAAGAACCGGTTGAGGTTACGGATTGGAAAGTAAACAAGACCCGCCGGAGCAGTGTCAAGCTCGTCAAAGTTCGTTGGAATGCCAGACATGGTCCTGAATACACCTGGGAGCGTGAGGACCGGATGAAAGGGAAATACCCCCACCTATTTCCTAAGAACCCTGCATCTACAAGCAGAACTTAAAATTTCGGGACGAAATTTTTCTAACGGGGGGAGAATGTGACAACCCTCGCTAAACCAGGTATCCGTACGACTTAATTAATAATTAATTACTGCTTAATTACTGTGCTTGCTTGAACTTGTGAATAAACTGCTACTTGAATACTGATACATGTACTTACTTGCATCATACTTTACTTACCGTCACTACATTATTTACATGCTGAACCTTAGTGACAAACATGATGCACAAAAGCACAGTAGCACTATAAACGGATAACCTATTGAACATGCTGATAAAGCCAGCATCAGGAAGACACTGCCCCTAAGGCCTGTATGAGCCAGAAATATTTTACTACACTAGTGGTGAGTGTAGGGATACAAGGGTTGTAGAACTGCGTCTCTAGGAATAAGTTACAATGACTGGATGTGCCTAAAACGTGCTCTAAGCACAAAACTCAGCACTTTACATAATAATTCTGCTTTTAGCTAACTAATAAAGTGCCAAAACATGAGAAAAATATTACTAGACACTTTCCAAAGTGTCAGAAATAAGTTGTGTCACTAAAAAGGGTATTAACGACACTTTAAAGCTTGTTTAAGCACATTAACGGATTACTATCCAACCAAACAACCGGACTATACCCGAAACATGAAAATATTGTCATTTTCATTATTTATCTTTTTCTGAGCCAGTTAGGGTCCCTGAATACCCTAACCCACGCCATAACGCATGACACACCACTAACCGGGTTAATCCCTAAACTTAACTATATTAACCCAACTAATGTCTAACTAGTTGGTTGGAAATGAACTAGTACCCCCCCCCCCCCCAGGAACCATCCCCATCTAGGGGACATACATGGTACAATGTTGATTATTTTAATCCCTATGTTTAATATCTAAATGACATTGCATCCAATGGATAAAGAACTTGCAATTGCCTATAAGATCACACTTGTGCACCATGATCATTCACTTAACTTTACACCACTCAAACACTTTCTCTCCCTCTCTCAAAGGCTTCGGCCGAACACCCCCTTGAGCATCCATCATTTTCGAGTTTTGATCATCACATTCCAAGTTCATACAAGTGTTAAGGGTCGCGTATAAGGAACCTTGGTGCAATCGGAAGGCGAAGGACCTCTCTACCTTGCTTTTATCCACGCATTTTTCGCTTAGAATCTTCCCTAGCCTCGAGCTAGTAGTAAGTTGCTTAAATCACCTTCTTGAACTATTTTAAAGTGGTTAATACGATGTGTAACGGTTAAAACTCGTAATCTTACAAGATGAAGCATAAAAGTCTACTTAAAATGCTATAAATGTTGGTTAAAAGCTCATATGTTGTGTAAATCATGTAGTAATTGATTTGAGTGATTATTTGGACCCGATCTATGTTGTGGTAGCTCAGATCGTCATTTAACCCGGGTTGGTCATGATCATAGATCATGACATAAGGTTGTTTTAAAAGTAACAAGGGTTAAAGGATGAAACTCTACCACACACGAATCATGAACTTATGTAAAAGCGATTTTATTTGTGAAATAGTGTTTAAAACTAGTAGATCTACGGATCTACAAGTGGTATTTTCAAAGGACCAAGTGTCAAGAGAAAACATACTTTAAAGACGGATCTTACACTAACACGAATGGTTTTTAGAACACACAAGTGTGTAAATACTTGTGTAACACTAAGTTTCGACAAAATAACTATTTTTGGAAAAGATGATGAGAAGTTGTAAAGATGGAATTTCTTTAAAAACGAGGTTTTTACAAAATCGGATTATTTTATATAAAGATCCACTAAAAGTAATGGGATTTACTTCATAGTTTGGATAAATCACAAGTTCATGAAATTTATGCGATTTATATACATATTTTGACTAGTTTGTGGTTTGAACATTGTTTTGATTAAATAAGGAAATTGTTGATTTGGTTTATAAAAGAAAATGATACGCTTGAAAGCGTGGCCACCTCCAGTTACAGAGGAAACTCTGGCGAAATTTTTCCAAAAGCCTAACACTTAGAAATATTTTCACTATGAGTGTTAGAAATACATTTTTACTAGTTTTCAAATTATAGATTTCGCCACGACTTATTTACAAAATATCGGAGGTGGGATTTCACAAAATAAAACGTGATACATATATATATTTTGTATATATTTTTCACAACATCACTTGTATAAGTGTTTATGATTATTTTGTGAACTACGTAAATATTATTTTTAGGGTAAAAATAATATTACTAAGTATTATTTTGGGAAAATCACATGTATTAAAGTATAATATTTTTGAGAAGAATATTTATATTTTGAAGTTGGAAATAAAATATATTAAGTGAGACTTAATAGTGTAATCCGAAATATATTTCGAACACACATGTATTAAATCCCCCATCCTTGGGAAGGAAAATGACTACCAAGTATATACAGAATGTAAACACGAAATAGTTGCCTAACTATTTCCCAAAAACCTAAACCTTAAAGCTAAGGCACGGCCGTTCGTCTAATAGAGTTAGTACGTGTAGGTCGTCATACAGCTGATTGATTTGGAGGCATACTTGGTAGAGACGCACCACTGTGAGTTCCTGTCCCCCTTTTCTCTAACTGTTTTCAGTTTTCTTAACTGCGGGGGTGAAATACATGTTACTTTGATTACAAGTACTTTATACATGGTATGGTTAGCGTAAGGAGGTTTACTACTTAGATCATGTGAGTGGGTAGGAGCAATATGAGGCCATTAGTCCTCATGGCAGGACCGAGGGACAGGAGCGGTAGATCTATCTGGGTGTAGCGAGCCCTGCCCCAGGCCAAACTAGAAACGAACCTCGGGGTGACTTTGTCCACATACTAATGCCGTGGCGAAATCTGCTAGGTTTGAGTCTCCCTACTTGCACTTCACATATATCAGTGGCCTTGCAAACCATTGGTGATCTCAATTCCCTTATTTGCTACATACCAAGACTATTTTTATACCCACAAAGGTTTATTTACTCACTTACACATGAACTCGCTCAACATTATTGTTGATTTTTCAACTTACATGTATTTCAGGGAATTAAAGGATCTGGCGCGGTATGACGCGTTTTCCCGCTGCACTAGTTACGAGGTCATCCGGGTTTGGGGAATGTGACTCTTTCCTGGACAAGTCACAGTCCTTAAACTATGCTTATGTTATGTTGAGTTTGTTGAACAATTTTTATGTCGTTAGAATGTGTTTCCGTTAAGACAATGTTATTGTATTTGGTTTTTAAAACTTAATTAAATGGATGATCTTGCATGGTTTTATTTCATATAGCTTTGTTATGGTTAAGCTATGGTATTAAGAAGTCACACCAAATTAACCACGCTTCCGCAAAGCCAGGGTGTGACACTGTCATCCTGAAGGTGACGTCTGGCAAGGAGCTTACTTTGACCAATGTGATTTATTTCCGAGAGATAAGGAAGAATCTCGTGTCGGGATGGATGCTCAACAAGTTTGGATTTCGTCTAGTGTTTGAATCGGACAATTTTGTACTTTCTAGACGTGGAATGTTTGTTGGAAAGGGTTATGCCCTAAATGGAATGTTTAAAATGTCTGTAATGGTTGTGAAAAACAACAAGAATATGAATGAAACTTCTTCTTCAACTTACATGATTGAGTCTTCTAATGTTTGGCATGGTAGACTAGGACATGTAAATTTTAATTCTTTACGACGTTTAATTAAATTAAATTGATACCAACATTCCATATAGACTCCGATCACAAATGCGAGACATGTGTCGAATCCAAACTAACAAGATCATCGTTTAAATCGGTTGAACGAATAACCGAACCTCTTGATTTAATTCATACCGATGTGTGTGATTTAAAAGCGGTTCCCACGCGTGGAGGAAATAAGTACTTCATCACGTTCATTGATGATTGTACTAAATATTGCTATGTGTATTTACTTAAAAGTAAAGACGAAGCAATAGAGAAGTTTATCTTGTACAAAAACGAAGTTGAGAATCAACTTAAAAAGAAGATAAAAGCTGTGAGAAGCGATCGAGGAGGTGAATATGTTGCACCTTTTGCGGATTTATGCGCAAAAAGTGGCATTGTACACGAGTGTACACCTCCTTATTCTCCACAATCAAATGGTGTGGCGGAACGAAAGAACCGCACATTGAAAGAGATGATGAACGCCATGTTGATAAGCTCGGGAGTGAATCGAGAAATATGGGGGGACGCCATTCTCTCAGCAAACTATCTTTTGAATAAGATACCTTTGAAAAATAGGGACGAAACTCCATATGAGTTATGGAGAAAAAGGAAGCCTTCGTACAAATACTTGAAAGTGTGGGGGTGCCTAGCTAAGGTGATTGTACCACCTCCTAAGGCTCTTAGGATAGGACCCAAAAATGTTGATTGCATTTTCATAGGATATGTGCATCAAAGTAGTGCACATCGTTTTCTTGTACATGAGTCAAAGAATCCCGATGTACACAAACACACTATCATAGAGGCAAATTCTAACATCGTCTCATATTTTGAGAATGTGTTTCCTATGTTAGGACACACACATGCGACTTCATCAACAGCGGCTGATGAAGCAGGTCCAAGTTCGTCTGCATGGTTAGATGAAGCAGGTCCAAGTTCATCTATGAGGATAGATGAAAGACATGAACGACCCGAGGTCGAGGAGGGTGAGCTTAGACGAAGTAAACGACAAAGGGTTGAAAAATCCTTTGGTCCAGACTTCATGAGCTATATGGTTGAGGGTGAACCCAATACCTACCGCGAAGCGGTTACCTCCACAGAAGGACCTCAATGGCAAGAAGTAATTAAGAATGAAATTGATTCTATATTGCAAAATCATACTTGGGAGTTAGTAGATCTTCCACCTGGTTGTAAACCACTTGGATATCGTTGGATATTCAAAAGGAAGATGAAAGCTGACGGAAGTATTGATAAATACAAGGCAAGGTTAGTGATCAAAGGATTTAGACAAAAGGAGGGTCTGAACTACTTTGATACTTACTCGCCTGTAACGCGAATAACCTCTATATGATTGGTTCTTGCAATTACGGCTCTAAGAAATTTGGAAGTTCACCAAATGGATGTAAAGACCGCATTTCTAAATGGATATTTAGAAGAAGAAATTTACATGGAACAACCTAAGGGTTTTTCCGCCCCAGGAAACGAGGGCAAAGTATGTAAATTGATCAAGTCTTTGTATGTCTTGAAGCAAGCTCCAAAACAATGGCACCAAAAGTTTGATCATGTCATGATTGACAATGGTTTCAAAATAAACGAGTGCGACAAGTGTGTTTATTTTAAAGACACACCAAGAGGTTATGTAATCTTGTGTCTTTATGTAGATGATATGCTTATCATTGGAAGTGATGATAACATGATCAACTCACTGAAAGATATGTTGAAATCGAGGTTTGACATGAAAGACATGGGTCTCGCGGATGTGATTCTTGGAGTAAAAATCACTAGAACCCAAAATGGTCTTGTGTTGAGTCAATCTCACTACGTGGACAAGATCCTTGGGAAATTTAATTCGGACGATACGAGTATAGCTCGAACTCCAATTGATAATACCCAACGCCTAAGGAAGAATAGAGGCGAGAGTGTTGCTCAGTTAGAGTACTCAAGGATCATTGGTAGTCTCATGTATCTAATGACATGTACTAGACCCGACTTAGCATATGCTGTGAGCAGGCTAAGTAGATACACCAGTAATCCGTGCGCGGAACATTGGAAAGCTATCACGAGGGTGCTTAGGTACATAAGATACACAAGAGACTATGGATTGCATTATACCCGTGATCCAGCAGTGATCGAAGGATACACTAACGCGAACTGGATATCGGATATACAAGATCATAGATCGACAAGTGGATATGTGTTTACACTTGCGGGAGCAGCTATAGCTTGGAAGTTGTCACACCCCGATATTTCCACGTATTACCGGTGGGCCCGGTGGGGAGTATCGTGACGTAGTTGATATCATCATAGTCAAATAATCACAGTTCAATGCACAGCGGAAGTCTAAAGTAAATATATTACAAACCGATTCAAAAGTAACATCAAATATTACAAACGGATTGTAAGATGGATCCACAGGCGGATCTTAAAACAGAAATATAAACACTGTTCAACAGACTTTAGACGTTTAGAACTTGCAAGATTCCTTATTAACGCCCTAAGCTCCCAGAAAATTATGTACAATACCTGTCACTTAATCTTTTTGGAAAATACGTCAGTTTACACTGGTAAATACAATTAACTGACTCTTTTGAAAACATTTATGAAAATTGATTTAAATGCACAAGGCACAAACATCCTTTTATAACTTGGGACACTTATATAAAAATAATCTTGTATACAGATTTATATGTTCGTTATACATTCAGGGCCCGATATAGAAACCGAGTCAATATTAATAGACACACCACAAGTATAGGCCCACAAGAGAGTGAGATACTGTTTTTCCTACGCAACTGTCAGGTGTATGCCTACACCCCGTGCTTAAGACGTGGTCATTTCTTAATAAATGATGCCAAGGATATCCGGGACATGGTCATTAACCCCCAAAGGCTTTGTTTCAAACACGATAGATTAAAACGGGTTACCTCAATAATTTAACACTAATTGATTAAACATTCAATACCCGACCAAGCGGTATTATTATAATACCGTATCCCAAGTCCGTATAGGGAAAATAAGTTAAAAGTATTTACCTGAGCTAAAATGTAATTTTATTATCAGCCGTATATTCAAATCAGCAAGCACAAGTACCTCTACTGGGGCTCTCAATCTGGAACAAAGGTTTTATTAATCTATTAGATTCCTAACGGGTCTTACTTAAGTTTAAACTTAGACCGGTTAGTTTTAACGAAAGGTTTATGGTTCAAAACGCAAGATTAAGCGAAGACCGGATTAGAATGTGATTTAGACCCGAAAAGTATGAAGACTTGTATAATATGGGTAAACTAAACACATTCTGGATTTTGAAGCAAAAATGATAAGGTTTGACCTGTTTCGGTCAATTTATGCAAACAAGTTACATAAACCGCTCTGAATGTGAATAATGCATAACGGGTAACCAAATGAGTCACATACAGGTTTCAAAAGTTAATATGCCTTACATATGTTGGGATATCAGTAGGATACCTTCCATTATGCCCAAAACGGATTTAAAGTCAATTTAAGTCTCGTAGGGGTATTTTGGTCATTTTAAAGATTATAAAAGAGGTTAAATGACAATCTGAGGTTCTGGTCTAAAATGATCAGTAAAAATATTTATTTTAGTAGTTTATATCAGTAAGAAATCATATATGTGTGAAATTTATCATTTATGGCCAAACTATGCACCATAGGGGCATTTTGGTCATTTCACATAAGCCTTAAAGGTCAAATTTGGAAATCTGAGTTCAAAACTTTTAATTACTGTTAAATTATAAAAATTTATTCATAACATCAGTAGGTAACAAGCTTTAGGTGCCAAATATGGTTTTAAACCATACTATGCGCCTAAATCGCATAAAAGTTGGTATTTAACGGTATTCGGGTTAAATAAGTAAATCTGAGATTTTGAACAGCCTTTGCTGTTTAAAATAATTTATTTAATATATAAAATCAGTAGAAAGAGGTTTGATATGTAAAGGATGTGTAAAACTCATTTTATTAGCAAAAAGGGCATAACCGTCAATTAACGAGTCAATGCAAGAAACCTATGTTATGATCAGTTTAAAATTCAACAAAAATCTTCAAAAATCCCTAAATATTATATTACATCAGTGGGCAAAAGGTTTGGTGTCAAAATTTGGGCTTAAATAGGTTTTATGCCGAAAATGCCGTTTAATTAATAAAAAGGCTTCAATTTACGGTATTGAGCATAACTCCTAATTTAGACCACAAACTGATGTCAAATTTTTAGGACATGTTTATAAATCAGTAATAGAGGTTTTTGTCCTCTCACATTTTCAAAAATCTCGTTTTTACATCAAAAGGGCATAATGGTCAACTTTTAAGCAATTAACGAAAACATGCAATGAACTAGGATTTCTAAGGAACCAAGTTGTATAACCTTGGAGGGTCATACTAACATATAACACGGTCCTAAAGGAATCCTACAGCATATTTAAACTAAGCTAAATTGGGTCAGAACTGAAAGTCAATGCAAAAGTCTACTTTTGCGACTTTCGGTTTCGAACCGAGCCTAAACTCAGAATTGTCGGGTTGAACATGCCTAGACATGTTCAATTAATATTCACCAAGTTATTAAAGTGACAAAACTGATTTTATTTCCTTTACATCATTAGTTATGGATTTTGTTTAAAAACCGACTCGTTTGACTTTTATTTTAATTACTTTGACACGACAATTAACTAAGCAAACATGGTAATTAGGAGGTGCCCTTTTGGGGGTTTAATACCTACCTAATTACGATCACGTAGCCATGTTCGTTGCGAACAATGGCTCGATCGTTTAACAGTCAAAGCGTTTATCGCGAATGCTTGACTTTTCAGCTTTAAGAGCCAAACAATTTAACTAAGCACGAAAGGAACACTTACGAGTGGTCCTTAGGACTGTAGGAGGTTCCCAAGTTGGTCAGGATCCTCTTAAAATCAGAGAGCAAGTGCAGAAATGGGATGAAGTGAAATGGGAACAAAAACAAGTGGGTATTTATAGGATTTCAAGAACCGTTAGGATCGTTTCTTGTAACCCGTGCTTCGATCAAGACCCTACATGTGTTACCCACTGAATTTCAATACCATGGGTGCTTAAAACAAGCCCATAGATTGAAGAAAACAAGTGCAAAAACCAGAAACCAGCAGCTGAGTTAAAACAAACTGATTTCAGCAGGTCTGGGGGCTCTCGCGCCCCGCGTAGGCCGAGTCCCTATCTTACGCGGCCCGCCACCTCTGTTCAGATCAGCAACAACTTTCATAAATTACAGAATCAGTCCCTGCACTTGTTAAATGCCATTTCTGACACATTTAAGGCCCGTTAAGCCATATTCAGGGCTCTAAATGATGCCTAAACATAGGGAACATAAAACATGCTCAAAAATATGTCGGATGTCAGTTCGTTTGGTCGTACGGTCACGTTATTTGGTTAATTACGACGAAACACGAACGGACGCGAAAAACGATCCAAATTACGCGACGAATGGAATTTTATCATGCCAAACACTAAAATAAAATATTTCAATGATTACATAAATTTTTGGATGTCCGGATATATTCGGAACGTAAGATATGTGCGAGAATGCAAACTTATGCACTTTTTGACGCTTTTAGTCCCTGTTGATCAAATAAGTTTATTTTTGCGCACCAAATACCTCCAAGCCTATATCTAAGCTATGTAAAGGATATTTAGGGCATGTTTAACTTATGATCATATTCCGGAAGGTTCGATACGATACGAATTGGTATACTTTTGCAGTTTGTGTTGGTGCATTTCGTCTGTCGACTTCGTCTTGTATTGAGTCTTGTAATAGAATTGTTAGATCAGGGCACGTAGTTCGAGAAATCTAGGGTTTGTGTGTGATAAGATAATTTCGCATGAAATGGCATCTAGCTATTTCGCATGAAATAGCAATATACTATTTCGTACGAAATAGCAGTTGTTAATTCCATGCGAAATTACCTCCCCTATATATACCCTTCATACGAATTCATTTGTACGGTTCGTGATTCCGGTACCGAAGTGCTGCCGACGTGTCATTTGATCTGTAAACGTGTCAAATCAATGATACAAGACAATTAAGTGTAAATCGAGCTGTTACAAAGTCTAATCAATGAATTCTGCCTCTGATTAGACCGAGAACTCTTCTGATAGACTCGTTTGGGTCACAGAACGATCCTACAAGTGGTATCAGAGCTCAGGAAGAAGAGTTCTTACCATTTCAGCTAAAAAATCTGACTTCTACACCTTCTTTTCAAAATTAAACAAAATTTAACGGTCAAAATGACTTGAATTTCACACATTATTAGCGAAACAGTGTTTTATCGTATCCTTGAAAAAATTGTACCTAAATTCGATCTAAAAGTGATAAAATTGATAATTTCGCTTGAAAATGGTTTCGGATTAAGTGACGTCAGCAGTATTTCGCATGAAATAGGCAATTGATTTCGCTTGAAATTGCCATTTCGCTTGAAAAATACTTGATTTCGCACGAAATCAGGTTATTTCGCACGAAATCAGGTTATTTCGCACCAAGTTGTCATTTCGCACCAAAGGGGTATTTCGTTTGAGTTGGTGCTATTTCGTTTGAAGTGGGTATTTCGCACCAAAGGAGTATTTCGTTTGAATTGTTGCTATTTCGTTTGAAAAGCTATTTCGCACCAAGTGTTTTCGTTTGAAACCAGTATTTCGTGTGGAAGCTGATATCGTTTGAAAAAGCTATTTCGCATCAAGTGTTTTAGTTTGAAATTGATTTTAGAAATATGGAAAAGGAATTCTACAATGCATTTGCTACACCAGTTGCTCCTGTTACAGCTGTTGAAACTCTTTACAGTGAGAATGAGACGGGAACTTATTAAAAGCCGCCAAAGTTTATGTACATCGAAGATTTTAGACGATGGCAAAATCGATTTGAGAACTGGGTGCAGGCTTATAAGTTTGACGCATGGTGTTCATTAGAGAAAGATTACGAGAAACCGAAAAATGAACGCGGGATTGAAAAAGCTTTCAGTGACTATTCAGAGATTGAAAAATTGAAACATACTAGTGAAAAAATGATGATCAGTATTCTACAACAAGCAGTTAAAGAAGATATCTTTGTTTTGCTCCAACATGTGGGTACTGCTAGGTCAATTTGGACAGCATTGATTCAAAAGTTTAAAGGAAGTGCAGATATGATCAAGAACAAAAAGGCTTTACTAAAGAAATCATTTGATATGTTTGTAGCCTTAGAATGTGAAACAACAAAAAAGACCATTGATAGATATTGTCATTTGGTTTTTGAAATGGGAAGATTGGATATAAAGAAAGATGACGATGAATGGGTTGATAAGCTAGCCGATGCATTACCACAGCAAAAATGAGGAACTTATTTGTTGATCTTAAAGCATATGAGAAAGTCTGAAAATATGAATCTGGCAAAGTTTATTCAGAAGATTGAAGAGCGTGAGTTGGATATCCAGAAAACAACAATCATGAATAATCCAAATGCTCAACAAGATGTCAGTTTATACTATAGAGAAAACAAATTTGAGACTACTCCAAGTCCAAAGATTAAAACTGCTTTCAGTGCTGATAGTTCGTCTGGATCAACGGGTAGCACAGTTACTCAGAGTGGTGGATATTCGTCATCTTCATATTCAAGTTTTGATCTGAATTTCACAACACCAAGTCCTCAACGGCAGAATTCAACAAATCTGCAATGCAATGTTACTTTGAACATTCAAAATGATCAAAATCTTTCTCCAGAAATAGCTAAGCAGCACATGGCATCTCTTGTGGCTATGCTAGAGTCGTATGAAAACTTAGTTGCTGGACGTATTGGAAATCCAATGCTTACTAAAGAGGATTATGATCAGATTGATGCTGAAGAACTTGAATTGATGGACATCAAATGGTGTTTAGCTAGTGCTGTTAGAAGAGCAGAAAAATTCACACAAGTCACTGGAAGAGATGAGTTTCGTGAAATGAGTGCATCTCCAATAGGGTTTGATAAATCAAAGGTTATTTGTTTTCGTTGCAGAGAAAAGGGACATTTTAAAAGAGAATGTAAAAATAAAGAAGCAACTGGAAGACAAGATGGAAATAATGATTATTATCAAAAGTCAATTTTTCATCAGCTTGCTCAACAACCATCATCATCTCATGCCACTGAAGCTGAAAAGAAGAAAGCTTATCTTGTTAATCAAGATGACGAAAAAGTAGCAGAAGGATTTAGCTGGGACAAATACATTCCGGCTGGTTCAGCTCTTGTTGCTGAAATCTTGGAAACGGGAGAAGTCAAAACTAAGCCAAAAAGAACAAAGATTTTCAGATCATCAGAGAGTGACGAAGATACTGATGATGAGGAAGAATACATTAATAATGCTAGAAAAAAATTAGACTCATTCAGTTTTAATTTGTTTTTTGCAGATAAAATTGAAGTGTTGAAAGAAAAACGAGCTGTTCGTCTGAAGAAAGAATTGGAAGAAATGGAAGCAAGAAAGATGGTTGAGAAAGAATTGAAAGAATTGGAGACAAAAAGAATTGCTGAAGAAAAGGTAAAATTGGAAGCTGAGAAAGCAGAAGTTGAAGAAAGTTCAACAGAGAAGGTCGTAGTTGAAGGATGGAAAAAAGAGTTAGAATTCAATAAAGAACCAGATATTGTTGAAAAGGTAGTGGAGAAAATTGTTGAGGTCGAAAAAATAGTGGAAAAAGTCATCGAATTTGAGAAAATTGCTGAAGTTGAGAAGGTTGTTGAGGTTGAAAAGATAGTTGAGGTCATTAAACCTTGTCTGAAATGTTTGGAGTCATGCAAATATTGTGAGGAGAAAGACAAGAAGATTAGTGAACTGGAAGAGCTGAAAGAGAATTTGTTGTCTGATGTGAAGTATGTGAATGAATCTTATGTTGTACTGAACAAAACAGTAAATGGTCTGAAGAAGACAAATTCAGAAGTTGAGGTTGCTATGACAAAGATGAGCTCTACATTAATGACAAAGCAGAAGGTCATCAATGAGTATATTGAAGACTGTGCAAAGCTAAAGCAGGATTTAGAATTTGAAAAAATAGAAAGTGAAAGAATCAAACGTTTGTTGTTGAGTTATACAACGTGTGATTATTTGATTGACAGAGTTTATCCTACTGTTGCAGGTCTCGAAGCTTTTAAAGAACAAAAGAAGGAAGAAACGGATACTGGTAAGAAACAAAGTGTCAAATATAACAAGTATCCGCCCCCAATCTATGAAAGTTATTCTCCCAGAAAGCCAAATGAGGAACGATTAAATAAGGCAATCAACATCAAGTTAAAGTCTGAAACCATTGATGAGTTACCAGACAATATTGATGTCACATTCACAGCGTCTGACACTGATCATGAGTCTGAGTTGTTAAAGAAAGTGGTCGATCAGGTGTTGGATATGGATGAAGAGTCAAAGTCGGAGTCTAAATCTGAAAGTTCAAGTTCATCAGAAAAGAGTCCGAGTTCATCAGTCAAACGGGTTTATAATAAAGAATTACTGTTATCAAAATCTAATTTGAATGATGGATCAATCAAAGTGGCATATACTTTGAATGATTCAGACAAATTATATTCTGATGAAGAATTTCCAATAAGAAGTGTCAAATCTGAAATGATCAAACAGGTTTTCAAATTGACATAAATTAATATTTCTGAAATAAAAGATGTAAATCTTTCTGAAAAACCTAAAAAGTACACTTCAAGGGTTCAACAGCGAGTAAACAAGAAAATGGGTTACGGTTGTGGTTATGGTTTTCAAAAGAAACCAAACCATTACAGTAATTTCAAAAAGAAAGGTTTAGGATTTATTGTTCCAGAAAATAAAAAATATGAGAAAAATTATAAACCAAAAACAAAATTTGTTGCAGGTGGAAGTTCAGAAGAAGAACAGAATCTGGAGACAATCAAACCAGGAGTTTCTTGCTGAAAGGAAGAAGAAATTGATTCCAGGAGTTGATAGAAGAATATGTTATAAATGTCAAAAAGTTGGACACATTGCTTGGAATTGCCAACAGTTCAACAATACAAAACAGGGAGTTTCTTCTAATTCTGAAATGATTAAGAAACATGTTGATGAAAAGAAACAATCAGCTGAGAAAACTAATATGTTTGAAAATTCGATTTTTGAAACTGGTGATGTTTCAAAACGTTTTTACAAAAGAAAAGTCGATTTAAATAAACAGAGATGGGTTGTAAAATCTGAGAGTAGTTCTGACAATGAATCTGATTCCATAAAATCAGAGGAGTCATCTGTTGAGAAAAAGAATGAGAATTTCGTTCCAGAGTTGAACGATGAAAACTTTTCGCCATTGTCAAAAGAAAACTTAAAATTGAAAGTTGGTAAAGTTGATATTTCAGATCAATTCTTTGCTGGTAAAGGAGAATTTGATGCTGAAAAGGCTTTCAATGGGAAAGTCAAACATATTTTTGGAAAGATGGTAGATGGGAAAGTGAAAAGTGCAAAAGATTTTTACAGATCAAAATGTAACACCCGTTCTTATAAATTAAGGTTTAACGTATCATTTACGAAAAACAGTCATGTAATTAAGATTACATATGCATTGGAAATTACGGGTTTATTAAAACTTTTTACAATTTAAAAAGTATACAACATATCATGTGTACGTTCGTCGTTTAACATAATAACGATACATAGTGCGGAAGCTTATTTCGTGATCGTGTTCGGTTCTTGCTCGTCGCTTGATCTTCATCCGTGCACTCTTGGCATTCACCTATGATCAAAACCAACTTAAAAGTTAGTTTTGATAGTCAAATATTAAGTTCAAACAAGTACATGGGTAAAAAATGACAAAAATTAACAATTTTCGGAGTTAGGGGGCTAGACGTGACGCCAAGGGCCTAGGTGTCACGCCTAGCCCTGTTTTTCACAGCCTATGCCTTCAGCTGATGCTGTACATTCCCAGCTCAACCCGATTTCACGGAAACGGCCATAACTTCTTCGTTATTGATCCGTTTTACCCGATTCTTTTTCCTACGCGTCTGTAATTTAATCCTCTATCTTATGGAGTTAAAATCCTACATCCAACATAAGAAATTTTGAGACTTCTATGCCTTCGACTCGTTACCTTTTTACCGAATTTTAACCCGTTTATGCATTTTATCAAACAAACGTATTTATTTGATTCCTATATCTCATACACTTCTTCAAATTAATGTTACCCACTAAATTAGGTTCTAATCATAGGTTTATTACACAATTTAAACCCGTTTTCGCTCGTATGCTTATTTTGACCCGTTAAGGGTATTTAAGCACTTTCGAGCTTAAAATCGCTTTCATTTGTATCTAACTTTATATTTCCACATTTCTTACCAAGTAGTCTTCCACCACAACTATATTTGTGGTGGATTTAATATGGAGATACATATATTCCGAGTTTTATCCCTCGGACTATCATTTTACGGCAAAGACCCATATTGAGTCATTTGACCCAAGATTTACCCTTTTCATTCTTTATACTTATTCAAAGTATTTGCTTGATCATATAACTTGTTTTTAAACGACTCTTAAGGTTCATTTACTTGATTTTGCTTACGAGGGCGTTTTGGTCATCTTAAACCCTTTCTTTACAACAAAGGACTTTTCATGTCGTAATTGACCAAAATTCCACTTTTTAAACTAGGATCTTGTTTAAATAGCCATCATGTTTTTAAAACACAATGACAATAACTTAAATCATTCGGTTTACTTAAAAGATAACCCAATGTCCATTTTAACTTGTTTAGCCCTCATTGAACTTCAAGTTCTAATGATGATTTGACCAATTATACATACCTGGCTCGAATCAATATATTGACCCGTTTTGATACCTTGCCTTAGTAGCCGCTAAGTAATAGCGATGACAACATTCAATCGATATTTATTCCTGTAATCATACAACTTGACAAAACATTAGCCGATATTGTCAAAGGGTGATATTTTCACCTTTTGACCCGTTTGGTCTATATGACCATTTACTTTTGCGAGATGGATTTATTATCATCTCGTCTACATAACTTGTACCGGTTTACACCGTACGGTCGATTTACTTATAAATATAGTTCTTGATTATTTTGACCCATTTATATCTTACGCCATAAAGTTTCCTTCAAAACTAGCGGTTATCGTCAACGAGTGACCACATTGCCGTTTTACCCTTATTAAATGTATTGATTTACCTTATAAGGTAAATTATTCAAAACTCGTTATTTATTAGTCATTACATAACTAAATGACCTTATTAGCTCTTTTTAACCATTTAACATGGTTTATCATTATTGTCTTTTGTTCCGAACCTCGCACGTCGGGTCGAAACATCATAAGTCAAATGTGACTTTTGATTATTCAAAATCTATAAAGCCAATAGATATTAAATAAAAGGTGTAAGTTTTAACCTACCTTGCATCCCGAATACGCCTTTCTTCTCACTTGATTCGTTTGACCCGCTCACTCATCAAGCTTCCACCTAGCTCGTTAAGCGTCAAACTATCATCATAATTCATAAGATGGTTAGATTAGTCATTATCAATTATGACTACTCCATCTAACGGGTCTTATGTCGACTTTATCACTCGATTAAATCATTGGTTAGTTTGACTTCCTAAAAGTCAATTGATCTATCGACATATCCAAATGCACACTTCACATGGAATTTCAACATTTTAGCTTCGTTTAGGCATTTTAACAAACACCTAGTGGGCATACTTTTACACATTTACAAACTAGTTCGTAACTAGTTATTTTTACCAAGATTAACATCAAATTTTACCACTATCACTTATGATCAAATACTCAAAATTGAAATATGTTTAAGTATTTCCCGATTACTTAACATGCATGATGATTCTAATCATAATCATATCATCAATTCCACCTTATGACTAATAACCACTTAGCCTAGTGTGGGAATTCATTCAATCATTCAATTCATAGCATGTTAGGTATGATTTTCACTTAGGGTTTCGTTCCTAAGCAAGTATACATCACTTATCTAGCCATAGCTTCTCTAATTCATGCCTAATTCGCGATTAGGATGATTATCAAATTTTTACAACTTCACGAATGTTAGAAATTCAACATACCTCACGATCCCCTTGACTTGGTGATCACGAATTTGTGTTCATGCATTGATTTGGCTCTTGATTTGGGCTTCAATTTGATCAATTTGTTGAAGTTAGGGTTTGAGCTCTCCTGAGCTTTCTCCTGGCCGACCAGAACACGCACACACACACCTAGTGTGTGTGTTGTGTTTAATTTTAATAAATCAAGTGTCAATTCTTCCCTTTTAAGCCCCTCTAGTTTGTAGCTTTATAATAAAGGTTATTTCCCAAGTTTCCTTCTTTGTTTTAAGGCACATATTTAACTAGGTTGATATTCCTAGTTACTTGGTGGGTTTGGGGAAATTATAACCCGTTTTATTTTTAAGTCCCGTTAACTCGGGCCTTTTATAAACTTATTTCCTTAAAAGTATTCATTCACGTTTTATTAAATATTAGGTTTATTTATTTAAATCCTAATATTTACCGGGTTACTTCTACCGCTAACGGTACTTTACCCGTCTTTTAGTATTAACGGGGTTTGATTACCAAACCCGTTTTCGGGGTGTTACACAAAAGGAGGTTGGGATAGAGTTGAATCAAAATCACCCAAGGCTGGTCAGGCTTGGGTGACTGCATTTTCTACTTAAAATCCTGACTTGTCGGAACTTCCAGGTTGGTAAGTGTGGGGCAGGTATCGGCATCTTTCTAGAATTTTATGTGTTTGTGGAAAATCTACAAGTGGTCAATCAGGGACATTAAGTTGTACTTGATTTTCTACAAGTGGTAGTTTTGCTTGAAATTGTTATATTTTGATTTTACAAGTGGTTTTGGTTGATAAGTGAACCTACAAGTGGTTGAAGAAGGTTTTCACTTACTAGTGGTTAATCAAGGTCACTAAGTTGAACTTGATTTAACTTTTATACAAAGTGATTGGAAAACATAATGATGAATGAATCCCTGATCTTACAAGTGGAAAAATCAATAAAACTTATTTTCCGGAAAAACCATTTTTGATTAAAACAAACTTAAGTGTTTTGAAATCTTAATAGGAAAATAGTTTGTTGAAAGGGGGAGTTCTGATTGTTTATGCCAAGTGGATGGCGAATTGAAGCTTGAAAATCAGTTGTCAATTTACCTTGTACAGTTTGTTGTCAAATTTCCTTTAAATGATTTTGAATTTTAGGGGGGGGGGGTAAGAAATTTCATAAAATACAAAAACATTAGAAAATTTGAAAAAGTAAAAAACATGATAAAATCAAAAATGAGTTTTGTTGTAAAAAGAGGAAATGATAGTACATCAGTGGACTATCACAGCACGCTAAAGAATTGGAAAGTTAAAATGTGATAAACGGTCTCACTGATGATGTGCCAGTAGGTTTTTGCACATTTAGTAGATTGTGTCGAGATATAAACCTAAATTTCAAACTTGCTTATATCGTGGGGAACATCTCTCGGATATATGGGTAACCCCCGAAATCTTGTTTGAAAGATCCCTCTTTCTGAGATACTAGGTCTTTATACTCAGTGGTATCTGGGGTATTATCCCGGGACTTCTGATTTTGAGGAAGCAATGGCCTAGTCCCTGTATAATACTTTTCGCTTGCTTGAAATATAGCACCACCCTCAGCATAAAAAATGATGAAACATTGCAAAATGCTAATAATGTGCTGTTGAAGAAAAGATTCTCTAAAGGGAACACACCTAAAGTCGAAGCCATCATATCTCTGATTTTGCGGAAGCAATAGCCTGAGCTCTCATGGCCCTCGCATTTAACCCTTTACAGATATCATCTAGGTATACTCACCAGTAAAACTGAATATTGGGATCTGGATACTGGAGTATATTCTGAGGTGGGACACGCGAATAAGTTTAAGTCTCTAAAACATTAATCTCGTATCTCGAAACAGTTGAACTTTGTGTGAAAATTTAAAGTGGATCAGTATACTGACAATCTAAGTGAATTGTTTAGAACTTAAAATGTTTAAAGCTTAATGGTGTTGGTGATTTGTCTCATAAACTGATATGATCCTCTTACACAAACTCACAAAAATATTGTTTGTAAATATTTCTTTACTGTATTTTCATTTTAATTCAATAATCCAAAAAGATTTTCAGAGTGTTTTAGCATAAATTTTGAAAAATTCAAAAAGATTTTAGACAACTGATGTTGAAAAGCTGATTTTCAAAATTCCGAGTGCTAAACATGATGAACAACAGGGTTGGGAAAGTATGTTGATATGAAAAATGTTTTTGAAATGATTAAATGGTTCATTCAGTTGAAACCAAATTTGAATGTGTTATATACAAGTGGTTAAGAAAATTTGTGAAATGTCATATTATTTCAAGATGATGTTTTGAATTTAATTATTCAAGTGGTAAGCGGAAAGTTTAAATTTGTCAAATTTTAAATTTGAGAAATTTACTTTGAGGTAGAGAATGTGCAGGTTATGGCTATGAGAGAGCCAGGTTGCAATTCTAGATTCTGTGAAAGCTAGACTATGATCCCAAGCATTCTTTGAGGGGGAGTCTGATGATGAAGAGATTAAGGACTCAAGAGATCTGATCAAGAGAATGTGAAGAAAATTAGAGTGAGATAAGAGCCAGGTGGAGATCCTGGAGACAAAAAGAAGAAAGGATGGAAGATGCTTAGATAATTTGAAAGAGCCCGAAGTCTGATCTATACTGAAGATTGTTAGATCAACATTCAAGGGGGAGTTTGAATGATAAAGAGCCCAAGACTGTGAAGACTCGACACCGAAGACTTCGTCAACATCTGAGGGGGAGTCTGTTGGTGCATTACGTTTGTCGACTTCCTCTTGTATCGAGTCTTGTAATAGAATTGTTAGATCAGGGCACGTAGTTCGAGAAATCTAGGGTTTGTGTGTGATAAGATAATTTCGCATGAAATGGCATCTAGCTATTTCGCATGAAATAGCAATCTGCTATTTCGTACAAAATAGCAGATGTTAACTCCATGCGAAATTACCTCCCCTATATATACCCTTCATACGAATTCATTTGTAAGGTTCGTGATTCCGGTACCGAAGTGCTGCCGACGTGTCATTTGATCTGTAAACGTGTCAAATCAATAATACAAGACAATTAAGTGTAAATCGAGCTGTTACAAAGTCTAATCAATGAATTCTGCCTCTGATTAGACCGAGAACTCTTCTGATAGACTCGTTTGGGTCAAAGAACGATCCTACAGTTTGACGCAAATAGTCCCTCTAATGCGCAAACTTGCGCATATCATCGTTTATTAGCATCGAAGCCTTATCTAATCCATATTAGGCATTCTTGAGAGTATTATTAAACATCACGATGCTTCGGGTTCGTAAAAAGGTCATTCAGAGGTATAATTAAACATATTGACGCTTTTAACCCCTTAAACTTGCAAAGTTGCGCGTAACGTCACTTAAAGGCATAAAAACCTTAGACGGCCAGTAATTGGCATTCCCGAGAGTATAATCAAATATCATGAAGCTCCCGATTTGTTAAAAGGTCACTCAGAGGTAAGAATTAACATGTTAACGCTTTTAACCCTTCATCGCGCAAACTTTTAATTAATTACGCAAACGGCTACTCTTGATCAACAAGTGGCTCATATGTGAATAGGAACACCGTGTAACGTCATTCGAAGGCTTATACTAAGCACGTTGACACTTTTAGTCCTTTCGCATTCAAATTTTTTGATTTTTCAAAAAATTAGCCCCTTAAATTCAACGTTTGACTTTCTTAGGGTTTATTACACGTGTCAATACATCATTGGACGTGATTTTACGAGGTGTTACATCCTCACCCCCTTAAAAGAAATCTCGACCTCGAGATTTGCCAAATTAATGGAAGTACTTTCTGTCGTATCATGGACTTAACTTCCATAGCATATTTGGGCCTCTAAGGGCATCTCAGTTGACGTATACAATAGGTACTTGCTTTCTTTCAGAGCTTCTTAACCTGTCGATCCTTAATCAATACAGGTTTCTCAACAAACCATAAATTTTCATTAGTCTACATATATTTATGTGACAATGCTCTCGACTTATCGGCAAAACACATCCTTAAATCACTAGTGTGGGACACATTGATTTCCATCAGGTTCCTCAGGTAAGTTTTAGCTTATAGGTTACCAATCTTGATATATTCGATTTCCTCGAATGATTCTATATGTCAGAGCTCAACTAGCCCGTTGTATCAAATTTTCAGCACACCCTTCCAGGGTGATACTTTCTGTTGAATCTTATTCCTTAACAAGAACTTAAGAGGTTTGCGACTTTCATCAATTATTGATTTTCCGCCGATTACCGGCAGCTCCCAGATGATCTTAAATTTATATGATCTTATCCGTTGTTTCCAGGGTGATACTTTCAGATCCTGATGATTTGACTTACCCAAAGTCCTGCCCGTCAAACGGACGTCTGACGTTCCATCTATACGAGGTCTCCAAAGGGGCAGCCTTGATACTTATATAACAACTATTATAGAAAAGCTTATTTAAGGTGAGATGGTTATTCCAACTACTGTTTAAAACCAATCTTAAGGAATAGCTAATCCTTACAGTTTGTCGAACAAATCGACGATCCTGGGCAGCTGATGGCGATTCTTAATTGTTGCCTAAATAGGGTTGCGGTAATCAATGCATAAGGAAAATGAACCGTCTTTCTAATTAATAATACCGAATTCTCCGAATATTGAATTAGGCTTTATGAACCTTTATCTTAAAACTCACTTAATCAGGGTTTCGATTCTTCCAATAATGATGGTACCAATCGTCATGGAGATTTCACAATAATGCAGCCCTATGTGGGATGTATATCTTAACTCTACTTGCCCTTCAAGAGGTAAACAGGGTAGTCTTTGGAGAAGATAATCAAGACACAAGGAGATTACTGAGATTTTCCAACTCTCAGGCTCCGGTTCATCTATCATTGCCTGTGTCAGATAAGTGACACATTTACTTTACAAATCCATGGATACCTTCTTCAGTAACACTTATTTGGACATTCCCCTTCTGGATATCTTCTTTGAATACCATTAGTTGACTTTAGTACCATATGAACATTGGAATATCCCAGTGGTTCCATGCATTAAACCTCCATACTGATCAGGCATGGAAGCAATCTATGGAACATATTAAGATACACCAATCCTCATATGGCGCTTTTGTCATACAGTCTGGTATTCGCAATTGATAGAAATCAAAGAGATATCAAACTACATATACTGACGTACTTCATCTGGAGAGAGGGTACTTTAGAATTTTATGACTGAAGATTTCTGACAGGAACAGAAGAAATGGTTCGTATGATTTTCGTCTGTAAGTTTTACCTTACACTTAATATCTAGGGTTCTTGTGGAAGATTTTATAAGTTTGCTACACTTACAATTTATGAAGGATTTATTGGTATCCGAATCAAAACAGAACTCTTAGCATTTATATTACCAATAAATGTTAAAGAATGTACCTGATGTCATTATTGATATGAACTACCTCTGGCATCCATCATGAGAGTTTAAGCGCTTTCATTCTTAGGCTTTCTATCCTTAGTCGCACCTTTCTTGACATATTTAGGGCATGTGGTCTTGATGTGGCCTTTCTCACCACAGCCGAAACAGACTGCATTCTTTATTTCCTTGCAATCCAACGTTTTGTGCTCTCTTAATTTGCAGATCCCACAAGCCCTAGGCTGCGATTGGGATTTTGATTCGAACTTGCACTTTCCTAGATGGTGCTTCTTGCAGGTCTTGCATACAGGTTTCTTGTTGGACTTTTGTTTGTTCTTATTGAACTCAAGCTTACCCTTTTTCTTAGAAGTCTAGGAGTTATCTTCCTCCCTTTTCCTTTTTAGTTCATTCTTTGCATCCGAGGCATGAACAAGATCCTTCTCGTGAGTAAGGGAGTGTAGTCTTAAATGGGATTTGGAGCAAGTAGCATTGGGCTCTTTGAACTTTTTCACGACCTTCCTCACAGCTTTTCCAACAGCTGCGTCTATCATAGCTTGGAGAACATCTTTGTTAATTTTGAGGTTCACAATTGTAGCATCATTAGCATGTGTCGCATCATCAATGGAGCGATTGACGGTTGTCTTATCCGAGTTTGTCATACTCGAGACTTGGTTCCTAACACCAAATGAAATAATTACTTAGTTGCAATCCAACAACCGCTATTCATCATCCCGATGACCTAACATATACTGACCATGGTATCATTGAACCATACAGGCTAATATAGTACGAACATTCTTAATGAATGTTATTTAAATATATATCCATTATATTTAGCCTAGGCCATAAAAAGACCGTTAGTGGCATTTAAGGTTTGGACCTAGTACATTACCTTTTTGACAGGGGATCAAAATGTCACATCTGTCTTTAACATATTGATGATTTTGGATGGCTTGAAAGCTCTCCATAAGGACATTTGAGAAGAGTGATTCCTAATGGATATAAAGCATCCATCTAAGATTGTTGAAGCAGTCTCTAAAGTATCATCGGCCAATTCTAACTCGCGTTATATGTCTAAAGTCCTAACAGGCGGATACAACAGCTTACAACATTTATTGTCCACAATAGACTTTTCTGCGCCATAATCAAACAAATTCCCGCATAAACATCATTGATAAGGAAATGTACCTATTATGATGTTATCATTCTGTACTGCCTCCTGGGTGTTCATCTGGAAGACTCACACGTTTGTTTTCTTGGCCTCTTCAGGCTTCTTTTGATTCTTAGGGCAGTTAGTCTTGATATGCCCCTTCTCGTTGCAACCATAACAGGTTGCATCTTTCAACTTCTTGCAATCCAAGGTTTTATGTTCCTTAGACTTGCAGATCCCACAAGGTAGAGGCTGAGATTAAAATCTGCATTTCCCGAGGTGGTATTTCCTACAGGTTTTGCACCTGGTCTTTTCACCCGACTGCTGGTTGTCCTTCTTAAACCCGGAACTCTTCTTATGATCAGAGTTCCCCTTTTTCTTCTTATCGGAGCGATGAGAATTCTTATCCTCCCTTTTATGCTTTCCATCATCAGAAGCTTTAGCAGCCTTGTTTCTGACCACATCAAGTGTGAGAGATAGTGACAGATCTGCCGCTGACCTGAACGTAGTAGGTTTCGATGCTTTCACACTTGCCTTGATTTCTGGGGCTAGACCCCCAATAAAACGAGCTATACGCTTCGGTTCCGGTGTGATCAAGTAAGGAACCAATCGAGACATGGTATTGAAACTTGTAAGATATGCCTGACAATCTAAGTTCTTCATGACCAATGTCTAGAAATCAGTCTCAATTTTCTCAACTTCATGTTGAGGACATAAATTTTGTTTGATAAGAGCAACAAACTGATCCCAAGTCAAGTTGTACAATGGGATCTTCCCTGTAGCTTGGATTAGTGACCTCCACCAAGCTAGAGCTTCTCCTTTAAAAGATTATGAAACAAACTTCACAATGTCTTGCTCTGCACATCCACTAATATCAACAACGGTGTCCATCTCATCGATCCACGTCATGCAATCGATGGCTCCCTTTTCTCATGTGAAGTATCTGGGCTTGCAGGAGACAAAATATTTATATGAACATGTTTTAACACGTGGCTCTTGATTAAGCACAACCCGCCTAGACGGAACACCCCTCTGATTCGATGAGTGATGAGAATCATCCTTATGAGATACCTGCCTTTGGGAAGGCGGTTTTGTATGAGGTACAGACTGGGTCTTGGTGCGTGTACCACTTGATTCATTATACTGTCTGTCAATAGCTCTAGTAACGACATTATCTATTAATGCCTGCAGTTCTGCACCAGCTATATTAACTCTGGTAGTATCATTATTCTCCCTCAGGTGGCTGTTAACCTCATCTGATCCAGCCATGTAGCTTGATTGCTACATAAATATTGACAATGATTTATTTAGAAGTCTATTATGGAATTGTCACTTTTGGCAATTCATTAACCATAAAAATTTTAAGCCATATTGGTTAATTTAATTTATTTAAATTTTTATTATATTTTATCCCAGTTATAAACTATTAAGGATATTGAAATGGCACAAAAGGCCTTGTCACGAGGACAATTTTGAATTTATAAGCCATGACCTTATAGGATCGAGGTATTAAGGTTTGAACACAGTTCATTACCTTTCTTGACAGAGAGTCAAAGACTACAACTGTCTTTTGTCTTTTAGGACAATAGATATAGCCCGTAGGCATTTCATCACTAAGGGATGTTTATGATATGATTATCTTATCTGATGATTTGAGCCATGATTTCTAAATCACTAGGATAGATAAGAAATTGGAAGAATCCAATATAAGGATGACTTGTGTGATTTTATCGAATCACATTTGCCAGGAGTGCTAACATGTTTTCAGATGTTAACAAGGGTTTAAATCTTAAAAAGGTTTTACCATCTAGGCCATGTCTAAATGACATATAGGCTAGGTTATACCTTCAAGATTTTCTTTCGATATTCAATGGCAGATCAATTACAAAAGGAATGATATTTTGATTTATTTTATATGTTATATTCATACATATAAGGACAAATGAAACTTTAAATTATAACATTCCATTAAATGGAAAAAGTACATAGATGCCCTAAACGGGACTTTTAAACAAGAAATTTGTCCACATAGGAACTAAAAGATAAATATGTCCTTATAAGGATTAATAAAGAAATGAAATGCAACAAAAAGAGTTTCTTCTTCACTTTATTTCTGGAAACTTTCTCCTTGGTTCTCTGTGTGAGGTACGAATACTGAAGGTTTTGGTGTATAGTCGAAATCTTCTATTTTAGGAATCCTTGCAATAGTGGAATCCAAGGATTTTATGGTAATGAATAATATGAATCATGAATAAGGTCAGGACAGGTATAATCCAAGTTTGGGATTCCAAGACTTGAAGGTATGAAATATGAGTCCTTTGGGTCCATAGGTATTATCTTTGGAGCGGGAGCTTCAGGGACAATTGGTATGAACTCCTTCGATGTTGGCTTCTCATTTGAAGTTTCAAAAGTCTTGGGTATAGAATTTGAAATATGGTTAATGGGTTCAAAAGGTCCTTTCTCCATACTGGTCATATGCTAATTCAAGCTGTAGTACGAAGCTTTACACTCTTAAACTTCAGATTTGGAGAGCCTCCACCAATGGCAGTTTTGCTCGTCGACATGTTCCTGAAGTACACAAATATAAAAAACAATGTACACATATAACAGGGATGAGATCATTCCTAGTTCATGTCTAGACTCGGAAGTCAAGGAATGTGCTACTATGTCATTGAGATTAAACACAAAAGGCTAGTGTTTAATTCACTCAGTGTTGGCTCTGATACCAACCTGTCACACCCTGATATTTCCACGTATTACTGGTGGGCCCGGTGGGGAGTATCGTGACTTAGTTGATATCATCATAGTCAAATAATCACAATTCAATGCACAGCGGAAGTCTAAAGTAAATATATTACAAACCGATTCAAAAGTAACATCAAATATTACAAACGGATTGTAAGATGGATCCACAGACGGATCTTAAAACAGAAATATAAACACTGTTCAACAGACTTTAGACGTTTAGAACTTGCAAGATTCCTTATTAACGCCCTGAGCTCCCATCCAATGACGTACAATACCTGTCACTTAATCTTTTTAGAAAATACGTTAGTTTACACTGGTAAATTCAATTAACTGACTCTTTTTAAAACATTTATGAAAATTGATTTAAATGCACAAGGCACTAACATCCTTTTATAACTTGGGACAATTATATATAAATATTCTTGTATACAGATTTATATGTTCGTTATACATTCAGGGTCCGATATAGAAACCGAGTCAAGATTAACAGACACACCACAAGTATAGGCCCACAAGAGAGTGAGATACCATTTTTCCTACTCAACTGTCAGGTGTATGCCTACACCCCGTGCTTAAGACGTGATCATTTCTTAATAAATGATGCCAAGGATATCCGGGACATGGTCATTAACCCCCAAAGGCTTTGTTTCAAACAAGACAGATTAAAACGGGTTACCTCAATAATTTAACACTAATCGATTAAACATTCAATACCCGACCAATCAGTATTATTATAATACCGTATCCCAAGCCCGTATAGGGAAAATGAGTTAAAAGTATTTACCTGAGCTAAAATGTAATTTTATTCTCAGCCGTATATTCAAATCAGGAAGCACAAGTACCTCTACTGGGGCTCTCAATCTGGAACGAAGGTTTTATTAATCTATTAGATTCCTAACGGGTCTTACTTAAGTTTAAACTTAGACCGGTTAGTTTTAACGAAAGGTTTACGGTTCAAAACGCAAGATTAAGCGAAGACCGGATTAGAATGTGATTTAGACCCAAAAATTATGAAGACTTGCATAATATGGGAAAACTAAACACATTCTGGATTTTGAAGCAAAAATGATAAGGTTTAACCCTTTTCGGTCAATTTATGCAAACTAGTTACATAAACCGCTCTGAATGCGAATAATGCATAACGGGTAACCAAATGAGTCACATACAGGTTTCATAAGTTAATATACCTTAAATATGTTGTGATATCAGTAGGATACCTTCCATTATGCCCAAAACGAATTTAAAGTCAATTTAAGCCCCGTAGGGGTATTTTGGTCATTTTAAAGATTATAAAAGAGGTTAAATGACAATCTGAGGTTCTGGTCTAAAATGATCAGTAAAAATATTTATTTTAGTAGTTTATATCAGTAAGAAATCATATATGTGTGAAATTTATCATTTATGGCCAAACTATGCACCATAGGGGCATTTTGGTAATTTCACATAAGCCTTAAAGGTCAAATTTGGAAATCTGAGTTCAAAACTTTTACTTACTGTTAAAGTATAAAAATTTATTCATAACATCAGTAGGTAACAAGCTTTAGGTGCCAAATATGGTTTTAAACCATACTATGTGCCTAAATCGCTTAAAAGTCGGTATTTGACGGTATTTGGGTTAAATAAGTAAATCTGAGATTTTGAACAGCCTTTACTGTTTAAAATATTTTATTTAATATATAAAATCAATAGAAAGAGGTTTGATATGTAAAGGATGTGTAAAACTCATTTTATTAGCAAAAAGGTCATAACCGTCAATTACCGAGTCAATGCAAGAACCCTATGTTATGATCAGTTCAAAATTCAAAAAAAAAATCTTCAAAAATCCCTAAATATTATATTACATCAGTGGGAAAAAGGTTTGGTGTCAAAATTTGGGTTAAAATAGGTTTTATGCCGAAAATGCAGTTTAATTAATAAAAATGCTTCAATTTACGATATTGAGCATAACTCCTAATTTAGACCACAAACTGATCTCAAATTTTTAGGACATGTTTATAAATCAGTAATAAAGGTTTTTGTCCTCTCACATTTTCAAAAATCTCGTTTTTACATCAAAAGGGCATAATGGTCAACTTTTAAGCAATTAACGAAAACATGCAATGAACTAGGATTTTTAAGGAACCAAGTTGTATAACCTTGGAGGGTCATACTAACATATAACACGGTCCTAAAGGAATCCTAAGGCATATTTAAACTAAGCTAAATCGGGTCAGAACTGAAAGTCAAAGCAAAAGTCTACTTTTGCGACTTTCGGTTCTGAACCAAGCCTAAACTCAGAATTGTCGGGTTGAACATGCCTAGACATGTTCAATTAATATTCACCAAGTTATTAAAGTGACAAAACTGATTTTATTGCCTTTACATCATTAGTTATGGATTTTGTTTAACAACCGACTTGTTTGACTTTTATTTTAATTTCTTTGACCCGACAATTAACTAAGCAAACATGGTAATTAGGAGGTGCCCTTTTGAGGGTTTAATACCTACCTAATTACGATCACGTAGCCATGTTCGTTGCGAACAATGGCTCGATCGTTTAAAAGTCAAAGCGTTTATCGCGAATGCTTGACTTTTTGACTTTAAGAGCCAAACAATTTAACTAAGCACGAAAGGAACACTTACGAGTGGTCCTTAGGACTGAAGGATGTTCCCAAGTTGGTCAGGATCCTCTTAAAAATCAGAGAGCAAGTGCAGAAATGGAATGAAGTGAAATGGGAGCAAAAACAAGTGGGTATTTATAGGATTTCAAGAACCGTTAGGATCGTTTCTCGTAACCCGTGCTTCGATCAAGACCCTACATGTGTTACCCACTTAATTTCAATACCATGGGTGCTTAAAACAAGCCCATAGATTGAAGAAAACAAGTGCAAAAACCAGAAACCAGCAGCTGAGTTAAAACAACCTAATTTCAGCAGGTCTGGGGGCTCTCACGCCCCGTGTAGGCCGAGTCCCTATCTTACGCGGCCCGCCACCTCTGCTCAGATCAGCAACAACTTTCATAAATTACGGAATCATTCCCTGCACTTGTTAAATGCCATTTCTGACACATTTAAGGCCCGTTAAGCCATATTCAAGGCTCTACAATGATGCCTAAACATAGGGAACATAAAACATGCTAAAAAATATGTCGGATGTCGGTTCGTTTGGTCGTACGGTCACGTTATTTGGTTAATTACGACGAAACACGAACGGACGCGAAAAACGATCCAAATTACGCGACGAATGGAATTTTATCATGCCAAACACTAAAATAAAATATTTTAATGATTACATAAATTTTTGGATGTCCGGATATATTCGGAACGTAAGATATGCGCGAGAATGCAAACTTATGCACTTTTTGACGCTTTTAGTCCCTTTTGATCAAATAAGTTTATTTTTGCGCACTAAACACCTCCAAGCCTATAACTAAGCTATGTAAAGGATATTTAGGGCATGTTTAACTTATGTTCATATTCCAGAAGGTTCGATACGATACGACTTGGTATACTTTTGCAGTTTGACGCAAATAGTCCCTCTAATGCGCAAACTTACGCATATCATCGTTTAATAGCATCGAAGCCTTATCTAATCCATATTAGGAATTCTTGAGAGTATTATTAAACATCACGATGCTTCGGGTTCGTAAAAAGGACATTCAGAGGTATAATTAAACATATTGACGCTTTTAACCCCTTAAACTTGCAAAGTTGCGCGTAACGTAACTTAAAGGCATAAAAACCTTAGACGGCCAATAATTGGCATTCCCGAGAGTATAATCAAATATCATGAAGCTCCCGGTTTGTTAAAAGGTCACTCAGAGGTAAGAATTAAAATGTTGACGCTTTTAACCCTTCATCGCGCAAACTTTTAATTAATTACGCAAACGGCTACTCTTGATCAACAAGTGGCTCATATGTGAATAGGAACACCGTGTAACGTCATTCGAAGGCTTATACTAAGCACGTTGAAACTTTTAGTCCTTTCGCATTCAAAGTTTTTGATTTTTCGAAAAATTAGCCCCTTAAATTCAACGTTTGACTTTATTAGGGTTTATTACACGTGTCAATACATCATTGGACGTGATTTTACGAGGTGTTAAAGAAGTCTTCCAAGCAAACTGTTATAGCTAGATCCACGATGGAATATGAATTCGTCGCTTTAGATAAAAGCGGTGAAGAGGCGGAGTGGCTACGTCAATTTGTGGAAGATATTCCAAGATGGCCAAAGCCGTTGACGGCGATTTGCATACATTGTGACAATCAGTCTGCGCTTGTTAGAGCACAAAGCGTGATGTACAATGGTAGATTAAGGCACATTCGACGTAGACACAACACGGTACGACAACTTATCTCAACGGGTGTTATCTCAGTTGACTATGTTAGGTCAAAGGAGAACAATGCAGACCCGTTAACAAAAGGCTTAAGCAAAGATAAGGTGTATAAGTCGTCAAGAGGAATGGGACTAAAGCCTATAGAAGAAGGGAATATGAGGGAAACCTAACCTAGTTGACTGGAGATCCCAAGATCTAGGTTCAATAGGCCAACTTAATCATAAACCCAAAGGGAGTCACTGTGGGGGGTGCCCCAAAATTCATAAAGGGAGTTATGTACTTCCTAGTCCATTCCAATCAGTGACATGAAGGAAGGTTAACCATGTTGAGGTTAATGATTTTGTGGAAATCCAAATTAACCATGATGCTTTTAATGATTCAGAGGAATAACCTATGTTAGAGAGAAATGGGGTCGCTTCGAATGGATTTGTAGGGAGGCATAAATCCTAGAGCTCTCGCAGAACCAGGAGAGTGTTCCATGACCATAAACGGACACAACCATGAGGACTTGAGTCGACTAGGGAGACTATTGTGTGAATGTATAGTGTCGCCTACATAAATGGGGGATTGTTCAAAGACACCGCGTCTACAAGACCCTAGGAGGCTAAGTATGCTTCACAAAAGAAGGTTAAAAGGTTACACCTACCTATCTTGCAATACTCAACTGTTGAACGTGTATCGTTGAAACTTGATAGATCGATTTCTATTCATGTGGGGGATTGTTGGAAAATTTGTGAAAATAGCATTTTTCACAAATATAGGAAAATGATTTTTTCCTATTTTGGACTAGAAATAAATATAAGAAAATGAGCGGGTTTTATATATTTATTTGTGGGTTTGTGTTCTATGTTGGAAGAGCTTCACAAAGAACTAAACCACGTCCAAAACGGAGCTAAGAATGAGATATCGATGCTCAAAGTTTGGTGTTTGAAACTTGAATGCTGAAAAAAGTGGGAAAGTGGCACCTTGTCCCACATAGGAGGAGAGATGAAACTTAAAGGGGTATTTAAGTGGGAACTCTCCATCCTTATTGTTTCATGGAAGCACACACTTAGTGTACTCGCGAAGGGTGCGGAGCACCCTAACTCGCACACGCGCGCGTGCGTGGCGTGGGCGATGAGGCGCAATGTGGCGCTTTGATGGCGCACTTTGCACGCTCGCATCGCCGCGAGCCGCTTGAGAGTCGCGTTTGTATTTTTGACCGCGTGCGCGTGCTAGAGCACAAGGGTTGTGCAAGGATCAAGTGGTTGGTAACGTGGAAGTCATGCGCGTACGCGCGCGAGTACACATTGCATGGTGGCGCGCACTCACGCATGGAGCATGGGCACTGAAGCGACGTGCGTGGTGCACCAAAGTGAGCCAAAACGACGCAACTGAGTGGCGTGCTCGTAGAGCCTCACAGGTGACGTGGCGCACGCGCGCAGGTGCGCATGGAGTTGAGCCAGTATGGCACACGCGCGCATGACAGTGAGCCAAAATGGCGCACGCGCGCATGAGCTTGCAGACTTGAGTGCGCGCCAGTGCATTTTCAGTTTAGCATTTGAAACTGACGAGTCAATGCATTTGACTGAGAATTTAATGACGAATTAAAGTGCATTGAAGACGTTTAATGCAGTTTAATTCTCCCATTAAATTCGTTTTTCCGTTTCGACCTTACATCTACAGTATAAATAGAGGACCCAGCTGCAGAATCAAACACACCGAAAAATCACCAGCTCTCTACAATCTTCTTACGCAGAATTCCTTCTTCTTCTTTCTAGCATTCAAGGTACACCTTCGGGTTGGAGTCAAGACCGGCAGTGCAACTGCTAGGGCTGTTGTATCATGGAAACAAATGTGTTCTCCTGGGAGACATGAAATTTGTTTTAAGGGACCCATGTCTAACACGATCCTCAGCCAAGAACCTATTTTTCTTTTGTAATTTAGTTCTTGTTTTTCATTTTATTTCAGTTGTAACAGTATTTTATTTCAGCTTTCCTTTTTCAGTTGTAATTCAAGTTAATAATAAAAGTTTTAGTTAATTTTGCATGAACGGATTCCTACAATCAGAACATCTATTGAAGATTTGCTAATATATGTTTAAGCCTTGGAAAGCACTGTTGAAGAAGAGTCAAGCACTGATCAAAAACCAAAGTGCTGTTGAAGCAAAGATCTGTTGAAGAAGACCAAACATCTGTTCAAGCCAAAGATATGTTTGATATGAAGCAACAACGGTTTGAAGATCAGCGCTTTCATCAGTGTAACAGTATTTTGCTTTGTAACAGATGTTTAGTATATTAGATTAGATGTTAGATTCCCACATATGTTTGCAAATATCTATGGAATCTTTTTTGTTAGAATTGTTAGATGTCACTACCAGGGTGATGTCAGGAAATCACAAACAGACCTTTGTACTTAGTATAAATAGATCTCACCTGTTAGAAATCTATTTATCACTTCACACACATTCTCTTTTGTACGAACGGATTTGTGAGTGATCAGGCAGAGAGGGAGTTTATAAAATCATCATAATGTAATTTGAAATCATTTAATTCAATGGGAAACAATTGTTGATATCTTCCTAATTTTGTGTTTGCATTTATTTTTCTTTTAGTTTATAAATTTTTTGTTTTTGTATTTGCTTAAAAACAACAAGTATATCATACTCAGATCCTAACAAAGTAAATAATTATATTTTTTATAAGTTACCCATCCAAACATGTGAAAATAAACATAAACGTAAAATATAAAAAACAAAATATCTACTATCATTATCGGCAAGTCGACGTAAGTAATTATATTCCGTCCAAGTTGAATTTTTATCATAGTGGAGGGTTCAAATGAGATTTGTAAACAAGAAAAAATGAAGAAATTTCAACCAATAAGAATGTTTTATTTTGCTTCATTTAATATTCGTATTTAATGTTACTCTGAGTGTATATTGGTAAACTTACATACATAATTTAATTTGTAGTTTTTCTCTTAAAGGGAGGAAGGGGCACTCTAGGGTAAGTACCCAAGCCCCGACCTGTGACATTTACAATTTTTGAACATTGTACAATTTCGATCATTTTCATATTAAAAAAAAATGTTATATTTTATTTACGAAATGCGAAATCGAATGATCGAGCAAAATGATATTCGTAACACTTCCGGACAAAAATCCAAGTTACACATGCCTTAACACCTTTTATATAACCTAAATATTAGGTTAAAGGGGTTAGAAATGCCAAGAATGCGATAATACAAATCCAGGGGCCAAAATTGCCAAAATGCAAAACTATAACGTAATCATAATCACAAAGGTATTAATCCCTTACAATTGCACCTTCTGATTACCACGTTTAGTAGGCGAAATGACGAGTCAAACTTTTATGAATTAAAAGTAAAAAATGCATAAAAGTGCATTTTATGATGAAAACATTTTTGGGAATTAAAACTTAAAGTTTTGACACCAAATCAGTTTGATAACATTATTTAGACATGTTCAAACATGTATAACTCGTCATTTCTAGTTTAGTGCATATTTTTTAGTCGTAAGTCGAGCAGTTTGACTACCGCTTTGATTTTCGAACCTGACCTGTTTGGTCAATCTTAGGATTTGACCAAGCACATTTTTATGACCATAGTAATATAGGAAATAACCCTCTAAGGTTATACATTCTGGTCATGTCGTTTGGTTAGTCATATGACGAGTCGATTATGTACTTTTAAAATTTTGAAAATGCCCTTTTGGCGCATAAAATAGTTTAAAGCATATAAGACCATTGTTTTGACATCTAAACCGGTCACACAACATTATTAAATTTATTTTGACATGTCGGACTCGTCATAGGACTTATTTAACCATTCAAACCCATAGTCACGCGTACGACCCGTTAAAGTGACGTAAACCACTTTAACAAGTCGTAACGGGTCAAAGCACTTAGAAACTCTTCCAAATTAGAATGTATGGCTTATTAAACCATATCATATGAGACCCAACACTCGTTTGGTTTATAGAGCACATTCTATCCAATCCTCCGATTAAAGTCTCATTATACACTAACACATAGATATCCAACATATTAGGAAACTCTTGAACCATTGAGCTTTGCTTAATCATTGAACAAAACACATACACAATCCAAGTGAGTACATTGTCCCCTCTTTTATATTTTCAAATGTTTTGGGGTGATTCATATGTGCCTATCATTACTTTCATGTTTTCAAAACATTATACATGGTTTAATTACCTAGTATACATAGTACATGGCTTTAAAACATTATACATGGTTTAAATATCTAATATACATGGTTTAATGAACATTACACGACATGCTTACATTGTACTAGACTTATTGGTGCGTTGAACTTGACAATGATACATTCATTAACACTGATCATGCCGACCGGTAGTATGCTATGGTACCATAGGATTGAAAACCCCATTCCCGCTTCCTAGGTTTATTTGGAAGTTACCTCTGGGAATGACAGAAACTAAGTAACATTATTGATAAACCTTTATTTTTATAGAGGTTTCTCTGAAAGTCGACAAAGCTTGAATGTATTCGCCAACAATCCATATTTGTTTTATACAATAAAAGCAATTGTTTTATACAAGACAAAACTTTTTGATTGAACAAGACATTTTGTTTATTCAAAACACTTGGTTTATACAAAACATTTGATTATACAAGACAAGACAAGACAAGACAAGACAAGACAAGACAAGACATTTGGTTTATACAAGACAAGTCATTTGTTGGTTTATACACGACAAGTCATTTTTTGGTTTATTTGAGACAAGACATTTTGATTGGTTATTACTGATGCGTGTGAAGTGTCGTATATTTTTAATGTATATTTTAGGCCCTTTAACACTTTTTAGCCAAGTATTAAATTTATAAAACACGATATTTACTAACACTAAACACACATATGGGAAAGTGCACCCATCGTGAGCGTAGTATAGTGTTGGTAAGATACCGAGGTCGTCCAAGGACATAAGAGCTTTTAGTACCGGTTTATCCTCAACGTCTAATCAAATCAAAAGTTTAGAAAAAGGTTATAAACTAGAAAAATAAAACTAACTAAAATGCTGAAAAATAAAATAAAATAAAAACAGATAGACAAGATGAATCACTTGGATCCGACTCGTGTTTAGTGTAACCTTTGATTATTTCCACACTTTTGCACTTTTTAAGAGATTATCTTAGTTATTGTAGTAGGCCCCTCTTCTGAAGGTGACGTTACCCTCAACCTAGTAGTTTGAGTCAGCAAGGATACAATCCTAAAGGGTTGGATTATTGAAAGATAATTAATTAAGTTATTAATGCATATTGTGGTAGGCCCCTCTTCTGGAGGTGGCGTTACCCTCGGCTAAGTAGTATGAGTCAGCAGGGATACAGTCCTAAGTAGCCGGGTTAAAGTATTAATAGTAGTTTACATATGTGGGGATCAAGGAGTTCGGACCCTTGCCATCCAATACCAGTGGGTATTGAAGGAGGTCCTGTTGGTGCATGCGTCTGTCGACTTCGTCTTGTATCGAGTCTTGTTCGTAGAACGTTAGAACAGAGCACGTAGTTTGAGATTTGATGATTTTGCTTGAAGGATTAGATTTCGCTTGAAAGAGGATTTGCAGTCTCAAGCGAAATCAACATGTTTGATTTCGCTTGAACTGACTTCTTGCCACATTCAAGCGAAATCCAATGCCTATATATACCCATTTAAGCGGATTCAGTTGGAACCTTCTTGTTTCCGTTAGCGAAGCTCTGCCGAAGTGTCTACAGACTTGTAATCGATCTTAAATCAATATACGGACAGTTTATAGTGTGAATCTTGCTGAATTGAACTCGATACGTTTGTTTCCGCCACTCGTATTGAGATAAACTCTTCTGATCGACTCATTCGGGTTTGAAAACGATCCTACAAGTGGTATCAGAGCTCATGAGGAAGAGTTCATACCAATTCAGCTGCAAATTCTGATTTTCTACACCTTCTTTCAAAATTAAACAAGTTTTCACGGATAAAATTGGCTAAATTTTTCACAATGTGTGCGTAACTGTGTTTTAACAAACCCTAGAAAGTTTCAGATCAAAATTCGATCATTTGCTTGTCTAATTGAACTAAAATCAGATCGAAAGTATGTCATCATGCTGATTTTGCTTGAGAGTTCTGGTTGATTTCGCTTGAAACATCACATTGTTTCTGATTCTGCTTGAATTGTTCTGGTTGATTTCGCTTGAAACATCACATTGTTTCTGATTCCGCTTGAATAGTTCTGGTTGATTTCGCTTGAGTGTACACTTTGGATTGATTTCGCTTGAAATATTGGAGTGATTTCGCTTGAACACGTTTCACTTGATAAATTTTGTGATTTCGCTTGAAAATATATTGTGTATCAGATTTCGCTTGAACAGGGTGATCTTGTTTAGATTGTGATTTCGCTTGAGCTTGACAAATTGTGAACTTGTGAAAACTGAAACATGGAGAACGAGTTTTATAACGCTTTTGCTAGTCCGATGACTGTGACTCAAAGTACATTGCTTGAAAATGAAACGGGGACATCACAAAAACCGCCTAAGCTTTTGGATATTGATGATTATAATGGTTGGTCCGAACGTTTTTGTAACTGGGTTGAAGCTTATCATTTGGATGCTTGGGAACATACTGAAGTTCAATATGAAAGACCAACAAAGAACAATAATCAGATAATGCCAATTAGAGAAATGAGTGCTGATGAAAAAAAGAAGTATAGAGATGAGAAATTGATGGTTAGTCTATTACAGCAAGCGATTAAAGAAGACATATTGATTCTTCTTCAACATGACGGAAGTGCATATTCGATTTGGAATGAATTAGAATCAAAATTTCTGGGAAGTGATGATATGCTCAAGAACAAAATGTCACTTATGAAGAAAGAATTTGATCTTTTCCGTGGTTTGAAAACAGAAAACACCAAGTAGATTATTGAAAGATATTGTAATTTGGTGAAAAATATGACGAAATTAGGCATAAAAAAGGATACAAATGAATTGATTGAGAAACTAGCTGATGCGTTACCACATGATATTTGGGAAAATATCTGATGATGTTGAGAAATAATAGAAAGGAATATAAAAAGTTAACACTGGGAGAGTTTATTAAACATCTTGAAGCTCAAGAGATGGAGCAAAGAAAGATTGCTAGGATGAAGAACTATGATGGAGAACAAGATATCGGATTATATTTCAAAAGTGGTGTTAGTGATAAGACCAATTTTTCTCCAAAAGTTGAAACTGCTTACAATGCAAAAAGTTCTTCAGAAAGTTCATCTCAGGGATCTAGCAGCAAAACAGGATTTACTTCATTTCCAACATTTGATCCGAATTCTTCCACAACCAAGAATGGCAAGAAACTACAATGCAATATTGTTTTAAATCTTGAAAATGATCAAGGTTATTCTGAAGAATTCGCAAAAAGTCACATGTCTTTATTGGGAACTGTTTTGGAGTCGTATGGAAGTTTAGTAGCAGGTAAAATCGGAAATCCTATGTTGACAAGAGAGGATTACGATCAAATCGATGCTGAGGAGATGGAATTGATGGATATAAAATGGTGTTTGGCTAGTGTGTTAAGACGAGCTGAGAAATTCAAACAGATCACAGGAAGAGATGACTTCCGTGATGCATTTGTTTCTAATTTAGGTTTTAATAAATCTAAAGTTACTTGTTTTCGTTGCAGGGAAAAAGGACACTTCAAGAGGGAGTGCACTAATCGCGAAGCAAGTGGAGCTCAAAATCCTTTCAACAACAATGATTACTATAGGAAATCCATCTATCATCAAGTTGTCCCACAACAACAAGAACCTCAAGTGGCACATGGTAGGAAAGTGATTGAATATTCAAAGAGAGCATGTTTGGTGAATAAAGAAGAAAAGAAATCATCAGAAGGTTTCAGTTGGGACAAATATATTCCAGCTAACACTAAAGCATGTCTGATAAACCAAGATGATGAAAAGTTACCTGAAGGCTTTAGTTGGGAAAATTTCAACTGGGATGATTATGATCCGAATAAATCTACAAATCATAAATGTTGTGTTGCTAATGCTTCTGATGAATATTGGGCAGAAAAATTGCAAAAGCTAAAGAAGATAAATGGAAGAAATATGAAGAAGAAGAAGAAGAACAGGAACAAGCTGAAGCTGAGAAAAAGAAAAAGGCTAAAGAAGAAGTTCAAGTAAGAATAGTCAAAGAAGTTCCAGAATTTGAAATCAAAACAGATGCTGATGCAGTCAAAGTTCCTGAGAAGTGTATGAATTGTGATTCTCTGATCGAGCAAAACAATGAGTTGCTGCACAATATAAAAAGGCTGAAAGAATCATATGATGTTTTGAACAGAGAGATAAATAAGTACACTGAGTCGAATAGTGAACAAGCTGTAGCAATGAATACACTCAAAGGGGCATACATGAGACAGCTTGACAATGTCAACTATTACACTGAAAAGTGTGCTGAGCTTGAGCTGAAACTGGAAACTCAGAGAATTGAAACTGAGAGAGTTAACAGATTATTAAAAAGTTACTCATGTTCTACTTTTGTGGTTGACAGGATTTACCCGATAGTGGAAGGAATGAAGACATTTGAAGAAGAAAAGACTTTGGAAGAGAAGAGGTCCGAAACAAAAGAAGACGATGAAGTGAATATTTCTGGTAAGAAACCAAGTGTTGTCTATAACAAATGTCCACCCCCGGTCGAAAATGGATATTCTCCTCGAAATCCAAATTCTGAAAGAGTAAAAAAGGCAACGAACTTCCAGTGGGAGTCTAAGTCGTCAGATAACTTGCCAGAAAATATAGATGTCACGTTCACGTCGTCCGATATTGATCATGAGTCCGAGTTAATAAAAAAGGTGGTTGATTAGGTGTTGGATAAGGATGAAACAGAGGAGTCAATGTCGGAGTCAAAATCAAAGTCAAAGTCAAAGTTCGACACGTCAAAGTCAACAGTCAAAAATGACAAACGGGTGTATAATAAAGAGTTTTTGTTATCAAAATCTAATTTGGATGACGAACCGATCAAAGTAGCATATACTTTGAAAGATTCTGACAAATTATATTCTGATGAGGCTTTTCCAATAAGAGGTGTTAAAACAGAAATGATCAAAAAGGTTTTCAAACTAACAGAAATTAATATTTCTGAAATAAAAGATGTAAATCTTTCTGAAAAACCAAGTTCTTACACCTCAAGATATCAACAACGTTTAAAGAAGAAAAAGGGTTACAGTTGTGGTTCAGGTTTTCAAAAGAAACCAAACATAATGGTAATTTCAAAAAGAAAGGTCTGGGTTTTATTCCACCGAAAAACTATAAAAATGAGAAAACTTATAAACCTAAAACTGTTTTTGTTTCAGGAACAAGTGCTGAGAAAGAACAGAAGAGTTCATTTTGGAAGCAGACAAATCAAGAATTCCTTGCAAAGAAGCAAGAAGAGATGAAGAAAAGTGTTATTCAGAAGAAGACCGAGACAAGAACCTGTTTTCAATGTAAAACAGTTGGCCACATTGCCAGAAATTGTCCAAAGATAATACAGACAAAACAGGAAGTTTCTGGTAAACTGAAAGAAAAAGTTGTTGAGAAAACTGAACTTACAACCAGAAAATTTACAGGTTTTGAAAATTCAATATTTGAGGTTGGAGAGTGTTCAAAGAATGTTTTAAAAAGAAAAGAAAATTTAAAAAATAAAAAATGGGTGGTTAAAGGTTCAGGGAATAGTTTTGGTGATGAATCTGATTCCACAAAATCAGAGGAGCTAAAAGTTGTTCTGAAAGAAAAGAATTCAGTTTCGACTGTGGATGATGCAAACTTTCCACCACTGCGGGTTGAAAATTAAAAAAAAAAGTTTGAAAAGTCGAAATCTCAAATCAATTCTATTCTGAAAAGAAAGAATTTGATGTTGAGAAAGTGTTTAATGGAAATGTTAAAAAGATATTTGGTAAAATGGTTGATGGGAAGGTGAAAGGGGTGAAAGAATTTTATGAAACAAAAAGAACTGTTCAAACCCCTGAAGAAGTTGAGAAGGTTACACCTAAAGCTGGTCAGGCTTGGGTGTCTGTATTCTTTACTTAAAATCCTGACTTGCCGGAGCTCCCAAGTTGGTAATCGCGGAGCATGAATCGGCATCATTCTTTGTTTATGAAATTTGTTTTTGTTTAAGTGTGACTTGCCGGAACTCCCAGGTTGGTAAGTGAGGAGTAGGAATCGGCATCTTGAGAATTCAACCTACATATGGTAACTCACATGTGGTATTGGTTGGTAAGCCATGTGGTTGAAAAAGGTTTTTATCTACAAGTGGTAAATCAAGGACATTAAATTGTACTTGCATTTTCCTACAAGTGATTGAAAGACAATATGATGAACCAAACCCCTAACCTACTAATGGTTTTACAAAATCAACACAACTTATTTTCCGGAAAAACCATTTAATTAAAACAAACTTAAGTATTTTGAAATCATAATGGGAAAATAGTTTGTTGTGAGGGGGAGTTCTGATTGTTTATGCCAAGTGGATGGCGATTTGAAGTGATTCGATATCAGTTGTCACTTTACTTGTACAGTTTGTTTTCAAATTTCCTTTATTGTGGTTGCATTTTAGGGGGAGTAAGAATTTCAGAAAATCCAAAAACATTTGAAAATTTGAAAAATTCAAAAACATGAAAAAATGAAAAAAATGAGTTTTGTTGAGAATAAGAGGAAATGATAGTACATCAGTGGACTGTCACAACATGCTAAAGAAATGGAAAGTTAAAATGTGATAAACGGTTTCACTAAAGATGTGACGGTAGACTCAGCTAGACTAGTAGATTTGCGATAACGATACAAACCTAAAAGAAAAAGCCTAGTTCTAGTGGGAAACATGGTCAAAAGCATAGTACTTAGTTTTGTCCTTCTTGATTGTGTGCCTACTCAGTAATCGCTGATTGTCAAAAGACATAAAACTGGTTAAGTTTGTGAACTTTCACAACTTTGCTAAAAAGTCGCTGTGATTGTGCATTTTATTTTGCTAAGATTTAAACTTGTTTTATTTCTTTATTTTGTTTAAGCATTGGACATCCTCTGCGTATACGTGAGTATCGAACTGGATGTTAGTGTCTAAACATTCTGCTTTATTTTCTTTGGTGTTTCGTTTAAGCTTTGGATCATCTCTGCGTATACGTGAGTATCGACCTGGTGGTTAAAGCCTAAACAATTTCAACTTGTTTTATTTTTCTTATTTTGTTTAAACATTGGACTTTCTCTGCGTATCGAAAGATCGACCTGATTGTTAATGTTTAAACATTCTGCTTTGTTTTTGCACAAATCACAGTTGATAAAAGTTTAAAGGCATAACTTGAGTCAGTGTATTGCATGATGAGGGGATATGCTGAGATCGTGGGGTCCATAAGAACTTAGTGCAATATTAATATACCTTAACGTATTGGTAAGCATTCCAAAAGTTTTTAGATTGAGTTTAAGTGGACAACAATATCGTCAATCTATGTGAATTGTTTAGAACTGACAATGTTTAAAGCTTAACGGTGTTGGTGATTTGTCTCATAAACTGATATGATCCTCTTACTCAAACTCACAAAAATAGTGTCTGTATATATTTCTTTACCGTATTTTATTACATTAAAAAATCCAAAAAGATTTTCAGTGTGTTTTAGCATAAATTTTGAAAAATACAAAAGATTTTCGACAACTGATGTTGGAGAGCTGATTTTCAAAACTCCAAGTGCTAAACTTGATGAACAGGTTTGGGAAAGAATGAATGAAAAAGTTGTATTTTCAGTGGCTATCAAAGATTAAATCATTTTTGAATGATACCTGCAAGTGGTTTCTAAATTTGCAAAATTTAAATTTGTGAAACTTATTGTTAGGTAGAGATGTGTGCAGGTTAGCCAGGTTCTGATACCTGAGTAAGATGAGTGCCAGGTTACGACCCAAGAACCTGTGGAAAATGAATTCCAGACTGCGATCCCAGCTTAGCGAAAGGGGGAGTCTGAAGACATCAAGAGGGAGTCTGAAGAGAGTAAAGACAGATTCAGATCCTGAAGATTACAAGAAAGAGAAAGAGATTGAGTGTGGATGCTTACAATGGAGAATTTTGAAGAAAGTGTGCAGACTGATAAAGACTGAAGGTTTGACAACCGAAGACTCGACACTGAAGACTCGTCAACATTCGAGGGGGAGTCTGTTGGTGCATGCGTCTGTCGACTTCGTCTTGTATCGAGTCTTGTTCGTAGAACGTTAGAACAGAGCACGTAGTTTGAGATTTGATGATTTCGCTTGAAGGATTAGATTTCGCTTGAAAGAGGATTTGCAGTCTCAAGCGAAATCAACATGTTTGATTTCGCTTGAACTGACTTCTTGCCACATTCAAGCGAAATCCAATGCCTATATATACCCATTTAAGCGGATTCTGTTGGAACCTTCTTGTTTCCGGTAGCGAAGCTCTGCCGAAGTGTCTACAGACTTGTAATCGATCTTAAATCAACATACGGACAGTTTATAGTGTGAATCTTGCTGAATTGAACTTGATACGTTTGTTTCCGCCACTCGTATTGAGATAAACTCTTCTGATCGACTCATTCGGGTCTGAAAACGATCCTACAGGTCCTACTAAAGTTGACCCAGTTCCTTGCAGGATCTATACACTGAACAAGGCAAGACTCTTACCAAACCGTTCCCTTAACCCCCCGACTAGGTAGCCAACATACCTCCATATAGACCGTGGAGATATGAATGGTGAAAATCTTTTATTTTATATAGACAGTAAAATAATGCCAAGACACCATGGACAAACGATAAGGAAGACTCACCTTCAACATAAGAAACTAGTTATTAAAGTCATTAATACATAACCAAATAAAAAGTGTGAAAAGATTAAAAATAAAAAGTATTACACTAGACACTTGTTTTCACCAAGTGATGTAAGAGACTTAGGCAAACATGGCCTTTGATTGTCAAGAACTCTTACGATAAATCTTGGATCCCGAGACTACTCACACACTCTATGATGGATGATGGTGGTGGATGTGGGTTATGATGGTGGTGGTGGGTGGGTGAAGTGTGAGAGAGGTGGTTTGCCAAGGGATGGTTTGCAAATGAGCCAAGCACCCCTATTTATAACCTGCACAAAAGCCCGGACACGGCCCCGTGTCCGCCCGTCTTCTCTTTCTTCATTAAATGCAGTTTGTCTGCATTAGTTGACCACGCCCCCGTGTCCGCTGGGCACGACCCCGTGTGCAGAAGCGTATCTGTACTATCAAGATTTCCTCAGATTCTGCGAATCTTAGAGGTGACCACAGCCCAGTGTCCGCTGGGCACGCCCCCGTGGTGGGTGATAGAAGCTTCTACAGCTTTGTCTTTTCTGCAGACACTTGGGCACGCCCCCGTGCTCATTGAGCACGGGGTGTGTTCAGCCTTCTGTTTTCTTGTTTTGCTTGGGAAGATGCTGTCGAGGGGTCAGGCATGCCACGTTTATCCCTTTTCTTGTATTTATGTTAGATTTAGCTGCCTTTTTGCTTCTTTTGTTCATTTGAGCTCATTTAATCCTAAAAATACAAAAGGAAGACAAAAACATACTTTTTCCAACATTAGTACTAAAAAGGGTTAGTTTAATGCCACATTTGATGTAATTTATATGTTGCATTTTGCACACATCAAATACCCCCACACTTGAATCTTTGCTTGTACTCAAGCAAAACTCTTTACAATGTGGCTTTACACTCCCAAATGGAATGGGTAGAAGAGAAGGTTTTGGGCTTGTCATAGAGTGTCGGGATTTCCAAGATTCTTTATTAAGTTTTATTTTTATTTATTTACAAATCCTATTCGTCATGATTTATTTAAAACATTACATAAGATAAATTACTTATTAGGGCATAACATGCCTCTTTAAAATTCCATTTATATACAAGTTCACATACCTCATGGGGGATCACTCAACACTCGGCCGAAGGTGTATTTTTGTGAAAACTCTCGAGAGCGGCATGGAACTTATTTCTACCATAAGCTTGCCAAGCAATCAATCCTCCTCCTTTTTAACTATATACCTCTGTAAATATCAAGAGGACTTTGGTGGAAGGGTTAGGCTTGGGTTAAAGGTAGGTGGTTGGGTTAGTGGTTAGTAGAAAAGGGCGAAAGGCGTAAAAAGCATCGGTTTTCGTAAGACTTTTTATTTTTGTAACTTTTTATTTTGATGAAGCAATTCTTCAAACAAAGTTCTTTTTGATAAACTTGTTTGTTTATTTCTTTTGGCTTCATCATCATTTTTTTTGAAGAAGTCATAAGATAAACCGAGCTTTGTTACTAAAATAAAGGGTTTAAAATGAAAAAGGGTTTAGGTGGGTAAAAGGGTGTTTGATTTGGGTTAAGAAATGAAAAGGTTTAGGCTCAAAGGGGTTAACTAGGGGGATTTTGGGTAGGTGGTAAAAAAAAAAAGAAAAATAATGGTGTAGAAATAAAATAGTTAGTCCTAATGCCTCCATCATTTACTTACTCGGGTTTAAGTTGGTAAGGACCTGGAATGTATCGTCGTGACAAGTTATAGATTCGTAAGAACCAAACGGCTATTCACACAAGAAACGAAAAATGAGCATTTAGTTTAAAGATGTGTATTTGTATGCTCAATAAAGGCTCAAAACTCACTTTTTGTGGGAATGGGTTTTTTATGTGATCAAGTATATATAATCAAATTTTAACTAGATTTGTCATGCCGTTTCATAATTTTCTTATGTTGGTTCTTTTTATCACGACGCTGTCGGTTGTAAAGTTGTAAAAATATAACCTTTTTAGAATTTGAAATTCCCAAATTAAACCTAGACAAGTAAAAAAAAATTGAAAAAATTTGGGGTGTTTAGCGGTTCCAATAGAGTTTTGTGTAAGGCTTGTAATTAAGACTTGCAAAATTCAAGGTTTTAGCATCCCCCCACACTTAAATTACACATTGTCCTCAATGTGTCCCAAAAATAAGTTTTTAGGTTGATTGAATGTGTAAAAACATGTGAAAAAGTAAAATTTTATGTTACTGGGTGTCTGGACACGGCCCCGTGGTGTCCGGGCACGGCCCCGTGTTCAGATCGCCAGTAACAGAAAATGAAACAAAGTAACAGAAGGCTGGACACGGGGGCGTGTTCAGTGAGCATGCCCCATGTCCAGGTACCTGAACTGGGCATTTTTCTGCAGATGGTTGAGCACGGGGCGTGTTGGCTGAGCACGGCCCCGTGCTGAACTTGCTGTAATGAAGAAAAATCGGCGGGAGGCTCTGTTTTTGTGCATGGGGTGCTGGTGCAAGTTTCCCTTGGTATCCTTCACCATCCCGAGTGTGTTTTACCCATTACATCATCATCCAAACACCAAATTAATTAAAACCATCATTCATTCAAATAGAGGAAGTTGCATAATAATCCTAATAAATTAAAATTCTAGATAAATAGGTCAAAAGAAACACAAGAAGTCTAAATCAAGAATTTCTAGCCTAAAGTTTATTCTATTAGCAAAATTTCCGAAAAGATAATTCTTTCGGTTTGATGTGGCTCGAAGAACTTCTCCCTCTGGAAATGGGTTCCTCATACGTCGGCGAGCCACTCCTCTATCTCTCTTGGGAGAAGGAAGGCGGGCTCATTTGCATCAGTTTGAGGGGGTGCAATCTCCAACGGGATTTCTTGCAAATCTTCAAGAGGAGGCTCCGCGGGAATGTCATCCCACCCGGTGGGATTATTGACTTCAAGTGCTAGGTTCCAATCCTCTTGAGGGAGGATAGGCTCCATGGGAGGTGTCCCAAGAATGTTCAACCTCTGGTGCAAGAGGTTGATTTCTTGAAAACTGTTTTCCAACCCCACCGTAAGATAATTTATACGGTCTATGAGGACCTCCTCTACCGAGGTCATTTCATCAAGAGCTTCACTTAATGCCATCACGTAGCGCACGAGAGTTGCTTCAATCGAAGACCTCCTTTCCCTCCGACTGTTTCTGGAATGTGCAGAAGAAGTTCCACTATTTTGGCTCGACATTCTACGAAAATAAACTGAAAAAAGTTCATTTTAATGAAACAATAGCCTCGGACACGCCCCCGTGCTCAATGAGCACGACCCCGTGTTCACCTTTTTGCAGATTTTTGGAACAAGGAATCTTGGAGTTTTAAATTATTTTTCTAGCTTAAGAAGCGGTTTTGAGCAGAAATAACTTAAAACAATGTTGTAACATTTATTTATAACAAGATTCCCTGAACAAAAACCTAACAAATATCACCATAAAGCTTGGAATCATGGTGATTTCAAGCTTTAATGGAGGTGTTGAGGTGAAAAATGAAGAAGAAGGGAATGGACAAGAGAGGAAAGGACAAGATGGTTGTTGAGAACCTTATTTTAGAAAATACCTAGGATGGTATGTGTGAAGATCCCACCAAATCTCTGTCCCTGGAATGGTCCAAATGTGCAGGATTCTTGGCTGCATTTATAGAAAACGACAGCACGCTGCACACGGCCCCGTGTCGGCTGGACACGGCCCCGTGTGCAGACGAAGCCCTGACACATTTTGTCTGTATTCTGACAAAAAGTCAGAAAGGAATCTTTTGGTGGACACGGGGGCGTGTTGACCTGGACACGGCCCCGTTTCGAGAGGCTGTTTATGAAGTTTCGTCTATTCCTAAGGATTTCATCCGGATCGGGTGGTTCCTTACTGGATGGAACAACCCCAAAGTGCCTGAGATACCTTAATTGCTCTAGACTAAGACGAGAACGCAAGAGGTTGTCGGTGAGGGTGATTCCTATGCTAAATGTAGGTGGACAAGTCCAACCCTTTCCCGGGCTTTCGTTAAAGAAGGTGTATGCCGAATCGCTCAGGTCTATGTATACACCGAAGGAAGTCAATGGGGAGTCCTTCACGACACAATCGACACAGGGACGACTATCGCTCAAGTCTTCGCTAGAGTTAGAGGTGATTTCGGGAACAACGAAGTTGTTTTTATTCGAATGCGATCCCAATAATTCTTCTTGGGTATCTTCTTGAGGTGAATTGATGGAATTCATTTCAAGTTCCTTTACCCAATTAAGAATTAAATCCTTCATTTGAAATAATTCGTCAAGAAGAATTTCTCCTAGAAGATTCGATTGGGAGCATTCGAGGGAAAGATAGGGATTATTTTTACTTTCGCCCCTCTTAAGGCTACAGGAAAACAATGGGTCTATATAATGGGGCTTATAATTTAGAAAATAACATTCTAAATATTTATGAGGGCCACCACATATTTGACACCACGTACCATAAGAGTGCCGAAAGTAAAAAATATCAGTATCACTCATGGTTGTGTCAGAAATTACCAACCGTCGGGATCTTACGGTTCTGTTTTCAGTAATTGAAACTTGGGCACGAGGCGTGTTGAGTGGGCACGGCCCCGTGTTCAGCTTACTGTCTGACTTAAAACAGGATTGCCAGTATCAAAGATTGGGCACGGGGGCGTGTTCAGCGGGCACGCCCCGTGCTGAGTTCTGCATAAGCTAGAAAAATTAAGAAAAATCCTAAAAAAATAGAAAAATAAGAAAAATGATTAGGCCGTTGATTCCTAACTTTCTTAAAATCCTTGTGTCCCCGGCAACGTCGCCAAAAACTTGATGCGTGTGAAGTGTCGTATATTTTTAATGTATATTTTAAGCCCTTTAACACTTTTTAGCCAAGTTTTAAATTTATAAAACACGATATTTACTAACACTAAACACACATATGGGCAAGTGCACCCATCGTGAGCGTAGTATAGTGTTGGTAAGATACCGAGGTCGTCCAAGGACACAAGAGCTTTTAGTACCGGTTTATCCTCAACGTCTAATCAAATCAAAAGTTTAGAAACAGGTTTTAAACTAGAAATATAAAACTAACTAAAATGCTGAAAAATAAAATAAAATAAAAACAGATAGACAAGATGAATCACTTGGATCCGACTCGTGTTTAGTGTAACCTTTGATTATTTCCGCACTTTTGCACTTCTTAAGAGATTATCTTAGTTATTGTAGTAGGCCCCTCTTCTGAAGGTGACGTTACCCTCAACCCAGTAAGGATACAATCCTAAAGGGTTGGATTATTGAAAGATAATTAATTAAGTTATTAATGCATATTGTGGTAGGCCCCTCTTCTGGAGGTGACGTTACCCTCGGCTAAGTAGTCTGAGTCAGCAAGGATACAGTCCTAAGTAGCCGGGTTAAAGTATTAATAGTAGTTTACATATGAGGGGATCAAGGAGTTCGGACCCCCGCCATCCAATACCAGTGGGTATTGAAGGAGGTCCTACTAAAGTTGACCCAAGTCCTTGCAGGATCTATACACTGAACAAGGCAAGACTCTTACCAAACCGTTCCCTTAACCCCCGACCAGGTATCCAACATACCTCCATATAGACCGTGGAGATATGAATGGTGAAAATCTTTTATTTTATATTGACAGTAAAATAATGCCAAGACACCACGGACAAACGATAAGGAAGACTCACCTTCAACATAAGAAACTAGTTGTTAAAGTCATTAATACATAACCAAATAAAACGTGCGAAAAGATTAAAAATAAAAAGTATTACACTAGACACTTGTCTTCACCAAGTGATGTAAGAGACTTAGGCAAACATGTCCTTTGATTGTCAAGAACTCTTACGATCAATCTTGCATCCCGAGACTACTCACACACTCTATGATGGATGATGGATGATGGTGGTGGATGTGGGTTGTGATGGTGGTGGTGGGTGGGTGAAGTGTGAGAGAGGTGGTTTGCCAAGGGATGGTTTGCAAATGAGCCAAGCACCCCTATTTATAGCCTGCACAGAAGCCCGGACACGGCCCCGTGTCCACCCGTCTTCTCTTTCTTCATTAAATGCAGTTTGTCTGCATTAGTTGACCACGCCCCCCGTGTCCGCTGGGCACGACCCCATGTGCAGAAGCGTATCTGTACTATAAAGATTTCCTCTGATTCTGCGAATCTTAGAGTTGACCACGGCCCCGTGTCCGCTGGGCACGCCCCCGTGGTGGGTGATAGAAGCTTCTACAGCTTTGTCTTTTCAGCAGACACTTGGGCATGCCCCCGTGCTCATTGAGCACGAGGCGTGTTCAGCCTTCTGTTTTCTTGTTTTGCTTGGGAAGATGCTGTCGAGGGGTCGGGCATGCCACGTTTATCCCTTTTCTTGTATTTATGTTAGATTTAGCTGCCTTTTTGCTTCTTTTGTTCATTTGAGTTCATTTAATCCTGAAAATACAAAAGGAAGACAAAAACACACTTTTTCGAACATTAGTACTAAAAAAGGGTTAGTTTAATGCCACATTTGATGTAATTTATATGTTGCATTTTGCACACATCAATTACAAAGACACAAATGGTTATTAAGTTAACCATTCACTATTTTCTTTTAAATCGAATGATTTTCATGTGGTTTTATAAAAGAATCACTTTTTGACAGAATGGATACTTTTGAAATCGCTTAAACATTTTCTTTTAACACTTTAAGTCATGAGTCTTTACCACAAAACCTATGTTACTCACCGGCTTTCCATGCCGACTTTATTTTCACATATGTTTCAGGTGCTACTGTATGATTTGCTAAAGCATGCTACACATAGGACGAACTCGGGCCTTAGTTTACTTTAAAACTTAAAGACAACTGTTGTATATTGTTTGTGTTTTATTTCCAAGACAATGTAAATTATTAATTAAATAAAACAAAGCCTTGTATTCCATGTGTTTGAAACAATTCCTGTAACGTGACTCCCCACGTTTCCGCCGCGGTTTGTTGTTTTACGTGGTCGGGGTGTTACACGACCAATCACCACTAACCAACTCAAAAAATACTCAACTTACCCATTAACTAGTAAGTGGTGGCGGCGCCTACCCTAGCTACAAACTTTTTTTTTAATTTAACATTAAAACTTAAACATAAGTTGAAATAATGCGTCACGTCGCTATGTGGTTAAAGTTCTCGTATTAGTGGTGTTTGTAGTCGATAAGTGTCACTTAAATAACTTCGTCCTCCAAGAGCTCGTTGTGCAGATTTGGCACATTCAAGAACCTACCATGGAATCTTGAAATCTTGTAAGGGATAAACGTGAATCGTGAATCTATTTGATCCACGGTTCTGTTGGTCTCACCAACATGGGTTATAAATTGGCGGTGCACCCAGTTCCAAAAAGTGGTCCGTCGAGTAAGAGATGTGGGCTCGTGATGTATTGCTACAGAAGACAATGATAACGCAATGTCTTCCTCTTCGGCCCACGGGATTGCCATACTTTTGTAAATGTGAAAGATAAAAGAGGTTTTGTGAAAGTGAAAGATGGAAGAGGTATATGAAAATATAAAAATAGAGAGAGTTTTGTGATTTGGTTGGATAATATGGGTGGTTAAATAGAGAAACAGAATAAAGTATTTGAATTTGAATAATTTTTTAAAGACCGAACAGTCAAAAAATTGAGAACGCTCAAAAAATTCTCGACCAACGCAAATATCAAGCAGATATGTCTGCTGGCCAAGCCAACCCGCATGGGTGGCGGCGGTGTGTTGGCACGGGTTGGAACCCGGAAGTGGCTACCTGGGTGGTGCCCCGGCCCCCCTTGTAGCTAACTAAATTAAATTTGTAACTTATTTTCAAAATACATAGTTTTTTCAAAAAAAAAAAATTTTTCAAGTGTAGAATAAATTACAAGGTGTATAGGGTAAATTACGATTTGTGTAAGATAAATTTCGGCATGTGTACGTAGTATAAAATTTGATAATGTGTAGGATATATGTAAGATAAAATGTTATATCTGTAGGAGAAAATGAAATTGACTAATTAATTAGAAACAGGGAATAACTAATGTAAGAAGTCATAAACTATTTAATGTTTTATGGTTATACCATTTTCTTCTTTTTATTTCTTAAATTGATTTTCTTCTCATTAAATCATTTCCTTTTATCATATATACCACAACGGTTAATCTCCCGTTCCCCCTCAAAAGCATAGTTCAAGGGTTTGAATTGTTTCTTGCATATTTTTATTTGAAGTGAATTTCAAGTTTTGTCCTTTATCTTTATAGTGAATTTCAGGCGGTGTCCTGTATCTTTCAAATTGACGAGTCTTGTACTTAACGTTTTAAAATCTTGCATGTTATTTCCTGTAGCCCTAACCCAGTTAGATTTTTCTATTAAATCTGGTCAAAAGTAACACATAAAAAAATTGAGGGCAAGCACGGCCCCGTTGTCTTCTTTTTCTTGAACCAAGCACCTCTATTTATAGCTGAAAATTGAGGGCAAGCACGGCCCCGTTGTCTTCTTTTTCTCTCCCTTCATTAACTGCAGATGTCAGGTCTTGTACCAACATGCCCCGTGGTGACAGAGTACGGCCCCGTGGTGAGTGTACTTGCTGTACTATCACAGATTCTGCGAATTCTAGAGTTGACCACGACCCATGTTGAGTTGGCATGGCCCCGTGTTAGTTTGTCTTTTGTTGTTGTCTTTTTCTGCAGTGAATCTTGACTGGGCACGACCCCATGCCTGGTGGGCACGGCCCCGTGCCTAAGCTTCTGTCTTTGTTATTTTGTTGTTTTAGATGCGGATGAGGGTTCGGCAGGTCGTGTCAATTCTTCTTTGTATTTGTGTTGGTTTATGTTATTAATTTGTTCCTTTTATTCGTTTAAGCTCTTTTGACCCTATAAATTAAAAGTAAATAAGGAAAAATGCTTTTTTCCAACATTAGTTCTGAAAAAGGGTCGATTTTATGCCTAGTTTGATGTAATTTATATGTTGCATTTTGCGTACATCAACAATCCTTTATTTGGAAAACTCAATACATCTTTCGTCCTTTAGCACTAACAAGTTTAAAATTTTCAGTTAAGTCTATTCACTTAAGGGCGGTTTAGTCTATTCACACACTTTGAACTCTCCCTCTCTCACACGCACACTTTAAACTATCTCTCTCTCTCACACACTTTGAACTCTCTCTCTCTCTAAACAAACCAACAACCACTACCATCGAACCCACCACCACCCACCAACAACCACCATTACTAGATCCGAAACCACCCACCAACAAACACCATCATAAAAATATATGAAGATGAACTTAATGTGAATGTAAGCCTGAAGGATCTTGAACGTTCAGTCTCCTATATCAAACAAAATCATCCCAAATATATAATCATATATCATCCAGCTGGTTTCTACAATTAAACATTAGATTAGAGAGCTTCAAACCTATGGGATCTGAAGAACTAAATCAAAAATTAATGTCTACAAACGTAATTAGTGAAATCAATTAACCTATTAAGAAACACTGAAAATCGTATACCTTTGCAACAGCGGTGGTGGCGACTAAGTTGATTTTCCTTCCGTCTATTTGTACTGACTGGATTTCGACGTGCACGGTTTGAGCAAAGGGCTCCATATAAATAAAAAAAAAACCTCATATAAATAAATTAAAAAGAAAACCTCATTAGTCAAATTAAAGGATCTACAACCACTGTCTGAATCTGGGTTATGACCTTGAACCGCTCGCAACCGGTATTCAATGGTGAATCTGGGTTACAACCTTGAACCGCTAGCAACCGATATTCAATGGTGAATATGGGTTTTGATCTAGGAATTTGGGGGTTCAGAGCTGACTTCGAGGAATTTAGGTTTTGATTTAGGAATTTGTTAAGTGCTCACTTGAATATTCATTATTAGGTGGGTGTCTAATTCAAGCTTAGAGAGAGAGAGAAAGAGAGAGAGAGAGAGAGAGAGAGAGAGAGAGAGAGAGATGTTAGAGAGAGAGAGAGCAAGCTGGAAATATATATTAATGTTTTTATTTTTTAATTTTAATAATTTAAATAGAATGGGGTAAAAAGACATAAATGCCTTCATGTGCAAAGTACAAGTCAATTTTAACTAAAAATTTTAAACTTGTTTGTACTAAAGGACTTAAAGTGTAAATGTTTTTCCAAATAAAGGATTGTGACTATCATTATTGAAATTAAAGGTTATCCGTTGCAATCCGGTACAAACATAAATGACGAAAAGTGTAATTCACCCTAAAATAGATTAAATTACTAACTTTCATATTTTATATTTCTAATTTCCTTTCGAAAATAAAACTATATAAAATTTAAAATAGCAAGAAATGTATTTGTGAAATCTAAATTGGTAGTTTGTAACAAATTGACCGTATACCTCATATCCGGGTAGTTACCTGTCGGATATCAGGTCGAATATAACACAGAATTTTGTAATTCTATAAACTCTTAAAACACAAAGTCGGTGGGTACGCCACCGACAACCCGCAAACTAAAACAAAAGTCGGTTACACACAAAAACACAAAATTGCCCTCGCACGCTAATTGAGGATTTAGGGCTACACGTGCTATCGTCTTCAATCTCTCTACCGCTATTCTTTTCTTGGTTTCGTCGGGTCGTTCTTCAGCGAAGGTTGTCTGATGTGAATGCGGCCTTTCTTCGCGGTGTTGTTGGCCGGCGAGATTTCAGTTGCATCGGCGACAAGAAGCAAATCGATTTAATCGGTTTTCCCGCAAAGCTTCTGGCGACCTCAGCAGGAATTCGACCGCTAATCCGGAAAAATCGGCCATTCTCAGAAGTAAGTTAGTTACCCGGTTGTCTTCCCTTTCCTCTTATACATTTGACTCCAGTTTCTATGAAATTTGGTTGAATTTTTTAATGGTTTTAGCTTTCTTTGTGTCTTGCATCATTGGTATCTTCTAATTAATAAGAGAGTTTCACTCCTGTGGGTGTTTTTTGTTGTCAGATTTGTTGTAGAGTTTGCTTCAGGAATTTGAGATTTGAAATGTTAGGCAAATGTATGAATGAATGGGTGTTTGATCTCACTTGCTAATTACCAGGCTGTGAATTTTTGTATTCGTTGACTTTAGTGTCATATATAGGATAATTACAGATGATCGGATTTACATGTAGACTAAAACAATATAAGTTATGTTGTAAGGTTTCGATGGTCATTCCGGTGACGACAGAAGGGACCTTCAGCGATGCATGATTTGTCAATCAGCAACTATGAGCCGGTTTTGTGGCGAGGAGGTAAGATCCAACCATCTCAGTTTTCTTTTGGTCATACGTTCCTTAATCGATCTCCGTTATCCAAATGATTTAAGTCTTTCATTTTGTTTTAGTGAATCGTTGATTCGCCCCTTAATTTCAGGTTGTGATTTCGTGTTTTTTAGACAACTCAGTTTTTCGCCATAGGTATACAATTATGATACGGTTGTTTGGCATTCTGCATATGCAAATGTATTACTTGGACAGTTTTTGTAAGGAATATTGGTGTTTTATAAACACAGAACAAGTTTAATGGATACTGCCTCATTCTCACTATTTATGTTGTATGCAGGTCTGTTAATACTGTTGTTCCTCCTTTCTGTTCTCTTGGAACAAAGTAATACATGAGGTTGTATAGCTGCATGCGTACAAATACAAATCGATCGATTATAACTATGAAAAAGGTGCCGAGACCAGTTTTGGGTCAAGGACCAAGGTTTGAAAGCTCAACATGGACATGTGAGTCTCTGTTAATCGATTGCTTGCTTGCTTTACGATTAGTGATTTATTTGGTACTTGAAGTGTATGCTGAAAGCACCTATAATGCACTTATGACGTGCGACTACAAAAAGAAACTGACATTATGATGTCAACTACTGATATTTCTGACTTTAATTGTTTTATTGCCATATGGACTCCAATTAGGTAGCACTTTGAACATATTTTTGTTACATTCGTGTTTGTGTAAATAATTTTTAGGAGTTTATCATGAATTCTGAAGGATTAGGGCTGCCTATTGATACCGAACCGAGAGCGTTAATCTTTCTAAACCATGGCTATGGCATGGAATGTAGTCCCTCCTTCAAAAGTCAGCTGATTTCTTTCACACCAGGCTACAAAGCGAATTCTAAGGTATTTTTTTTACTATTTGTGAAAGATACAGATTTATATTTTTGCACATCATCATGAGAGGCATCTCTAATATCCATCTATAATGTATTTTAGGTTTAGTCAAGAAAGCCACAATGGCCTATTGCTTCAACCGTCGCGTCTCAAACGGGTGGGAGAAAGATCTGATCTTTCTTGCTGCCGAATAAGTTCAAGAATCCGCCAACAAGTATCTAATTTTCACCTTTATCACGACTACGAAACTGTTAAATTGATATCGGATGAAACCATGCTAAGCACCACCCTTCTTAATTGCCGTATCTTCTAGAGATTAAGGTAACCAAAGCTTATATATACTCTTTGTAGAGCTTACATATACCCCGTCGGCTACACTTTTTCCAGCCATTAACATGATAAAGAGGAGTTGATTTTCAACTGATCGTTTGCATCATCCGACACTTTACTCTAGGTATGTCTTTTTTATTCTTTGCACTTAAGTAAATGTTTATTTACCTAAATATGGAGACGTTTCAGATCAAATTTAATCTCAAGTGTGTTAAATAAAAAAATTGCTAAAAATGTAACATGTCAAATATGGCATATAATTCATAACGCTTTCAACTTCCTATACTATTATGTTTTGTTGTTATCATATGCAAAACCCGGTCATAGTAAAAGTCGGCCCATGTTCTTCGATTTGCTTTTTACCTGATGTTGTCCATCTCAAAAGATATATAAGAAGTGTTGTATCAGATATGTATAAAGAGTTATACGCATACAAATTCCCATATGATCTTTGGCGAGGTCTAGACGTATCGAACACATGTGAGTGCCTCAATCTATGTGCATGCAAGGCAAGGCTTAGGCACCTAAAACATAGGCGAATGCCTGAATCTATGTGCACGCGAGTGCTTGGTAATGTTCAGGCATTAACACCAATCCAAAATTAAACTATGTCACCTCCTTTTTCTACCAGTATTTTCTTTTTAGTCATATATCTTTCCAAGTTCCTTTACATTAGGGAATGTGGCATTAAAAAAAACTAAATTTATGCTGTGGGACTTTGATTTATAAAAAAATAAGTTGGATTTTTATTACACCTGTACGACGATAACATAATTTTTTTTCTCAAGCTTGCAGCTTTTTGTGCATTTTCGCCTAAGGGACAAGGCGAGCCTTTTGCTTCTTGAGTGCGTCTTGACCCTTTTCGCCGATTAAGGTTGAAGAATCCAAAGAATATCATATGATGTAGTTTACCAAGGATTTGGGACTTCAAAGGATGCAGCTGTTAATTGGGTCGTAGTTATATCCGGAGAAATTGAAGCGTTCAAAGACTAATTTAGAAGCTGGTAAGTTTAATCCTTGGTAAACTACATCATATGATATTCTTGGTAAACTACATCAATTTGAATTTATTCCATACAATTATTTCATCATTATGATAACATTTCATGAGCAATAAATTCAAATTGAACTTTATTCCATTATTTATGCCTTCTGAGTGTGGGAGCCTTAAATTTCATTAGTCATTGGTTTTTTTCCTATCTGTTAAGAGTTCGTGTTAAAACTAAATTGGTGTTTTGGTATATATGAATCTGTAAGAAAATAGGCGATCATCTGTGAATGGAGATACACTTTCAGGAGAGACAAGTGTTTTCGGAAAAAACGACCTGCTGGATTTACTTAAAATCATTGTGTTTTACAATGTCTTACCCATTGTGTTTTACAATTTGTGTCCGCCGCGTGCCGCTGCAACACGCGAGTGTTTTACACTTGGTGTGTTGTTGCATGATTTCGACCCGTTGTGCGCCACCGCAACGCGCGACGGGCAAAAACCTAGTAGCATATGAAAGAAGAAGAATGACTCATTGATGTCAATGTTACCTAAATAAAACTAGCTTAGGTAGACTATGTTGACATGGAAAAAACTTGATACTTGAAATTGGGTTTAGGCTACATGGTATGGGGATGATCCTTCAAGGGAGGATGATCCGTCACGTCATCGTCACATCACCATCCTTGGGAGGATGGTCCATCCCACAATTTTAGTGGAAATGGGAGGATGATCCTAGATGATTCTACCCCACCACTTTTTTATTTTTAATTTTTTTAATCTTCCACTATTTTTAACATTTAACAAATAAATTAAGAAAATATTTTCATTAATATTAAAACACAATACATAAACTTAAAAAAAAACATAAACTTAAAAAAAATCCTAATAAATTAAAAAAACATAAACTTAAAAAAAAACATAAATATTAAAAACCAATACATAATATTATAAACCAAATATTACGCTAAAACTAATATAAACTAATTCAACCCACCAAATATTACACTAAAACTAATATAAACTAATTCAACCCAACCCAGCCCAAAAGGCCCAGTAAAACTAATATAAACTAATCATCCCGTAGGGTTTAAAACTAATATTACCGCCGCTGCAAAAAAGCTCCAAAGTTCTCCTCAACAATGGCAGTTACTATAAATTTTTTTTTAATTCACACGGTCACAAAAGCCTCGAACCCCACTTTTTTTGTCTTTTTCTGGACCGTCTCAAACGTCTTCAACTCGACGCTCAGGACGAGGACAGGGGGGGGGGGGCACGGTGTGCGCTTCGTCGCCGGGGCTGGACGTGTGGGGGAGGCTCCCCATACCGTCTAGCCTTAAAGTGATTCATAATAACTAAACTTGACAGTTTTGTACATATTTTGAGTGATCTTGTTTTGTCCAATATGTGGAATGGAATGACACAACCTAGCGAGATCGTAATTGAGCTCTTGGTATCTTAGGTGTAGATAAGGTACCTTAAAACAAGGTAGTTGAGGGTTCTAAGTTCCGTGCGAGATAAATATGTAGGTACGATGTGCATGAATTTCGTTCAAAAAGCTAGGTAACACATTAAAGACAAAGATGAAAGCGTCTATGATCTACCGCATGTCTAAGACCATCCGTAGTGGGGGGTTATATAGCGCCATGTTGGGCTATAACGCCCCATGGCGCCCCAGAAAACCACCTCGCCCGGCGTTATGAGGGGGGTTATGTGGTCAGCCGCGATAACTATAACGGGAAGAGGGGGGGTTACGGTTTTTGTTTCTCTCACACATATATACATACATGTTATATAACCTCATTCTCTGACATATTTTGCCACTTGTCACATAACCCTCTTATGGGACTTGACCATTACACATGGACTAATAATTGAATACTAAAGCCGCTTTGTATACAACGTATGTTATGAGTGTGACTAAAAATATATATAACCTGGAGTATTAATTTCTTATAGGTACCATTACGTTGGATGAGAAGTATGTTCTTAAAAGGTTAAAGGACTAGTTCCTTAAGGAAGTGAAATTACTACCAATATATGTTTCTTTGAATGAAATATCTTTCCAATTAAAGAGTAAAGACGTATTGTGAAAGCAATACAGAGAACAATAAGAACATGAAATGTATAAGTTTCTCAAATAAAGATGAAATTTTAGAAGTTTAGTTGAAAAAAGATTTGTTAGTATTCGACTCACACACCTATTACAATATAGATACCGTTAGAAATGCGTACCTTCCTATAAATAATGATTTTATTATTGTTCATATATTTACATATTTGTTTATTTTGACATTTGGCTTGCTATTTTTGGGGTCATTTTCAATTGATTACAACACCTGGTGTTGATCGAAAGATAAAATATAGATTGAGTAAAATATAGTAAGAAAATGTCAAAATCTAGAATTAAGGGGTGTTAATGAACCAAGCTATTTACTAGCTACTTAAGATCGGGTAAAAATAGCTCGAAACAAGCCGAACTAAAATAAGATCGAGCCTAAAAATAAGCTTGGTAAACGAGCTCAAGCCCGAGCTTCACTTCTTGAGCTCGAACCTGCTAGCGACCCTAAACGAAAATTTTTTTTAACCAAAACTAATCGTCAATATCATTCCACATGAAAAAGGGCAATTACAAAGCAATGACAGGTAGTCGGGCAACAAGTTGCGCCGCCACCCCCTTTTGAATAGAAAAACCAATTCGTAATTGCCCTTTTTCGTGTGGAACAATTACTATTAACGACTTTTTGAACCCGATTCAAAAGTCGTACAACGTCAGGAGCGAGACCACCAAAGGTATCAAACGCAAACGGGACTAACACATGTTGATTCTCCAGGCAGGCTTTCTCATGTTTTGCCACTTTGCTCGCCTCTGCCTTGAGCACCGCTTGCCCTACGACAAAGCCTTTGTCCTTGAGCCCGACAAGGGGGGAGACTCCAGTTAGATCTACACAAGCGTATTTCCCCCCTTCCCATCCAAACACAAGGATGTCTGCCGGGCGTAAAGTGGACCTCCCCTCTAAGGGGTCAGTCAGGAAATTTACTGGAGCCTCCTTTTTGGCAGAGATCCCGGCCCGCTTAAGAACATCACATAACACATCTCTCACCCAATCATGCCGATATTTAGCTCTTTAGAGTGGATCGCGTGCTCGCCGAAAGAATCCAAACACGCTTTGCGGCATACCGGACACGGCTCGTCAACTGGGAACAAAGGAATCATCAGTCGGTATCTAAGGATAGCACGGTATTCCACAGCCGACATGTGTTGCCCCAAGAATTCAAAAGGTGCGACAGACAGAAAATCCTGAGCATGTGGGGCACGTAGACATTCAAACACAGCTCTTTGCCGAGGGGATAAAACAAACTTCTCTTCAAACCTCTTGACAATTTCGCCATATAAGGCATTCGCCAGAATTTTCTGGGATTTAGGAGGGGCGGTGTCTTTAATGTAGAACCCGCCAATATCAAGGTCGGGAAGAGAACTATGCAAAAGGTCCAACGCACTCCTGTAATCAGAGTCTAAAACATCCCCACCACATTCTTGGAGCCCTTGAAGCCACGAAAGCATATGAAGAGGCATCCTCGGCCGTACAAATCCCTAAGCCTCCGAACCGGGTCGGGAGAGAAGCCAACCTCCACTGGAGATCTCCAAAAAAGGCACCCCCACAAACAACAATATCCTCTAATGCTCCCCGGAGGCCTTCATAAAAAACAGAGACAGCTCCCCCAACCAAAGAAGGTTGACACGTTCGAAGACCAAACAGTAATTTAGCAACACCCATACAAGAACGAAGCAAGAGGAGCTCGCTCTGAGGGTCCCGTAGGTGTTTAAGGCACCTCATCAGCTCGACTGCACAGTTCGCTCTTTTAAGAGCCATACTACTAATAAACTCTGCATCACGACTAACGGCACCCCCCAGGAGTTTCACACCCAACACCGGCCTCCCAATCCCCCGAGGGAATAAGCCCTCCTGAACCTTTACACCATTGCAGGTTGGCTAGAAAACTTCTGTTTTCTTTATATTAAGTTGAAGACCTAAGGAAGGACCCTCAGCTCTGATTATATCTAAAGCATTAGCCACTTGGGTGGCATCTCCAATAAGCGTTCCGTCATCTAGGTACCAGGCGTGAAAAAGAAGTTTGCAGTGATCCCTTATTCGGTGAACAAGGGGGTGTAGAACAAGGGCAAAAAGGAGGGGCCCCAAGGGGTCCCCCTGCTGAACGCCAGTAGTAGACCAAATATACTCATCCCCCACATATAATCTAGCTGGTTGACCATATGAAAAATCGACCCACGTAGAAATAGAAGGACACATTTTCCTTACCTCGTACAGTAGGGCTGTCCTATCAACCAAATTAAAAGCGTTCGAAAAATCAATAGTAAGCATAGCAAGAGACCCATCTTGGTGGTACTCATTAAGGAACATGTTCGCACTATGAAGAACGACCTCTGCCCCACACGGAATCCCTACCCAAACTGGAAATCGCCAAGGTATTTGGCCATCTCCTTCCCAACACCTTTCATGGCCACCTTGGAGATCACCCTCCTCCAAATCGACCCAACAACGATAGGCCTAATCCCATTATCCGGTTTGAGAAGAGGTGTAAGAGGAGCAGAAGCAACAAACTCCGCCAGACTCCTCGGGCACCTCCCCCCCAAGCACAAATTAACCATAGCTGAAGTAGCCCTAAGCAGGCTATCAGCAATCACAGACCCCTCCCCACAAAAAGCATCTAAAAGATGTTGGGCCCTTAAGCCGTCTCTCCCGCACGACGTACCTTTGGGGAAAGAATCAATACACCCGAGCACACAATCGGGCTCCACCACAAAAGGAGACTCAGAAGGCAAGGAGGCAGGCATGGAAGGAGGGGGCATACATGGGTGCTTAGCCACTAAAGCCTCCAGAGTATTCTTATTGAGAGGGGTGACCCCCGAGGAGCATAAAACCTTAACCGCTGCAGTGAAATGACCATCAGCAACCTTACGTAAACATTGTTTCACATTGGTCCCCCACACTCATTGTCAATCTCAGTGCCCTTTTTGATTCCATCCGTAACCCCCCTCGCGGGTTGATCAAACAACGACTAGACAAGAGTGGTAAAACCCTCACGATCACCCAACTGAGCCAAAGAGCGCTGGATGCTAAGGCATTGGCCTGTCTTCCTATTGCCCGACCTCTTGTCCTGACGACCAGCAGGCTTGAACACCTGCAAGGTGCAACGTGGTAATATCAAAAGTCGAACCCATGCCTCAACAGAATCAGGCATAGCAACCACCTTGTCCAAAGCTGCAGTTAAGACTTAGGCAAATGCCATACGACAACTAAGGGGATACTCTTAACAGTCTTGATGGGGAGAGAGAAAACACGGTCAAGCAAAGCAATATCTACACCCAACTCTTCCGACGAGGTATCAACGTTTTCAACACCGGGTCTAGTGATGCCAACAATAAAACCCTGTTCATCTCTCTCACCTGGCACAAACTGAATAACCTTATCCTCATGGTGGCATGCCCGACTGAAAGCATTAGGCCACTCGGGGCGGAACTGTTATGGACAACCATAACGCGTTGAATGGCCACGGAACACCGCCGCCACCTCTAGTTCCACGCGTTATAAACAAAACGCGTTACACCCACAACGCGTTGAAGTTTTGAAAAATCCGACCGTTGATATATCCGACCGTTTTAAAACGGTTCAATCCAAAAAAAAAAAAAAAAATTATCCATTTTATCTATAAATATATCTACACTTTAACCATTTTTCACACACCAAACTATATCTTTTTAAACCCATTTCACAAATTTTATATCTTTCTCAAATGGAATTCCCTACCGATTCGACGTTTCCGATGTCTAGCGACAGCGATACCGAGTCGTCTTCCGACAACGAGACCCTAAAGTATTTTGTGTCGGTGTATAACGAGCTTGATGCCGAGTCCTCCCGCCCAAAGAAGAAGATGGTCGACCGTGATCGTATACGTGCCAAAGAAGTTTTGATGAACGATTATTTTGTGGAAAACCCGCTATACAATGCCGAAACGTTTAGAGATCGGTTTCGTTTACCCAAAGAATTATTTTTAAAGATTGTTGGAGACATCGAAGCAAGCGAGGAATGGTTTCAAGAAGGTTACGATGCGAGGGGCAAACCAAGTTTCACGACGATACAAAAATGCACGTCCGCCATTCGCCAACTAGCGACAGGTAACCCACCCGATCAATATGATGAATACCTAGCTATGTCTGAAAGAACTTCACGTGAATGTTTGCAATTTTTTTGCAACGCGGTCATTAAGTTGTATACTAACGAGTTTTTACGTAAACCGACGAGCCACGACATCTCACGTATTTACGCCGCACACGAGGCTAGATGGCATTTTCCCGGGATGCTCGGTAGCATCGATTGTACACATATCGAGTGGAAAAATTGTCCAAGAGAGTTGCGAGGGGCGTATGTGAGGGGAGACATCAAAAAACCAACCATCATACTAGAAGCGGTGGCGTCGAATGATTTATGGATTTGGCATTCGTATTTCGGTGTTCCAGGTTCAAACAACGACATCAATGTGTTGCACACGTCGTCGTTGTTCCAAAGCGTAACGGATGGTACCGCACCTTCCTCTCCTTTCTATGTTAACGGTCGACATTACAGACGAGGCTTTTATCTTGTGGATGGTATCTACCCGTCTTGGTCTGTTTTTGTGAAAGCTCCCTCATTTCCTGTCGAGGCTAAAGAAAAGGCGTTCAAAAAATTTCAAGAATCGGCAAGAAAAGATGTTGAGAGGGCATTTGGTGTTTTAAAGGGTAGATGGGGTATACTACACCGACCGGTTCGTGCGATGACCAAGAAATCAATTCATAGCATAGTGTATGCATGTATCATATTGCACAATATGCTGATCAAACACGACGGGCGTGCAATATCCCCAGATTGGGTGCCGGATCCTCCTACGCAAGTTCAAGTTCCACAAGATATCCATTTACAATTGCGTAACGAAGAAACTCACTTTCGTTTGAGATTCGATTTAATCGAACTAGTAGGTTCTCTAGGCTTGGAGTTTCCGGATTCGGACGAGGACTAGGTTTTTTTTTTTTTTTTTTTTTTAAATTGTATGTTTCTAGTATGTTAAATTGAAGTAGTATGTTTTAAATTTAATGAAATATTTAATTTTAGTGTTTTATTTTTAATTTCTAATTTTAAAATGAAAATTAAAAATAAATGGGAGTGATAGAATTCCATCACTAGTGATTCCACCCCTCCTACAATTCTATCACTAGTGATGGAAATTTGGTTGATGACATGGCACGATCTTATTGGACAGTGTGAGTGATACTTTCTATCACTAGTGAACCACCCCTAGTCCCCTTAGGGCACATACACTCACCACATAACCATTGTCCGGAAACCCTCAAAGCTTCACAAACAGAGGTAAAAAGATTAAGATCGTCAGCAATTGCACATCTCAAAGAATCTTTCCTCTCGTCTGAGCCTAAATGGTGACTCTTGATATGTGCCATTAACCTTGGGAATCCCTTAGCCCCCACCAAGCCATCGGGGCAACAATGAAACCGTCGGAAAGGACAAGGCTAGAAACCGCTACCATTAGAACCAACCATAACAAAACTAAGTAAGCGGAGTCGACACTTAGATAATGTCGCGTACGCCACCACCAATAAAGAAAACCCAACCCAAAAGGAAACGCAGCTGATGGGTCAAAAGGTAATTGAACCGCTACGCTAAAAAACCCCGAAAAAATAACCTAGGCATTTCGTCGAACACCTTGCGTGCGAAGAAGAAAAACATAAAACTACAATCACCAGTAACAGTGGAGATCAATTAATATGTATGGTGGTAGGTGGTGACCCACCTGAGGCATGGCGTAGGCAATTCCCAGTTACAAATTAATTCTACAGATCTTCACAATTAGTTATATACCTCGTACGCTCTTTACGGACATGAAGCTAGCTTGGATTTGGAAGGAAGCGAGGATGCGAGGGTCGGTAGAGCGGAGGAGCAGGGAGAGTGGACAGCCGCCGGCGCCGGAGTGATTAAGCGGAGGAAGAAGGAGTGACTAAACGAATCTATTATATATATAAATCTAATTTAATATATTAGTTATGTATTTATATAATGATAGTTATTATATGTACACACACATAATTTAAAAAAAGAATAACAAATGAGCCGGTCTTGAGCTTGGACAAATATCTATAAATCGAGTTCAAGCTTTAGAAACACAGCTCGAACAGAGTCAAGCTCGAACTATCATAAGTTAAATGAGCTGGATCACAAAGGATAGTTAAGTATCGATCTCGGCTTGGTTAGTTAACACCAGGGGTAGCCTTTATGGTGTGCGGGGAGAACTACTGGTCAGGCCTGTGATTTTGAGGGACACGTTTTTTAAAAATAAACCGATATATATATGTAATGTTTCTAATAGAGTTACCCAAAATAGGTCCTCTTATAAAACATTTCTTATGGTTTAGATTAGTTAGCCCATTGGGATTAGGTTTATTGAGCCAATACCCATTAGTTGAAAAAAAAAAAATAAAACAATACCAATAGGAATTGTTGAGTGGTGAAGGGGTATGGTCCCAGATCTCGCACCAAAGCAGTCGCGAGTGACCATCACCCTTATCAAATACTCCCACCAACAAGAACTCATCTGCGTCCGTGCGGGCACGCGCGAACACAGATACCGAATCTAATCGGTCAAGTGATGAGAAGGCTTACCTTGTGTATGAAAAGGGATGTCATATATAGCGATGCGGTTTAACACCACATCCTATTAACATTTTTGTCACAAAAAGGGATGTAGGTAACAACAATGGTTACCACATATGGCAATGCGGCTTGGCACCGCATCCTATAGACATCTTTGCCACAGCAATGAACGCGGAAACAACTGCGGTTACCGCTGATAGCGATGTGGCCTGGCACCGCATCCTATCCATAGAGCAAGTGGGACTGACACAGCAAGTGGCGCCAATGACAGTTTCCTGTCAGCCCACACGTAAGCAACAGACTGAACTCATCAGTGGGACGTGGCATCACCTCCGTGACCAACGAGCCTGACACACCTTCAAAGGGCTGCACGTTGTCAGTCTAACCACTCAATTACCATCCTTCACTCCTCGGCTATAAATACCCATCCCAGACCAGGTTTGAGGTAACGCTTATCAAACTCTTTCACTCTTACTACTATCACACACTTTGCTCTCAAGCAAATTACCGATTCTCACGCTGGAGAGTGGTAACAAGAAGCACCCCCACCCCATCCTCCTTATTACGAGTCACGGTGTGTTTCCTTGTGAAGGAGACAGATCAAGTGGACGATCCAGCCACCGATCCTCGGAAAGAAGGGATTAACCCTATTTGACGAGACCAGTGAATTAACCTCCCTTGGTTAACCACTGTTTCATCATTGGCGCCCACCGCTACTCTTAGCACTTACTTCCATCTCTCTCTCTTTCCTGAAGATCATGACTGATCGTCAGAACAATGCTACCGAGGAAAACCTCAACCCCGCAAACCTAGGACCGACGGAGACCACTCCCCTGGTCCAACACACTGGCCACATTGGCACATCCGCACAGGGGGGTGCTCCCCCCACGTTCATTCCAAACTTTTCACAGTACGCTTCTGTACTGCCCCCAGGTATGGATCTCCATACCTGGTATTTCCAACAACAGAATGCCCTCGCCACAGCCTACAACAAAGCTTGCGCAGCTGCGCAAACACCGGGAGGACCAACACCCCCACCATACACACCTGCGGCTCGTATCTTGCAATACGAGGGTAGGGCACCCACAACCCTGACTTCCCGAGATAGGCGCGAGGAACGCGGATCCTCCTACTGCAGCGTCCGTACGCTCAGAGAGGACGAATCCACGTATGGATCCCGCGCAAGGGGTACAATACACGACCGCCTGGGCCCATATGGCGAAAATCGGCGACAGTCAACAATCCGCCGTGAATCCGGCATACATAGCCGTCTGGGGCCACACCCCCACAACGAGGGGTACGACCGCACCGACCCAGACGACTATACATACTGCGGGGACTCTCACTCGGCTAATAGCCGACCAGGAGGATACAACTACATTCCTCCCACACAACCCCGCACTGTATACGATCGCGCTGAAAAGCGCAATCAATCCCAACCTTACAGGCCAAAGTCCGCGGCCGAAAACTCTAAATTCATACCAGAAATCGCCCAGGCCACACTCACCACAAACAAACTCCCACTTACGGTGGGGAAATACAATGTTCGTCAGACCCGGACGACCATATGAATATCTTTACCGGGGTTGGATGCATGGGTCGTTGGGATGAACCCAGCTGGTGCCATTTCTTCCCCCAGACCCTCACTGGACTAGCGAGGGCCTGGTTTGTTTCTTTGCCAGTAGGATCACTGGCCTCATTTGAACAGTTGTAAGAAAAATTCTTGCTCATTTTAGCCAACAACGACGTCACAAGCGTGATACATTGGACGTCATGAACATCTGGCGCGAAGAAAACGAAAGTTTGGAATCTTTCGTTATCCGCTATAACAAAGAATGCCTCGAGATTGGCGGGGTAGCGTACCAAATGGCCCGCAATCATTTCATCCGGGCAGTCAACCACAACGAAATGATCATGACCATCTCAGGCAAGGAGGGCTTGCCAGAAAAATGGGACGACGTCATGGCGGCAGTCAAGACGTACGCCCAGACCACGTGGTCCCTCAAACCGCACGCTGGCAAAATGCACCCCCAGGCGGAGGGAGAATCCTCCCGCCAAGACCTAAAGCGTAACAACAACAAGCGCAACCGGGATACATGGAATCGTGGCAACGATTCCAAACCATACATCCCACGTGGGTATCAGCCCGACGCACGGGCAACGATTAATGCCCAACGTGACCAGTGGGCATCCAAAAAGGAGTCTCGGGACCGAACTCACTAAGTCGCCAAGAGAGGTCCTTCAAACGGAAGCTCAATTCTTGCAACCAGCCCAGCCGATGAAGTCCAAAAAAGGGCAAGACTTGACCCTTTATTGTGAATACCACAAGGACTCGGGCCACTCTACAAACAATTGCATCAGTCTCCGATTGGAGATTGAACGAGCCCTAAAAGAGGGGAAGCTACAACACCTGTTGTCAGCCGCGCAGAAACAAACTAAGCGCATTACCCCCAACAACGAGGGCACCTCCGCCGGCAAAAAAGCCATGTATGTGGCCACCACCCAGATGATCAATGGGTATCATTTCTCGTATCAATTCTTGTATCATTTCTCGTATCATTTCTCGTATCAATTCTTGTATCATTCCTTAATTCTTGTATTCATCATACCATTACTCATGTACTTGTAAACTCTTGTATTTGTATTTTCCCGTAGTTTAGAAAACTAGGATTCGTATGTATGCACATTTCGAAAAATACGCTTGTCTGAAAAACCGGTATAAAACATAAGCTTTTCGTAAACCATTTGTGTCAATTAAAACTTGCTTGTAAAATGGTTTAGAAATATGTAATTCTTGTATGCTTTGCAAAAAGTGCATGTCTTTCCACCACGAAAACATTTAGAAAAATGTAAAACTGTAAAAGGTGGGGTTATGAACTCACCGGAATATTCCTGTGCAAAGCTAGCTATATACGACTTTGTGATTTCGTTTCCAAGGCTTGACTTACTAGCGTGCATTCAAGTCCTTATGTCGAGCCGCTTGACTGAGTTGACCGAGTCAACTGAGTTGACTCGGTTTAACCGAGTTGAACCGAGTCGAGCCGAACCGCACTAAAACTGAATCTAATCGTGTCGGACCCGAACCGCGAACCCTTGACCCGTATTAAATCTGACTTGCTTTGACTGAACCCGAACGACATAGATCTGACCCGAACCGAAACCGAGACCCGAGCCGTAACATAACCCGAGCAACCAAACCATCAAGTCTGAACCGCGAGTGAACCGAACCCGAACCAAAACCCGACCCCAAGTCTGAAATGGAACCGAGCCACCTGTCGGACCACCTCCATTCCACCGCCATCATCATCATTACAAACAGCAACAATTCATCATCATTCATCGGACCAAAAACAAAAATAAAAATGAATCGGACAGGGGGGTATCTTACTGTGAAGCTCGACGGACCAAAAGGCACCACCACCGCCGTCACCGCCGGCCACCGCCGCGTATGGCGGTCGGCACCTCCTTCTCTCCGTCGCTCTCTCTCTCTCTGTCTCGTCTCTCTCTCTCCTCCCTAGTTTCTCTCTCTTCTCCCTGATTGTAGTCGCCGCACTACCACCGAGCAATGGTGGTGGGGGTTCGTTTTGTTGTTCGAAAGAGGGGCGGGGGCTGTCGGAGGTTAAGCTTTACCACCGCCGCTACCGGATTGCCATCATTGGCCACCGGAGGGTTCATCTTCACCGTGTGCCACCATTGGAGGGTGGTGGCCGTCTGATTTTTGTCGAAGCCGAGAGAGGAAGGGGGTGGCTGGGTTGGGTCTTGTTTGTGAGGGGTGATTTCTCTGTGTTTGTTTATGTAATAGAGAGAGAGAGAGGAGTGTAGATGTGAGGATGATAATATGCAGGAAAAGAGTGAGAGGAGAAGGTAGAGAGGGTAAGGTGTTTTATAAGGGTATTGAGATCTTTTAAAGATCTGGTGAAAATATTTTGTAGAGATTTATCATAGATTTTGTAGGATTTTGAGTAGATTTGCATAGATTTTATTAAGATTTTATAGGATTTCATAAGATCCTGATAGACAAAAATCTCTATGTATAAGTTTTAGGCTTGTGGGTTTTGGGCTTGGCCCAGGGACTACAAGCCCATATCATGTATAAATGGCCTGTAATCCCTACGAGATACGTTTTTAAAACCGAAACCACCGTAGCCTAGTAGAATAATATTTCAGAGTTAAAAATGTGTAAAAATAATGTCGGTATCCGTCGTAGTCGCGTTCGCGCGTTGATAACGGTAATAATCGTGAAAAATTACATCGTTGCCGTCTTTAGTCCGTTTTTCGATCCGGTTTCGACTGTAGTTACTAAAATTTAATTTCGAAGCTAAAATATATCGTAAAAAATTAAATATTCATCGGCGTTGTCAGTATTTGTACGGTATCAGTTCGTTGTCGCGTAATATTCCGCAGATTTTTCCGTAAACCACCGTTCGCGAACTGTAAAGTCGTATAGACGTTCCTAGGCACTCCAAAGGCCTAATTAAGTTAATTTGTGTCGTAAACATTATTTATTTTCGTGTTAATCGCTTGTTAATCACGTAATTAAGAGCCGTAAATCACCGGTTGTCACAAATTCGATCAAGAAGATAAAGATCGATTGCAGCCGGTGGATTACCCGTTGGCAGGGTTCACGGGGGAAACAACGTTCCCTCTGGGGTAAATCACATTCCCCGTGCGCCTAACCAACGGTAAGCACACGCGGGTCGAGGAGGTAAAATTCATGGTTTTACCTCACACCTCCCGCTACGACGTATTTCTTGGGAGGGAATCACAGGGCGATTTTAACATGATCACGTCCGTTCCCCACTCTGCTATTGGCTTTCCAACCGAGACGGGGATCGCGTTAATCTACGCCCGCAGAGAAGTAATGTCGACAGAAAAAATGCGTCCGGCCAAAACGGCAAGGTTGACCCCCAATACCGCACCTGTGAAGTGGGTACTTAATGCAAGGTACCCTGAACAGACAGTGACATTGGGTCACGCCTTGTCTAACAGCACAAGAGCGCGCCTGAAGCAACTTCTCTTTAGGAATCAAAACATCTTCGCATGGACACCCGCCGACATGACAAGCGTCCCATTCGAAGTCGCGCAGCATTTCTTGAATACCCTACCAGGTATCAAGCCTGTGATCCAAGGCCAACGCCACCTTGGATCCGCAAAGAACGAGGCGATGAATGAGCAGGTCAAAGAACTGCTCTCCGCAGGCATCCTACGGGAAGTTAAATACCAGACTTGGTTATCCAACCCAGTCATGGTAGAAAAAGCGACCGGGGGCTGGCGAATGTGCATCGACTACAAAGATCTTAACAAAGCATGCCCCAAAGATTGCTACTCACTTCCGGAAATAGACGAGAAAGTTGACAACCTCTCCCCATTTCGATGGAAGTATTTCCTTGATTGTTACAACGGCTATCATCAAGTACAGATGGCAATCGAGGACGAAGATAAAACGGCATTTCGCACCCCAACCGGAAATTACTGCTACACAAAAATGCCGTTTGGGTTGCGCAACGCGGGTGCGACCTATCAAAAACTGATGAACGACACTTTTGGCGATCAAATCAGCAAGGGTGTCGAGATCTACATGGATGACTTAGTCGTCATGAGCATGGAGGAGGATACTATGCTCCAAGATATCAAAAGTACATTCCAAACTCTGCGGAGCGTTAACATGAAGCTCAATCCAGGGAAATGCTCATTTGGAATGGAAGAAAGAAAGTTCCTTGGATTCATCGTAACAAAAGATGGATTCAAAGTCAACCCGGAAAAGTTCCAGGCGATCGAGCGCATGCCATCGCCTTCCACGATAAAGGAGATGCAACGACTAGCCGGCCGGCTAGCCATGTTAAACAGATTCTTAGCCAACCACACAGCTAAGTCTTATCCCTTTATCAGTACTCTGCGCAACTGCCTAAGAGAAGGAACTGTTTCACTGGACAGCAGAGGCAGAGAACGCCTTCCGGGAGATGAAAGAGTGTTTGATCCAACTCCCAACTCTCATCGCACCACGCAAAAAAGAACCACTCATCCTATACTTGTCCGCTGAAGACAACGCGGTGGGTGTGGTACTCATAGTGGAGAGAAAAGGGGTCCAAACACCAATCTATTATGTTAGCAAAATGCTCAACGATCCAGAGACAAGATACTCCATCATGGAGAAATTGGTACTCGCATTGGTACATGCATCAAGACGGCTACGCCGTTACTTAGCGGATCATGTCATCACCGTGTTAACCAACTACAGGATTGGGCAAATCCACTCCAAGCCCGAAATCTCTGGAAGACTGGCCAAATAGGCCATTGAACTCGGCGCGCACACCTTGATTTATAAGCCACACCCAGCAATCAAAGGCCAGGTTTTAGCTGACTTCGCCGCGAAAGTATCGGCAAACCGCATCCAAGAATGCGAAGACGAACAAAATCTTACACCTCCACCATCCCCATCAGACATCTAGGCACTATATACTGATGGTGCGTCCAACGAGGACGGAGCAGGGGTAGGTCGGCGACTCGTCAGCCCCGACGGCCAAGAGCTTACGTATGCCATGCGCCTCGATTTCAAAAGTACAAACAACGAGGCAGAGTACGAGGGTTTACTCGTAGGGCTACACTTGGCAGTCAAGCTCGGCGTCCAACATTTGGAAGCGCACGACGACTCATTACTAGTTGCGGGGCAAGTCCGCGGTGACTACGCCGCGAAAGGGGATATCATGATCCTCTATCTCGAACAAGCCAAGCAACTTAAATCACGGTTCACCTCCTTCAACATTCTCCATATTAACAGGAGTGAAAACAAACCCGCAGATGCACTTTCAAAACTTGCATCCACCAGCTTCCAACACCTGGCAAAGGAAATACATATTGAGATTCTGCAAAATCCCTCAGTACCCCTGCGCCAAGTCAACGTCATCCAATACGGTACAACGTCCTGGATGACACCAATTATAGGATACCTACAATCAGGTATTACCCCCGAAAGTAAAGCAGAGGCACGCAAACGACAGTACAAGGCGTGTCACTATCAAATGGGGGACGGTATCTTGTACCGCAAATCATACCTAGGGCCACTATTACGATGCATTGTATAACAACCCTCCTGAAATTTTTTCTGACGCCCCAATATATTTTAAAATATTCCCATATGTCTCTAAATATACTCCGTATGTGAAAACCGAGCCCAAAATATGAAATGTCATTAAAAATAATTAAAAAACAAAATTTTATAAGCTGTCGCGGGGCGCGTAGCCCTTGGCTACAACTTACGCGGGCCGCGACAGATACAAGATCCGGCGAGCCCCGGTGGTGACACGTGTCAACACGTGTTGAACCTATATTGTGACCCAGATCACCTACACCTAGACCCCCTATTACGCGGGCCGCGTAGGCCTTAGCCTTACCTTACACGGGCCGCGAGAGACTTGAATTTCAGCCCTATATAAGAGGGCATCGGGCCTTCAGTCGAAACTCGCTCACAATCTTTTCTTAATCTCGAATTTCTGATAGTAGGCATAATATTCGGGTATAATATCTCCCTAATTAACGAAGTTCTGTCCCATTGTAAGTATTATAACCCCGGTTACATATTAGATACGCTGGCCGATTGATCCAGGGTTCCGTAACGACTGTCGTGGTTCTGCCCGACGTAGTTGTTGGAATGCCGTCTCGGGGAGGGTATCGTTAATATAAATAAAGGGTTATTACACTAACATATGTACATTTGTGTAAATTAAAGATAAATTACCAGGAAACCCTAAAAGAAGTCTAAAACAACAATGTGAGTTTATCCTCTTTTTTGTAAACCTTTTTGTGAACTGTTTTACAAAACCATAAATGCTTTACAATGTGATTAAGTAGTGATTGAGTCTTTGTAGTTCTTCAATTACTGCCGGTATGTTGGGGTTTTGTATACAAAATGTGGAACACGTTACCATTGGACAACGAGTTAGCCAATGGGTAATATGACCCACCAGTCAGGATTGAAAGTACTGAATGAGTAATTGTGTAGAAATAAACAATGTGATAGCTCTCAATACTGTTTTAATTGATAAAATGCTTCTTGATTAAACAGGGATTCACTCACCAGTATTCCCACTGACAAATGTTTTTAAAATGCGTTTCAGGTAACAAAATGTTAAAGCCAAATTAGAAGAAAGCCAGCTTGAGAGCACTGACAGCTTGGAAAATGTGGCTATAAAAGTTACCTAAAAGACGGTGTTTTAAATTCAATAAAATAGGGTTTATCCCCATGTTGTAATAAGAAACTTGGGTTTTACCCATGTGGTTATTAATATAAAATATGGTGGTTTTACTCTGATAAACATTTCCTAACTACGGTCCTGATGTAATTTCCCGTGCCAAAATGATAAACAAATGATACCACCGACACTGATATTCGCCGCCGCCCGTTCCCGGGACAGATAAGGGGGCAGGGGGTTGCGACAGAAGGTGGTATCAGAGCTAAGCCACTGATTCAGCCACAGAATTGTTCTGCTGACATCAAAATATTATTTAAAGTGTTAGGAAATAAATTACGAAAATACGTGCATATCTGTATTTTATTGTTATGTGTTATTTGACTATTTGTTAGCTTACAGTATGAGTGATCAAGGACCTTCGGACGTGTATCGTCAGTTGTCTGATTCACCTAGGAGTGAAGGCACTTCTTCCTAGCCTACCCTCTCTAGGTATTCTGCTAATCAGGAAGAAGGGATGTTTGTCTTTAAGGCTCAGTCTGAAGAGCCATTCCATCAGAAAAAGAGAGGATGGTTCAGTAAGGGAGCATTTGAGCGTAGGAAAAGAATGCGAAAGTTGCAACAGCAAAGAGTCCTAGCAGCCGCTAAGCGAGAGTCAGATGCCCATACACAGGAAATGCTTAATAGAAGCCTAGCTAATTTTCATATCCTAGCAACAACTGCTGCCGACCCAAATCTGGAACAACTAGTAGCCCCACAACCCTTACCTTTGTTCCCTACTCAACCGATGGAGATAGAAGATAACCCTGAAAATCAAGTAGAAATGCATGATTTCAACCCTAAGGAGATACCTAGGATACCAGCCCCTAATCCCTTAGATCCAAATTATGATCCATGGTTCGATGATCATAGGGATTATGTGCCTCATTATCACCTAAACGACGAAACCATGTCGAAATTAGCAGCATATCCAGGTCTGGACCCTCTAGATCCCTACTATGACAACGATGAATACATTAGGGAGATCTTAGAGAATCCGTAACCTCAGGAGAATCCCATGCCCCAGTACCCAGACCCAGTACCAGCACCTGCACCCCCAATGAGTGCAGAAAATGTGCATGAGCTATGAACTTTCGGAGAAGAAATCTTAGAGAGTAGTGAAAGAATGAGGCAGGTAGGAGAGCGACTCGTCTGGAAATATGACGAGCGCAATATGGATTACTGGATGAATCCAGACCAGTAAAAATGATGGTGGAGTTGGTAATAATAATAATATAATAATATATAATATGTTTTTATAAAAAAATATATTTATAATAATAATAATAATAATAATAATAATATGTGTAAAAATATATGTTGTAGTATAGACCACTTTGCGGTTAGCGATGCATAGTAATGTTGTAATTTTAATTTCCAGTATCAGTGTGTAGTAGATGCATACTATATATAAAATAGAGTAAAGTCGCAATGCTCGACGTTTTTGACTAAGATGCGTGTCATGTGATTGATCATATTAAGATATTATCTTGTAATATTAATACGTGATGTTTGTTTAAAATTCTGATGAACGACGAAGTGAATCAGGAAAATCTGAATAACGATAACTAGAGTAACAATAACCCGAGTAACGAAACAACAACAATGGAAACCAAGTGGATAATAGTGCCATCTAACACGTAGTGGCACAAGGAATAATAGATGCGATGCCATATATTATTCAAATGGTTAGGGAAGCTGATAATAAAAGTAAGCATAGCAGTAAGCGACCAACTGAACCTGAATACAACGTGAACAATGGACCTATACTTCAAGTGCCCATTCTCAAAAGAAGAAGAACCGTGTCTTACGGTTGTTCTTACAAAGAATTCTGGTCTTGTAAACCAATGGAATTCTCGGGCAATGAAGGGGCCGTTGCAGTTCTACACTGGATAGAAAAGACTGAGGCAGTCTTAAGAATAAGTAAATGTGCGGAAGAGGATAATATAATGTTTGCTTCGAATCTGTTTAAGAATTCAGCACTAGAATGGTGGAATATGATGTGCGCAAAATGCAACATATAAATTACATCAAATGTGGCATAAAACTAACCCTTTTTAGTACTAATGTTGGAAAAGGTGTGTTTTTGTCTTCCTTTTATATTTTCAGGATTAAATGAGCTCAAATGAACAAAAGAAGCAAAAAGGCAGCTAAATCTAACATAAATACAAGAAAAGGAATAAACATGGCATCCCCGACCCCTCGACAGCATCCTCCCAAGCAAAAACAAGAGAACAAAAGGCTGAACACGCCCCGTGCTCAATGAGCACGGGGGCGTGCCCAAGTGTCTGCAGAAAAGACAAAGTTGTAGAAGCTTCTATCACCCAACACGGGGGCGTGTCCAGCGGACACGGGGCCGTGGTCAATGTCACACCCCAACCGATGGCGGAATCATCAGGGCGCGGCACTAGGCGAATCAGATTGCTCAAGAGAATCCACAACAACTACATTGCGACAATATTTAATGCGTTCATTATCCTATACTAATAAACAATTACAATCACATAAGTTGTCATGAATTTCTTGTTCTCTCAAACAATACAAATCCGACAACCTAGATTTTTTTGTGTGTTTCTAGACTTCCTAGCTTGATTTGATGTAGACTGCGACTAAACCTGCAACATACGTTAAAACAACGTCAATACAAAAGTATTGGCGAGTATACAAGTTTAGATAGTGTAGCGTAAATAGTTAAAAGTGCTGCGAATTACCAAATACATAAACGAGATACCTAAACATACATGCATACAAGACAGATACTACCAGCTAAGTCACTCGAGCTGCGATTGCGATTGCTATTCATCCTAACTAGACCCCGTCGGGTGCTATAGTACTGTACTAGTTAAGGCGGGACCTTGCGAGTATGAGTCTTAACACATATGTAACTAGCATCACGTATAAGTATGCATAACAGTTATTCGCATGTGATAAACAGTTTGATTGAATAGTTCGTTTGATAAGTTTGATTTGATAGAAACGTATGTTACACCCAAAATTGCGATAAAAAGGGTTCGAGTATACTCACAGTCGGAGTTCGGCAAGAAAGCACAACTTGGTTGGATTGAAAGGAGCACGTTTGAGATTAGCCTGAGTTTAGATTGATAGCGTAAACATTGGATAGTGCGTGAATCGGAGCAAGGTGTCAATGGATCGGACAGTACTCCGATCGGGGGGCCGGTCGATCGGGTGACAATCCGTTCGGATGGTCATCCGATCGGGTGACCACTCGACTGGATTGCTACCTCGTTTGGAGTAGATGTGTTTGTGTATGATGGCTTGACTTTTGAAGTTTTTGTTGTAGAATTTTGAAAAAAGAGAAGTGTCTCTACCTTTCAGGCCGGTCGATCGAACGACCGTTCGATCGGGCGACAATCCGATTGGTGGACACTTTAATGAGAACAAGTTCACAGCAGTTTGTCACTCGATCAGAGTGTAATCTGATCGGGTGACAATATGTTGAAAATTGTTTAAGTGTTGAAGTCTAAACACCACATGGTCGGGTGGTAATCCGATCGGATGGTAATCCGATCGGATGGCAATCCGATCGGACAGCAGTCCGTTCAATGTTCAAACTCCAAATTGTTGAAATAAAAGTTAAGTGTGGGACCCGAGGCGCTATCCGATCGGACGGCAGTCCGATCGGACGATCTGGTCGTCTTGGCACTTGATTATTTTGAAGGTTTTGGCAGTTTTGATCGAGACGGTGTTGTGACGTGCTAAACAACAGAAACCCCATCTCGAACCAAGGGACCCGATCGGACAGGAATCACCCAAATCTGACCGGTTTACTGGTTCATGACGGTCGTTCTTGGTTAACCAGATCTTGAACCAACACGACACTAAGAATGAGTAGAAGGTCGGTACAAGCTCCGGTTCTATCGGTTTTGAGTGCATTGAGGGTAAAAGAGTTGAAAGAAAGTTGGAAAACCATCTCTCAATCCTTTTAACCATGAATAGGTGTAGATTTATGTGAAAACATTGTTTAATCTTGTGGAAATCCTTCAGATCTGAGTTGTTCTTGGTAGAATGAGGCCAAAGCTTGAAGTTCATAAGAACTCCATGATGACATCATCCTAGAACACCCCAAATCCATTGATTTCACGGTTAAAAGTTAAGATTCAAAGGTGAAAAAGATGAAGAAGTGTGTGCAGATCAGAGAAGTACAAGATTTAGGTCGAAAACTTACAAGAATCGCGAGAAATCGAGAGAAAATAGCCCCAAAGCGTGCTGGTCGAGTGAGAGCTCCACATCAGGGCAAATGATGTGAGAGTGGGGGTATTTATAGGCAAGAGAGAAGAGGAGGTGGTGCAGTGAATCGGATCGGATGGCTATCCGATCGGATGGCCATTCGATCGAATTGTCATTCGATCAAATGCCTCCGGCAAGTTGAGTTTTGGCGTTTCGTTTCGATCGTTAAGCGTTGCGATAGTTTGGGTACTCATTTTCATCCACATTTATATATTTATTATAATTAGCCACATCGGGTTGTATATACATATCCATATTCCAATCTTGCGATAATCGAGTTACGCGTGCCTGCGAGTGCGTTTTTGAGTGTTGTGCTACCTTACGTCTCATCACGGCTATCAAGGATGGTAGCATTGGTCCTCACTCGACATCACCATGGTTGTCAGCAAGTGCAATGTGATGTGATAGCGATAAAGTATGCGATAATAAGCGAAAATACTGCGATTTATCGATATATGCGATATAGTTACATTATGATCCGAATCTCTGGTGCTAGGCGTAACGAGTATAGCGAGTAGTAACAACGCATGAACGTGCGAGTTGTTACAGTCAACTCTAAGATTCACAGAATCTAGGAAAATCTTGATAGTACAGATACACTTCTGCACACGGGGTCGTGCCCAGCGGACACGGGGGCGTGGTCAACTAATGTAGATAAACTGCATTTAATGAAGAAAGAGAAGACGGGTGGACACGGGGCCATGCCCAATGGACACGGGGTCGTGTCCGGGCTTCTGTGCAGGCTATAAATAGGGGTGCTTGGCTCACTTGCAAATCATCCCTTGGCAAACCACCTCTCTCCCACTTCACCACCACCACAACACCATCATCCACCACCATCATCCATCATCCATCATAGAGTGTGTGTTGTAGTCTTGGGATCCAAGATTGATAGTAAGAGTTCTTGACAATCAAAGGCCATGTTTGCCTAAGTCTCTTACATCACTTGGTGAAGACAAGCATTTAGTGTAATACTTTTTATTTTTAATCTTTTCGCACTTTTTATTTGGTTATGTATTAATGACTTTAATAACTAGTTTCTTATGTTGAAGGTGAAACTTCCTTATCATTTGTCCGTGGTGTCTTGGCGTTATTTTACTGTCTATATAAAATAAAATATTTACACCATTCATATCTCCACGGTCTATATGGAGATATGTTGGCTACCTGGTCGGGGGTTAAGGGAATGGTTTGGTAAGCGTCTTGCCTTGTTCAGTGTATAGATCCTGCAAGTACATGGGTCAAGCTTAGTAGGATCTCCTTCAATACCCACTGGTATTGGATGGTGGGGGTCCGAATTTCTTGATCCCCTCATATGTAGACTACTATTAATATATTAACCCGGCTACTTAGGACTGTATCCCTGCTGACTCAGATTACTTAGTCGAGGGTAACGTCACCTTCAAAAGAGGGACCTACCACATTATGCATTAATAACTTAATTAATTATCTTTCAATAATTCAACCCTTTAGGATTGTATCCTTGCTGACTCAAACTACTAGGTTGAGGGTAACGTCACCTTCAAAAGAGGGGCCTACTACAATAACTAAGATAATCTCTTAAAAAGTGCAAAAGTGCGGAAATAATCAAAGGTTACACTAAAGGCGAGTCGGATCCAAGTGATTCATCTTGTCTATCTGTTTTATTTTTATTTTTATTTTTTTAGCATTTTTAGTTTTTTTTTTATTTTCTAGTTTAAAACCTTTTTCTAAAATTTTGATTTGATTAGACGTTGAGGATAAACCGGTACTAAAAGCTCTTGTGTCCTTGGATGACCTCGGTATCTTACCATCACTATACTACGCTCACGATGGGTGCACTTGCCCATATGTGTGTTTGGTGTTAGTAAAATATCGTGTTTTATAAATTTAAAACTTGACTAAAGTGTAAAATGGGCTAAAATATACATAAAAATATATACCACCACACGCACATCAAGTTTTTGGCGCCGTTGCCGCGGACACAAGGATTTTAAGAAAGCTTCAAATCGACGGCCTAATCAGTTTTTCAAAACTTTTTCAAAACGCGCCGCACATTTTTCTTCATTTTAGTTAGTTTTGCATTTTACAGTAGGTTGAACACTGGCCGTGCTCACTGAACACGGGGCCGTGCTGCGTAATTTTTTCAAAACACCCAGATACAGAGTCTGAACACGGGGTGGTGCTCACTGAACACGCCCCGTGCTGCATAAAACCAGTAACTTTTATTCAAACGCCCAGATAGAGATCCTGAACACGGGCCGTGTCCACTGAACACGGGGCCGTGTCCAGCCTCTGTTTCTGTTTAATTTTTGTTTTCTAGTTCTGAGACTCTGTTGTGGTCTGCTGAGTGATTCTTATGGATCAATACTCAGGAGATTTCAACTACACCTATGAGGAGGATGATTATAGGGAAGACTATTGCACCATTTATGGTGACCCGCACTCGGTACAATATTGTAACTTATTTCAACCATCCACTTCATACACCTACTATGAGGAGCCCAGGTACGAGCCATCGACTTCATACACATCCTATGAAGACCCAAGGTATGAACCTTCTCCCTCGTACTCATATTTTGATGAACCAAGGTATGAACCTTCACCTTCGTACTTTGAGGAATCAAGATATGAGCCTCCACCTTCATATGCTTATTATGAGGAACCATGGCGTGAACAACCCACCTCATATGAGTATTATGAAGAACAAAGTTATGACCCTTATCCATCATATACTTACAATGAGGAACAATGGTATGAACCATCTACTTCATATGAGTATTATGAGGAACCAAGGATTGAACTTCCGAATTCAAGCTTTGAGGATCCCGATCCTTATTCTATCACCGACATAACCGATAAGATAATAGAACACATTAAAACTATCAAACGTTGCATAAAAGAATCTCGCGCAAGGGAAGAGGAGTCCCACGCAAGAGAAGAGTTAACTTGTAATAAAGAAGAGATAGTTGAAATGTAAAAATGGAAGAACAAATAAGTGAAAAACCGACACATGAGTTAAACAACGAAAAAGGTGAGTCCGACAACGTTAAAATTCAAGAAGAGTCTAATTTTAAATAAATTAATCTCTTGTCATCTTCTTTCGAAAATCATTGTTTAGTACCCACTCATGCTAAGTTTTTAAAAGAGTTAAACACTAACACTAAAATTGACGAAACGGTAAGCATTAAGTTAACAAATGATCAAACTGCTCTAATAAAAGAAGACTCATTTGAAATTAACATTACACCGGTTCCATATCTTTTTCAAAACTCCTTTATTAGTAATATAACAATTTATAAAGATCTTTGCGTTAACATAATGCCCAACTACATTTTCGAAAAATTAAGTATTAGTGATTTTTCTCCACTTCAAATACCCATTTTTCTATCTAATCGGAAAATAATAAAGACAATAGGGGTAGTTGAGGATGTTTTGGTCCAAACAAATCAAATGGTAATCCCAACTGACTTTGTCATCCTCGATGATGCTCCTCTAGTGTTGGGACGACCTTTTGTAAAAACCCACGAAGCCTTGAAAAATCGGAAGCACAACAATCTATCTATTCAATTAGGGGCATTTAAAAAGAGTGTCGATCATGAGCGTTCAATGAAATATCCATTCGGCAATAATGACCCCCTAATTGAAGATGAAGATGAACCACCCGATACAAGTGAAAAGATTGACCACTTTGTTGAAGAAGAGGTCTTCAAAGAACAAACTTTTATAGTTCTTGATAAAAATGTGCATCCAAATAAGGAGTCTCCAAAAGACCCACCTCTTGAGCTCAAAGAACTTCCGAAAGGTTTGGAATATGCTTTTCTAGACAAAGATGGTAAATTACCTGTAATTATTTCATCTAAATTATCTAGCTTAGAAAAAGAAAAATTAATTACACTTTTGAAAAAACACAAAAACGCGATCGCATGGAAGCTTGTAGATATTAAAGGAATAAGTCCTTCCATGTGCACGCACAAAATTTTAATGATTGATGACTACAAATCGGTGATACAACCACAACGTAGAGTAAATCCAAATGTCCAAGAAGTGGTTAAAAACGAAGTCATCAAATTACTTGATTCCCGGACTTATTTATCCTATCTCCGATAGTCCTTGGGTAAGTCCCGTCCAAGTAGTTCCAAAGAAAGGAGGTATGACGGTAATAACTAATGAGAAAAACGAAATAATACCAACGAGAACCGTCACAGGATAGAGGGTGTGTATAGATTATCGTCGATTAAATGAAGCAAGAAGGAAAGATCACTTCCCTTTACCCTTCATTGATCAAATGTTAGAAAGATTATCCGGTCACAAATTCTATTGTTTCTTGGATGGTTTTTCAGGTTACTTTCAAATACCGATAGCACCTGAAGACCAAGAAAAGACAACGTTTACATTTCCCTATGGAACTTTTGCTTATCGACGCATGCCATTCGGTCTATGCAATGCCCCCGCAACCTTCCAACGTTGCATGGTGGCCATCTTCCATGACATGATAGAAAAGACTATGGAAGTCTTCATGGACGACTTTTCTATTTTTGGAGATTCATACGACCACTGCCTCGATAACCTTAAATGAATGTTATCCCGATGTGAGGAAACTAACCTCGCCCTTAACTGGGAAAAATGCCATTTCATGGTAACGGAGGGAATAGTACTCGGTCATAAAATCTCAAGCAAAGGAATGGAGGTTGATCGAGCAAAAATAGACACTATTTCTCGATTACCACCCCCATCCTCCGTTAGAGCAATCAGAAGTTTCCTAGGGCATGCCGGATTTTATAGACGATTTATCAAGGACTTTTCTAAAATCTCAAGGCCTCTAACAAAATTACTTGAAAAAGATGCCCCTTTCATCTTTGACAAGGATTGCAATCAAGCATTTCTAGCACTAAAGGAAATGCTAGTCAAGGCACCTATCATGATAGCTCCTGATTGGAAATTACCTTTCGAAATCATGTGTGATGCAAGTGACTTTGCAGTTGGAGCCATCTTGGGACAAAGAAGAGAAAAGCATTTTCACCCAATTTATTATGCTAGTAAAACACTTAACGATGCACAAGAAAATTATACAACAACAGAAAAAGAATTACTAGCCGTGGTATTTGCTTTTGATAAATCCCGTTCTTATCTTGTTCTTTCTAAAACAATAGTCTATACAGATCATGCAGCCATTCGATATCTCTTCAAGAAACAGGATTCTAAACCACGTTTGATTCGGTGGATTCTACTCCTCCAAGAATTTGTTATTGAAATTAAAGACAAAAGAGGAGCAGAAAACACCGCAGCAGATCATCTTTCGCGCTTAGAAGACCCAGCTTTGGAGGCAACCAGGGATGAGCAAATCAATGAAAAATTTCCAACGGAGTCCTTGGAAATGGTGGAATACAGAGAAGAACCATGGTACGCCGACTATGCTAACTATCTAGCTAGCAGTGTAGTCGTGAAAGGTTGGCCACATCATCAAAGAAATAAATTCTTTGCTGATGTGAAACATTATTTTTGGGAAGATCCTTATCTTTTCAAAATGTGTGCCGATCAACTCATCCGCCGATGCGTACATGGTAGTGAAGCAAGAAGAATTCTCCGCCATTGTCATGAAGGTCTACACGGAGGACATCATGGTGCCGCTAGTACCGCACGAAAGGTATTTGATTCAGGATTTTATTGGCCAACCATTTACAGAGACGCACAAAGTCTTAAAAAGACATGTGACGTTTGCCAAAGATCAGGTAATATTTCTTCCAAAAACGAAATGCCACAAAATGGCATTCTTGTTGTAGGATCGAGTTGTGACCCAAACGAGTCAATCAGAAGAGCTCTAGTCTGTTTCAGAGGCGGAAACTAAGAAACAGACGTGAAAAACAGTTGGTTTCACTAATAATCGTCTTGTATATTGATTATAATCAATTTACAGATCAAACGACGCGTCGGCAGCACATCGGTACCGGAATGATGAAAGTTACAACTGATTTCGCTTAGGACCTATTTATAGAGATGGGGTTTCGCTTGAAGGTGACAAGTGTCAGTTCAAGTGAAATCACTCATGTTGATTTCGCTTGAAAATGCACAAGTCTCTTTCAAGCGGAATCACTCACTTCAAGCGAAATTACTTTAAACAAACCCTAAAACCTCCTATTTTCTCGTACAACACGCCCTGATCTAACAATTCTAATACTAGACTCTATACAAGACGAAGTCGACAGACGTATGCACCAACAGACTCCCCCTCGGATGTTGACGAGTCTTAAGTGTCGAGTCTTTAACGTCTTCAGTCTTAATCAGTCTTCGGGCTTCCAGAATCTTGATCTGGCTCTTGCCTTACTCCAATTTCTTCTTTCTCTATTATTGTCCAGGAACAAATCCCGGCTCTACTCCTATCAGCTTCGATTGATATCTTAAGTTCATCAGCATCAGTAATCTCAGGATCAGAACCTGGCTCTTTGTCATTCAGACCCCCCCTAAACTTGTGCTGAGATTGTAGTCTGGCTATATTCAGATTCAAGCATTGCAACCAGGCTCTCCTGCAAATCCTCTACCCAAAACATAAGTTTCATAAAAGATAAAATATAACAAACTTAGAAACCCTGCTAATCACTTTGAAAATACAACCTTAACACAACATTTTCAAGTATCAAATAAAAAGATTTATCATATAAGACACTGATGAACCACTTGAATGTAAATCATTTTTCATTTCAAACATCTCCCAAACCTGTTCGTCATGTTCAGCACTCGGAATTTTGAAAATCAACTCTTCAATATCAGTTGTTGAAAAACTTTTTGAATTTTTCAAAAACTTATGCTAAAACACACCTAAAATCTTTTTGGATTTTTTTTCATAACAGAATTGAAATGCAGTAAAGAAATATTTACATACAATATTTTTGTGAGTTTGTGTAAGAGTATCATATCAGTTTTTGAGACAAATCACCAACACCGTTAAGCTTTAAACATTTTAAGTTCTAAACGATTCACTTAGATTGTCAGTATACTGGTCCACTTAAATTTTCACACAAAGTTCAACTGTTTCGAGATACGAGATTAATGTCTTAAGCACTTAAACTTATTCGCGTGTCCCACCACTTGAATATACTCCCGTATCCAGATCCCAATATTCAGTCTTACAGGTGAGTATACCTAGATGATATCTGTAAGGGGTTAAATTGCGAAGACCGTGAGAGCTCAGGTCAGAACTTCCGTTCAGCAGAGAGATGACGGCTTCGACTTTAGGTGGGTCCCCTTTAGAGGATCTTTTTTACAACAGCACATGATTAGCATTTTTCAATGTTTCATCATTTTTTATGCTGAGGGCAAGCTTTTATTTCAAGCAAGCGTAAAGTATTCTCCGGGGACTAGGCCATTGCTTCCGCATTATCAGAAGTCCCGGGATAATACCCCTGATATCACTAAGCATAAAGACTTAGTATCTCAGAAAGAGGGGTCCTTCAAACAAGATTTCGGGGGTTACCCATATATCCGAGAAATGTTCCCCACGATATAAGCAAGTTTGAAATTTAGGTTTATATCTCGTCACAATCTACTAAATGTACAAAAACCTACTGGCACATCATCAGTGAGACCATTTATCACATTTTTCTTTCCATTTCTTTAGCATGCTGTGATCGTCCACTGATGTACTATCATTTCCTCTTTTATACAACAAAACTCAATTTTGATTTTATCATGTTTTTGTCTTTTTCAAATTTTCAAATGTTTTTGGATTTTCTGAAAAGAAAATTTTTACTCCCCCTAAAATGCAAACACATTTTAAGAAATTTGAAAACAAACTATACAATTAAATTGACAACTGATATCAAATCACTTCAATTCGCCATTCACTTGGCATAAACAATCAGAACTCCCCCTCACAACAAACTATTTTCCCATTGTGATTTCAAAACACTTAAGTTTGTTTTAATCAAATGGTTTTTCCGGAAAATTAGTTTTGTTGATTTTCAAACCACTTGTAGGTTAGGGGATAAACTCATCATTTTGTTCTCCAAAATACCACTTGTAAGTATGATCCAATCAAGTTCAACTTAATGACCTTGATTAACCACTTGTAAGATGAAAACCTTCTTCAACCACTTGCAGGTTCACTCGTCAATCAAACCACTTGTAAATCAACATATAACAATATAAAGATATCACCTGCAGAATTACCAACCAAACACTTCAAGAATAATGCCGATTCCTGCTCCACTCTTACCAACCTGGGAGCTCCGACAAGTCAGGAATTTATGGTGAAAATGCTGTCACCCAAGCCTGACCAGCCTTGGGATGATTTTGGTGGCAAACATCTGTCCCACCAACATTTTGATTTGTAAAATTCTTGAGCATCCTTCACTTTCCTGTCAACCATCTTTCCAAAAATATGTTTAACATTTCCATTAAACACCTTTTCAGCATCAAATTCTTTCTTATCAGCAAAGAATTGACCTGATATCTTAAATCTATCTTTTGATTTTAGATTATCTTTTGACAATGGTGGAAAATTTTCCTCGTTCAACTCAGGAACGGAATTATCAACCTTTTTCTCAACACATGACTCTTCTGATTTTATGGAATCAGATTCATTGTCAGAACTTCTTTCAGATTTTACAACCCAATTTTTTTTGTTTAAATCAACTCTTCTTTTATAAAAACGTTTTGAACTTTCACCTTCTTCGGAAGTTGAATTTTCAAACACTTTCGATTTCTCAGTTGATTGTTTCTTCTCAAAGACAAGTTTTTCTTTTAGTTTTGAGTTAGAAGTAACTTCCTGTTTTGTGTTGTTGGACTGTTGGCAATTCCAAGCAATATGTCCAACTTTTTGGCACTTAAAGCAAGTTCTTCTGTCAACTCTTTGAGCAAACTTCTTCACATTCCTCTTTACCTCAGCAAGAAACTCTTGGTTTGACTGTTTCCAGAATGGTTTCTTCAGCTCATCTTCAGAACTTCCTCCTGCAACAAATGTTGTTTTTGGTTTATAATTTTTCTCATTTTTATAATTTTCTGAAGAATTAAAACCAAGACCTTTCTTTTTGAAATTACTGTTATGGTTTGGTTTCTTTTGAAAACCATAACCAGAACCGTAACCCTTTTTCTTGTTCAATCTCTGTTGAACTCTTGAAGTGTACTTTTTAGGTTTTTCATGAAGATTTAAATCTTTTATTTTAGAAATATTAATTTCTGTTAATTTGAAAACCTGTTTGATCATTTCAGTTTTGACACTTCTTATTGGAAATTCCTCATCAGAATATAATTTGTCTGGATCATTCAAAGTATAAGCCACTTTGATTGATCCGTCATTCAAATTAGATTTTGATAACAAGAATTCTTTATTGTAAACCCTTTTAACCGGTGAACTCGGACTCTTTTCTGACGAACTCGAACTTTCAGATTTAGACTCCGGTTTTGACTCTTCATCCATATCTAACACCTGATCGACCATTTTCTTTAATAACTCAGACTCATGATCAGTGTCAGACGCTGTGAATGTGACATCAATATTGTCTGGTAATTCATCAATGATTTCAGACTTTAACTTGATGTTGACTGCCTTTTTTAGACGCTCCTCGTTAGGATTCCTGGGTGAGTAACTTTCATGGATCGGGGGCGGACACTTGTTATACTTGACACCATGTTTCTTACCAGTATCCGTTTCTTTTGTCTTTTCATCCATGAAAGCTTCAAGACCTGCAACAGTAGGATAAACTCGGTCAATCAAATAATCACATGTTGTATAACTCAACAATAATCTTTTTATTCTTTCACTTTCAATCTTTTCGAGTTCCACTTCTTTCTTCAACTGTGCACAATCTTCAATATACTCATTAATGACTTTCTGCTTTGTCATCAATGTAGCGTTCATCTTTGTCATTGCGGTCTCAATCTTAAAATTTGTCTTTTTCAGACTATTTACTGTGTTGTTTAGGACATCATATGATTCCTTCACATACTTCACATCAGACAGTAAAATTTCTTTAATCTTCTCCAAATCAGCAATCTTCTTATCTTTCTCCTCACAAACTTGGCAAGATTCTAAACACTTCAAACATGGTTTTTCAACTTCAACCACTTTTTCAACTATCTTTTCAACCTCAACAGTCTTCTCAACTTCAACAATTTTTTCTACCTCAACTATTTTTTCGAATTCAACTATTTTCTCCACCACTTTCTCTACTTCAATGATTTTTTCTATCACTTTCTCAGTTGCTGACTCAACATTTGCTTCTCCAGCTTCTGTCTTTGCTTTTTCACCAGCAAGGATTCTTACTGCTTCCAGTTCTTTCCTCAATCTGTCAATCTTCTTCTGATAGAGCAACTCAACTTTATCTGCAAAAAAAAAAATTAAAACTAGTAGGATTTATGCCTTTTCTAGCTTTGTTGAGATGTTCTTCTTCATCATCGGTATTCACATCACTTCCAAGATATGGAAAAATTGGAATTCTTTTCTGACTAGCTTCAACTTCACCCAGAATTCTAGCAACAAGAGCTGAACCAGGTATGTATTTGTCCCAACTAAATCCCTCTGCAACTTTTTCATCATCTTGATGAATAAGTAAAGCTTTCTTCTTTCTTTCTTCAATAACACGAGCAGGTGCAGTTTGCGGTTGTTGAGCAATCTGATGGAAAATTGATTTCTGATAATAATTGTTCTTTTCTTGATTCTCGGTTACTTCTTGGTTTTTACACTCTCGTTTAAAGTGTCCCTTTCCTTTGCAACGAAAACAAGTTACTTTTGACTTGTCAAATCCTAATGGAGAATTAGCCAATCCCCTAAACTCATCTATTCCTGTGATTTGTTGAAATTTTTCTTCACGTCTAACAGCACTAGCCATACACCATTTCACATCCATCAACTCAAGTTCCTCTGCATCAATTTGGTCATAATCTTCTTTTGTAAGCATCAGATTTCCAATCTTGCCAGCAATCAAACTTTCATAAGATTCCAACATAGCAACGGGTGATGCCTTGTGTTGCTTGGCTATTTCTGGAGATAAATTCTGACCATTTTGAATGTTTAAAGTGACATTGCATTGAAGATTTGTTGAGTTCTGTCTTTGAGAACTTGAATATGAAGATGAAGATCCACTGCTCTGTGTCACATTACTACTCTTTGTTCCAGATGAACTGTCAGCACTAAAACCAGTTTGAATCTTTGGACTAGGGTTGGGGGTAACCTCAAACTTGTTCCCTCTGTAATACAAACTGACATCTTGTTTGGCATTTGGATTTGTCATGATAGCAGTTTTCTGAATATCCAATTCATGCTCCTCAATTTTCTGAATAAACTGTGCCAGATTCATATTCTCAGACTTTCTCATGTGTTTCACAATCATCAAATATGTTCCCCATTTTTGCTGTGGTAATGCATCAGTAAGTTTATCCACCCATTCTTCATCATCTTTCTTTATATCCAATCTTCCCATTTCCAAAACCAGGTGACAATATCTATCAATAGTCTGCTTCGTTGTTTCGTGATCGAAGGCTACAAACATATCAAATGATTTCTTCAGCAATGCCTTTCTGTTCTTGATCATATCTGCACTTCCTTTAAACTTTTGAATCAATGCATTCCAAATCGATCTAGCAGTACCCTCATGCTGAAGTAAAACAAAATATCTTCCTTAATTGCTTGTTGAAGAATACTGATCATCATTTTCTCACTTGTATATTTCAATTTGTCAGCTTCCGTAAAATCACAAAATCCCTTTTCAAGCCCACGTTCATTTTTCGGTTTTTTCGTAATCTTTCTCCAACGCACACCATCCATCAAATTTGTAAGCTTGTACCCAGTTCTCAAAGCGATTCTGCCACCCTTTAAAATCTTCAATGTACATAAGTTTTGGCGGTTTCTGGTGAGTTCCCGTTTCATTCTCACTGTACAATGTTTCAGCAGCAGTAACAGGTGCAATCGGTGTAGGAAACGCAATGTAAAAATCCTCGTCCATGTTTTGGAAAATTTTTCACACAAACACAATTTCAAGCGAAATACTACAATAAAGCGAAATAACCTGAAGCAAAATAACTGATTTCGCTTGAAACAATATGCACTCAAGTGAAATATCAACTTGAAGCGAAATCAGATAGATTTTCAAGCGAAATAATGAACTCGAGCGAAATAAGATCAAATTATCAATCGAAATAAGGATTTCAAGCGAAATTAACCTGCTGATTTCGCCTGAAATGTTGCTGACATCATCAATTCGATCTGTTTTCAAACGAAATTAAGAATTTGATCAAGTTTTAATCTGATTTTAGGTCTAAAACTCTCAAGGATTACTTAAAACACAGTTTCGCACTTAATTTGTGAAATTCAAGACTTTTTGATCGTGAAAACTTGTTCAATATCAAAAAGAAGGTGTAGAATTGTTAGGATATGAGGCTTTCATGATTGTGTTTGTTTGTGATGTTTGAACAAATCAAATAGATATGAGTAGTTTTAAGTGCAGTGGAAATGGATAACAAACATTGTAAACACAATCAAAGGAGCAAATAGTTTTGAGAAAGCATATGCAATTCATTTAGTCAAAAGATTTACAATAAGAATCAAATGATTACAGATATGCTTACATACTAAGCTCCCCCTCAGCCAGATACTTCAGGGTTGGTTGCACAAGATGAAAGGATTGAATTGAGGAGAAGAACTCACTCAAAACGATCAAATGTAACAGTACAGAGTACTGTCATATTTATAAGCAAACCAAACCACTGATGTACCTCAGCTGACGTCACCATGATAGTGACATCTAACAGCCTAACAACTTATAAACACTGGTCTATAAAACTACTGATGTCTAACAACTGATTGATAATTAAATACAAAACAAGTCTAACACTGTTCGCGTTCCACTGTTGTAGCCTAAGCACTGATTACTTGAACATCAGTGCTTTCTTCAAAAGGTGATCAGTCTTTGAATGAGCAGTGCTTGGGTCTTCAGCAGTACTTAAGAGACAGCAGTAGATAGAGCTCAATGTTTGCCTTTTAGCAGTCTTTAGTTGTTTCATCAGTGTTTGGTTCATCAGTTGTTCTTCTGAGCAGTAGATAGAGTGTATCAGCAGATAGGTAACCACTGTCAAGGGGAGAGCTTAGAGTAAACGTCTGCTTATTGTGAATCCACTGTTGTGAATAGGTTTTGGCTTTACATTATCTGTTCCTCTGGTAGGGTTCAATCCCAACAAGAATTCAGAAAATGAGGCTGTTTTGGCAAGAACTCTTCTTCCTGAGCTCTGATACCACTTGTAGGATCGAGTTGTGACCCAAACAAGTCAATCAGAAGAGCTCTAGTGTAATAACCCTCGGTAAAACCAATACCCTCATAATATTTCTTACACCCTATTATATCTTAAAATATTCTAATATGTCTCATAATACACCCTGTATGTGAAAACCGAGCCCAAAATATGTTATAGTTTATAAAATAAATTAAAAATCTAAAAATGTAAGTTGAAGCGGGCCGCGTAAGACCTCACCTCAACCTTACGCGGGCCGCGACAGATCATCACACGCGATTACACCAGAGGCTGACACGTGTCGACATCGTGGCGGACCTACTAGCTGACCCAGCTAAGCTACTGAGTTGACTGATGTTGACGCGGGCCGCGTAAAGGTCCCTTATCATTTATGCGGGCCGCGACAGATCCAGATTACACAACTATAAATAGATAGCATCAGATTACAATTTCCGTCGCTCACATTTCAATCTCAATCTCGAATTCTCTGATATTTGGCATAATTTTCAAGTATAATACCCCCTAATTAGCGAGGTTCTGCTCCGTTGTAAGTATTATAACCCCAGTTTCATAATAGTTACGCTGCCCGATTGATTTAGGGTTCCGTAACAACTGTCGTGGTTCTGCCCGACGTAGTTGTTGGAATGCCATCTCGGGGAGGGTATTATTAATATTTTCAAAGGGTTATGATACTAACCAATGTACATTTGTATAAATTATAGATTATATCCAGGAAATCCTTCCGAAAAGCCTAAGATAGCAATGTGAGTTTATCCTCTTTTTGTTAATGTTTTTGGAATGTTTTACAAAACCTTAATTATTTTACAATGCGATTAAGCAGTGATTGAGTCTTTGTAGTTCTTCAATTACTGCCGGTATTTGGGGTTTTGTATACAAAATTTATTACTTGCGAGTAGTAAGTCGGAATGACAGTACGTTACCATTGGACGACGAGTAGCCAATGTGTAATATGACCCACAAGTCAAGGAATGACAGTACTGATTGAGTAATTGTGTAGAAATAAACAATGTGATCGCTCTCAATACTGTGTTAATTGATAAAATGTTTCTTGATTAAACTGGGATTCACTCACCAGTATTTCCCGCTGACAAAATATTTTTAAAACATGTTTCAGGTAACACAATGTGAAAGCCAACTGGGAAAAAGCCAGCTCGAGAGCACTGACGGCTTGGAAAATAAGTGGCTATAAAAGTTATCTAAGAAACAATGTTTTAAATTAAATAAAATAGGGTTTGTCCCTATAAATGTATTGTAATAAGAAACTTGGGTTTTGCCCATGTTATTAATATCAAATATGGTGGATTTACTCTGATAAACATTTCCTAACTACGGTCCTGATGTAAATTCCGCTGCGAGATTAAATAACCTGATACCACCACTACTGAGTTCACGTCCGCCCGTTCCCGGGACAGATAAGGGATCGGGGGTTGCGACAGAAGGTGGTATCAGAGCCTAGCCACTGGTCTGAGCCAAAGAAGTGTTCTGCAGACACTTAAATTTTAAATTTTGTGTTAAGGAAATGAATTACGGAAATACATGCATAACTGTAATTATGTGTTATTTGACTATTTGTTAGTTTTCAGTATGAGTGATCAAGGACCATCAGACGTGAATCGTTAGTTAGCTGATTCACCTAGGAGTGAAGGTACATCATCACAGCCTGCCCTTTCCGGGTATTCTGCTGATCAGGAGGAGGGAATATTTGCCTTTAGAGCTCAATCTGAAGAACCATTTCCTACTAAGCAACGAGGATGGTTCAGTAAAGAAGCTTTTGCTCGTAGGAAGAGAATGCGAAAATTGCAACAGCAAAGAGCGTTAGCAGCTATTAAGCGAGAGACAGATGCCCATACTCAAGATATGCTAAATAGAAGCCTAGCTAATTTCCATATCTTAGCTACGACTGCTGCTGACCCAAGTCTGGAACAATTAGTACCCCCACAACCACAAAACCCAGAACAACCCATGGAGATAGAAAATCAGGAAAACCAAGTAGAGATGCACGATTTTAACCCAGAAGAAATCCCAAGGGTACCTGCACCAAACCCTCTAGACCCGAATTACGACCCCTGGTGGGACGACAATAGGGATTTTGTGCAACATTATCCTATCCAGGATTATCCACCCATACAGAATATAGAAGCTTACCCAGGTATTGACCCTTTAGATCCTTATTACCAAGATGATTATATTAGGGAAATATTAGAGGATCCTTACCAATTTCAGGCACATACACCCCCATATCAGGAACATGTACCCCAGATTCCAAACCCAGTCTGAGAACCTGCACCCCCAATGAGTGCAGAAAACGTGCAAGAACTTAGGACTTTCGTGGAGGAAATCTTAGAAAGCAGTGAGAGAATGCGTCAGGTGGGAGAGCGTCTCGTATGGAAATACGATGAGCGCAATATGGATTTTTGGATAAATCCATATCCGTGAATGTGAGAATGGAAGAGATGGTAGTAATAATAATAATAAAAATAAAATATGTGTGTACGGATGCATATTACTATTTTATTTCTGTTGGTATTGTAATCTTTATTTCTGTACTAGTGTGTAATAGACGCATAGTATATGAAAAAGAGTATAGTCGCAATGATCGACGGTTTTGGTAAAAATGCGCGTCATGTGATTAACTATATTAAGATATTAATTGTGATATTAATATGGATACTTGTTTAAAATTCAGATGGCCGACGAAGGAAATCAAGGAAATTTGAATAATGATAACCAGAGTAACATTAACGTGGTTAATGAGAATCCAAGCATCAATAACAATAACAATCAAGTGGACAATAGTGCTATCCAACACATAGTAGCACAAGGAATTATAGATGCAATGCCATTTATACTTCAAACTGTTAAAGATGCTGACAATAAAAGTAAGCATAGTAGTAAGCGACCAAGTGAACCAGAAAACAGCGTTAACAATGGACATGTACTTCAAATGCCCATTCCAAAAAGAAGAAGAACCGTGCCTAACGGTTGTTCTTATAAGGAATTCTGGTCTTGTAAACCAATGGAATTCTCGGGCAATGAAGGGGCCATTGCAACCCTACGCTGGATAGAAAAGACTGAGGGAGTCTTAAGAATAAGTAAATGTGCTGAAGAAGATAAGATAATGTTTGCTTCTAATCTGTTTAAGAATGCAGCACTAGAATGGTGGAACACTATCCTCCAAACAAAAGGAAGTGATAGAACCTATAATATGGAATGGGAAAAGTTTAAGGATAAGGTAGAAAGGAAATTCTGCCCTCCAAATGAAAAAGAACAGATAGCAAACAAATTCCTAAACCTTAGGATGACTGGTGTGGATAGTAAGGGATACACTAAAATATTCTTTGAATATGCTAGAATAGTGCCAACTCTTGCTTCGCCAGAACCAGTGTTAATTTCCCGTTATATATGGGGATTAATTGGGGAGACAAGACACGTGGTCAAGGCAGCTAGACCTCAAACCATAGAAGAAGCTGTAAAACTAGCCAATACCTTGACAGATGAATTAGTCCGTACCCGAGAAGAGGATCAAAGAAGGAGCCTAAACCAGAAGTTAACTCAAGAATTTCGTTCTAGAAATTCTAACCGTGGAAGAAATGTAGGTTCTACCTCTGCACCCTACTGTAGGAATTGCAAAAGGAAGCATTCAGGAAAATGCTCTATATACTGTAACTTTTGCAAGATATCTGGACATAAGGAAGAAAACTGCAGGAAGAAAAACAGCAGGATATGCTACAATTGCGGAGAACAAGGTCACATCAAGCCTAATTGCCCAAAATTAGCTCCAGCTGCAGACAACAAGAATACTAAAAATGCTAGAGCATTTGTTTTGACTGCAGATGAGGCCAAATTGATTCCAGATGTCATAGCTGGTACGTTTTTAGTTAATGATGTTTTTGCTAAAGTATTATTTGACTCTGGTGCAAACCAAAGTTTTATTAATACATCGTTTTGCAAATTTCTAAATCAGTCATTAACTAAACTACCACAAGAATGCATAGTAGAAACAGCTAATGGAGAAACCGTTAGAATTTCTGAAATCTTGCAGGGAGCAAGCATAGAAATTTTAAATCAGAAATTTATTGCAAATCTTTATCCTATGAATCTGATAGATGTTGTTTTAGGAATGGATTGGTTAATAGCCAATAAAGCTAGTATTTTATGTGATAAAAAGGAAATTCAAGTAAATTCACCAAAAGGTAAAACGATCACAATTAAAGGAGATAAGCCCTCTAGATCCACAAAATTCATATCTGTGATGAAAACTGCAAGTTGTATGAGAAAAGGTTCTATAGTGTATTTGATTTCTATAATCACTAACACTAAAGGAAAGGATTTAAAAGATATATCAGTAGTATCGCAGTTTTCAGATGTATTTCTAGAAGAATTACCAGGACTACCGCCGGATAGAGAAGTTGAGTTCAGAATCCATTTGATACCAGGAACATCACCAATTGCCAAAGCACCTTACCGTTTGGCACCTGCAGAAATGAAAGAATTAAAGAAACAATTGGACGAATTGTTGGAGAAAGGATTTATACAGCCAAGTTCATCGCCATGGGGAGCGCCGATACTATTTGTTAAAAAGAAGGACGGATCAATGCGTATGTGCATTGACTACCATGAATTAAACAAAGTCACGATTAAGAATCGGTACCCATTACCGAGAATCGATGATTTGTTTGATCAGCTACAAGGAGCTCGATTTTTCTCTAAAATCGATTTAAGGTCAGGATATCATCAATTAAAGGTACAGGAAGAGGATATTCCTAAAACCTCATTTAGAACAAGGTATGGTCATTATGAATTTACTGTCATGCCATTTGGTTTAACCAATGCCCCAGCTGCATTTATGGACATGATGAACCGAATATGTAAGCCATATTTGGATAAATTCATAATTGTATTCATAGATGATATTCTAATTTACTCTAAAAGTAAAGAAGATCATGCAAAGCATTTGCACGCACTTTTAAGTTTGTTAAGAAAGGAAAAGCTTTATGCTAAGTTTTCAAAATGCGAATTTTGGTTAGAACAGGTACAATTCCTTGGACACCTAGTCAATCATGAAGGAATTCATGTAGATCCAACAAAGATTGAAGCAATTACCAAATGGAAAACCCCTGAATCACCAACTGAGGTTAGAAGTTTCTTAGGATTGGCCGGTTATTATAGAAGATTTATTCAAGATTTTTCTAGAATAGCCATTCCCTTAACTAAGCTAACCTGTAAATCTGTTAAGTTTGAATGGGGATTAAAACAAGAAGAAGCATTTAGAATCCTTAAGCAAAGATTAACACATACACCCATACTAGCATTACCAGAAGGAACTGAAGATTTCGTAGTCTATTGTGATGCTTCTAAATTAGGTTATGGATGTGTGTTGATGCAACGTCAAAAAGTTATAGCCTATGCATCTAGACAACTTAAGAATCATGAAGAGAATTATTCAACTCATGATTTAGAATTAGGAGCTATAATTTTTGCTCTTAAGATTTGGAGACATTACCTTTACGGTAGTAAGTTTACCATATTTACTGATCACAAATGTTTAAGGTATGTTTTCGGGCAGAAAGAGTTAAATATGAGACAAAGACGTTGGATGGAATTTCTTAGTGATTATGATTGTGATATCCAGTATCATGAAGGAAGAGAAAATGTAGTGGCAGATGCTTTAAGCCGAAAGTATCATGAAAAGCCAAGAAGAGTACGTTCTCTTAAATTAAATCTGCAAGTAGATTTAAATGAACAAATAAGAGAAGCACAAGAATCAGTAATCAAGGATGATTCTGAAAAATTAAAAGGGATGTTAAAAGAATTAAAACAAGGAACAGATAGAATTTGGAGATTCCATGAAAAGAGAATGTGGATACCTAAATTAGGAAACCTGCGTAACCGTATATTAGAAGAAGCTCATAAGTCTAAGTATACGATGCATCCAGGAAGTGACAAAATGTACCAGGATTTAAGGAAAAATTTCTGGTGGATAGGAATGAAAAAGGACATAGCAGTCTATGTTTCTAAATGTTTAACTTGTTCACAAGTTAAAGCTGAACATCAGAAACCCTCAGGTTTGTTACAGCAATTAGAAATGCCAGTTTGGAAATGGGAATTTATAACCATGGATTTTGTTACTAAATTACCCAAAACTAGGAAAGGAAATGATACAATCTGGGTGATTGTAGATAGACTAACTAAGTCAGCTCATTTCTTACCAATGAAGGAAACAATTAGTATGGAACAATTATCTAAATTGTATGTAAATGAAATTGTTTCTTTACATGGCATTCCTTTATCAATTGTTTCTGATAGAGATAGTCGCTTTACATCTCATTTTTGGTCAAGTTTCCAAAAGGCAATGGGAACCAAGTTAAGGTTAAGCACAGCTTATCATCCTCAAAGAGACGGACAAAGTGAAAGAACAATTCAGACAATGGAGGACATGCTTAGAGCTTGTGTAATTGATTTTGGAGGTAATTGGGATGATCACTTACCTTTCATAGAATTTTCTTATAATAATAGTTATCACACAAGTATCAATGCTGCACCATTCGAAGCACTTTATGGACGAAAGTGCCGAAACCCAGTCTGTTGGGCAGAAATTGGGGAAAAACAACTATCTGGACCTAAGATAGTACAAGAAACAACTGACAAGATTATTCAAGTCAAGGAACGACTGAAAGCAGCACGTGATCGACAAAGGAGTTATGCCAATAACCGACGAAAGCCGTTGGAATTTCAAGTAGGAGATAAAGTATTGTTAAAAGTCTCTCCTTGGAAAGGAGTGGTAAGATTCATCAAACGGGGAAAGCTAAGTCCCAGGTATGTTGGACCTTTCAAGATTATTAGAAAAATAGGACATGTAGTCTATCAGCTACAACTGCCAGAGGAAATGGCAGGAATACATGATGTGTTTCATGTATCTAATCTTAAGAAATGTTTAGCTGATGAATCACTAATAGTGCCTCTTAAGGATATAGAGGTAAATGAAAAACTCAAATTTGTAGAGAGGCCTCTACAGATTGAAGACAGGAAAGTCAAGAATCTCAAACACAAAAGACTAGTTCTAGTCAAAGTGAAGTGGGACTCCAAAAGAGGACCAGAGTACACATGGGAATTAGAATCAAAAATGCAAAGGAAATATCCGCATTTATTCCAGTAGATCTCGAGGACGAGCTCTAAAACAAGGTGGGGAGAATGTAACAACCCTCGGTAAAACCAATACCCTCATAATATTTCTGACACCCTATTATATCTTAAAATATTTAATATGTCTCATAATACACCCCGTATATGAAAACCGAGCCCAAAATATGTTATAGTTTATAAAATAAATTAAAAATCTAAAAATGTAAGTTGAGGCGGGCCGCGTAAGACCTCACCTCAACCTTACGCGGGCCGCGACAGATCATCACACGCGATTACACCAGAGGCCGACACGTGTCGACATCGTGGCGGACCTACTAGCTGACCCAGCTAAGCTACTGAGTTGACCGATGTTGATGCGGGCCGCGTAAAGGTCCCTTATCGTTTGTCCCTATAAATGTATTGTAATAAGAAACTTGGGTTTTGCCCATGTTATTAATATCAAATATGGTGTTTTTACTCTGATAAACATTTCCTAACTACGGTCCTGATGTAAATTACGTTGCGAGATTAAATAACCTGATACCACCACTACTGAGTTCGCGTCCGCCCGTTCCCAGGACAGATAAGGGATCGGGGGTTGCGACATCTAGTCTGTTTCAGAGGCAGAAACTAAGAAACAGACATGAAAAAAAGCTTGTTTCACTAATAATTGTCTTGTATATTGATTATAATCAATTTACAGATCAAACGACGCGTCGGCAGCACTTCGGTACCGGAATGATGAAAGTTACAACTGATTTCGCTTAGGACCTATTTATAGGGTTTGTCCCTATAAATGTATTGTAATAAGAATGTTTGTCCCTAACAATGTTTTAAATTAAATAAAATAGGGTTTGTCCCTATAAATGTATTGTAATAAGAAACTTGGGTTTTGCCCATGTTATTAATATCAAATATGGTGGTTTTACTCTGATAAACATTTCCTAACTACGGTCCTGATGTAAATTCCGTTGCGAGATTAAATAACCTGATACCACCACTACTGAGTTCGCGTCCGCCCGTTCCCGGGACAGATAAGGGATCGGGGGTTGCGACATCTAGTCTGTTTCAGAGGCGGAAACTAAGAAACAGACATGAAAAACAGCTTGTTTCACTAATAATTGTCTTGTATATTGATTATAATCAATTTACAGATCAAACGACGCGTCGGCAGCACTTCGGTACCGGAATGATGAAAGTTACAACTGATTTCGCTTAGGACCTATTTATAGAGATGGGGTTTCGCTTGAAGGTGACAAGTGTCAGTTCAAGCGAAATCACTTATGTTGATTTCTGTCACACCCCGACCGCGTAAAACAACAAATCGCGGCGGAAACATCGGGGCGTGTTGCAACAGAATTAATGTTTCATAACCATGGATATCAAAAGTGTTTCGTTTTATTAAACATTGAGTAATTACATCGTCTGGAAATCTAAATACACTATTTAAACATAGTCTATCATTGTTATTGAGTCACTAAGGCCTTGTCCAGTCCTATGTGAGCATGCATCTTATCAATCGATATCATCCAACAATACCTGAAACATATGTGAAAACGAGGTCAGCAAAGAAATGCTGGCGAGTACATAGGTTTTGTGAAAATAAGATTCATGACTTCTGTTTAAGAAAAATGTTTAGTCATGAACCTTGTAATTTGCTTTGTCTTTGTAAATCATTTGAAAAATAATAAGTTCGGATGATAAGTATAAATAAGAAAATAATGCATGATTAAATGAATAACCATGTAAATGAGTTTGCATAAGATAAGTTGTTTATAAATCAATGTCTTGTGAAAAGTATGTTATTTGTATAAAATGTTCTATGTCTCAAACTGAAATGATTCAAATAACGCTATGATATGTAATACCATACAAACACTTATATATAGGAAGTACCAGCGGCGTATCCACCATGTTTGTATCATATTACACACGCATCGTTACTTAATCACTTAACCAAACCATACCAAACAATGTAAAATGTCTATGTTTAAATAAATTGTCAAATGTCTATGTCAAATATCCCTGTCAAATGTCTATGTTAAATATCCATGTCAAATGTCTATGTCAAATATCCATGTATGGCAAGTGAAATGTCTCAACTAAACCATATGCACAAAAACAAAGTATTGAAGTAAAACTTGGTTTAAATCAAAGTTATGCTTTGTGGGAAATGCATGATCAAATGTCAATCATGTTAAAATGTTTACCCAATCGTTAACCCATTTTGTAAAATCGTTCTAGTCGTTCTTGTTTTAATTGTGAAACTACTTTATGGTCGATTCTCTAATAACATTCAAACCTTCTTGACGCGTTCCTCGCTCCATCTCGCTCTCGCTCTCGTTCTTAACAAACCCTTACCAAAGGATAAGTTAATTATTACAGATTCAGTCGCTACCCACAACCCCCACACATAACAATGGGTGCAGTAAATAACGGGATTTGTCAGATCCTATGGTACCATAACCTAATACTGGTCGGCTTGATCATTGCTAATGAATGTCATCGGTCATGTAAACTACAACCAACAAGTTTGTTCACTTTTTGAAATTGTTATTAGTTTTTGAAATCATTGTATTCGTTCTTGAAATCATTGTTAGCGTTCTTGAAATAATTGTTATTGTTCTTGAAACCATATTGTAATTGTTCTTGAAACCACATAGTAATTGTTATTGAAATCATTGATAAAGCATTTAGCACATATGAGTCACCCCAAAACAGTTGAAAATAGTAAAAGAGGGGAATAATGTACTCGCCTGAGAATGCTTGGAGGTCTTGAACAACAACCAAACAAAGCTTGAGGGAGCACGGAATCAGTCGGCAAGCTAAAACTATATAAATAAACCGGACTTAAATCGGGAGATCGGATAGGATGAGGCTTGGCAAACCAAATGAGTATTGGAACTCATATGATATGGTTTAACAAGGCCTACATACTACAATGAGACTAACCTAAGTGCTTTCGACCCATCGCGACTCATTAAGGTAACTTATGCTACTTTAACGCGTCGTGCGCGTGAAACGCGTTCGGACCGTCTAACTAGTCCTATGACAAGTGTTATATGCCTAAACATGTTACATAATCAGTTATGTGACAAAAGTTTAGGTTACATATGCTTAATTACCAATTTATACATGAAAAGGGTATTCTGGTAATTTACCTAAGGCACATAAACTACCTATCATACAACTACTCAAACGATGTGACCATAGGATATAACCTCGGAAGGTTATTCCCTACCTACTATGGTCACCTAATGTGTTTGGTCGGATCCTAATGATCGACCAAACTGGGTCGGGTTCGAGGTATAAGCGATTCATCAGATCGCTTACCCTACGACCCTAGACAACGTGGTAATCAGTGGGCATAGTCCCAAGGGACTATGACCAACGTGATTACACTCACGTTGCGAAGTTCAAAAGAACTTCGCATTGACCATTACTGGTCAACGCTGAAAGTCAAACAAAGTTTGATTTTCTGACTCAAAAAGCAATAAAATAAGGAAAAGAACTAAAGAAGACTTACGAAGGGTCCCCGAATGCTAACCTCGATTCAAAAATCTCAGGTATGAAACAATAGTTTCAACTTAGAGTTTCTCAAATCAAAGTTCTAGTGATTTTAGCAATGGGGGTGGATGGGTATTTATAGGAATACCCGAACCGTTAAGATCGTTTCATGGAAAACGTGCCTTAATCCCATCCGTACATGTGTTGAAATGTCATGGTGTTTAGGTGTTTAAATTCCATCCATACATGTGTTGAAATGTCATGGTGTTTAGGTGTTTAAATTCCATCCATACATGTGTTGAAATGTCATGGTGTTTAGGTGTTTAAATTCCATCCATACATGTGTTGAAATGTCATGGTGTTTAGGTGTTTAAATTCCATCCATACATGTGTTGCAAAGTCATGGTGTTTAGGTGTTTAAATTCCATCCTTATCCGCTGACTAAGCATTGTTAGAATGTGTGGTTGTGAATTAAACAACGGCTAATACATCGAATCTGGTCCCGAATGCGAAAAACGATCCAAATGACGTGACGAATGGATTTTTCTTATGGCGAACACTAAAATAAAATATTTTAGTGCTTACATAAATTTTTGGATGTCCGGATGTATTCAGAACGTAAGTTATGCGCGAAAATGCAAACTTGTGCACTTTTTGACACTTTTAGTCCCTGAATGACCCAAAAGTTTATTTTAGCACACCGAACCCCTCAAAGCCTATTTCTAAGCTATGTAAAGGATATTTATGGTATGTTTAACTTATGGTCATGTTCCGGAAGGTCTGTTACAGTTCAAATTGGCATACTTTCGCAGTTTGTCAACTTTAGTCCCTGTAAGCGATTTAACTTGATTTCACCACACCAAACCTTCCAAAACTTATATATAAGTTATGTAAAGGTTATTCAAGGTATGTTAAGCCTATTTCACTATTCCGGAGTGTTCGTTGGATTAAACTGGTTATATTTACGCATTAGTGCGCGTATAACCTTCCAGAAAGCGATTTAGAGTTTGAAATCGAACAAGAGTTGATATGTGCAAAAGATACACATATTTATACAAGTCCAAAGTATGAAATACAATATTTCATTGGTTTGGCATTTCTTTGATGGCCGTGGAGGCACAGGTGTTACAGTCTCCCCTACTTTAGGAAATTTCGTCCCGAAATTTATTTAGAGGAAAGTTGTGAGAGCTTGAAAACATGAAATTGAAAAGATCGAACAACATTGGTTAGGGTTCTTGAACTTCTAGGAACCTTAATAACATTATGTTTGCAATGTAAGAGGGATACTTATATACAAGTATATGAAGCATCATTGGTGCGTCCACCGTACCTCCATTACATCGTTGTCATTTTGTTATTGTTGTCGCTATCGGTTCTTACACATAATAAATCTTACTGGTTTTCTGTGCACTAAATTTCATAATTATGTACGCGTCCATAATTAGACAATTCCTTGCCCAGTTCACACAGTCTATTTTATAATGTGTAGTGGAAAACCAAATGAACATTCTTATGATGAGTGTGACTAGACCCCATAGAGTCCTTTTAATTAAATCAATAAATGATCTAAATAGACTATCAAGGAGCCTGTCCAGCTACATCACTAGATGTCGTTCTTTAACCAAATTGTGAATCAATCTTTTTGACTAGACCACTAAAAGGGTCTCTTATCGAACCATGGAGTGGTACCATATAACCCAAGGGTCTTAACTACAACGTAGAAGCCCATAAAGATTAAGGTAGTACCTTTTGAATATCCTACTATGAATCCATCATATGAAGATATGAAAGATTCTATGAGGATTTGGATAACGAATATCCAGAGTATACAAAAACACAAAAATCATAGAGGAGAACACATAAACATATATCACATAACCACAAAATTGTTTGTTAATTTGTCTTGTAAATTGCGTACATGCATTTAAAGCACACTTGGAATCCATTCCGTGGATTTCATTTGGTACTTTAAACGTTATCAAGAATCCAGCTAAAAAGATAGGAAGATTCAAAAAAGAAAATTCGATTTCGATTACTAGGAACCGAAGTGTTCGAATTAAGGTACATAAGGAATCCGATTAAGGACTCTGATTTGAACGATAATCATCCACAAGGATCTAATTGTAAAGATAAAAAGATCCCATATGAATTTTAGAAGTTGAAGATGTTTTGAAACCTTGCACTGGATGTGCTTAGGTCAAAACATGATGTAAAATGCTTATGAAGTTGAGATGCTTGATATGTCAAGGCGACATATGAAGCAGAATTTTGAAGGTTAAGTCGATGTACGAGGAAAATATTTTTGAAAACTGTGCATGGGGTTCTTTTAAGAAAAAATGTGTTTACCGTTTTTGAAACCTTATATATAATACTTTTGAAATAAAGTAGGTGTATTAGATAGATATATTTACAAAAATGTTTTAAAATCATGAGAGATGAATTTTGAAATTATGTATAAGGTTTTTGAAAGACATGAATGATGCTTTTCGAAATCATGCACTTGAGAAGGAAATGTATTGTGTTAATATTGTCTTCAGACTATATGAAATATTTTGAAATTAGAAAGGTTGGTTTTGATAACATGGCCAATGTTTTTGAAATAACATAGACAATGCATCTAGAAAAATTGTTTTCAAACTATATGAAATGTTTTGAGATCATGAAGATTGTTTTGAAATACTGGTACTGTGTATGTTGAAAAATCAAAACGGAATGGGTATGAGATTTGAAAATACCCTTAGTTATCTAACCAAGGATTTAAAGGCACAGATGTGCGAAAAGTACGATTACTCATAATGTCACTTAATTTTTTTGTACTTTATTTCTTAGAGTGAAACGAGTACTTAAAAATTTCGAGGGAATCATGAGCGATCATGGCGAAGTTCTGAGAAGCCTTTCGCTTCTTTGACTTCTTAGGGGATCGTTCATCCATGGTCTTTGATTCCTCGATTGGTTTCTTGGCTGACGGTGTTGTCGCCTAACTAGGTCCTGCCTGTCTTGGTGACTCTTGAGTGGCTTCATCCTGGAGATGATACTTGGCAGTAGTTAATTCAACAGTCTTTAGGACTACTTCGCCTATTCGCTGAGCGAATTTGGCTGCTTGTTCAGATATCTGGGCGTCATCGTGATGAAGAGACATTCTTGAAGAAAAAGAAAGGCATAGGGAGAAACAGGTGAAAGATTATTGGACATTCAAAACAGAATGATAACGCATGAAAATTGCGATCATTTGTTTGTTACCTAAGGCAAACAAATGAGACGGTGACTAATCAAAGTAAATGGGTTAAAAATAATGTATCGCGAAGACATGCTCGCCTATAAGTGAACACTCATCCCAAGAATTCCCAGGTAAGCACAACTGGTCTCGCGTCTGATGAGATGTATACGAAGTGCTTGCCTAGACAGAAAACCCAGAATACAGGCATTCACCCTTCCAGTTTGCACGTGTTCACATTATTTAAAACCCAAAACCTTGAAGAAGTTTTGAAAACTCAAAGGGGTTCAAAACCATATAATAGAGAGTTCAAAACCTAGTAATCAATCATCCTAGAACAGATGATTAGTTTTCAAAGCGGTTTTGAAATTTATGTTCTTGTTGTGGTCGTCACCTAAGGATAGGTGACGGTATTGTTTTATGACTAAACGCAAGTAAACTCGCGTTAGGGTCCTAAGAAGGTTATAGACTAGGTCAAATCATTACTAATAACCTAATTCCCTATAACCATTGGCTCTGATACCATCTTTCTGTCACACCCCGACCGCGTAAAACAACAAATCGCGGCGGAAACATCGGGGCGTGTTGCAACAGAATTAATGTTTCATAACCATGGATATCAAAAGTGTTTCGTTTTATTAAACATTGAGTAATTACATCGTCTGGAAATCTAAATACACTATTTAAACATAGTCTATCATTGTTATTGAGTCACTAAGGCCTTGTCCAGTCCTATGTGAGCATGCATCTTATCAATCGATATCATCCAACAATACCTGAAACATATGTGAAAACGAGGTCAGCAAAGAAATGCTGGCGAGTACATAGGTTTTGTGAAAATAAGATTCATGACTTCTGTTTAAGAAAAATGTTTAGTCATGAACCTTGTAATTTGCTTTGTCTTTGTAAATCATTTGAAAAATAATAAGTTCGGATGATAAGTATAAATAAGAAAATAATGCATGATTAAATGAATAACCATGTAAATGAGTTTGCATAAGATAAGTTGTTTATAAATCAATGTCTTGTGAAAAGTATGTTATTTGTATAAAATGTTCTATGTCTCAAACTGAAATGATTCAAATAACGCTATGATATGTAATACCATACAAACACTTATATATAGGAAGTACCAGCGGCGTATCCACCATGTTTGTATCATATTACACACGCATCGTTACTTAATCACTTAACCAAACCATACCAAACAATGTAAAATGTCTATGTTTAAATAAATTGTCAAATGTCTATGTCAAATATCCCTGTCAAATGTCTATGTTAAATATCCATGTCAAATGTCTATGTCAAATATCCATGTATGGCAAGTGAAATGTCTCAACTAAACCATATGCACAAAAACAAAGTATTGAAGTAAAACTTGGTTTAAATCAAAGTTATGCTTTGTGGGAAATGCATGATCAAATGTCAATCATGTTAAAATGTTTACCCAATCGTTAACCCATTTTGTAAAATCGTTCTAGTCGTTCTTGTTTTAATTGTGAAACTACTTTATGGTCGATTCTCTAATAACATTCAAACCTTCTTGACGCGTTCCTCGCTCCATCTCGCTCTCGCTCTCGTTCTTAACAAACCCTTACCAAAGGATAAGTTAATTATTACAGATTCAGTCGCTACCCACAACCCCCACACATAACAATGGGTGCAGTAAATAACGGGATTTGTCAGATCCTATGGTACCATAACCTAATACTGGTCGGCTTGATCATTGCTAATGAATGTCATCGGTCATGTAAACTACAACCAACAAGTTTGTTCACTTTTTGAAATTGTTATTAGTTTTTGAAATCATTGTATTCGTTCTTGAAATCATTGTTAGCGTTCTTGAAATAATTGTTATTGTTCTTGAAACCATATTGTAATTGTTCTTGAAACCACATAGTAATTGTTATTGAAATCATTGATAAAGCATTTAGCACATATGAGTCACCCCAAAACAGTTGAAAATAGTAAAAGAGGGGAATAATGTACTCGCCTGAGAATGCTTGGAGGTCTTGAACAACAACCAAACAAAGCTTGAGGGAGCACGGAATCAGTCGGCAAGCTAAAACTATATAAATAAACCGGACTTAAATCGGGAGATCGGATAGGATGAGGCTTGGCAAACCAAATGAGTATTGGAACTCATATGATATGGTTTAACAAGGCCTACATACTACAATGAGACTAACCTAAGTGCTTTCGACCCATCGCGACTCATTAAGGTAACTTATGCTACTTTAACGCGTCGTGCGCGTGAAACGCGTTCGGACCGTCTAACTAGTCCTATGACAAGTGTTATATGCCTAAACATGTTACATAATCAGTTATGTGACAAAAGTTTAGGTTACATATGCTTAATTACCAATTTATACATGAAAAGGGTATTCTGGTAATTTACCTAAGGCACATAAACTACCTATCATACAATTACTCAAACGATGTGACCATAGGGTATAACCTCGGAAGGTTATTCCCTACCTACTATGGTCACCTAATGTGTTTGGTCGGATCCTAATGATCGACCAAACTGGGTCGGGTTCGAGGTATAAGCGATTCATCAGATCGCTTACCCTACGACCCTAGACAACGTGGTAATCAGTGGGCATAGTCCCAAGGGACTATGACCAACGTGATTACACTCACGTTGCGAAGTTCAAAAGAACTTCGCATTGACCATTACTGGTCAACGCTGAAAGTCAAACAAAGTTTGATTTTCTGACTCAAAAAGCAATAAAATAAGGAAAAGAACGAAAGAAGACTTACGAAGGGTCCCCGAATGCTAACCTCGATTCAAAAATCTCAGGTATGAAACAATAGTTTCAACTTAGAGTTTCTCAAATCAAAGTTCTAGTGATTTTAGCAATGGGGGTGGATGGGTATTTATAGGAATACCCGAACCGTTAAGATCGTTTCATGGAAAACGTGCCTTAATCCCATCCGTACATGTGTTGAAATGTCATGGTGTTTAGGTGTTTAAATTCCATCCATACATGTGTTGAAATGTCATGGTGTTTAGGTGTTTAAATTCCATCCATACATGTGTTGAAATGTCATGGTGTTTAGGTGTTTAAATTCCATCCATACATGTGTTGAAATGTCATGGTGTTTAGGTGTTTAAATTCCATCCATACATGTGTTGCAAAGTCATGGTGTTTAGGTGTTTAAATTCCATCCTTATCCGCTGACTAAGCATTGTTAGAATGTGTGGTTGTGAATTAAACAACGGCTAATACATCGAATCTGGTCCCGAATGCGAAAAACGATCCAAATGACGTGACGAATGGATTTTTCTTATGGCGAACACTAAAATAAAATATTTTAGTGCTTACATAAATTTTTGGATGTCCGGATGTATTCAGAACGTAAGTTATGCGCGAAAATGCAAACTTGTGCACTTTTTGACACTTTTAGTCCCTGAATGACCCAAAAGTTTATTTTAGCACACCGAACCCCTCAAAGCCTATTTCTAAGCTATGTAAAGGATATTTATGGTATGTTTAACTTATGGTCATGTTCCGGAAGGTCTGTTACAGTTCAAATTGGCATACTTTCGCAGTTTGTCAACTTTAGTCCCTGTAAGCGATTTAACTTGATTTCACCACACCAAACCTTCCAAAACTTATATATAAGTTATGTAAAGGTTATTCAAGGTATGTTAAGCCTATTTCACTATTCCGGAGTGTTCGTTGGATTAAACTGGTTATATTTACGCATTAGTGCGCGTATAACCTTCCAGAAAGCGATTTAGAGTTTGAAATCGAACAAGAGTTGATATGTGCAAAAGATACACATATTTATACAAGTCCAAAGTATGAAATACAATATTTCATTGGTTTGGCATTTCTTTGATGGCCGTGGAGGCACAGGTGTTACAATTTCGCTTGAAAATGCACAAGTCTCTTTCAAGCGGAATCACTCACTTCAAGCGAAATTACTTTAAACAAACCCTAAAACCTCCTATTTTCTCGTACAACACGCCCTGATCTAACAATTCTAATACTAGACTCTATACAAGACGAAGTCGACAGACATATGCACCAACACTTGTTTGTGAAATTTTTGATGTGTGGGGACTCGACTTTATGGGACCTTTCCCACCATCAAAAGGAAACAAATATATACTTGTAGCAGTCGATTACTTGTCTAAATGGGCCGAGGCCGAGGCACTTCCAACAAACGATGGAAGAGTCGTGGTAAGATTTCTGAAACGTTTATTTTCTCGTTTTGGCACACCAAAAGCATTAATAAGTGATAGAGGTACCCATTTTTGTAACCATCAACTCGAATTTTTTTTAACAAGATATAGGGTCTATCACCGGGTCTCTACGGCATATCACTCTCAAACAAACGGACAAGCCGAAGTGACTAATAGAGGTTTAAAATGAATACTCGAAAAAACCGTAGGGTTAAATAAAAAAGAATGGGCCGACAAATTAGATGATGCTTTATGGGCATTTCGAACAGCGTTTAAAACAACAATAGGTACAACCCCATATAAGCTCGCCTATGGAAAAAGTTGCCATTTTCCAGTAGAAATAGCACACAAAGCCTACTGGGCAATTAAAAACGTAAACTTAGACTTAGAAATCGCCGGTAAAAATCGATTCTGCCAATTAAATGAATTAGACGAACTAAGGAATTATGCATACTCTAACTCCGAAATTTATAAGGAAAGAATGAAAAACTTGCATGATAAACACATTAAACCTAATGAATTTCGAGTAGGAGATCAAGTTCTATTGTTTAATTCATGACTTCAATTGTTTCCGGGTAAACTAAAGTCTAGGTAGTCGGGTCCTTTTTCCATTACCCATGTTTTTCCACACGGTGTAGTAGAAATTAAATCACGGAATGGAATTCCATTCAAAGTCAATGGCCAACGGCTGAAGCTCTATCAAGGATTCATTGAGGATGAGGAGGAAGAAATCTCGCTTCAAATGGTCGAAGAATGAAAGCATCAACATCGTACCTGGTAAGTTACGAACAAGCAGGGTGACATCTAAATCGGTAAGTCCTCTAACCAAGTTTTTAGGAAACAGGGCACTCACACGAGCACTAAAAAAATCATTTTACTTTTGCCCGCCCACGGGGCCATGTCCGCGCAACTGTCGGGATAAAACCCCCTTTTCAACACAGTTTCTTCATTCTACACGCCCCGTTTCCCCGAAAACTCTCCGGTTCAGGCGATTTTTCTGCAAGATTTCGACGTCTCCTCTACTTTTAACAACATCAAGATGGCCAAGAAATTCACTCGGTTCAATGCAAATGAGTTGGATGCTAAAGCAAGATACGATGTGCTTAGAACTAAGCCGGAGGAGTTCCCATGACAAGTTTGCATGGATCTTCTAGGAGCAGCGAACCAGCTTGACCGATTTAACAACCTAGTCACCGGCCCACTGAGAGTCGCCCTGTGCACTCGACTTCGTTCAATCCATGAATATAACCTGAAATTCTACAGCACATTCGCTTTCAAAACGAGAGCCGATCCATTTGATAATGATGGGGTAGAATTCCGATGTGGGGGGGGGGACTATGTACTCAATCTCGATAGCACAGTTTGGGGCGATAGTTAGGTTGTATGCGGAGGAAGATCCAGGGGATGAAGAAAACACCGGAGGTTTACGTGAAATACCAGAAAACCAACGCCAGGCTGCTTGGGCGCAAATAGGAGAAGGCAACTACAATCCAAGCCGCACTAAGAGCACTCAGTTGAGGGACCCCCTTTACCGTTACATCCATAGGGTCCTCACTTACTCTCTTAGCCAAAGGCATGATAGCAGTGGCGTTGTAGGGTTACGAGATCTGGTGGTCCTTCATTGCATTCATACCCGCACCAACCTTGATGTTCCGTACTTCCTGCTCTGAAACATGCATTGGAACCAGCTCGCTACTCCCCTGACTCCTATCTTCTTTGGGGGATGGATATACCGTCTCTTCAAGCATTTCGTGAACATGCCCAGGTCTTTCCAAAAGAGCGCATGGTCGGGAAGAGTGGACATGGTCATCTGCCGCTCCATGAACCTATTTTATGAAGCAGAAGACGGGACGGTCAGCTTCCAAAGAGTCCAGGGGCATGCTTGGAACCCGCAAGAGGCACCCGTCTTACATGCTCCACACTTCCAACCCCCTCCTCAATACCATTACCAGCCCCAGGGTGATCCGGGTCAATCCTCCTCATAAGGAGGTGGTTTTCCTAATTTTCAAAGCTTACATGATTTATTGCAGGAAAACCTCATGTGCACCAGGAACACCTACAACATGGCCAACAACACGTACACCCGAGTCGGAGAAATTGAGAGAAATATCTCCGACATACAGGATGACCTTGGGAACATCCGGTAGTACATGGCGGGGCACGAAGGAGGAGATGATGATGAAGACGAGCACATGGACTAAGCGGAAGGAGTGGAGGAAGGATCAGCCGGTTGAAGGTCTATCAGGTTAACCCCCTTTTTTTCTCACGAACAATTTACGGCTTGCGTGCCGTTTGTTGAACAATTTACTTTCTTTAACTCTTTTTACTTCCTGCATTTCTTTTTCTTTTTAACTTGTGACGTGGATGATTAACTTTGGTAATTTAGGATGTTTGCTATGATTGGTGTGGTATTTATTAGTTAAACAGGTACATACGAGGCTTAGAGGACTAAACATTAGTGCTACTAAAGCCAGGACAGGAAACCGAAGCCAGAAACTTGGTTTACACCTTTGCAGTTTATCCACACAGGGTCGTGTTCAGCCAACACGCCCCCGTGCCCATTGCCCCAGACCTGCTGTTTGTCTAAATTATGCAGATTTTTGCCAAAGACGGGGTCGTGCCCAGCCAACACGCCCCCGTGTCCACCTTCTGTAAGTTCTCGTTACTGGCACTCTGACCACGGGGCCGTGTTCACCCAACACGGGGCCGTGTCCAGATGCCCAGTAACATTAAAATTTGTTTTTAAACACGCTTTTACACATTCAATCAACCTAGAAAATTATTTTTGGGACACATTGAGGACAATATGTAATTTAAGTGTGGGGGGGATGCTAAAACCTTGAATCTTGCAAGTCCTAATTATAAGGCTTACACAAAACTCTATTGGAACCGCTAAACACCCCAAATTTTTGAAAAAAAAAATTCATTTTTTTTTACTTGTCTTGGTTTAATTTGGGAATTTCAAGTTCTAAAAAGGTTATATTTTTACAAATTTACAACCGATAGCGTCGTGATAAAAAGAACTAACATAAGAAAATTATGAAACGGCATGACAAATCTAGTTAAAATTTGATTATATATACTTGATCACATAAAAACCCATTCCCACAAAAAGTGAGTTTTGAGCCTTTATTGAGCATACAAATACACATCTTTAAACTAAATGCTCATTTTTCTTTTCTTGTGTGAATAGCCGCTTGGTTCTTACGACTCTAGAACTTGCCATGACAATACATTCCTGGTCCTTACCAACTTAAACCCAAGTAAGTAAATGATGGAGGCATTAGGACTAACCCTTTTTATTTCAACACCATTATTTTTTTTACCACCTACCCAAAATCCCCCTAGTTAACCCCTTTGAGCCTAAACCTTTTCATTTCTTAACCCAAAACAAAAGAAATAAACAAACAAGGTTTTTCTTAACCCCTTTTACCCACCAAAACCCTTTTTCATTATAAACGCTTTATTTTAGTAACAAAGTTAGGTTTTCTTATGACTTCCTTATCAAAAAAAAATTGATGATAATGAAGCCAAAAGAAATAAACAAACAAGGTTATCAAAAAGAACTTTGTTTGAAAAAAAAATTGCTTCATTAGAATAAAAAGTCATAAAAATAAAGTCTTATGAAAACCGATGCTTTTTACGCCTTTCGCCCTTTTCTACTAACCACTAACCAAACCACCTACCTTTAACCCAAGCCTAACCCTTCCCCCAAAAGTACTCTTGATATTTACAAAGGTATATAGTTAAAAAGGAGGAGGATTGATTGCTTGGCAAGCTTATGGTAGAAGTAAGTTCCATGCCGAGTGTTGAGTGATCCCCCGTGAGGTATGTGAACTTGTATATAAATGGAATTTTAAAAAGGCATGTTATGCCCTAATAAGTAATTTATCTTATGTAATGTTTTAAATAAATCATGATGATAGGATTGTAAATAATTAAAAATAAAACTTAATAAAGAATCTTGGAAATCCCAACACTCTATGACAAGCCCAAAAACCTTCTCTTCTACCCATTCCATTTGGGAGTGTGACGTGGTTGTCGTGGGTCACGCAAATTTAATCCCAATAACAACTATAATATAGTGGTAAGAGGGTATCGAACACAGGGAGTTTGTGGAAAGTATGTCGATTATGTAGCTTTGCACTTAAACTAGGATTAAACTAAAATTGCAGAAATTAAAATTCAAGAGTTGAATGTTTTGATTTTAAGAACTAATATTAACTAATTAAATTGCAAATCAAAGAGTGTTTTTGTAAACAGAATAGGAACAAGCGACCATCCTAGATTTCAGGTTTTAATCCACACTAATGTTTATGCTTAACTAGAAAGAACCACATAGACATGGCTCGTGTTTGATTATCTGTTTGTGATGAAAGAGAACTAAGTACTCGGATTATAAAATGCGAGGTTGTTACTCGATGATCAGTTGACAATTATCCAACCCTAATCCCTCCCATGATATCTCGATTGCCAGCGGCACCAAGAACGTATGGTTTAGATTAACATCAAACAATAATCAACAATTTACAAACAAATATCCAAACACCATAATAACTCAAACAAACATTCAAAGTTATTATTCTAGAAATTCAAGCACAAACATAGTGTTTCAAAAGCAAACCTTACATCTAGGATGATCACCAAAAGTTTAGCCACGCATGACTTGGTACATCATCATCACACAACGATTAATGTTCATACGAATCGAATACACAAACCAAATGTTAGGAATTGTTTAGAACCAAGCAAGAACAAGCAAAATCGCCCCCAATGTCTACCAAAAACGTCCAATGATGAGATTACATGAAAAGGCACCATAAAACTGATTTAATGATGGCAGTTACGTTTTTCGCGTCATGTCCACCGTAAATTACGTGTCACACCCCTTTCTGCGGCGGAAGCACGAGGTGTGATCATGAAAGGTTCTCATTGCATACGAAGAGTAAACATGCTACATGCTCGTAAAATATCATTCAAATACCATAATTTGAAAACATACGTTAGCGTTTACATCGCTAGACAGCATAAAGACATTGTCTCAAAAGTTTACAACTTTATTTAAAGTTAAACACAAGCGACATCCACGAGCATAAGCAAGACCACGCGCACATCCATCCTAGTTACCTGAAATACATGTGAGTTTTTGGAAAAACGTCAACATAATGTTGGTGTGAATTCATGCAGTTTTGTATTTCATGTTTGTATACTTTGTATGAAAACATAGTTTGTGAGTAAATCAAGTTTTCATAAATCCAGTTTCATGTGTACATCACGTACCTATGTATAATTCAATTTCTTCTTGAGTACCCCACGTACTTCAAGTTATTTATCAATCTTCTTGAGTACCCCACGTACTTCAAGTTATATATCAATTCTCTTGAGTACCCCACGTACTTCAAGTTATTTATCAATTCTCTTGAGTACCCCACGTACTTCAAGTTATTTATCAATTCTTGTATGGTATGAATTTTATGTAAATACAGTATTTCTGTAATTATCAGATTGTTAATGGGTTGCAAAGCCATTAACATGTGACACGTCATAGGAAGTCACCAAACCTAAGGCATTTAATTGGTATATTCTGAGACACAAAAGCACCACTCGATTCTCGCCCCGACCGAGTGTGAGGCTGCCAGGCACCTGTTAGATCTAACCTTTTGTTCTGCGGTCTGAATGTATACGTTGATTAATGGTGCTTCTGTACCCTATTCGTGACACTATTTCTCATAACGCATCCTACTTGGTTCTCGTCCTCACCAAGCGCGTTTCTTGTTATCATTTCTCATAGCGCCTTATACTTGGTTCTCGTCTCACCAAATGCGCTTCTCATATTCATATATTTCGTCACACTTGGTTCTCGTTCTCACCAAGTGTACTTCTTGTATTTATATCATACCATTTATAAATATTGTACTTTTGTACATGTATTTCACCCCCGAAGTTATAAAAACTGAAAATAGTTAAAGAGAAAAGGGGGAGCATGAACTCACAACTTTGCGTTCCTAGCGTCGTAAACTCCACCGGATTTGCTTACTTAACGTCGTAACCTATACGCGTTTTCTTATCGTTAGTCACTAGACTTGCGTCGCACAAGTACAGTCACTCTCTTTTGTGTATATTTTCTTGTGTTAAAAATATTCTATATTTTTAACTACGTATCTTACTTATATTATTTTCTCCAAAAATAAATATAAGTCTTTTGTGTTTTGCACTTTGCACCCGAATCATGCATCTTGTGTTTTGTATGTGTATTTCTATATTTCTACTCCTCATGAGTATTTAGTGTATTTTTAAGTCTTAATACACTAGCACGTATAACACATACTATATACACTTAGCACAAAATTTGGTGATAAAATAATATATATTTTTCTCTCAAAAATATATACTTATTATCCATTTTTATTCTTCAAGAAATCACCATTTCTTATCATCAAAAGTTAGGGAAACCTTGTTAATGCTTTTAAACACATTTTTAGGGAATAAGTTTCTCAAAAACTTACATTTTTCTAAGTGTCAAAATTTATAAAAATTTTGACAGAGTTTCCCCTAAAAATGGAGGTTTCCCACGTTTTCAAAACGTGTGTTTATTTTCTTTTAAATCATCATCAATCATCAACAATCAGCAACAACAGTTTTCAACAATAATCACTACTTTTCCCCACTTCATGAACTTGGATATTTTCCAAGATTGTGTAGTATCTTACTAGCACATTTAGTAAGTCTTGTTATCTTTAAAAATAAGTTTAATTTCTTAAAAATCTTATTTTTAAAGAATATGAAGTTTTACAACTTCTAGTCGGTTTTTACGAAAACTATTTCTTCGTCAAAACTTTTGTTACACAAGTATTCCATACACTTGTTTGTTCCCAAAAAAACACTTTTGTTTGTGTAAGATCCGGTTTAGGACATGTGATTTCTTGGACACTTGGTCCTTTGAAAATACCGCTTGTAGATACGTAGATCTACTACTTTTAAACACTTTTGTACAAGTTAAAACATTTTTACACAAGTTCATGGTTTATGTGTGGTAGGGTTTCACCTTTTAACCCTTGTTACTTCTAAAATAGCTTTATGTTAAGATCCATGATCTTACCAAACCGGGTTAAACGATGATCCGAGCTACCACATCATAGATCGGGTCTAGATAACCATATATTTCAAATACTACAACTTTTACACAACATATATGCTTTTAACCAACAATACTTGCAAGTTTAGTGGACTTTAATGCTTCAAAATGCAAGATTCCGAGTTTTAATCATCATACATCTTATTAACCACCTTAGATTAGTTAAAGTATGAGTTTTAAGCATTATACCTCTAGCTCAAGGCTAGGGAAGAATCTAAGCACAAATCGAGTGGATAAAAGCAAAGTAGAGAGGTCCTTCGCCTTCCGTTTGCTCCAAGACTCCTAATACGTGACCCTTAACACTTGTGTGTGCTTGGAATGATGATGATCGAACTCGAAAATGGATGATTGGAAGAGGGGTGTTTGGCCGTAAGTTCTAGAGAGCAAGAGAGAGGAGTTGGTTCTTGTGTTGTGTTGAAAGTGATAATAAGAATGATGGTAATCCTATGGTTTAAATAAAGATCCTCCAACCATCTATTATCCTTTGTGTTATGTGTCCCCAAATCCTCAAGCATATCTATTATAATATTTGAAAGAAATCCCCCTTGGGATCCCTTGTCCAACCGTCCAAGATTGGGGGGGGGGGGGTATTAGTTTCATTTCAATGTTTAGTTAGGTAATCTAGTTAGGCCTTTAAGTATAGTGCTTGGTGTTTAAGTGTATGGTGTTTTATATAGTGTGTTAGGGTGTTCGGGGACCCTAACTAGCTTAGAAAAATAAAAACAATGCTTCTAGCATTATTTTGGTGTTCCGGGTAATGTCCGGTTGTTCGGTTACATACCGATTCGTTAAAGTGCTAAATTGCACCTTTTAGTGTCGTTTAAGTACCTTTCTTGTACTCTTTCAATTCCCAACACTTAGGGAAATATTCTGGATAATAAAACGACATTTCTGCATAATATTCGTATGTTTAAATGCTGAATTATTGCTGAATTTTATAAATTCTGCACTTAAAGTGCGTTTCGGGTGCTTTTTAGTGCTTATTTTTGCTTCCGTAATGCATATGTATTAAACCCTTGTATGTACTCTTGGGTTTTAATGCATTCTTGCTGTCGGACCTACACCTAGGCTCCAATTTTTATTGTCTGGCTGCTTTCTGCAGTTCCGTTGACACATAGTGTCTTACCGGTGAGTTTACTATTATTCTGACGCAACGCTCTCGTTTATGCATAAAGCAATATTTTGTAGTATACAACATGCATGAATTCACTTGTTTATTATGTGTTCAGCCATTGCTGACAATTAAACTCATAATTGCAGTCATTAAGCAATAATTATAGTGTACGGAAATTACCGGTTTGTGCCAGTTGTCACATTACGGTGTCACCGTAATTTACGGTGATTTTCAATGTGTTACGCTGACTTTTGTCTGAGTTACGGTGAGAAAGTGGTCCAATTCAAGTCCACCGTAAATTACGGTGGGACCGTAATTTACGGTGACAACCTCTTTTCTTTGTGCCTCATCAATGCTGCCGCCAATAGTCCAATCTCTCCTTTACACATATGCGGCCCAATCAAAATAATCCATAGATGTTCTCTTAGGAATATGGCAGCCCACCTTTAAGTCCAATCCGCATGTGATGTTTGGTTTTAGATAGGGCCCCTTAGTTGCCGTCAATGTGATGATGATGTTGATATCTCTTGATGATGTATGTTGACAAAAACCACCCTAAATCACATGATGTTAGGTCCTTTCTTTGTCCGATGGATTATGTTGTTGTTGACTTTATATAACCCTCCAAAATTCAATGGTCACGTGGACTCCTGCCAATACAGCCACCAACTCTGCTAGTCCATCAAGTCGGGCCATGTTTGTTTTATTATTCCAAAGTTTGCGGCCCACTATCCTTCCTTGCATGTGCTATACAAAAGCCCTAGTGAGATTTAATGTTATTTGTTTTGTTGATAGCCCACATGTGCAGCCAACTCTCAAGTCAGCCGAAGTGATGATAATGTTTTTTTGACTTCAAGATGTTGCCATTTTATTCCTCTTCCCAAGTCTGCATGTTGATATCTCCACAATTAATGTCTTGCATGTGCACCTCTCGATGATTAATGATGATGATTATGTAGTTGTTGACTTTGTGTCACTTGTGCTTCCCAATTCAATTAATGTGTTGTTCCAAACATATGTATGCATGTGAGATCATGATGATTGATGTGATTGTCTTGTTCAACAAAAACCCTTGCTGCGTAAACTGTAGCCTACGGTTTAATGTAATTCGCTCGATTATTATCCCCGGTTGTTCCGCTCCATCTCTAATCACGTTAACTTCACCAAATTAAGCGTCTAACCTGAAAAACCATGAGTACTCGTAGTTATCACATTCACAATACATAACCGTTTAAAAGATGGGATATGCACGTAATTAGCTCATTTAAAGGTTGTCCTACGAACCACCCATCAGAGTGTAAGCCACATTATAAAGAGTTTTGCTTGAGGACAAGCAAAGATTCAAGTGTAGGGGTATTTGATGTGCGCAAAATGCAACATATAAATTACATCAAACGTGGCATAAAACTAACCTTTTTTTAGTACTAATGTTGGAAAAAGTGTGTTTTTGTCTTCCTTTTGTATTTTCAGGATTAAATGAGCTCAAATGAATAAAAGAAGCAAAAAGACAGCTAAATCTAACATAAATACAAGAAAAGGAATAAACGTGGCATGCCTGACCCCTCGACAACATCCTCCCAAGCAAAAACAAGAGAACAGAAGGCTGAACACGCCCCGTGCTCAATGAGCATGGGGGCGTGCCCAAGTGTCTGTAGAAAAGACAAAGTTGTAGAAGCTTCTATCACCCACCACAGGGGCGTGTCCAGCGGACACGGGGCCGTGTCCAACTCTAAGATTCACAGAATCTAGGAAAATCTTGATAGTACAGATACGCTTCTGCACACGGGGTCGTGCCCAGCGGACACGGGGGCGTGGTCAGCTAATGCAGACAAACTGCATTTAATGAAGAAAGAGAAGACGGGTGGACACGGGGCCATGTCCGGGCTTCTGTACAGGCTATAAATAGGGGTGCTTGGATCAGTTGCAAATCATCCCTTGGCACACCACCTCTCTCCAACTTCACCCACACTTCACCACCACCACAACACCATCATCCACCACCACCACCATCATCCATCATCCATCATAGAGTGTCTGTAGTAGTCTCGGGATCCAAGATTGATAGTAAGAGTTCTTAACAATCAAAGGCCATGTTTGCCTAAGTCTCTTACATCACTTGGTGAAGACAAGCATTTAGTGTAATACTTTTTATTTTTAATCTGTTCGCACTTTTTATTTGGTTATGTATTAATAACTTTAATAACTAGTTTCTTATGATGAAGGTGAAACTTCCTTATCATTTGTCCGTGGTGTCTTGGGGTTATTTTACTGTCTATATAAAATAAAAGATTTACACCATTCATATCTCCACGGTCTATATGGAGATATGTTGGCTACCTGGTCGGGGGTTAAGGGAATGGTTTGGTAAGCGTCTTGCCTTGTTCAGTGTATAGATCCTGCAAGGACCTGGGTCAAGCTTAGTAGGATCTCCTTCAATACCCACTGGTATTGGATGGTGGGGGGTCCGAATTTCTTGATCCCCTCATTTGTAAACTACTATTAATATATTAACCCGGCTACTTAGGACTGCATCCCTGCTGACTCAGACTACTTAGCCGAGGGTAACGTCACCTTCAAAAGAGGGGCCTACCACATTATGCATTAATAACTTAATTAATTATCTTTCAATAATCCAACCCTTTAGGATTGTATCCTTGCTGACTCAAACTACTGGGTTGAGGGTAACGTCACCTTCAAAAGAGGGGCCTACTACAATAACTAAGATAATCTCTTAAAAAGTGCAAAAGTGCGGAAATAATCAAAGGTTACACTAAAGGCGAGTCGGATCCAAGTGATTCATCTTGTCTATCTGTTTTATTTTTATTTTTATTTTTTTAGCATTTCTAGTTTTTTTTTAATTTTCTAGTTTAAAACCTTTTTCTAAAATTTTGATTTGATTAGACGTTGAGGATAAACCGGTACTAAAAGCTCTTGTGTCCTTGGACGACCTCGGTATCTTACCAACACTATACTACGCTCACGACGGGTGCACTTGCCCATATGTGTGTTTGGTGTTAGTAAAATATCGTGTTTTATAAATTTAAAACTCGACTAAAGTGTAAAAAGGGCTAAAAATATACATAAAAATATATACCACCACACGCACATCAGAATACTATCCTCCAGACTAGAGGAAGTGATAGAACTTACAATACGGAATGGGAGGAAATTAAAAACATGGTAGAAAGGAAATTCTGCCCTCCTAATGAAAAAGAACAGATAGCAAACAAGTTCTTAAACCTTAGAATGACTTGTGTGGATAGTAAGGGGTACACTAAGTTATTCTTTGAATATGCTAGAATAGTGCCAACCCTTGCTTCACCTGAACCAGTATTAATCCCCCGTTACATCTGGGGATTAATTGGGGAAATAAGACATGTAGTCAAGGCAGCTAGACCCCAAACTATAGAAGAAGCTGTAGAACTAGCCAATACCTTGACAGATGAATTAGTCCGTACACAAGAAGAGGATCAAAGGAGGAACCTAACCCAAAAGCTTACACAAGAATTCCGTTCTGGAAATTCCAACCGTGTGAGAAATGTAGGTTCTACCTCTGCACCCTACTATAAGTATTGCAAAAGGAAGCATTCCGGAAGTTGCTCCATATACTGTAACTTCTGCAAAATATCGGGACACAAGGAGGAAGATTGCAGGAAAAAGATTAGCAATAGGATATGCTACAACTGCAGAGAACAAGGTCATATCAAGCCTAACTGTCCAAAGCTAGCTCCAGCTACGAACACCAAGAATACTAAAAATGCTAGAACATTTGTTCTGACTGCAGAAGAAGCAAAGATGATCCCGGATGTGATCAACGGTACGTTTTTAGTTAATGATGTTTTTTGCTAAAGTATTATTTGACTCTGGTGCAAACCAAAGTTTTATTAATACTTCATTTTGCAAAATTCTTAATCAATCATTAACTAAACTTTCACAAGAATGTCTAGTAGAGACAGCAAATGGGGAAATCATTAAGATTTATGAGATCTTGCAGGGAGCAAGAATAGAAATTCTAAATCAGAAATTTATTGCAAACCTTTACCCCATGAATCTGGCAGGATTTGATGTTGTGTTAGGAAAGGATTGGTTAATAGCCAATAAAGCCAGTATTTTGTGTGATCAAAAGTCAATCCAAGTAAAATCACCAATGGGTGAAAAGATCACAATTAAAGGGAATAAAATCTCTAGATTCACTAAATTCATCTCTGTGATGAAAACATCAAGTTATATAAGGAAAGGATCATTAGTGTATTTGATTTCTATAATCACTAACACTAAAGGAAAAGAATTAAAGGATATTCCAGTAGTATCCCAATTTTCAGATGTATTTCCAGAAGAGCTACCAGGACAACCTCCAGACAGAGAAGTTGAATTCAGAATCCACCTAATACCAGGGACAGCACCAATTGCCAAAGCACCTTACCGTTTGGCACCTGCAGAAATGCAAGAACTAAAGAAACAATTAGATGAATTGTTAGAAAAAGGATTCATACAGCCAAGTTCATCACCCTGGGGAGCGCCGATCCTATTCGTCAAAAAGAAGAACGGATCAATGCGTATGTGCATTGACTACCGTGAATTAAACAAGGTCACGATTAAGAATCGGTATCCATTACCAAGAATTGATGATCTGTTTGATCAGTTGCAAGGAGCACGATTTTTCTCTAAAATCGATTTAAGGTCAGGATATCCTCAATTAAAGGTACAGGAAGAGGACATTCCTAAGACCGCTTTCAGAACAAGGTATGGCCATTATGAATTTACTGTCATGCCATTTGGTTTAACCAATACCCCAGCTGCATTCATAGACATGATGAACCGAATATGTAAGCCATATTTGGATAAATTCATAATTGTCTTTATAGATGATATTCTCATTTACTCTAAGAATAAAGAGGAACATGCAAAGCATTTGCACGCACTTCTAAGTTTATTGAGAAAGGAAAAGCTTTATGCTAAGTTTTCGAAGTGTGAGTTTTGGTTAGAACAGGTACAATTTCTTCGACATTTAGTCAATCATGAAGGAATTCATGTAGATCCCACCAAGATCGAGACAATTACCAAGTGGAAAATCCCTGAGTCACCAACTGAGGTTAGAAGTTTCTTAGGATTGGCCGGTTATTATAGAAGATTTATTCGAGATTTTTCTAGAATAGCCATTCCCTTAACTAAGTTAACCTGTAAATCCGTTAAGTTTGAATGGGTACCAAAACAAGAAGAAGCCTTTAGAATCCTTAAGCAAAGATTAACCCATACACCCATACTAGCGTTACCAGAAGGAACTGAAGATTTTTTTAATCTATTGTGATGCTTCTAAATTAGGTTATGGATGTGTGTCAATGCAACGTCAAAAGGTTATAGCTTATGCTTCTAGACAACTTAAGAACCATGAAGAGAATTATTCAACCCATGATCTAGAGTTAGGATCTATAGTTTTTGCCCTTAAGATTTGGAGACATTACCTATATGGTAGTAAGTTTACCATTTTCACAGACCATAAGAGTTTAAGGTATGTCTTCGGGCAAAAGGAGTTGAATATGAGACAAAGACGTTGGATGGAATTACTTAGTGATTATGATTGTGATATCCAGTATCATGCAGGAAAGGCAAATGTAGTTGCTGATGCTTTAAGTCGAAAGTATCATGAAAAGCCAAAAAAAAAGAGTACGCTCACTTATATTAAATCTGCAAAGTAGATTTAAATGAACAGATTAGAAAGGCACAAGAATCAGTAATCAAAGATGATACTGAGAAGTTGAAAGGAATGATTAAGGAATTAGAACAAGGAACAGATAGAATTTGGAGATTCCATGAGAAAAGAATGTGGATACCTAAATTAGGAAACCTGCGTCATCGTATATTAGAAGAAGCCCATAAGTCTAAATATACGATGCATCCTGGAAGTGATAAAATGTATCAGGATTTAAGAAAGAATTTTTGGTGGATAGGAATGAAAAAGGATAAAGCAGCATATGTTGCAAAATGTTTAACTTGTTCACAAGTCAAAGCTGAACATCAGAAACCCTCAGGTTTATTGCAACAATTAGAAATGCCAGTTTGTAAATGGGAATTAATAACAATGGATTTTGTTACTAAATTACCTAAAACCCGGAAAGGTAATGATACAATCTGGTGATTGTAGACAGGCTAACTAAGTCAGCCATTTCCTACCGATGAAGGAAACTTTCAGTATGGAACAATTAGCTAAATTATATGTAAATGAAGTAGTTTCATTACATGGAATTCCTCTATCAATTGTTTCTGACAGAGATAGTCGTTTTACCTCTCATTTCTGGACAAGTTTCCAAAAAGCAATGGGAACCAAATTGAATCTAAGCACCGCTTATCATCCACAAATGGACGGACAAAGCGAAAGGACAATTCAGACAATGGAGGATATGCTTAGAGCTTGTGTAATTGATTTTGGAGGTAATTGGGACGATCATTTACCATTGATAGAATTTTCTTATAATAATAGTTATCACACAAGTATCAATGCTGCACCATTCGAAGCACTTTATGGACGAAAGTGCTGAACGCCAGTCTGTTGGGCAGAAATTGGAGAAAAGCAACTATCTGGACCTGAGATAGTACAAGAAACAACAGACAAAATCATTCAAGTCAAGGAACGACTGAAAGCAGCACGTGATCGACAAAAGAGTTATGCTGATAACAGACGAAAACCGTTGGAATTTCAAGTAGGAGATAAAGTATTATTAAAAGTCTCTCATTGGAAAGGAGTGGTAAGATTCATCAAGAGAGGAAAGCTAAGCCCTAGGTAAGTTGGACCTTTTGAGATTATTAGAAGAATAGGACATGTAGCCTATCAGTTACAACTGCTAGATGAAATGGCAGGAATACATGATGTATTTCATGTATCTAATCTCAAGAAATGCTTAGCTGATGAATCACTGATAGTACCTCTTAAGGATATAGAGGTAAATGAACAGTTAAAATTTGTAGAAAGACCTCTACAAATTGAAGACAGGAAAGTCAAGAATCTCAAACACAAAAGATTAGTTCTGGTCAAAGTGAAGTGGGACTCCAAAAGAGGACCAGAATACACATGGGAGCTTGAATCAGAAATGCAAAGGAAATATCCACACTTGTTCTAGTAGACCTCGAGGACTAGCTCTAAAACAAGGTGGGGAGGATATAACAACCCTCCTGAAATTTTTCTGACGCCCCAATATATTTTAAAATACTCCTATATGTCTCTAAATATACCCCGTATGTGAAAACCGAGCCCAAAATATGAAATGTCATTAAAAATAATTAAAAAACAAAATTTTATTAGCTGCCGCGGGGCGCGTAGCCCTTGGCTACAACTTACGCGGGCCGCAACAGATACAAGATCCGGCGAGCCCCGGCGGTGACATGTGTCAACACGTGTTGAACCTATATTGTGACCTGGATCACCTACGCCTAGACCCCCCTATTACGCGGGCCGCGTAGGCCTTAACCTTACCTTACGCGGGCCGCGAGATACTTGAATTTCAGCCCTATATAAGAGGGCATCGGGCCTTCAGTCGAAACTCGCTCACATTCTTTTCTTAATCTCGAATTTCTGATAGTAGGCATAATACTCGGGTATAATATCCCCCTAATTAAGGAAGTTCTGCCCCATTGTAAGTATTATAACCCCGGTTACATATTAGATACGCTGCCCGATTGATCCAGGGTTCCGTAACGGCTGTCATGGTTCTGCCCGACGTAGTTGTTGGAATGCCGTCTCGGGGAGGGTATCGTTAATATAAATAAAGGGTTATTATACTAACATATGTACATTTGTGTAAATTATAGATAAATTACTAGGAAACCCTAAAAGAAGTCTAAAACAGCAATGTGAGTTTATCCTCTTTTTTGTAAACCTTTTTGTGAACTGTTTTACAAAACAATAAATGCTTTACAATGTGATTAAGCAGTGATTGAGTCTTTGTAGTTCTTCAATTATTGCCGGTATATTGGGGTTTTGTATACAAAATGTGGAACACGTTACCATTGGACAACGAGTTAGCCAATGGGTAATATGACCCACCAGTCAGGATTGACAGTACTGAATGAGTAATTGTGTAGAAATAAACAATGTGATAGCTCTCAATACTGTTTTAATTGATAAAATGCTTCTTGATTAAACTGGGATTCACTCACCAGTATTCCCACTGACAAATGTTTTTAAAACGCGTTTCAGATAACAAAATGTGAAAGCCAAATTAGAAGAAAGCCAACTTGAGAGCACTAACGGCTTGGAAAAATGTGGCTATAAAAGTTACCTAAAAGACGATGTTTTAAATTCAATAAAATAGAGTTTATCCCTATGTTGTAATAAGAAACTTGGGTTTTACCCATGTGGTTATAAATATAAAATATGGTGGTTTTACTCTGATAAACATTTCCTAACTACGGTCCTGATGTAATTTCCGCTGCCAAAATGATAAACAAATGATACCACCGACACTGATGTTCGCGGCCGCCCATTCCCGAGACAAATAAGGGGGCGGGGGTTGTGACACATTGACCCTCAAGATGCCACATATCTTATCAGAGAGATACATGGAGCAATATGTGGCATACACGCAGGCCCGCACATGGTAGTGGCCAAAATCATGAACGCTGGGTATTACTGTGTCACACCCCCAAAATCCACAAGCGGAGTATCACCGCAGGAGGCGTGACATGACCAGGATCAAGCCACCAATCATATTGAACAATATAGTAAAGTAAATAAAAGTCCAACCACACAATATAATTGGTGTTCAAAAACAGTTTAACAAGTCTAAGTGATCAGTGGAAGCAAATAGTTCAAAAGCCAAATCATAAGTTAAAAGTGTTTAAGTTCATCATGAACACTCAATGTCCATGCTCCACAACGACACTTCCCATGCAAGCTCATGCTAAGTACCTATCGCCCTGCAAGGCTGTAACAACGAGTCAACAACAAAGTTAAGCGAGTTCACAGTTGGTTGTCCAGTTTAAAGTTGTTTCAAAAACCATATGTTCATTCGAAAACCAATAGTTAATCAATTCCTTATTTCCTAAACCATAACCAGTGGGGGCTACCCCATGTTGTAAACCACTAGACCGTTACCATATCGACAACTGACTGAGGAAGTTGTGCCCTACGTCAATGTCTATCATCATTGACTAAGTGCCCAGATCCATTAGTACACGCTCGTCCTACCGGCACGGTGTGAGGCTTGTCAACCCTAATAGCGCTATTAACTAATGACCCGCTCGCCATTGGCCTGACGATTAAGTCGATATAACAATGAGGGACTTCATGATAGAGTTTTGTCTAGTAAGTTATATGTTGTCGTCTTCCCAACCGAGGACGGAGGTACGTACTCTACCCAACCGAGAATACGCAGATTAAATGTAGTCGTCCTTCCCAACCGAGGACGGAGGTACATATTCTGTTAGAGGTGAATATGTAGGTTCCGTTTTAGCTTCTTAACCCATTCCCATCCCACCGGTAATCCCATGCCTTATAAAAGTGTGAGCTCACCTTGGTTTGCTCGGTTTGTTAAGTTACTTATTCTCAGTTAACCAATCAAGCCTATGATATTCACGTATGCACGATCAGTTCACATTTACAAAGTTCGCGTAATAATCATGGTCATAATGTATATTCAAGCGACATCTACCACATAGCACTTAACAGTTATTTCGAGCTCACATAAGTCCACAGTTTTCATGTACGACCCGAAACAGTACACAACAAATTAAATGTTAAACATACCAACCAATCCATGCCTTATGAGTCATAATTAATTAATATCACATGTCCTAGTTATGCCTTATTAACCTAGTTATCCATCCATAGAATTTACTTAGCTCACTGTGCTTGTTTACCCTCTTGACAAAACCCCCTGTTTCTTCGTGATCCCTTACTGACGAAACCCCTAGGTTTCGTCGTGATCCCTCCTTGCGAAACCCCCAGGTTTCGTCTTGGTTCCCCTTTGACGAAACACTTCAGGTTTCGTCGTGATATGTGTTTCGTCGAGGTGTTTGTTCCGTCGGCCAATTAACAGTTACAGATTTTCTGGTTCGTTTACATCGAATCAATCTAACACATTTGGTAATCATTGCATGAAACCAATTTCATCAAATTTATCAATAGTAGCAGTTTATCTCATCGATCAACAACCCACATCATCCTATTCAGATCAGTGATACAATAATTTCAATCGTCAATATCTCAGAAAAGGCATACAATCATCGTGCCGGTTAATCATCATTCACATAATTACATCATCAATAGGATACACAATCACAACATCAACAGCACACATGATTTCACATTAACTGAATTTCATCATTCAAACCCGTCACATAAATCGACACAAACGCTAATCCTTATTCACAATTTCAGATCATACTCAACAGGTTTCAATGGCAATTATCAATAATTCAACCAAATTACAATCGAATATAACAAGGACTCGAATCTAATATAGATAGGATGCTAACCGATCAATGGGATAATCACGAAAGTGTAAGAGAACTTCGAGGAGAAGGATAGATGCAGCCGTCGGTTACAAGGGAGAGTAGAAAGTGTCTAGGGTTTCACTAAACAAAATAACTTACGTAACTTATGCTGCCAAAACACAATTCTTATAACCTAAACACTATTGGGCCACACATGGGCCGAGAGCCCTTTATCGGCGAAACCCCATTGGAGGAAACTCCAATGTTTTGTCCGGGTGATCATGGCGAAACCCCAAGGTTTCGTCGGGTAGTGTGTGTGGCGAATAGTCTATGGCGGAACACTCAGTGTTTCGTCATATGCGGGTTTATATTGTAAACAGTTAGATTTGTTCACTCATAAGCACATAACAATTCAGTAATCATCACTACTTTAGTCCTTCAAACAGTAACACATTACATACGCAATACAATAATTTATCAATTAAATAATAAGGTGCACATATTGCTACACAGCGAATTATGAAAACACAGTAGTGAGGAAAGACCTTGAAAACTCGAGTTGTCACATTATCCCCAACTTGAAAGAAATTTCATCCCGAAATTTAGCACGTGGTTACTGAGGAAGCTAGTTAAGTTGCATGTTTTCCTGGTTTTCCTGGGGTGTCACGTCATCCCCCCGTTGGTTTGGAATTTCGTCCTGAAATTCCGCAGTAGCTTCAGCCTCAGTAGTGGTTGCACTTTTCTCGAATAATTGGGGATACTTGAGTTTCATTTGGTCTTCTCGTTCCCAGGTAAACTCTGGGCCACGACGGGAGTTCCAATGAACTCGAACAAGAGGTATTCTGGTGCGCTTGAGAACCTTAACGTCTCGGTCAGTAATCTCTACTGGTTCCTCGACGAATCGCAGCTGATCGTCGATAGTGACCTCCTTGAGAGGAACTATGAGGGTCTCATCTGACAGACACTTCTTCAGATTTGACACGTGGAATACGTTGTGAACTCCGCTGAGTTCTTCAGGTAGGTTCAGTTTGTAGGCCACTTTGCCTATTTTCTCTGTGATTTCGAAAGGTCCGATGTATCGCGGGTTGAGTTTGCCTCGTTTACCAAAACATACTACACCTCTCCAAGGTGAGACTTTAAGTAGTACTCGATCCCCAACCTGGAACTCGAGTGGCTTCCTTCACTTATCAGCGTAGCTTTTCTGACGGTCACGAGCTGCCGCCATTCGTCGTCGTATCTGAGCGATCTTCTCTGTTGTGTCTACGACGAGTTCTGGGGCAGTGATTTGGCTGTCTCCAATCTCTGCCCAACAAAGAGGTGATCGGCACTTACATCCGTACAATGCCTCAAACGGTGCAGCCTGGATACTGGTGTGGTAACTGTTGTTATACGAAAACTCCACTAACGGGAGGTGTCTTTCCCAGCCATTGCTAAAGTCGATTACACATGCACGAAGCATGTCTTCAAGGGTTTGGATGGTGCGTTCAGACTGCCCATCCGTCTGTGGATGATACGCCGTGCTCATATCTAATCGAGAACCAAAGGACTTGTGCATAGCTTGCCACAATTCAGATGCAAAACGTGAGTCACGATCAGAAATGATGGAGGTTGGCACCTCGTGCCTTGATACTACTTCCTTTATGTAGATGTCTACTAGAGTAGAAAACTTATCCGTTTCCTTGATAGCCAGAAAATGTGCAGACTTGGTCAGTCGATCCACGATCACCCAAATGGTATCATTTCCACGTTGAGATCTAGGCAGGCCAGTAACGAAATCCATGGAAATTTGCTCCCATTTCCATGTCGGTATCTCTGGTTGTTGAGGTAGGCCTGATGGTTTCTGGTACTCGATTTTGACTCTCGCACAAGTCAAGCATTTACTAACGTAGGTCGCTATGTTGGCTTTCATACTAGGCCACCAATACGTAGTCTTGAGATCGTGGTACATCTTGTCCGAACCAGGATGTACCGAGTAGCGAGACTTGTGTGTTTCATCCATCACAAGCTCACGTAGATTACCATAGAGTGGAACCCAGATGCGCCCTGTCACGTAATAAGCGTCGTCTTCCTTTTGTTCTAACCGTTTCTTCGATCCCCGCAGGGACTCAGCCCTGATGTTCTCTGCTTTTAATGCTTCAACCTGAGCATCTCGTATCTGAGCGGGGAGACTAGAGTGAATGGTAAGCTGTAACGCACGTATACGCTTAGGTCTAGACTCCTTCCGGCTGAGGGCATCGGCCACAACATTGGCTTTGCCCGGATGATACTTGATCGCGCATTCGTAATCATTTAGGAGTTCGACCCATCGACGCTGTCGCATGTTCAACTCCTTCTGTTCGAAGATATGTTGGAGACTCCTGTGATCGGTGTAAATGGTGCACTTGGTACCGTACAGGTAGAGGTAATGCCTCCATATCTTGAGTGCAAAATCAACAGCTCCTAGCTCCAGATCATGAGTAGTGTAGTTCCTTTCGTGAACTTTAAGTTGGCGCGATGCATAAGCAATGACTTTATCTCATTGCATCAACACACAACCAAGTCCTTGGATCGACGCGTCGCAATAAACCACGAAATCATTGGTGCCTTCAGGTAATGAGAGAATAGGCGCGCTACAAAGTCTCTCCTTTAAGTGCTGAAACATGGACCCCTGTGCATCACCCCAACGAGAGATGACGCCCTTCTGAGTCAGTGAAGTGAGAGGGTGCGCAATCTTCGAGAAATCCTTGATGAATCTTCTGTAGTAACCCGCCAAACCCAAGAATTGGCGGATTTCTGTCGGTGTACGGGGCGCAGGCCAGTTATTGATGGAGTCAACCTTGGATGGATCCACATGAATCCCATCCTCATTTTCCACATGGCCTAACAAATGGACTTCACAAAGCCAAAAGTCGCATTTCGAGAACTTAGCATAAAGCTGCTCTGTTCAAAGAAGTTCCAGAATAAGTCGCAGATGCTGCTCGTGTTCCTCCTGACTCTTAGAATAGATCAGGATGTCGTCGATGAAAACAATAACGAACTTATCCAGATAAGGTTTGCACACTCGGTTCATAAGATCCATGAAGACCGCAGGTGCGTTTGTCAGCCCGAAAGGCATAACCAGAAACTCGTAGTGCCCGTAACGAGTCCTGAATGTTGTTTTGGAGACGTCCTCATCTCGGACTCTCAGCTGATGATATCCCGATCTCAGATCAATCTTTGAGTAATAGCTCAACCCTTGCAACTGGTCGAACAAGTCGTCAATACGTGGGAGAGGATAACGATTCTTCACGATCACCTTGTTGAATTCGCGATAGTCAATACACATTCGGAAGGTACCGTCCTTCTTCTTCACAAACAAGACTGGAGCTCCCCAGGGCGAAGAGCTAGGACGAATGAAACCTTTGTCTAATAGATCTTGTAGTTGCGCGGACAATTCTTCTAATTCTGATGGAGCCAGACGATAAGGTGCACGAGTTATTGGTGCTGCTCCAGGAGCTAACTCGATTTGAAATTTGACCTGACGATGAGGCGGAAGACCAGGTAATTCCTCAGGAAATACCTCAGGAAAATCTCGTACGATGGGAATGTCTTCTATCTTCTTCTCTTTCGTTGAGGTGTCAGTAACGAGGGCTAGAATAGCAGTGTGGCCATTTTGCAAACACTTCTGGGCCTTAAGGAAAGAGATAATGCCAACGATTGCACCACTCTTGTCACCACGAATCACGAGGGATTCTTCACCAGAACGAGGGATGCGGACAATTTTCTCCTTGCAAAGAATTTCCGCTTGATGTTGAGATAACCAATCCATCCCAATAACAACGTCGAAACTACGCAGAACGATAGGAATGAGGTCGATAGAGAAGGTCTGATCAGCAAGAACAAGATTACAACCCTTAACTACATGTGTGGCCTCTAAACTATTACCATTTGCTAGTTCTACAATGTGCTTGGTGTTCAAAAGTGTTGGAGTACGCTTAAGCATCTGACTAACTTTTAAGGACACGTAGCTAGTATCGGCACCTAAATCAAATAAAACAATAACATAAAAGTCGTCCAGTAGGAACTTACCCGTCACAACATTGGGATCGCTCCTTGCATCCCCCTGACCAATCACGAAGACACATCCCCTGGCACCATTGTCGTCGTTGTTACCCCCATTGTTGTTCCCATTAGCTTGGTTGTTGTTGTTGTTCTGATTCTGATTCAACTGTGGACAGTGTCTCTTGAAATGACCCTCAGCACCACACTGAAAAATCCCTTATTACCCTGCTGTTGCTGCTGCTGGTTCTGTGGAGCTTGTGGCTGCTGTTGACGACTCTGATTCACAGGACGTGAGCCCCTGCAATCCTTGGCTTCATGACCAAGCTTGTTACATCTCTAACAACGACCCTTGTTGCACGGCCCGCTGTGGTGCAAATTACATCGATTGCACTTAGGGTGATTTCCCCTGTATCCACCCTGACCCTGATTCTGATTACCTGAAGATTGCTGACCAGGGCTCTTGAAGTCGTCAGTCCTTCGCTGTTGAGACTGAGACTGAACTGAAGTAGAACCCTTGCTCGAATTTCCATCCCACTTGCGCTTGTTGTCGCTAGGAGCATCTGGAGTAGTGGTAGCACTAATACGCTTAGGCAGCCTGTTCTGCTCAACTGCCTGATCAGTGAGACGATGAGCTAGCCGTAAGACTTGCTGAATGGTACCAAGGTTAGCCGCAGTCACATAGCTCTGAATTTCTGGCACAAGACCCTTGAGGTACAGCTCAATACGTTTGATAGGATGATCCACCATGGTAGGGCACAATATAGCTAGTTCATTTGATCTCTTAGTATATGCCTCGATTTCAGACCCCGTCATCTTTAGGTTGTAATACTCCACCTCTAGCTTATGAATATCGTCGCGATGACAGTATTCCTCTTTGATCAGCTCTTTGAAGTCGTTCCATGGGGTGGCGTTAGCAGCTACCAACCCTAGCATTTGAACCTGTGCGTTCCACCAAGTTAACGCAGCACCTTCGAGTGTTCCAGTGGCAAATTTCACCCTACGAGCTTCAGGGCATTCACACATTTCAAAGATAGATTCGAGCTTCTCGAACCAGTGGAGGAGACCTACAGCTCCTTCGGTGCCATTGAAAGTACTAGGTCGACAGTCCATAAAGGTCTTGAACGTGCACACAGGAGGTTGAGCAGGTTGACCTCCTGCTTGAGCTGCTGCGAGTGCCTCAGCAACTCGTTCATTGATAAGAGCCGTTAGCTGGGCTTGAGTCAAGTTTAAACGTCCACTCATGATCTTCATATCAAAAGAAACACAAGTGAGAGAAGTGTGGGAAGACAAAAGAGAGCAAGCACACGTGGGTTTCAAACAACAGTCGTTACGTTAACTAAGCATGCTATGAACAATGCACTATGTAAACTAACAGACAGGCAATATAAACATAAACCATATCACCTATAGTGTTGAGTCTTGCACGTGGAGCGAAGCGTCGTTGTGGATCGTTGAGCACTGTACAGGTTATAGTCTGGTTTTGTCAAAAAGTTTCCCCTTTTTAAAACCAAGTTCACTATAACCAATGGCTCTGATACCAATCTATCACACCCCCAAAATCCACAAGCGGAGTATCACCGCAGGAGGCGTGACATGACCAGGATCAAGCCACCAATCATATTGAACAATATAGTAAAGTAAATAAAAGTCCAACCACACAATATAATTGGTGTTCAAAAACAGTTTAACAAGTCTAAGTGATCAGCGGAAGCAAATAGTTCAAAACCCAAATCATAAGTTAAAAGTGTTTAAGTTCATCATGAACACTGAATGTCCATGCTCCACAACGACACCTCCCATGAAAGCTCCTGCTAAGTACCTATCGACCTGCAAGGCATGTAACAATGAGTCAACAACAAAGTTGAGCGAGTTCACAGTTGGTTGTCCAGTTTAAAGTTGTTTCAAAAACCATATGTTCATTCGAAAACCAATAGTTAATCAATTCCTTGTTTCCCAAACCATAACCACTGGGGCTACCCCATGTTGTAAACCACTAGACCGTTACCATATCGACAACTGACTGAGGAAGTTGTGCCCTACGTCAATATCTATCATCATTGACTAAGTGCCCAGATCCATTAGTACACGCCCGTCCTACCGGCACGGTGTGAGGCTTGTCAACCCTAATAGCGCTATTAACTAATGACCCGCTCGTCATTGGCCCGGCGATTAAGTCGATATAAAAATGAGGGACTTCATGATAGAGTTTTGTCTAGTAAGTTATATGTTGTCGTCCTTCCCAACCGAGGACGGAGGTACGTACTCTACCCAAACGAGAATACGCATATTAAATGTAGTCGTCCTTCCCAACCGAGGACGGAGTTACATATTCTGTTAGAGGTGAATATGTAGGTTCCGTTTTAGCTTCTTAACCCATTCCCAACCCACCAAGAATCCCATGCCTTATAAAAGTGTGAACTCACCTTGGTTTGCTCGGTTTGTTAAGTTACTTGTTCTCAGTTAACCAATCAAGCCTATGATATTCACGTATGCACGATCAGTTCACATTCAAAAAGTTCGCGTAATAATCATGGTCATAATGTATATTCAAGCGGCATCTACCACATAGCACTTAACAGTTATTTCGAGCTCACATAAGTCCACAGTTTTCATGTACGACCCGAAACAGTACACAACAAATTAAATGTTAAACATACCAACCAATCCATGCCTTATGAGTCATAATTAATTAATATCACATGTCCTAGTTATGCCTTATTAACCTAGTTATCCATCCATAGAATTTACTTAGCTCACTGTGCTTGTTTACCCTCTTGACGAAACCCCTGTTTCGTCGTGATCCCTTACTGACAAAACCCCTAGGTTTCATCGTGATCCCTCCTTACGAAACCCCCAGGTTTCGTCGTGGTTCCCCTTTGACGAAACACTTTAGGTTTCGTCGTGATAGGTGTTTCGTCGAGGTGTTTGTTCCGTCGGCCAATTAACAGTTACAGATTTTCTGGTTCGTTTACATCGAATCAATCTAACACATTTGGTAATCATTGCATGAAACCAATTTCATCAAATTTATCAATAGTAGCAGTTTATCTCATCGATCAACAACCCACGTCATCCTATTCAGATCAGTGATACAATAATTTCAATTGTTTGTCTGGGAACACATCATCTGCCGTTTCGGCCTACCAATGTGCATCGTAACTGATAACGGCACCAACTTCGTTGTTGATGATTTCCAAAACTGGTTGAAAGAACTAAATATTGAACACATCTTTTCTTCAGTGGCGCATCCGCAAGGGAATGGCTAGGTTGAAAGCGTCAATAAAAGTTTAGTCGAAGGAATAAAGGCACGATTGGGAACAGCTAGGCGTGGCTGGGTCGATGAACTCCCAAGTATTCTATGGGCGCATAGGACCAACCCAAAGACAAGCAATGGCGAAACACCCTTTAGCCTAGCCTGCGGCTCTGAAGCAGTGATCCCAGCCGAAATTGGTCTCCCTTCACCCAGAATGTTAGCTGTTAACAAAATTGAAAACAGCAACGAGCGCAGGCTTGACTTAGACATCTTAGAAGAAGGACGTGAAAACGCAGCAATTAACGAGGCTAAGTACAAAACATAACTTGAAAAATACTACAACCCGCGCGTCCGAATTTGCACATTTAATCCGGGCGATTACGTCCTTCGCGACAATGAGGCTTTTAACGCAGAGCGCCCAAGCAAACTTGCACCCAAATGGGAAGGCCCCTATCTCATACAAGTGGTTTTGGGCAAAGGTGCATATAAACTCCAAACTTTAGAAGGAGACACCGTCGCAAGGACCTGGAATGCACCGCAACTCCGACGCTGCTTTATGTAAGCTGCAATTTACATTCTCTATGTAACATACTGGCCCGCAGGTCATTTATCAATAAATAAATGAACAATTCAATGCAATATTGTTTATTCTTTCAATTACAAATGCGTGTTCCACTTTGCGGTATCTACAAAAACTGATTGGCAAAATCTTCATTAGCGATACCCATACAAAGTGGCAACCACACACAAATATTGTAATAGGTCAGCAACGACAAACGTCGAGATGTATCCGGCTGGATGCGTCCACGCATTGCCCGCGGTTTTTTTCAAACCAAAACACAATTCCTAGGCCCTAACGGGATAAAAACGGGAATTGACTACTACTTACACGACAATGGTGTACAGTATGCTCATTACTTCACGCATTCCTTAACCAGTGGAACGTGACAGATGAAAGGTGTCGACTCACTCGCGCTCTACAACCAGCAGAGTCACACATTAACATACTTGCATGCCACCTAGACATGCATATGACAAAACTATGACTTCACCCACGCTCACGCAAAGACAAAGTAAATATTCTTTACTTATATACTTTGAGCCGCACATACTTGCATGTCACCTTGACATGCAAATGGCAAACTTCAACTTAGTGTTATTTACGAAGGCCTTAAACATTGGCCTGAAAAAACATTAACTCACACGCGTTCAAACAAAAGCAAAAAGTACAAACACTTGCATTTTTTGAGCCAAAGCATAAATTTTATATATACAAAATACTTATACACCTATGCGGTGCATAAGGAACTTTACATGGTTTTTTGAACATTTACATCAAAAGGAAGCAAAAGAAGGCACGCAGGCCTAACCTAATCTGCCTTTGTACCACTAGTGCCTGCATCGTTCTTCACACTACCAGTGTCTTCATCCTCCTCCGATGAGTCAAACAGCATACGCAAACGATCCACATAATCTTCCGCCTCCAAACATTTCTCAATATCATCAAGGGCGGGAATGAAAAGTTTGTTGTACGCATCCACCGCTGCGGCATAAGCAGCTTCAGTATCTACACCATGGAACCCCGATCTTTCGTTAGTAAATTTGCTAGTAAAGAAGGGGTTCACATCGCTAAGGCATTTGTTGTAACCAGCCTTAAACCCAGCCTGACGTGCACGCTCGTTAGTCTCGGCAACCGCACTCGCATTCTCAGGTGCGTCAAGTATGGTTTAAACAATCTAAACACATCAGAGTAACAAGATTATCAAAGGCAAACACAAAGAAAAAAAGGACACCAAGTACTTACATGACCGATATCGTGCTCACGCATCCATGCATGATCCGCGGTAACCTGGCTTAAGGAGGTGGCCAACCCATCTCTAGCTTCCTCAGCTTGCCTTGCCCGCACCTCAGCTTCCGTAGCGCGGGCACTCACCTCCTCGAGAATGGTCACTTGATTCTGCACTTCTGCCTGATTACAACAAGCACAGACAAGTATAAGCAGACAATCCATTCCACTTACCAGAACAAGGAAACAACTTACGAATAGTCATGGTTCATACCTGGAGTTCCTCCACAACCTTGTTTATCTTGGTGCGATCAGCATCCACATCTTAAAGCGCCTTGGCAGCACGTGCCTCCGCTTCCTTCAACGCGGCTGCACCGCGCGCCTCTGCCTCTTTCGCAGCCGCTTCAGCTACAGTCTTTTCCTTGACCAACGCAGCATTTGCTGCCTTGAGATTATTCAGCTCCTGGCGAACACGGAAAAGTTTTTCATTCTCTCTAGCACTAGCTTCCCTCCAACCCTTGCGCTCATCAGAAAGCAGCTTTGCAAGAGAACGAACCTGTTCAAGGCCAGTGGATATGGCCCATCTCTCAGTCTGCTTTAACTTCTCAAAAGCAGCATTTTCCCTCTCCAGCTGCTCCGCACCCTCTCGAGCAGCCTTCACCATCGCCTCAGCTTCAGCCCACAGCCGCATGGTTTCCTCTTCCCTGCAAGCTAAGACATTATAGTCTTCCATAACTGCATTCGCGATTATGGAACTCCCAACAAGCATGGTAGAAAGCTGATTCAGCCGGTTTTGGCGAGGTAGGCCGCGAGCCCAAGCAGTCTCAAAAGGGGTCCCCAAACCCCTCAGAATCTCCCTGCAAGCCGAGAGATCATTCGTCACATCATCCCCCTACAAAACATTCCAAGGGGGACGGTGGTAGTCAAAACCCCGTTCTGCCGCATAAGAGCGATAATAAAACTCCAATTCTCTTTCCCCAGGATGAATTGAAAGTTGATCTTCAACCCCTGTGCCCGCGACAGTAGACCCAGAAGTTTTTTCAAAAATAGGGGACTTCGGCTTCCCACCCCCTGACCACCATCATCATGCGGATCGATCAAGTTGTTGGAAGAATCCAATGTATCCGCGATCGTCTCACCTGCAGTTTTCTTTGAGCCCTCCTCCGCATGAACAGACGGAGGAGTACCACCACCACTAACCACTTCAATAGAAGGGCTTCTTCTACCCTTCTTCTGGACTTCCACGTCCGCAACCTTCAGAGAAGAAGGATGGGTGGCAAACAAGGAGACCGGTTCTTCCTGGGTTTCTACAAAACAGAAAACATTTATCAGGCATACTGCGGCAATTAAAGCTTGCAAAAAATATTATCAACTTACCAGTTGGGACCACAGGCTTTGGCTTCGGGACCGCAGTCTCCCAAGTTTTCCTAAACTTAGGGGCCTTCTCCCCACCAGCAACAGAGGCGGCTACCTTCCGTTTCTTATCGTCAACGAGCTTAGCGCCCACAGTGGATCCACTCGCACCCGCAGAAGCACCTGGAACACCAAAACCCTCAAGGGTATCAGACACTACTACGTAATCTTCATATTTGCGTAAACGAGTACGAAGGATACCTACTGTTCCTGACACCAAAGTGGGAACAGAAACCGCCTCGTGCGTCTTCTTCTTACGCTGACTCCTATCACCAAACTTCAGCACAGTCTCTTTGGGAACACCCGTTGCAGCAGGGTCTCCCAAGGCCCCAAGATGTCCTGCGTTTTCATCACAAAACAGTCATCAGGGACAAGTTACTCAAAGACAATAAAGGAAGAGTAATGTACTATACCTTTGCCTGCCGGCAACACTGCATTCAATGCGGCCTCATCAGGCATCCGGAAGTTGTTAATAATGGTGCGGTTCCAACCTTCCTCATCCGCACTGCACTTCACTATATCAACCTTGCCCTCGAAGTTAGGGCAAAACATCCTCCACAAAGGAGCTTCCTCTGTCAATCCATCTACAAATATTATTAACATAAACAGGAAGGCAAAATAAGAACGCAAATAGAAAGACCCTTACCATCATTCTTCTCCCGCAGCACATGCCTTGCTTTCCTACTAAGCCTGCCAATCATCATCCGCAGCACCCACAACTGCCTGTTATCCAACTTAAACCAACCAATAATACGCAAACGTGGGAACCAATCCACTGTACCCGCACTGGGGACACTAATATTTTCGGTTATAATGGTCCTCGTCACATTTCTAAACTGCAACTTTGCAGTAATCGCAACAGCCTTAACATAGAAGAACTTGGTCTTCCATTTGGTCATACCCTTGGGTGGAAGCATCAACTTGGGAGCATGGTCCCGCTGACGGAAAGAAAAGAAGCCCAGTTGCACAGTCAACTGGTAAAATCGCCGAAAATCTCCTACCAACGGCTCTATACCTAGAGCACGAAATGTGTACTCAAAGTTTCGAACTCTAATCATTCCCAACGGACTAAGTTGAGAAATATGGAGTTTGTAATACTCCAGTATTTCCACTACAAACATTGTCAAGGGAGGCCGGAGATTACAGTCACCAAAAAAGTCGGCAAACATGGTGACATACCCCGCCGGAGCATCACCGGCGGTGTCACCTTCCTGGGGATATCTAGCCCCATATTCCTCCGGCATTTGGGTGTTCGTCAACAACGTCTGGAACGCCGACTCCGTCCACCTCAAATCCGGCAAATTCTTGCCAGGAGCGTTCACTTCAGCCTCCTTCTCCGCCGCCACCGGCGATGATGGTTCAGGGTTTTCAACCGTAGTAGACAAGGGGTTGGAAGGTTAAGCCACTAAGGAAAGAAACTAACAGGCAAGTGTAAGAAACTCTGAAAACTCTCACCGGAAAATCAAGGTTTTGATCGGAGAAGAAGAAGGAATCAACTTTCTCTCACCGGAAATTTTTTTGAAATTTTGAAAAGTGAGAGGAAACCCTAAACGGTTTCCCCTTTTATACTCATCGTAATTAATGCGATCACAGAAACCAAACAGACGTATAAATTCGGAGCTTGTCATGCGTCGCCACGTGTCCAGCGACGGTTGCTCTGACGGTTACCACGCGCGCGTGACCGCTCACGCGCCTGACATTACACGACCTTTTGCACTCCAGCTACAGTGCATTAATTACCTTGGGCAGTGCAAACGTCCTTTCGTTTCAGTACATGCCAGGCAAATTTCACCAACTTCTACCAACCCGCACGTGCGGTCTACAACATTTACAAAAATCGACAAATGAAGACAAAACTTATGTACGCGACATGCGGTTTATATGGTTTCTCTTACCACAACTTAGACCACATGTCGTTTTTTACATACCCCCTCAAAAGAAGAATATATATATATAGAGAGAGAGAGAGTTAATTGCCCAGATGGTCCCTGGGGTTTCATGTTTTTTCACGTTTAGTCCCCATCTTTTGAAAATAGCAGGTATGCTCCCTATGGTTTGTCATTTTGTTACTCGAATGGTCCCTGAGTAGATGTCAGTTAGTTTGGAAATAGCGCTCCCTATGGTTTGTCATTTTGTTACTCGGATAGTCCCCAGAGTAAATTTCAGGGGACTATCCGAGTAACATAATGACAAACCATAGGGAGCATACCTGCTATTTTCAAAAGGTGGAGACTAAACGTGAAACCACAGGGACCATCCGAGCAATTAACTCTATATATATATATATATATATATATATATATATATATATATATATATATATATATATATACACAATATGTAAAGGGGGATACCAAGATCTTCATATCTCCATCCCCACATGTGGAATATACGGAGATGACACACACGAGCCCGCACAGGTGTGTCAGATACTCAAAACCAGTTATGTTCTTTAGACTGCGAAAACTGCACCGCAGTAACAGCCAAGGCATCATGCCTTGGAGCTTCTTCAAGCCTCAAATCCCTCGTTTCCAGTTCACAACCACAGAGGGGAAAGAAACAGCTCCTCCATAGGGAAAGGACAGGTCTGATGAGCTACCGCACATCAGCAACCCTGACTCCTGCACCTTCAAGAGCTACATCCGGTGCAAAGCTCTTTTAAAGCGAGTCTTCTGGTAAAAACCGCACACTCATGAGTGGCTGCGGCCGCCCCATAAATATGGAAACGGTTGCTACGGAAGAGCCACGACTAAGTCATCACACAGATGATCAAAGCTACTTTAAGGAAAATTGTTCCCTATCTTCCAATGAAGGAAAGTGGCTACAAAACGCATGCGGACGAGTTTCACCCAGATTCCTAAGTATCTGCGGCGATCTCATTGAGCAACAAGCCAAGCAATGATGGTAATAAGTCTGCTTATGACTTTGTTTACCAACCAGATAACCACATAGAATAAACAATGGTGGGCACAAGCATGCCTATGACCATGTTTATTTGACCCTCGTTCATCTGAACGATTCACATTGTTCGACCACACATGGCCAACGATGCACGGGAACGAGGTAACCGCAAAGGACGTGCGGTTACTTGAGAGCTAAACTGGACGAACACGAATACCCCACAAACAAGGGATCATCGTTTCACGTCCAGTTCATAAACATAAAGCGCCGATAAGGCACGAACGGATTGCACCCGCAACCGCAAAGGTTACAGCTAGAGTTGCGGATACTGACGAGTTCATACTCATCTTTCGTCACCATCTCAAAGGTTGGTTCGGCACACCAACAGGTGGCGATCAGGTTTGATGACATCAGAAAAAGGTAGACCACACTACCGGATCAAAGTCATCAGCTGAGAATTCCGCATTAGACGGAACATACTCACCGGTCCGAAAGAGGCGTCACACGACTCTACCGGATCTTCGACTTGATTTACTTGAAGCAGGAGCCACCGGTCAGACCTAGAACCTTCTCCAAAACCGACGTCAAAAGTACCCAATCGACAAAATAGTCCAGTACTCCTCCCACGTGCAACTTGCATGAGGAAGCAACACTGGACTGGGGGGACTTGAAGGGGTATGGTCCCAGATCTCGCACCAAAGCAGTCGCGAGTGACCATCACCCTTATCAAATACTCCCACCAACAAGAACTCATCTGCGTCCGTGCGGGCAGGCGTGAACACAGATACCGAATCCAATCAGTCAAGTGATGAGAAGGCTTATCTTGTGTATGAAAAGGGTTGTCATACATAGCGATGCGGTTTAACATCGCATCCTATTAACATTTTTGTCATGAAAAGGGATGTAGGTAACAACAATGGTTACCACATATGGCGATGCGGCTTCGCACCGCATCCTATAGATATCTTTGCCACAGAAATAAACGCGGAAACAACTGCGGTTACCGCCGATAGCGATGCGGCCTGACACCGCATCCTATCCACAGAGCAAGTGGGACTGACACAGCAAGTGGCGCCAATGACAGTTGCCTGTTAGCCCACACGTAAGCAACAGACTGACGACAGCAGTGGGACGTGGCATCACCCCCATGACTAACGAGCCTGACACACCTGCAAAGGGCTGCACGTTGTCAGTCTAGCCACTCAATTACCCTCCTTCACTCCTCGGCTATAAATACCCATCCCAGACCAGGTTTGAGGTATCGCTTGTCAAACTCTCTCACTCTTACTACTATCGCACACTTTGCTCTTAAGCAAATTACTGATTCTCACGCCGGAGAGTGGTAACAAGTTGCACCCCCACCCCATCCTCCTTGTTATGAGTCACGGTGTGTTTTCTTGTGCAGGAGACAGATCAAGTGGACGATCCAGCCACCGATCCTCGAAAAGAAGGGATTAACCCTACTTGACGAGACCAGTGAATTAACCTTCCTTGGTTAACCACTGTTTCATCAAGTGGCAATTTGGAGACTCTCCTTTTGGATACTGAAACAACGCAGACGTAAAGATAGTCGTCCCTGACTCCCTTCGACGAACAGTCCCTGAACGGAACTCTTGAACTGAAGTTTTGTCGGATTAAGATCGACACACAAGCCTGTTGATCGTCCCTGACTCTCTTATGCTATTTTTTTTTATCGAATTCCTCTATTCCAGGCCTGTTATTGGTTTGAAAGTTGGAAAACGTATGATTTATGATGAATGTGTTGAATGTTGATTGACTGATTTTCGAAATTGTTGGTTGTTGAAGTGTTGATTATCGAATTCCAGGCAGGCCCGTATGTTGTTTTCATTGAATTGTTGATTGTCGAATATCCAAGATAAGCCCACTTACAAACAGGTATGATTTATGAATATGTCGTTAGTGTTTATTATTTACGTGTTATTTGTATTTGGCATTGATTATCTATCATTTAGGCGTTAACTTAAATTGATAGAAACCTTGTCGGTTATTTAGGCGTTTACTTAATTTGTCGATCATTTAGGCGTTAACTTATTTGGCATTGTTTGTCAATCATTTAGGCAACGGTTCTATAAAAGCCTAGTTGACATTATATATTTCGTTAAGACATAAAAACATATTTTTTTAGCTTGAACATGATACATGAATTTGAGATACCTCTCGTTAAAACCTCTTGAGACCAAGAAAGGCTGCATACATCTCTAATTGATCAAAATACACAAACATCAAAAAGTCATCATTTTCCCTATGGATTCTCTAATTTCGTTCCAGGGTTATCCTTTTATTTAAAAAAAAAAACTGATAAAAGAAAAACAGTAAAATAATTCTAGTCGAGTCAAAAACCTACACGTCAACGTGAAATTTGCCCATGTAAGTTTCAACGAGAGATAAATAAAAATGCGCGTGTCAAATAATTTTTGTAATTTTTGTTTTAATAAAGTTTAAGAATTATAAAGTAATTTTTTTAAAGTCCAAAAGTAGTAGCGGTTGTCTACCAATAGCAAACTTTTTTTTTTGAAAAGTGTCTACCAATAGCAAATAATCACTACTTTCCTGAGTTGATTCGTGATGGTAGCAAGGGAAAAAGACTAAAAGATTAAATACTAAAATGAATAAAAGTAGTGGGATTAAACATGTAGACTACCAAAGTTAAAGCTAATGGACTAAACATGAATATAAACAAAGTTAACTAATAAAAAGAAAACTTTATTTTCTAAAACAGATGGGCTAAACACATATATTAGCGAAGTTGAAGGTTTAAAAGTAGAATACAAAAAACGACGATCAATTACTAAAAAGAATAAAAGTAAAGAGACTAAACATGTACACTAACAAAGTTAAAGTAAAGAGACAAAACACGCATAAAGACAAAGTTAACCAATAAAAATAAGCTTTTTAAAAGTAGAGAGGCTAAACATGCATATTGACGAAGCTGAAGGTTTAAAAGTTAAATGCAAAAAGAAACGACGAGGGTTGGCAGTGTATCGACTTTGTAGTCGTAGGTAATTACAATTGATTTTATTATATTAAATGAAATATATCAAATAGAACATTAATAGTTTTTTGGATGTTAATTTAATCATGTGTTAATCCACCTAAAGACCAATAAAGTATTCAACTTCATATATAGTAAAAATCACATGTTAAAAATCTTTATACGTCGTTTGTATGTGACTTAATATTTACCAAATGAGTCCAAAATCATGTCAAATAACAATTACAACCGAGAGTAGTCATGTAAACTTGAAACTTGTAAGCCTAAAAGCATATTAACTCCCAATACATGAGCTATTTGTTTTGATTTTTTGTGTGTGGTGTGCGTGTGTGTGCATGCACGTTTGTCTGCATGGCTAAATGTGTGTATGCAATGCCACCTATGTATACGAGAATGTTAACATGAAAACTAATACGTAACATTCATTTAACTTTAATGTTTTAAGATTTCGTTTAATTTCAAAAGGGAATGTTATTAAGGTTTTTTTTTTTTTTTTTTTTTTTTTTGCAAATTGGATTTAAATAATCTCAACTTTTTCAATTTGGCTCATAATAATCCTAACTCAGTTATTTGCCGATAATAATCCGAAGTGATCCACTTTTGGCCGATAATAGTCCCCCGTTAAAAGTAGCTAAACGGAGTTAACCTTTTTTCCGAATTACAAACCGATGTTTTATGGATTTTGATCAGAACGAGGATACGAGTCAATTTATGTAAAACTTACCTCGAAACGGTGCTTCAAACGGCTTAATTTTTGTTAATGGGAAGTTTAAACACTCGAATTGAAGCACTGTTTTCGTTGTTTGGAGCAGTATTTCGAGTTAATTTTACATCAATCAACTCGTATCCTCGTTCTGATCAAAAGCTCTAAAACATCGGTTTGTAATTCGGAAAAAAACTTAACTCCGTTAAGCTATATTTAACACAGACTAATATCGGCCAAAAGTTTCCAGGGTGTGTGATTGTGATGGTGGTGGCAGACAGTGTGTCGCAGCCCCCGACCCCTACCCCGGGAGCGGGAGCAGCGAGACAAGCAGCTGGTGGTATCGGTGCTTGTTAATTTGGCAGCGGAAACGAGTTGCTACTGAAGTTGAAAAGCTCAATTTATAGGCCGATCCCGGGCTCGCTCGCGCCCCTGCAACCCACTGGGCAGGTCCAGTCGCGCACCGCAAAAGACTCCTAGCTACGGCTAGGGTGGCCAGGTTGTATCGTAGCTTCAATACGTGCAAGGACACGTGGCAAAATTAGGTGTCCAGCAAGCAAAGTCTGTCGCTGCCCGCGAGCCACCTCCTGAATTCTGTCGTGGCCCGCGAGGCACACAAAAACATTATTTTGTTTAATTTTTAATGAACTTAAGATTATACGGATCAGGTTACGTGTATACGGGGTATAATTAGGGCGTTTTTCAAGGGTTGTTATACAGTGGTTGTGGGTGGTGGTGATGGTGATGGTGCCACATAAGCTTCCACATCTGCATATAACCAAATTTTGAGCCACATAAGCGACCACGTCAGCAAATCATTAACTTGTTATAACCTAGTTAGTAAAGGTTCGATGGAGTAAAATAGCTTGAAAGTTGGGACTGACAGGAGAATTTTTTAAGTTGAGATTATTATCAGCTAATTGATCAAAGTTTAGATTATTAAAATCCAATAACTTTATTTTTGAACAAATAAATCATCAAATCTAATCTGCTCTTTGTAGGATATAAATACACAATCACTTAGTTATGAAATACACTACTTTACCAATCACACTAGTTAAACAATGTTTCAACTATTGAAATTTTATATCAGGTGACTTTAGGTTAAAAAAATAAGCTAAATAATAAGGTAGTGGTGGAGTGGTCGGGGAAATACTTGGTGGTTCCTTATGACCCAGATCGACTTCTACTTTCCCCATTATTTTCTGCGGCATTAAGGTGAAGGGCGAATACGGGTGTCGCCGGTTCGTCTTAGATGGGAGGCGAGGTTTTACCGATTATTCCGCTGCCGTGCCTTCGGGCGGGTGGAGGTCAGATTTCCGCGCATCTGAGAGAGCAAAGAGGATGACGGCGGTTTAGTAGTCGACATTGGCCACAGCGCCCGGTGTCACGGTGGTTGACACGTCGTTCCATGCGCTTAAAAAAATACCGCTTTAAATATTTATATATAAATTTTAAATTTTAATCAGTAACATTATCTTTAGCGACGGAGAGTGTGATGCACGCATTTTTCACGAGGGTAGTGGTTGGAGTAATGCAGGCGGTTAAGAGGCACTTCCTGGTGTGGGGCCCTATAAGACAAAAATGTCAAACAAGGTTCAATTATGCTCTTTGACTTTTCAGACCCTTTTACTACCACTTCCGTTTCTTTTTAAAATATTGCAACTCAAAATTAATTTAGTATTTATAGGGTATTAAACAATTGCAACTTCCATTTTAAGAAAATTAAATTGATATGTTCATTGAGTTGTTAATAGTTCGAGTAAATAAAGAACCAATGAGTAAATAAAGAACCAATAAGCATAAATGAAAAGGCAACTAGTTTTTGTTTTTTTGTTTTTTTAATGCAACATCTATTATCTATATTTTCTATAAAAGTAGAAATCCAAATGACATAAGAAAAGCTGATTTGTCAGCAGGAGAAACTGTCCAACAAGGCTTTTCTTATGTCATTTTTACATCATAAAGCCTAATATAAAATATCATTTAAAATTTTGTCTAAACATTTGCCCTCAACATTTAATAATCAAACATCTGTTCCCAATAAACATCTGTCCAGATTCAAAATTCTGGCTCTACATTTAAAATTCAAACCATATATTTTAATCCTATAAATAAGATATAATTATTTGGCTCCACATTTAAATCTCTCTCGCTCATATCTGCGAGCATATCTCTCTCTCTCTCCCAAATGCATCTTTCTCGTGATTCAGCCGCTAATCTCCGATTACACTTCTTTGTTCAAATGTTTGTTGGTTCTGTTTACATGTTATCGTTCCAGTATCATTGTTCCAACATCGTCGTTTCAATGAAGCTTCCCATCAGACATCAACATTTCAATATCGATGATGCAGTATCATTGTTGCAAAATCGTGAAAAGTTGCATGTGCTACCTTCTTTGATGAGAGAGTTGCATTGTTCGATTTTCGTTAAATCGAAAGTCAGGTTTTCTTGCATCAGTAAGATTTTCACTTTTTATAGAAAGTATAGATTCGTGCAATATCGTGAAAAGTCAGATGTGCTACAACAGTTGAGAGGAGACCTTTGCATTTTAGGTTTGTTTCTTATTTTGATTAACTGTTGATGATGTTGAGAGTTTTTATTGACACTAACATTTTAGAATATGTTAAGTATAACAACCCTCCTGAATTTTTCTGACACCCTAATATATTTTAAAATACCCTAATATGTCCTAAAATACACCCCGTACGTGAAAACGGACCCCGAATACCTTTATTTTTATAAAAATTAAATAAAAACAAGAAAAAATAGGTCTCTCGCGGGGCGCGTAAGCCACCCCTTGAGCTTACGCGGGCCGCGACAGCTACGAGATCAGATCGCACCCGGTGCCGACACGTGTCACGATCGTGGCGAGGCTAGTGGTGATGACCAATCAGAGCTAAGGCCTACACCCCTACTACGCGGGCCGCGTAGACCTTAGTCTCACCTTACGTGGGCCGCGTGGAAACCAAATTTCAGCCCTATAAATAGCAGGCAACGGCAGTTCGTTCAAATCGTTCAAATTTCTTTTCTCTCTCGAATTATTACATAGTATAAGCTATACTCGGGTATAATATCCCCCTAAATAATGAAGTTCTGCTCCGTTGTAAGTATTATAACCCCGATTACGTATTAGATACGCTGCCCGATTGATCCAGGGTTCCGTAACGGCTGTCGTGGTTCTGCCCGACGTAGTCGTTGGAATACCGTCTCGGGGAGTCTATCGTTAATATAAATAATGGGTTATTATACTAACACGTGTGCATTTGTGTAAATTTTATATAATCACCAGGAAACCCTAAAGGATAATCTAAGACAGCAATGTGAGTTCATCCTCTTTTTGTAAACAGTTTTACAAAACCTTAAATATTTTACAATATGATTAAGCAGTGATTGAGTCTTTGTAATTCTTCAATTACTGCCGGTATGTTGGGGTTTTGTATACAAAATATGAAAGACGTTACCATTGGAGTAATATGACCCACCAGTCAGGATTGACAATACTGAATGAGTAATTGTGTAGATATAAACATTGTAATCGCTCTCAATACTGTGTTAATTGATAAAACTCTTCTTAATTAAACTGGGATTCACTCACCAGTATTTCCCACTGACAAATGTTTTTAAAACGCGTTTCAGGTAACAAAATGTAAAAGCCAATTAGAAGAAAGCCAGCTGGAGAGCACTGACGGCTTGGAAAAATGTGGCTATAAAAGTTACCTAAAAGACGATGTTTTAAATTCAATAATATAGGGTTTATCCCTATAAACATGTTGTAATAAGAAACTTGGGTTTTACCCATGTGGTTATTAATATAAAATATGGTGGTTTTACTCTGATAAAACATTTCCTAACTACGGTCCTGATGAAATTTCCGCTGCCAAAATGATAAACAAATGATACCACCCAAAACTGGTTTCGCGGCCGCCCGTTCCCGGGACAGATAGGGGGCGGGGGTTGCGACATTAAGATGCATGTTGATATTATTAAAATGATTTTAGGCGTTTTTAATGAAGTTTTCCTTACAAAAAAAAACATAGAAAAATAGAAATTTAATGAAATATTTATAAAGTATTACACGCTAGAGTTAACACTTGCTAGGATTTCATAGACTCTGGCCTTTCTCCATGTGATTTCATGCTCTCTTTTAAATTTCAGGTCAGTTAGCATGTTGCAGATTTTCTGATCCTGTTTTAGAAGTTGTGTCAGAAACTCTTCTGCATTCTTCTGGAACTCTGATGAAGGAGAGTGGAGGACTTCATCGAGCAATGCTATTCTGTTCCAGGTTTTGTTTTAATTAGTGTCATTGATTATGTCGACTTTCCTATTTAGTGCTTCGTCTGTTCTTTGTTCTTTGTTCTTTGAGTGACCACATCGAGAATTGTGTTTTAACATCGTTGGTGTCTGACCAGTGGTAGAAGCTGAAGTTTGCCATGTAGATTTTTTGTTGGTTTTTCTGATTTGGAACAATTTTTGACAGAAAGTGATTTGTAGGACAATTTGTTGATGTTTTGAATCAAAAGTAATCATCGGTCTTTTATAAAGTTTAAAAACGCGTCTACATGGTAAATGAAGAGGTTAATTGTAATTGTGATAATCTGCTTTTGTTCTTTGAACTTCAAAATTTTGTCCCTTGGGTTTCTTGGTATTTAATTTTACAGTTTTCCCATAAAAGTTGGGGTTTGAAAAGGTTTTTGCATTAAAAGACTGCTGTTTTGATTTATACATTAATATGTTTATATTAAATCTACACGTTTTCACTGTTAGATATTTCAGTAAATAAACTCATAGTCACTTCACCTGTTTTTCATCATGTTTTCCTACGAAGATATCATACTTTCAGGAAAGTCGAGGAATATAGTTTATTCAAATGGCGTCATTCACTTCTGTAAAATCAGATGATTTAAAGCAACGTTTTGTCAGGAAAATCGAGGAACAAGTGTATGAGTATAGGGCTACTCTTCAAGAGCTGAAGAGATGTTTTGATGGATTGCAAGTTGGCCTGTTCACAAGAGAGCAGGTTTCCAGAAATCTTATGCGGATGCCTTTAACTTCCGTTCGTGAGCTTTGTGTTGTTAGTAATATAGAGTGCGGTGATAGAGACGTGGAGTTCATGGCGATGCTGAAGGACATACATCGAGAGGTTCAGCAATCGATGGAGTTGAAGCTAAAGTTTCTTAATTGATGCTGTTATTGTTAGATTTGAACTTTAATGTTGTTCAGTATGTTATGTAATTATTGGACTTTTAATGTCATGAATAAATGAATAAATTTTAATCTTATGAATCTATGTTGCGTTTTAGTTTTACTTATTTAGTGTTTGAGTTTGATTTAGATTATGTTGATGTTGAATTGTGTCTGAACATCTGTTTGGTAAGTCAATAGAAGTGTAATAGTATCAAGGGTTGGTTTGATGGTGAACAGATAATGTTGATGTTGAATTGTGTCTGAACATCTGTTTGGTAAATCAACAGAGGTTTAATAGTATCAAGGGTTGGTTTGATGGTGAACAGATTATGTTGATGTTGAATTGTGTCTGAACATCTGTTTGGTAAGTCAACAGAGGTTTAATAGTATCAAGGGTTGGTTTGATGGTGAACAGATGAGTGCAAAGATAAAACAAATGTTCAGAATTTAATCATTGATAGTAGTTTTTTTAAGAATCTGTGCTCCTGCAAATTACAGAGAGTCAATATTGGGAGTTGTAAAAGGTATGTTGTAGTTAAAGTTTGGTAAAAGAGAACATCTGCAGATGATGAAACAACTGTGTATGCTAACGACTGTTGATTTACCACTGTTGACTAAATGAATAAATTTTAATAGTATTAATCTTTGTTGTCGCACCTTCATTTTAATTATTTCAGTCATTTCTAAGTATTATTATATAATTTTGTTTATCAATAACATTTTTTTGGAAGAATTTACCGTGTATTTTGGTGTTATAAAAGGTGTGTTGTAGCTAAAGTCTAACAAAAGAAAGCATCTGCTGATGAATAAATGTCTGAAGATGCAAAGGTCTGCTATGGGTCAACAGATGTTAACGAACAACAGATGATATTCAATCTTAAAATGCTTAACAGAGGATTTGATACTAACAATGGTTGGGCTAATGATGAATAAGTATTATTATATAAGGTCTGCTATAAGTATTATTATATAATTTTGTTTATCAATAACAGTTTTTTGGAAGAATTTACGGTATATTTTGCTGTCATAAAAGGTGTGTTGTAGCTAAAGTCTGACAAAAGAGAGCATCTACTGATGAATAAATGTCTGAAGATGCAAAGGTCTGCTATGGGTCAACAGATGTTAACGAAAAACAGATGATATTCAATCTTAAAATGCTTAAAAGAGGATTTGATACTAACAGTGGTTGGGCTAATGATGAATAAGTATTATTATATAAGGTCTACTATAAGTATTATTATATAATTTTGTATATTAATAACAGTTTTTTGGAAGAATTTACGGTATATTTTGCTGTTATAAAAGGTGTGTTGTAGCTAAAGTCTGACAAAAGAGAGCATCTGCTGATGAATAAATGTCTGAAGATGCAAAGGTCTGCTATGGGTCAACAGATGTTAACGAACAACAGATGATATTCAATCTTAAAATGTTTAACAGAGGATTTGATACTAACAGTGGTTGGGCTAATAGCAGATGTTAGACTTACCACTGTTGAGTTACACCGATTGAAAACAACTGTTTTTGAAACTTCTGCTTGCCTAAAAATACATTCATTGCTAAAGGGTACCGTCTGTTGTCATAATTTCTGTTTATCCTAATGACTATTGATTTACTATACTGCTGACTGTCATCCATTATGACAACAGAGGTTCTGACGTGGACATATGTTAGCTAAAAATAAAACAACTGCTGAAAGTTATCATCTGTTCTCATAACTTCTGTTTATCTAACGACTGTTTGACTCACACTGTTCCCAACGACCAACAGAGGTTTCCAAACAACTGTCATCGGTTGTCGCAAGAGAGGTTCTGACGTGGACAGATCTTAGCCATCAAATATTTGTAACTACTGCCACGTTAGCATTCACTTCTTCTCTCTATATAAAAGCTGTTTCATCCCTAAATTGAGGTTCTACCACTGCCGTCTCGAATTCAAAATTCTCAAAAACAGTTTCCAACATATTAAAAACCCTCCAACTTAAACCCTATTTCATCCCCAAATCACCTTCTTCTCCGATCATGTCTCTGAACATCAAAAACCCTCACAACTACCTCCCCATCTTCGAGAAAACCAACAAAAATACCAGCTATCACTCAATAATTGACATTTTGACGTCATCAAAATACAAATCAATTCTTACAGCTGATGCTCCGGTTCATACAGAAACACTCCGACAATTTTGGTTTAATGCTGAAATAGAGTCTGAAGATAATAATCCAGTTGCCATCACATCTAAGGTCGGTGAAAGTGTGGTACAAATCTCCCCCTTTACAATTTCCACTACATTTGCATTGGAGGACTTGGGAGGTAAGACCAACTTTGAAAAACTTGAACTTCATACAGAGTTCATTGAAAGAGGGCATGGTGCACAATTAAAGGAACTTACTATCTACAAACCAAACTTCCCTCCGCCAATGAAAATTTTGTTTCATACTCTTTTAACTTGTCTCTCAGCCAAGACCACCGCATTTAATGAGATACCTTTGAACATTCAGTATTTGGGTTATGCGATTTTAACAAAATCTGATTACAATTTATCACAAGCACTACTTTCTGATTTGTTGAATAATGTGAAAAATGTGAAAAATTGAAAAAAGGTGTTCGTAGTAATGCTTTTCTGTTGTATCCAAGACTTCTAAGCTACTACCTACGAAAACAAGTGACACAAACAGATTTTGAACAAGGTGTAGCTTTTCAAATAAATAGTCTTACAAGTAAAATTTTTACTAAACTTATAAATAAAGAGTCAAAAGTTTCAACAACGAAAACAAAAGGGGATGAGCCTGTTTTAGATGCGTCCGCATCAGTTGCTCAAACTTCTGTTGTTGAGCGAACTGCTCCTGGTGATCATGACACCACAACCGGTGTTGTGAAACACACACCAGGAAAACGCAAAAGAAAGCTGTCACATCCAAAAAGCCCACCAAAACCAAACAAAATAAAAAGGTTCCTCTGGAAGATGAGATCCTAGAGGTTAATGCAGTGACAACATAAATGTCACTTGAAACCACTGCTGCTACTTCCTCACAGTTGTTGGAAAGATCACAACCCATCCAAACTCCTCATGATCCTCACAAAAGGATCATGTTGTAAGCACAGGGACACCACAACATGAAGTAGACCTTTCATATGAAAGTATGTTTAAAAGTCCCCCTCCCAGGGCAATCACGCTTTCTACACCACAACCCTCGACTCAAGTTCCATCAACAATATTAGCTCTGTTTGAAGCAATTGAATTTCAGAAAGAAAACAGTTCCTCTAATGCACACATTACTGAGAGTAGATTGCAACAAATGAATGTGTCTGAACCAATTCAATCTCCTATCCTACAAACAGTTGAGGAGGTTATCCCCGTTGAGTATTACGAAACTCTTGGTGGTAGTTCAAGTGGAGCAGCCACTACAACTATTGAACCCATTGGTGATCAGTTGGACAGTGGTTACATCATTAAGACTCCCTTGAAGGCAACCACTGATGAGGTTACAACTGTAATCTCTGCTTCAGTGGGAAGTCCCCAGAACGAAGAAAAAGGGGCATCTGTTTCTGATGATATGGATACTTCTCCTATTATCAAAACAAATACAACCACTACAGGTGGGAATTCAGATGATCCTATTAAAGTAGGTGATGAATTAACTTATAAGGATTTGATGGTTAGAGTGTCTACCATTGAAACAGATGTTGCTGAAATGAAAGAATTGATTAAGCAGATGATAGAGCTTTTTAAAAGTCAACCTACCAGACAGGAAATTGCCAATGAGCTTTGGAATTCTATGCAACCCATCCTTCAAGCTCAGAGGAATTTGGCTGAAAGTAACCGTAATTTCAGTTTGGAATTTATCATAAATTTGGTTGATGCCAGGTATAAAGACACACAAGCAGACATTGTGAACATTAAGGAACATCTGTTGAAACTTACTGGCTCCACCTCTACATCAATCTTTGAGAAAGATGATGATGATGGTAATGATGCCAAAAAGGGGGAGAAAGATTCACTGAGAAAGTTGCCACCAGATTCAAAAGCTAATCCTACAGAAATTGTATCCCCTGCTCAACCTAAATCCCAACCTTCTCCAAAAAAAAAACCACCACAAAAGAAGGAGAAAATACCTTCCACACCATCATCACCCATTTTGTCAATAGATGCTGGGAACACAAAAGTATCAGCAGATGTTTACCAAACAGCTGCTGAGACACCAGTTGTTTCAGCAGAAGTTTGTCAAACATCTGCCATGATCATTTTCACTACACCAACCACAATCCAACCATCTCCAACGTCACAAAGATTTCCCATACATTCATCTTCACTACTGATGCGTGTGAAGTGTGTACATAAGTTTAAGTATATTTTAAGCCCTTTTACACTTTCTTTAGCCAAGTTTTAAATTTATAAAACACGATATTTACTAACACTAAACACACATATGGGCAAGTGCACCCATCGTGAGCGTAGTATAGTGTTGGTAAGATACCGAGGTCGTCCAAGGACACAAGAGCTTTTAATACCGGTTTATCCTCAATGTCTAATCAAATCAAAAGTTTAGAAAAATGTTTTAAACTAAGAAAATAAAAACTAACTAAAATGCTGAAAATAAAAATAAAAGAAAAAACAGATAGACAAGATGAATCACTTGGCTCCGACTCGTGTTTAGTGTAACCTTTGATTATTTCCGCACTTTTGCACTATTTAAGAGATTATCTTAGTTATTGTAGTAGGCCCCTCTTTTGGAGGTGACGTTACCCTCAACCCAGTAGTTTGAGTCAGCAAGGATACAATCCTAAAGGGTCGGATTATTGAAAGATAATTAATTAAGTTATTAATGCAAATTATGGTAGGCCCCACTTTTGAAGGTGACGTTACCCTCGACTAAGTAGTCTGAGTCAGCAAGGATACAGTCCTAAGTAGCCGGTTTATAGTATTAATAGTAGTTTAACTTATGAGGGGATCAAAGAGTTTGGACCCCCGCCATCCAATACCGTTAAATATTGAAGGAGGTCCTACTAAATTTGACCCAGGTCCCATGCAGGATCTCTAAACACTGAACAACGGCAAGACTCTTACCAAACCGTTCCCTTAACCCCCGACTAGGTAGCCAACATACCTCCATATAGACCGTGGAGATATGAATGGTGAAAATCTTTTATTTTATATAGACAGTAAAATAATACCAAGACACCACGGACAAACGATAAGGAAGAATCACCTTCAACATAAGAAACTAGTTATTAAAGTCATTAATACATAACCAATTAAAAAGTGCGAAAAGATTAAAAATAAAAAGTATTACACTAGACACTTTGTCTTCACCAAGTGATGTAAGAGACTTAGGCAAACATAGCCTTGATTGTCAAGAACTCTTACGATCAATCTGGGATCCCGAGACGACTCACACACTCTATGATGGACAATGGATGATGGTGGTGGATGATGGTGTTATGGTGGTGGTGGGTGGTGGGTGAAGTGTGAGAGAGGTGGTGTGCCAAGGGATGGTTTGAGCTTGAGCCAAGCACTGCTATTTATAGGCTGAACAGAAGCTCGGGCACGGCCCCGTGTCCACATCCTTCTCTTTCTTCATTATTTGCTCTTGTCTTTATTAGTTGACCACGCCCCCGTGTCCGCTGAGCACGACCCCGTGTGCAGAAGCATATCTGTACTATGAAGATTTGCCTGGATTCTGCGAATCTTATAGTTGACCACGGCCCCGTGCCCGCTGAGCACGGCCCCGTGGTGGGCAATAGAAGTTTCTACCACTTTGTCTTTTCTGCTGACACTTGGGCACGCCCCCGTGCTGGCTGAGCACGGGGCGTGTTTAGTCTTCTATCTTCTTGTTTTGCTTGGGAAGATGTTGTCGTGGGGTCGGGCACGTCACGTTTGTTCCTTTTCTTGTATTTATGTTAGATTTTGCTGTCTTTTTGCTTCTTTTGTTAATTTGAGCTCATTTAATCCTGAAAATACAAAAGGAAGACAAAAGCACACTTTTTCCAACATTAGTACTAAAAAAAGTTAGTTTTATGCCATAATTGATGTAATTTATATGTTGCATTTTGCACACATCAAATACCCCCACACTTGAATCTTTGCTTGTCCTCAAGAAAAACTCTTTATAACGTGGCTTTACACTCCCAAATGGAATGGGTAGAAGAGAAGGTTTTTGGGCTTGTCATAGAGTGTCGGGATTTCCAAGATTCTTTATTTAGTTTTATTTTTATTTATTTACAATCCTATTCGTCATGATTTATTTAAAACTTTTCATAAGATAAATTACTTATTAGGGCATAACATGCCTCTTTAAAATTCTTTTTATATACAAGTTCACATACCTCACGGGGGATCACTCAACACTCGGCCGAAAATGTATTTTAGTGGATCACTCGAGAGCGGCATGGAACTTACTCCTACCATAAGCTTCCCAAGCAATCAATCCTCCTCCTTTTTAACTTTATACCTTTGTAAATATCAAGAGGACTTTTGGGTGAAGGGTTAGGCTTGGGTTAAAGGTAGGTGGTTGGGTTAGTGGTTAGTAGAAAAGGGCGAAAAAGCGTAAAAAGCATTGGTTTTCTTGTAAGACTTTCTATTTTTCAACTTTTTTTTTTTGATGAAGCCATAGTTCCAAACAAAGTTATTTTTGATGAACTTGCTTGTTTATTTGTTTTTGCTTCATCATCAACACATTTTTTTTTGAAAAATCATACGAAGAACCGAGCTAGTTACTAAAACAAGGGGTTAAAAATGAAAAAGGTTTTGGTGGGTGAAAGGGTGTTTGGTTTGGGTTATGAAATGAAAAGGTTTAGGCTCAAAGGGGCTAACTAGGGGGATTTTTGGTAGGTGGTAAAAAAAAAGAAAAATAATGGTGTATAAATAAAAAGGGTTAGTCATAATACCTCCATCATTTACTTACTCGGGTTTAAGTTGGTAAGGACCGGGAATGTATCGTCATGGCAAGTTCTAGAGTTGTAAGAACCAAGCGGCTATTCACACAAGAAACGAAAAATGAGCATTTAATTTAAAGATATATTTGTATGCTCAATAAAGGCTCAAAACTCACTTTTGTGGGAATGGGTTTTTATGTGATCAAGTATATATAATCAAATTTTAACTAAGTTTGCCATGCCTTTTCATAATTTTCTTATGTTGGTTCTTTTTATCACGACGCTATCGGTTGTAAATTAGTAAAAATATAACCTTTTTAGAACTTTGAAATTCCCAAGTTAAACCTAGACAAGTAAAAAAAATGAAAATTTTTGAAAAAAAATTGGGGTGATTAGCGGTTCCAATAGAGTTTTGTGTAAGGCTTGTATTTAGGACTTGCAAGATTCAAGGTTTTAGCATCCCCCCCACACTTAAATTACACATTGTCCTCAATGTGTCACAAAAATAAGTTTTTAGGTTGATTAAATGTGTAAAAAGGGTGAAAAAGAAAAAAAATTGCGTTACCGGGCGCTGAACACGGCCCTGTGGTGTCCGGGCACGGCCACGTGTTTAAGTGCCAGTAACAAAATTAAATCAAGAGAAACAGAAGCATGGACACGGGGGCGTGTTGGGTGAGCACAGCCCGTGTCCAATTACAAGAACTGGGTCTTTTCTGCAGACTGTGCAGCACGGGGCCGTGTTGGGCGGACACGACCCGTGCCGAGCTTACTGTTAACGAAGAAAATCGTTGGATGGTTCTGCTTTCCTGCATGGGGTGCTGGTTCAAACTTCCCTTATTTCCTTTGCCATCTCAAGTGTGTTTTATTCATTTCAACACCATCCAAACACCAAATTAACTAAAACCATCATTCATTAAGTCATAGAGAGAATTACATAATAGTCCTAAAAAAATGAAAAATAAAGCAGAAAATAAAAATTAAAGATCCTAAATTAGATAGGTCAAGTGATACGTAAAATCATCCCTAGGAGCTCTATTTCTACAATAAGAACCAAAATTCCGGAAATAGTTTTCTGGTTTCTAAAAGTCTTGTAGAACTCCAAGCCGAGCGGTGTCCCTTAGAGGTTGCTAGAGCCATTCTTCTATCTCCCTCGGGAGAAGGGAGGCGGCTTCATGTACCTCAACATCTTGTGGAGGGGGAGCGACACCAATCGGAACCCCTTGTAGTACGTCTTGAGGGGGCTCCGGATGTAAGGCGTACCATTCGGCCGGAATGATGACTTCCGGTACCATATTCCATGCCCTTTGTGTGATAATTGGCACCAAAGGAGGAGAGGCGAGAATGTTCAACCTTTGGTGCAAAAGGTTGACTTCCCGGAGACATCCTTCTAGTCCCACCGTTAGATGATTCATACGATCGACCAATGCTTCTTCCACCCCTGTTATCTCATCAATGGCTTCTCTTAGGGCGTAAACATAGTTTACAAGAGAATCCTCAACCGTTGATGATCTTCTCCCCTGCCGGCTGTTTCTGGAATGTGACGAGGAGTTTCCGCTTGTTCTGCTTGCCATTCTGAGAAAACAAACCGAAAAGAGTTCAATTTTATGGGACCAGTACCTCGGACACGGACACGGCCCCGTGTTCACTGAACACGGCCCCGTGTTCAGACATCTGCGTGATTTAAGAACAAGGAATCTTGGAGTTTTAATTTGTTTTTGTGATTTTTAAAGCATTTTTGAACAGAAACAACTTAAAACATTGTTGTAGAACTTATTTTTAACAAGATTCCATGAACAAAAATCTAACAAACATTTCAATAAAGCTTGAAATTATGGAAGTCTCAAGCTTTAATGGAGGTGTAAGGAAAGAAAAATTGAAGAAGATGATAGTGGATAAAAGAGGAAAGGACAAGAAGATAGTTGAGAAACTTCTTTTAGAAAATACCTAGGATGGTATGTGAGAATATTCCCCAAATCTCTGTCCCTGGAATTGTTCAAATGTTCAGGATTCTTGGCTGCATTTATAGAAAACGACAGTACGTTGCGCAGGGCCCCGTGTCGGCTGGACATGGCCCTGTGTGCAGATGGAATCCTGACACATTTTTGTCCGTATTCTGACAAAATCAGAAGGGAATCTTTGGGTGGACACGGGGGGCGTGCTGATCTGGACACGGCCCCGTGTCTAGAAGCTGTCTATGAAGTTTGTCTATTTTTAAGGAACTTTTCTGGATCGGGCGGTTCCTTACTGGATGGAACAACCCCAAAGTACCTAAGATACCTTAGTTGATCTAGATTAAGACGAGAACGCAAGAGGTTGTCGGTCAGGGTGATTCCTATGCTATATGTAGGTGGACAAGTCCAACCCTTTCCCGGGCTCTCGTTAAAGAAGGTGTATGCCGAATCGCTCAGGTCTATGTATGCATCGAACGAAGTCGATGGGGAGTCCTTCACGGCACAATCGACACAGGGACGACTATCGCTCAAGTCCTCACTAGAGTTAGAAGTATCGTCGGAAACAACGAAGTTGTTTGAATGCGATTCCAACACTTCTTCTTGGTTATCATCTTGAGGTAAATTATTGAAATCTACTCTAAGTTCTTTTAACCAATTAAGAATTAGATCTTCTTATTGAAATAATTCATCGAGAAGCATTTCTCCTAGAAAATCTGGTTGGGAGCATTCGAGGGAGAGATAGGGATTATTTTTACTTTCGCCCCTCTTAAGGATACAAGGAAACGATGGGTCTATATAGTGGGGCTTATAATTTAGAAAATAACATTCTAATTCCTCATGGGTACCACAACATAATTGACACCACGTACCATAAGAGTGCCGAAAGTAAAAAGTATCAGTACCACTCATGTTTGTGTCAGAATTTACCAACCGTCGGGATCTTACGGTTCTGTTTTCAGTAACTGAATCTTGGGTACGGGGGCGTGTTGAGTGGGCACGGCCCCGTGTTCAGCTTACTGTCTGACTTAAAACAGGATTGCCAGTTCCAATGATTAGGCACGGGGCGTGTTCAGCAGGCACGGCCCGTGCTGAGTTCTGCAGAAGCTGAAAAACTAAGAAAAATCCTAAAAAAATGAAAAATAAGAAAAACGATTAGGCCGCTGATTCCTAACTTTCTTAAAATCCTTGTGTCCCCGGCAACGGCGCCAAAAACTTGATGCGTGTGAAGTGTGTATATAAGTTTAAGTATATTTTAAGCCCTTTTACACTTTCTTTAGCCAAGTTTTAAATTTATAAAACATGATATTTACTAACACTAAACACACATATGGGCAAGTGCACCCATCGTGAGCGTAGTATAGTGTTGGTAAGATACAGAGGTCGTCCAAGGACACAAGAGCTTTTGATACCGGTTTATCCTCAACGTCTAATCAAATCAAAAGTTTAGAAAAATGTTTTAAACTAAGAAAATATAAACTAACTAAAATGCTGAAAATAAAAATAAAAGAAAAAACAGATAGACAAGATGAATCACTTGGCTCCGACTCGTGTTTAGTGTAACCTTTGATTATTTCCGCACTTTTGCACTATTTAAGAGATTATCTTAGTTATTGTAGTAGGCCCCTATTTTGGAGGTGACGTTACCCTCAACCCAGTAGTTTGAGTCAGCAAGGATACAATCCTAAAGGGTCGGATTATTGAAAGATAATTAATTAAGTTATTAATGCAAATTATGGTAGGCCCCTCTTTTGAAGGTGACGTTACCCTCGACTAAGTAGTCTGAGTCAGCAAGGATACAGTCCTAAGTAGCCGGGTTATAGTATTAATAGTAGTTTAACTTATGAGGGGATCAAAGAGTTTGGACCCCCGCCATCCAATACGTTAAGTATTGAAGGAGGTCCTACTAAATTTGACCCAGGTCCCTTGCAGGATCTCTAAACGCTGAACAACTGCAAGACTCTTACCAAACCGTTCCCTTAACCCCCGACCAGGTAGCCAACATACCTCCATATAGACCGTGGAGATATGAATGGTGAAAATCTTTTATTTTATATAGACCGTAAAATAATGCCAAGACACCACAGACAAACGATAAGGAAGAATCACCTTCAACATAAGAAACTAGTTATTAAAGTCATTAATACATAACCAATTAAAAAGTGCGAAAAGATTAAAAATAAAAAGTATTACACTAGACACTTTGTCTTCACCAAGTGATGTAAGAGACTTAGGCAAACATGGCCTTGATTGTCAAGAACTCTTACGATCAATCTTGGATCCCGAAACGACTCACACACTCTATGATGGACAATGGATAATGGTGGTGGATGATGGTGTTATGGTGGTGGTGGGTGGTGGGTGAAGTGTGAGAGAGGTGGTGTGCCAAGGGATGGTTTGAGCTTGAGCCAAGCACTCCTATTTATAGGCTGAACAGAAGCTCGGGCACGGCCCCGTGTCCACATCCTTCTCTTTCTTCATTAATTTCTCTTTTCTTTAATAGTTAACCACTCCCCCGTGTCCGCTGAGCACGACCCCGTGTGCAGAAGCATATCTGTACTATGAAGATTTGCCGGGATTCTGCGAATCTTATAGTTGACCACGGCCCCGTGGTGGGCAATAGAAGCTTCTACCACTTTGTCTTTTCTGCTGACACTTGGGCACGCCCCCGTGCTGGCTGAGCACGGGGCGTGTTCAGTCTTCTGTCTTCTTGTTTTGCTTGGGAAGATGCTGTCGTGGGGTTGGGCATGTCACGTTTGTTCCTTTTCTTGTATTTATGTTAGATTTTGCTGTCTTTTTGCTTCTTTTGTTAATTTGAGCTCATTTAATCCTGAAAATACAAAAGGAAGACAAAAGCACACTTTTTCCAACATTAGTACTAAAAAAGGGTTAGTTTTATGCCACAATTGATGTAATTTATATGTTGCATTTTGCACACATCAACTACCAAAACATTCTCCTTCACCAGAAATCATCTCCACACGTAAGAGAAAAACTCATATCGATAGAATCATAAAAATGAACAATGATCCTCTGGTAAAGCCAACTCCACCTAATTGGAAGAAAGTCAAAACAGTGGATTCAGATGAGGTATTGAAGTTTAAAAGAATGAGAGCAGAGCTTGTGGCTGTTGGTTATGGTCCAGTTAGATCCATTGCCAGATGGTCTAGTTAGATCCATTGCCAGATGGTCTAAACTGAAGATAGTTGAGACCTACAAAAAGCTGGAAGAAGTTAGAGCTGAACATTCAAATGTTCTTCAAAACCCAGTCTATCCTACAACTGCTGCTCTGTCTCTAAAAATCGGTACTCCGAAAAACCTTCTCTCATCATCTGATTTGTCTGAATCAATTGCAAATTTAGTTAGCAGACCACAATTACCAAACTCATCTTCAATAATTCTTTGCCCAAGAAAACCAACTCATCCAAAAATAATAAAGTGGAAGTCATGCTCAAAAACCCAAGTATTGACTTTGATCAGATCAGATGGTAGTGTTGAAGAGATTAAAATGGATAGTGCATATAATCTGAATGCATACAATCTCCAAGATTTGTTGGACCTTCAACTTGAGAGGGATGATGAAGAAGACATGTTTTCCCTGAACTTTGAACTACAATTCAAAGGACAAATCAGGGAGATGTTGATGAGAAATAAAAATCAGTAATAAAGAAGGGTTTTCGTATCATCTGTTGTATAGGGAGATTGTTGGATCAGCAGCTGTTACATTGTTTTCAGTAGCATATTTAACCAGATCACAACATGTAGCAAAGGACATGTTGCTGCGTAACAAATTCTTGAGTGAGGTTTGATGTGTGTTGTTTAGGCAGGTGATCGTATATTCTTAGTTAATGTTTGTTAAAGTTAAGTTGTAATCGAATTTTATTAAGTTTGTTAGACATCTTTTATATGTACTTATGTTTATAACAATTTACATTGTCAATGGGTGGATACTCTTTTTTTTTAATAAGAGAATGGAAATAATCATATGTAACTGATGAATTTTATTAAGTTTGTTAGACATCTTTTATTAAGTTTGTTAAATATCTTTTATGTTTACTTATAGTTGTCTTTTAGCTATAATAGATAACACATTTTTGTACAATATCTATACATGTATCTATATGTTCTATCAATATGTGTTATGCATGGTTTTCTAAGAAACGACCCATGTTTGCACACGGGTCTTACCGCTAGTTATATATAATAAACATGAATAATTTTGTTGATGTGTCAAGCTATGAGGGCATCTAAATGTGGGTTTTGCCTCCACAAATTCGGGTATCTTTATTCATTATATGGGTACACACGGGATCCATATTATGACCTGCTATTTAAATGTCTAAAAACCTAATTCTTTATATCTTTCACCGCTCCGCATCTTTTTGACCTAAATCTTGAGCCGCTTCCATTCTTCTCCTTCACGCTTTCTCTTTTCTCCAAACCTTAAACGATCCTTTCCTTCATTCAGTTCTTCTTTCATCGATGCATCAAAATTAATCATAGGTATGTTTCGGCTACCATTATTTTCTATTTTTGTAGCGTACTCTTTTGCATCAGATTTTTGGTTCGGATTGTCAATGTGCAGTTCTTTTTCACCATTTCATGAAAACCCTAGATCTCACCTCGTGTTTTTCTGGTTTCAGTCATCTACTATCCATACGATTCATTTTCACTAAAACCTAAATCTTCATCATCGCTTAATCGTTGTTACCACCAGAAACTTGGATTATCTTCTTATTTTTGGTGGTAGAGACAACCGACAAAAACCCTAAGTTAAGGGTTCTGATGATTGGAACAAAATGGAAAGAGCTTTGTTTGAAAGGTATGTTATTATTACTATATATTACTAAATAAATTGAAATGAATAGTGATTTTAATATTATAATAATATATCGTTTTTTTAATACTTTTATTATTTTAATATTACAATAATAGTTATTTTCTTTACTTTTTAACTTTAATAGTTTTTTTTAATATCAGGGGTTGGGATAAGCTTGGGGTCAAGCGGTATCGAACCAGTACTGGTATCGAAAATACCGGTATGGTCCTGTTCGGTATCAGTACATGAAGGTAAAAACCGGCACTAATACACAAAACGCCAAAAGTTGGTGCCGAATTGATATTGGAAATCTTTTGGTTAGGGAAATTCAGTGCTGGTACCCGGTACCATTTGCTCATCCTTGATCACAGTTACCGTATGAACAATGGTATCGTACAACGTTTTTTTTTGTTGATTTTCTTCAACTTTTAATTTTTTGTTTTTTTAGTTTTAGGGGTAGGGATGAGCTCGGTGCCAACCGATACAGAATTGGTACTGAAACCGAAAATACCGGTTACGGTTCGGTATATGAAGGTAAAAAACGGTAGTGAACCGATAATAGGAACGCCAAAAGTCAGTACCGAATTGGTACATAAGATTTTTCGGTTCGGCAAATTTGGTACCGGTACCCAAAACAATTTGCTTATCTCTGACCACGGGTTTCATACGAACAACATCGTTACCATACAACATTTTTGGTTGATTTTCTTTCGGTTATCTTTTAGTGTTTTTTTCTACATTTTCTTTTTATTCTTGTCAGCAGTTCCGTTCGCAATACGCTCGTAGTGATTTCAAAACAGATGTAAACACAGACTAAATAACCAAAGAAATTCGCCGCAATGCGGCGAACTTCTTTAAACCTAGTTTTAATAATTTGATTAAATTTGCATTTTCGTTACATAATTAGGTTAAATTTGTTCGTTAACCTGTTGATTTTGATTCTGACTGAATTTCATCTATTTTTAGGGTTTTTTTATTTGAGGGCTGCGTTTTTGGTTTTGATTCTGCTTGGATTTGGCGCATACTCAAAAAAAGTCCTATTTCAATCTGATTTTTTTTTTTGTGGTGACCAGCGATTGACATACTTGGTATGGGGATTGGGGACACCTTCTATCCTAGCGATGAATACGATCCTTATCTTAAAAATACAAATGTAAGTTGCATAGTTCCTAATCAAACTGCTATTTGCATTTTGATTTTGAGGTTAATTTTGCAACCTTAATATATTCAATTGCTTTTCTTGAGGATAATGACTCCGAAGAGGCGGAAGACATGGTCGTCAAATCTGAAGATGCTGTTGTATTTTGTGCACATGTTAAGGATTAGCAGGGTCGGTTATTGGTATGTAATTGTAATAGAATATCACACCTTAGTCATTCTTGATATTTTGATGTGCTAATTTGAGTGTTTAAACAGGTTAATATAATAGAGGACCCGGAAGGTGATTTAAATCATTATGTTCGCAATGATACTGATATCACTGATTTTCCTCTTTGCACAACATATCACTTAGGTTTTATGTTTCATATTTAACTTTTTATTGTAACAGAGGACCCGGACGGTGATATGTTTCATATTTAATTTTTTATTTGTAGTTTTCATCGGTAGGGTTAAGGTTATTTTTTGGTTGCTAAAAGCCTTACCAGTTTTGCTTTGTTCAATTCATATGATTTCAGGAGGCAAGGAGGCTTGGATTGTTATGTGTTATAAAAAGGTACGACATACAACTCATTAATGAAGCAGTTACAATTTTAAGAAAAGATATTGAGATTATTATTGAAATCAATTTTGTTGTCAAATGTAACATTTAGGGTATGATTCCTTCTTGTAGAGAAGAAAGGGAATATATTATCATCATATCATCAGCCTCTTTTATATGAGAGACTACTAACAAACGTTGGGTTCCCATTCGAAACAGGTATTTCATTTCCTAAATTACCCCCTCTGAACTTGAAAATTATGAATAGTATTATTCTGTTGCATTTTTGAACTCCAGATAATTGATGTTACACCTAAGATGTTGACATAATTTGTTTAAAGCGTCCTACAGGAATTCCACAGGTTGAATTATATGTAGACTTTCAATCATCAATTATCAAGGTCTGATTTTGATTTGATCTTAGTTATTCTTTACGTTTATTCTAAGTATACATGGCATTAATGCACTATTTGACAAGATAATTTAGTTAAACTTAAGAAAACGAATTTAATGAAAGGTAAAAAATCTAAGTTGGAACCTAATCTATGACACACACTTAAGAAATTGCAATTGTCGGAACTAGAGGTGGCAATTTTGGCAGGATGAGTAACTGGTCGGGTACAGTAAATCTCTCAATTGGACAATATCAAACCTCAAAAAGTCTGACTGGTGTGTGCAGTGAAGTATACAATAAACAACTGGTAGCAAACTAGCAGGAAAAAACCATCTGTAAGTGTTTCCCTCTGATCTTTACAGAGGTGGAAATTTTGACCTATTAACTTATTGATGGGTTGATTTGAGTTGTGCTTAATTTCAAGAGGGTCAACAAATGCTTGAAAGTAAACCATTTTATTTAAACATTTTATATGCATTGAGCTTACAAAATGTTGAATTGGCAGTTTTGTTCATGTACCGGAATCAAGTGACTCGTGTGTAAACCAAGACGACTCAACCTATTTTAGGGTCTCAAGCGAAATTTAGCTGGGGACATTTTTTTTCATAAAACAAGTTTTAGAACATCAACTATCTCCGATAAGAAGAATGTAAACTTCAAATATGGCCCTCTCAAATTTGCTGAATTAAAAGCTCTTCTAATTCATATGTGTTATCATTTTCTCTTAGTTTGTATAGTATTAAATCCTCTTGATATATTTTTTAATTGTTTCTTTTTTCTTGAATGTGTAGGAAGGTAACACCAGAAAGTGTCATGTACATCTTTAGCACTCTCTTGCTTGACCTTTTTAGTGGGAAACACATTTCACCTAGCCAAGTATGTGCCATCTCCACTCATGATATTCTCACATATATCCATAAGGTTCACATATTGTAGTGTCTCACATTCAGTTTGGTAAATGATTCTTTATTGCTTATTTGTGTTTGCAATGTTGTGATCATCTGGACCATTAGAGAAATTCTTCAAAAGAAGCTTCATTGGTTGCTAAGATCAATATTAGTGGAAACTACAAGTTCTTGACAAGTTGCTACTAGAGATTAAACGATGCGGGTTAAGAGCACTTGTACTATTTCAGGTAACTAAATTCTTAGATTACTTTAGTTTATACATAATTTTGTTCTAATAACAAATTGTTTTGTTAATTGATAGTTGGCAGTTACTTGAAAAGATATCGAGTAGACCTTTTGGTAGTAGGCATTTAGCAGAATAATAAATCTTTTTTTTTTATCTATTAGCATATGCATATTAGAGAAAATGGAAAAAAAAAACTATACTATACGGGTGACTGTTCCTGTTGTATGGTTTTTTTAAGTTACTTGCATGTTGTTTTCAAGAGACTATATTGTAACAACCCGACTTTCCGAAGTCAAAGTCAAAGTACAAGTCAAAGTCAAAGGAAGAAAAGATTGCTAATTGGATCTGTCATTCCTTGCTTAACTATTACTTGTACACTTTGACTGGATAATCGACACTCGCTTGACGCTATTTGTTTTACAATTATTTAATATGTGAAGTAACAAATGCGAGAAATGTAACTAAACACTAACCTACTTAACGCTATCACACCGCTATCGCATCGCAATTCGAGTTACAGGTTCGGGATATTGTTTTACGTGTGTGTGCTATTATGTGATTTACTTGTGTGTGCTTATATTGTGGGATGTTAATCGTAAACGCAATCGCAACTCTATCGCATCGCATCGCGAACTCGAAATACAAGTTACTTTTATGATTATTAGTTTGGTTATGTTAATTGTGTAACTAATGTGTAATACTATCGCATCGCTTACTCGCAATGCAACGCAACGCTCAACGCACGAAATGAAAAGTCGGAAACCAACCCACTAAAGCCATCCGATCGAAGGACCATTCGATCGAATGGTCATCCGCCCAGATGACCATCCGATTGGAAGGACCTCCGACCTATTCATTCTACATCGCCTTTCTTCCTTTCCCCTATAAATACTCACCTGTCATATCACTATTCATGATGTGACAGCTCTCCTTCGACCTAGATCATTCTCAAGCTATTTTCTCTCGATTCCTCGTGATTCTTGTGAGTTTTCTCCTTAAATCTTGTACTTCTTTGATCTATACACACTTTCCCATCATTTTCACCATGAAATCTCATCATTTCACCATGAAATCCGTCTGATTCGGGCTGTTCTAGGATGACGTCATCATAGGTGTTCATGAACACCAAAGTGTGACCTCATTCCACCAAGAACAACTCAAATCTAAAGGATTTCTACAATCTTTAAACACTGATTTCACCTAAATCTAAACATTTTTCTAATGTTTCAAACTTTTCTTCAACTTTCTTAACTTTTTACTCAAAACCATTAGAATCTGGACTAGTTCGGGTTCACTACTCATCCTCTAGTGTAGACCCGGACTGAGAATGGATTCCTAACGAAGAGATGACCGATTCACGGGTTGAACATGAAATCCCGTCAAGAACAGTCACCGAACAAACGGGGTGATTCTCATCCGAACGGATGACTAGGCATGCTGTGGTTTCCGTTGTTTAACACGTTGTCATACCGTCTTGGTTCAATCGCACAACTTTCTAAACTTAACAAATCTTACAATTTTTCAAAATGAACAGATCGCCAAACCGACGATCCGAACGGATGACTTGTGATCTCTCAAACACTTAAACATTTTCACAAAACTTCAAAGAGAATCAGTTCCCACGAATCGCCATCCGACCGAACGGTCATCCGTCCGGATGACCATCCGGCCGGATGACCTGAATTGTAGGAACACTTCTCATTTTACAAAATGCTACAACGTAAAGTTCAAAGTTCCATCATACACAAACACATCCATCCTAAACGAATGGCCATCCAACCGAATGGTCATCCGCCCGGATGACCATCCGTCCGGACGGTCATCCGATCGAATCACCATCCGTCCCTAACTCACCGACACGCTTTTTTACGCACTGTTCAACGCTCATACTGTCGTACTGTGATAAGGCTAACCTCTCGGCGCTCCCTTCAATCCAAGACTATGTTTATTCGTTAAACACGCTCTGTGAGTATACTCGATCCCTTTTTTGCTTTAAGCACTTTTGGGTGTTATATACGTTACTTATATCAAATCACAATCGACACACAACGCAAACACTTTTATACGCTAACCGCTCTCGCATGTTATACGTGTTATTCGATGAATGCTAGTATGCTATATTTACACAGTGATTGTTGCCTCACACCTTAGCAACGATAGTACTATAGTTTGGACTCAGCACCTGTCGTGGACGGGGGTTGTTAAGGGCTTTTCTTCACGTGTCACAGTGGTGATATGTGTTGCGCATTCTACAACTCGCAGTCACGTCTGTGCATATTTCATTGTCGATAACTTACCTGCTTCACAACTATACGTGTTACATGCTGGTTATGCTAAATCGCTTTCGCTACTATTATACTATAAAACTTGTATGCTCACCTTTACACTATGTGTATTGACTTTTATTTTAACGTATGTGACAGGTGTTTAGGATGCTTTTGCTTGTTAGCTGCTATGGAATCGAGCTAGGAGAGTCTAGAAACCCACAAATAATTCATGAGTTGTCGAGACAGCTTGCTTGTTTTTGAGACAATAATCTGTAATAACTAAATTTTACTTTATTTCTTAGTAGTATGGGATATTAATGTTAACGATTTGGTAATTTAATAGTTGTTGTGGATTCTCTTGAACAATCTGTTTCGCTCAGTGCCGTGCCCCGATGATTCCGCTATCGGTTGGGGTGTGACAGATTGGTATCAGAGCCATAACTATAGGGAATTAGGCAAGACTCGATCTAGTCCGGGTCGATGTCTTAGAATTGGCCTAGTCTATAGTCTAAGTACCAACAGACTGCCTTGTGCGAACCCGGTAGGGGTTCTGCGCGAGCTTACTCTCGATACTCTCGATTACACTCGCTAAATTCACAACTTTGCATGAACATCGCATATACAGCTTCGTGCAGACACTCAGCCTTTCCTAAGGCTGACAACACACACAATTTTCAAAAACAAACGAGTGATTTGGTTGAGACTAGGTGTGAAAGCCGCAAACTCTCTACAAGATCGCTTACCCGGCGCTCATTTTTACTGTAAACACGAGAATTTGTGTTGAATCAGGAGTGAAATCCATACTTCAGCGCGATTCTCCCTATCTATCTCATGATTCTATCACAAAAAAGAATGAAGTTGTTAAGTTAGGGGTGAAACCCGCATCTTAATATTCCGCTCTATATTTTGGCTTTACAAAACTTTCACCAAAGTCTTGATGGGTTCCAACGACTGGAGTCACGTAATGGCCGAAAGAATGCGTGCCGATCGCCTGGATTGAGGCTAGAGCATAGTCTATTAAGCAACACGTGTACTCAAAGTCCTTGAGAACAGTCGAATCACTTTGGGTAGTCAAAGTCTAGCACACCCAAGACATTCCGATCCTCGCTGGTTTTACACTGTATCACTTTTATGTGTTTCGATTCTGGACTCTTAACCGCTGATTCCTCGATTTTATGTGTTTTATGTGGTTTTTCATGTTTATGTATGTTTCAGTTTTGGTGATTTACTCGCGTTCCGCTTTTTGCTTCGATACACACGCACAATTCGCTTTATACAAATATCCCAATACGCTAAAAATCGCTTATGTTACTCTCGGTCGCAACCGCAGCTGTGAAAGATAGGTGAATACGTGCAATATATGTAGGTGAATACGCGCAAAATATAGTGTAATATGTGGTTTCGGTGTGCTTATGTGTTTATGTGTTTATGTGCTTCTATGGATTATGTGCCTACGTGATTATGTGCCTAAGTGTTTGGATGTGTTCCTGAGCTTTATAGTATTTAGTTAAACGTTGTGTGGTGAGATTGAGTGTATCGTCTAAATCCGTGACGATGTCTGTTGTAGACAATGTCGTCATTCGGATCTCATGCTTCTTGCTCTGCTCACTGCAACCACGCTGATAAGCGTATCGCTTCTCTAGTCGCAAAGCAAATGGCTAAGGTCATTCCACAAAGTGTCAGCGAGCTTAATGAGAACGCTAGCAAGTCCCCTAAGGAATCAAGGACCGAATCTCCCCGTGCTACTTTTAGCTTCAAGCAGTTTAAGGCCTGCGGCCCCAAAGACTTCACTGGTGAAGACGGGCCTACTGCCATGTTTCAATGGTTCGATGCAATTGAAGTCACTCTACGCCAAAGCGATTGTCCTGATAACCTACGCACTATCAACGCAACTGGCGTTTTCCAATCCAGGGCTCTGGACTGGTGGACTGCCGAAAGAAACAGGCGAGGGAACGACGCAGCCTATTGGCTTACTTGGGAGGAGTTGAAGGAAATCATGATGAAGGAATTCTGCCCTCCCCACGAGCTTCAAAAGCTGGAGGACGAGTTTTGGAACACTAAGCAAGAGGGTGGTGACAATGCTGGTCTAACTTCCCGCTTTAAGCAGCTAAGCATCATTTGTCCTGGCCAAGTCTCTACACCGGACATCACCATCAAGAAATACATCCGTGCTTTACCAAATTGTGTTGCTGATTTCATGCAAGCCGCCAAGACAACCACCATCGAAGGGACTTATCTGCTCACTGCCGAGATTAATGACAAGCGAGTTAGGACTGGTTACTTCGATAAAACCGCCAAAAGTCTTCACCAAGTTACCGCTGCTCCCACCGCTGAAACCGCCGCACCTCAAGCTTCCAAGTCTTCACGCCGAAAACGCAAGAACAACAACAACAACAACAACAACAAGAACTATGATGTCGCAACCGCTCGTCTCAATGCGGTTCCTGTCCAACAGCAGAACCAGAACCGACAAGTCGCTGCACCAGTGACCAATGCACCACCGGCTAAGCGTGCATATACTGGTCCTCACCCACTGTGCCCTACCTGTACTTACCATCATCCTGTTGGGATCGGATGTTGATTTTGTGTTCATTACAACCTTTACGGCCACTTTACTGCAAACTGCCGTACTGGTCCCCGTCAAGCTCAAGTCCAAGCTCCTGCTTTACCAGCTCCTCAGGGATAACAAGCAGCTCATGCTCACGCAAGAGCCTGCTATGCGTGTGGTGACCCCAACCACTTCGCAAATGTCTGCCCAAACAGAGTGGTGAAGCAAGAGCCACAACAACAGCCAGCGCACCAACAACACCAACAGCAGCAGCAGCCAGCTCAGCAAGCAGTTCGTGGGTGAGTCTTCAACATCAACGCCCGTCAGGCTTAGGCAGACAACAACGTGGTTAATGGTACGTTTCTCGTAAATGGTATATATGTTTCGTGCTTGTTTGATACTGGAGCCGATAACTGTTTTGTATCGTTCGAATTCGAAAGGCTCCTAAATCGTAAACGCGTTAACCTCCCATCTACAATCGACGTAGAAGTTACCACTGGAAGAACCGTCACTGTTAGTTCCGTTTTGCGTGACTGTACTCTTGAACTCAACAGTCACGTTTTCCATATCAAACTTATCCCGATGCAGCTTGGTAGCTTTGATGTCATAGTAGACATGGATTTTCTCCGTGAAAATCATGCTGAAATCATTTGTTTCGATAAAATGATTCGTTTCTCTCTCGCAAATGGCGACCAATTGTGTGTCTATGGCGAAGTTGCTTCGAAGAAACTACAACTCATGTCATGTGTCCAAGCTAGCAAGTATCTCCTCAAGGAATACAACGCTTTCTTAGCACACATCGTAGTAGCGGAGAAGGAAAAGAAAGAGAAGGCAATGGAAAAGGTGCCCGTGGTTCGTGATTTTCCTAACGTCTTTCCTGATGATTTACCTGGTTTACCGCCATCTCGTGATATCAATTTTCGTATTGACCTCATTCCTGGAGCAAACCCTGTCGCTAGAGTGCCCTATCATCTCTCTCCATCCGAAATGCGCGAACTCTCGAGTCAGCTCCAGGAATTGCTTGATAAAGGCTTCATTCGCCCTAGCACGTCTCCATGGGGCGCAACTGTAAGACCCACATCTCAATTTTACATGATTACAACTTTAAAATACGCATTTCAATACTCAAAATGCGACTTTACAAAAACTTGTCATACCGACATTTCCATATGTTTAAAAACATTACAAAAACATAGTTGTAAGCGTTTACATAAATCACTTATAACAAAACAAAACAAGATTTAACGCGGAAGCTTTATTTAACGTGTGTTCGGTTCTTGTTCGACGCTTGATCTTCATCCGGGACTCTCGACATTCACCTATGATCAAAACAAACTTAAAAGTTAGTTTTGATAGTTAAATAACAAGCACAACAAGGTAAATGGGTCAAACAAACAAAATAAACAAAAATTTCAAGTTTTTACCCGTCGCCGCATGCGACGGTATTCCCCCTTGGGCGTCGCGCGATGCTACGCCTCCATTTCGACAGAATGTGTTGATGCTGGTGCTGCATATTACCAGCAACCCAATTTTTCACGAAAACGAACATAACTTGCTCGTTTTTTTATCCTTTTTATGATCCGTTTCTTCCTACGTGATCGTAAATTGATTCTCCATAACATGGAGTTAAAATCCGACATCCGGATTCACAAAATTTAAGACTTTTAAGCTTTCGGCTTAATATAAAATTTCTAAGTTTTGACCCGTTCATGTATTTATCAAACAACCATGTTTGTTTGATTCCAATTTCTCATGAACCTTATATTTTCGATATTGTCTATCATATTAGGTTCAAATCACGGGTTTCTTAAGTATTTTAAACCCGTTTTCATTCATATGCTTATTTTGACCCGTTAAAGGTATTTAAGCATATTTTAAACACGAATCGCTTTCGTTCGTTTCTAGCTTCATATTTCCACATTTCTTATCAAAAGATTTTCCACCACAACTATATTTGTGGTGGATTTAATGTGGTGATCTATTTATTCCGAGTTTTACCCCTCGGATTATCATTTACGGCAAAGACTCATATAAGGTTAATTTACCCAAGGGTTCACACCTTTCGGTTTTTATACTTATTCTAAGTATCTATTTACTTATAAAACTCGTTTCCAAACAACCTTTACGGGTCGTTTGCTAAATTTAGCTTACAAGGGCGTTTTGGTCAATTTTAGTCCTTTTACGACGAAGGGCTTTTAAATACTTCTTTGACCCAAAAATCCGACCTTTTACCTATAATCTTGTTTAGAAACCATTATGTATCTAAAAACACCATGATTATAACTTAAATTATTTAGTTTACCTAAAAGATAACCGAATATCCATTTTTGACCTTGTCTAACTCTTATAGAACCTCAAGTTCTAAATGATGAGTTGAACCATTATACATACCTGACTCGGATCAATATATTGACCCGTTTTAATACCTTGCTTTAATAATCGCTGATTAATAGCGATGCTATTATCCTTTCTTTATTCACTCCTGTGAACATAAGACTCGACAATATTCATTAGTCGATATTTTCAAATAGTGATATCTTCACCATTTGACCCGTTTGGTCTAACTGACTGTTTTTCTTTGCGAGATGATATTTATTACCATCTCATCTTCATGACTCGTTCTGGTTTACACCGTTCGGTCATTTTACTTATAACACATTTCTTGACTCTTTTTACCCATTATGGCTTACGCCATTAGTGTCTTTCAACAACTAACGGTTGTTATCAACGAGTGACCGAATTACCGTTTTTACCCTTTTCATTTATGCCGGTTTACCCTATAAGGTAACCATTCTAAACTCATTATCTATTAGTCATTTCACGACTAAATAATCGTAATAGCCCTTTTTAACCATTAAACATGGTTTATTAGCATTGTCTTGGTTCCGAACCGCACATGTCGTGTCAGAACATCATAATTCAAACATGAATTTCTAGTATTCATAACCTATAAAACCAATAGGTATTAAATAAATAGAGTGTAAGCTTTACTTACTTTGCATCCAGATTATGCTTTTCCTTCAATCCTGATTCGTTTGACCCGCTTCCTTCCTAAGCTTTCACCTAGCTTGTCAAGCGTTAAACTATCATTGAAATTTGTAAGATGGTTAGACTAGTCATAATCATTCACGACTATTCCATCCTACGATATTTATGTTAAAATTACCATCCGATCATATAAAAGGTCATTTTGACTTTAAAAGGTCAAACTGCCTATTGACAAAAGTAGTTACACGGCGTAGTTTAACTACTCGTTTTATTTCTTTGTCACTATACGGTAAGCATCCTTATTATGCTACCGTTTAAATTACTTATTGAACATGTTCTTGTAACCATAAGTTACCAAATTAATACTTGATGAAAACCTCATTTAACATGAACCTATCATCAATTTTTATCATATCATACTAAACTCATATCATAGTAAGTATGATTATATACTCAAACACACAATTTGTTCAAGTATTTCCTGATTTCTATCATGTATGATGATTCTAATCATAATTATATCTTCAAATTCATCATATGATTAATACCCACTTATCCTAGTGTGGTAAATCATCAAATTATTCAAATTATAGCATGATATGTATAATTTTCACTTAGGGTTTTATTCCTAAGCTAATATACATCACTAGTTCAGTCATAGCTTCAATAATTCATCCATAATTCGCGATTATGATGATTCTTAAATTTTCACAACTTCACAAATCATCAAAATTCGACATACCTGATGATCCCCTAGCTTGGGTGATCATTAATTCACGTTCAATTATGAATTTTGACTTCGTTTGAGCCTTCAATTTGATGATTTGCTGTGATTAGGGTTTCTCCTGGGGAGTTCCTTCTGATCGAACAGAACACACAAATGTGTGTGTTTTGTTTTAATATTCTTTTTATTAAATAGACTTTCAAGTTTATCCACTTTGGCCCCTCATGTTTGGTTAGTTTATTAAGTAGGCCACAACCCACTTAATTTCAATAACATTCCCTCTAATTAACTAGGTTAAACATTCCTAGTTAATTTAGTGGGTTTGGGGAATTATTGACTAAGTTTATTTTAAGTCCTGTTAACTCGGGCTTCTATAAACTTTATTTTTCTCAAAAGCATTCTTTTTCCTTTTTATTAAATATTAGGTTTTGTTATATAAATCCTAATATTTTCCGAGTAAATTTTACCACTAACAGTAATTTACCCTTCTTTTAGTATTAACGTGGTTTGATTACCAAACCCGTTTTCGGGGTGATACAAGTCTACACCCCTTAAAGAGGTTTCGTCCTCGAAACCTTTATTGCATAATTCATTGAGTTTTAAACCTAATGCATTTGACCTGAGTAATCTTTTAAGCAGTACTCACACTTTAACCAATTTTTAGTATTACCAGAAAAGTATGGTAATATCTTTTTGGTTACAAATCATATACGTATCTCATAGGAAATAATACAACTCAAAATAACGTAATCTCGTTATTTCCACCAGTTTGGTTAACTTAGCGAAATCCATCGCTTTTATTCTTTCGGACTCTTCATGAATCCGTTATTTTAACCTGTTCAGAGGTCTTTAGTGAAATCTTTCACTTTTTAACAAACAACTCCTTTGTTTGTGAACTTGTGGCCTTATGATCCCTCAAAATAGGTGATCAGTATTTTCTGTTATTGAGGTCTCATGGACCTTTGTTGTTTACTTGATCGAGTCGCCAATTTGGCCACTTGATCATGTAAATCTATTGATTTTATTAATTCCATGCTATTCTCATAATAAATAGGTATTATCCAATTTCTTAATTTGCATTTCGATCTTAACCGGTTTCACTAACTAGACTTATTAGTCCAGTTACTTTATACCATTGTTCGGGCTATAATGTGATTATACTTCACATTACTTTTCTTGACCATGATTGCATCACGTCATATTTAGGTTTATTTTAACCTTTCATTTTCGAAAATATTTCTTTTCAAATATATCGTCTTTGAAGGATCGTCGTGCGACCTTAACGAGTCGTTCAGAAGAGTTTTTGCTCAATACAAGAGGCATAAACAAACGTATTAAGGTGATTCAGCTTGCAATTCACTTTAAACTGTCTTTTGATTGATATAACAACGTTTTACAGCGAGTAGACACTTCGGCAGCAATTCGACTCTGAAACCGGAAAGTTACAAATGAGAACCAAGGCACCAGTATTTATAGGCAAGCCTATTTCGCACGAAACAGATCATGCGAAAACATATTCACACGAAATAGTCATTTCGTGTGAAATAGCCATAAACACAAATTTCTCGTATTCCGTGCCCTGATCTATCTAATCTAATACAAGACTCGATAGAAGACAAAGTCGACAGACATATGCACCAACATACTCCCCCTTGGATGTTGACGAAGTCTTCAGTGTCGAGTTTTCAAACTTCAGTCTTTATCAGTCTTCTTGTTCTCTCCGAAGTATCTAACAGTGTAAAACATCCTCAATCCTCTCTCTTCTCTCTATCAACTAATCTCCCCCTTGGATGTTGATCTATCTTCTTCACAATCTTTGAATCTGAATCTCGAGCTTTCTAATTCTCTTGATCAGATCTCTTGATTCCTTAAGTTCATCAGCATCTGCAATTTGCGTGATCTTCAGGATCTGAATCTGGCTCTACTATCTTCAAACTCCCCTTTGCTAACAGACTCCCCCTTAAATTGTGCTTGAGATCGTAGGTATTAATCAATCAATATGACACCAGAATCAGGAACCTGGCTAACCTCCACAATCTCTACCACACAATAAATTTCACAAATTTAAAATTTGACAAATTTATATACCACTTGCAGGTATTAATCAATCAATAAATGATTTTACAATGTTAATCTCTGATGAACCACATGTAGAAATACCATTTTTCTTTTCAAACAATTTTTCATCTCAAACATCTCAAACAAACTCTCCCAAACCTTTTGTTCATCATGTTTAGCACTTGGAATTTTGAAAATCAGTTTTTCAACATCAGTTGTCGAAAATCTTTTTGTATTTTTCAAAATTTTATGCTAAAACACACTAAAAATCTTTTTAGACTTTTGAACTTGAAAAAAAAATGCAGTAAAGAAATATTTACAAACAATATTTTTGTGAGTTAGTGTAAGAGGATCATATCAGTTTTTGAGACAAATCACTAATGTCACACCCCGACCACGTAAAACAACAAAGCGAGGCGGAAACGTCGGGGAGTGTTGTAATAGAATTATCGTTTCATAACCATGGATACAAAAAGTGTTTCGTTTTATTGATAATATTAAGCATTAACATTGTTTTAACACATAACAAACAAGTTTTATATCCACTATCATCGTTTTATGTCACTAAGGCCTCTTCCAGATCCTATGTGACACATGCATCCTAGAACGTCAATCAAGCAACAACACCTGAAACATATGTAAAAACAAAGTCAGCAAAGAAATGCTGGCGAGTACATAGGTTTTATAAGAGTATCGGAATCGTGGCTTCGTTTACATGTTGCAGTACTTTATTATACTTCAAGAGTCAAAATACAAACCTCGTTTTGAAAAGCGTCTTGCAACATAATTAACCAACTCAAACCAAATGGATTATCATTTATAAAATCTCGTAGCCATGATTCTTAACCCAAAAACACTTTTATTTTAGAAAAAACATTTTGTAAAACATCTCGTAAAAACTCGTTAATAAAACTCGTATATTATTTTGAAAACATCGTTGAGTGACATCGTTTCAATATCGTTTACCCAAGTGAACTAAATAACGCCACGGTATGTAATATGTTGAAAACACTTATATATAAGAAGTACCAGCGGCGTATCTACCATTTTTTCACCACATTACACCCGTCCCGTTATCTAAACACTAACCAAAAACCAATCGTTTACCCAAATCGTTTAACATCGTTTCCAAATCGTTTACTCGTTTAAATCGTTTAAATCATCCTCGTTTTAATTGTGAAAACTTATACATAGTCGTCTCGCTAATAACATTCAAACCTTCATGACTCGACTACCTCGTTCCTCGCTTCTCGTATTAACAAACCCCCAAAGGACAAGTTAATATTTACAGATTCAGTCGTTACCCACAACACCCACACATAACCATGGGTATAGTGAAATAACGGGATTTGTCAGATCCTATGGTACCATAACCTAATACTGGTCGGTTCGGCCAAAATTAATGAATGTCATTCGTTATGTAACTACAACCAACAAGTTCGTTCACATTATCAAAATCGTTATTAGTTTAGTATAAATCGTTTTAATCGTTTTTGAAATTATCGTTAACACCTTGAAAACATTATGTACATATGAATCACCCCAAAACATTTGAAAACAGTAAAATAGGGGAACTATGTACTCACATGTAGTGCAAGGTATCCTCAATCAATAGTACTTCAACAAACTCGAGTAAACCAGAGAAATCAAGCAGCACCTAGTAATCGAACCACTAGTCAAAACAATAGACGCCTAAATCGGAAGATCGGACAGAATGAGGTCTTGCAACCCAAATGAGTGTTGGAACTCATGTGATATGGTTTAACAAAGCCTACATCCAAAATCGGAACCTAACCTAAGTGCTTTCGACCCATCGCGACCCATTAAGGTAGCTTATGCTACCTTAACGCGTCGTGCGCGCAAACGCGCGTTCGAGACGTCTAACTAGTCCTATGACAAGTATTATATGCCTATACAAGTTTAATCATGTTGTATAATCAGTTATGTGATAAAAGTTTAGGTTACATATGCTTAATTACCAATTATGCATGAAAAGGGCATTTTGGTCATTTACCTAAGGCATATAAACTACTTATCATACAACCATCTAAACTAGGTGACCATAAGGTATAACCTCGGAAGGTTATTCCCTATGCTACTATGGTCACCTAATGTGTTTGGTCGGATCCTAATGATCGACCAAACGGGTCGGGTTCGAAAGTATAAGCGATTAATTAGATCGCTTACCTTTACGACCCTATATAAGCACTAAACTAAAAGTGACGAGCTAAGCATGTTAAAACATGCTTAACTAAGTTAGAAAACAGGTTTTGATATCAAAACAAACGGTTTTGATATCCTAAAGTAGTTTGGTTACAAAATACGCGTAAATGCGCATTTTGGCCGAAACTTCGACTCGTCAATGAGTCTAGATAACGTGGTAATCAGTAGGTATAGTCACTAGGGGCTATAACCATCATGATTACACTCACGTTATGAAGTTCAAACGAACCTCACATTGACCATAAACTGGTCAATGCAGAAAGTCAAACGCAGTTTGACTTTAACGCTAAAACGAATGAAAAGAACGAAAGAACACTTACAGAAGGTCCCCGCAAGATTTGATTCCGATTTTTCTCTTAGGTAGGAAGCATATACTTCCACTTAGAGAGCATAAATCAGATTTCAAATTGTGGGTTTTGAAGTGAAATGGATGGGGTATATATAGGATTTCTAGAACCGTTAAGATCGTTCCTCGAAAACTGAGCTTTGATCTGGACCTTACATGTGTGCCCATGGTTTTCTAAAACCATTGGAGCCCCTAATTATGGACTATGTTCATTGAATACCAGCCCATGGTTTTGCAAAACCATGGGTTAAAACCATCAACACTTCAAAGTGGACTAGGTTCATTGAATCTGCCAGAAATTTCAAAAATGGTCCCTGCACTTGTAAAACTTGATTTTTTTTTGCACTTTTAAGCCCCATTAACCCCATTTCAAGGCTCTAAAATAAAGTTAAAGTATAGGGAACTTAAAATATGCTCAAAAACGTCTCGGATGTCGGTTCGTTTGGTCGTACGGTTGCGTTATTCGCTTAATTACGACGGAAGTCGTAACGAACGCAAAAACGATCCAAATTAAGCGACGAATGGAATTTTATCATGCCAAACACTAAAATAAAATATTTTAATGCTTACATAAATTTTTGGATGTCCGGATGTATTCAGAACGTAAGTTATGCGCGAAAATGCAAACTTATGCACTTTTTGACGCTTTTAATCCATGAATGAGCATAAAGTTTATTTTAGCATACCGAACCCCTCAAAGCCTATTTCTAAGCTATGTAAAGGTTATTTAGGGTATGTTTAACTTATGATCAAGTTCCGGAATGTTCGTTACTATACAAATCGGCATAGTTTCGCAGTTTGACACAAATAGTCCCTGCGATCGAACAAAGTTGATTTCGACACACCAAACCATTCAAAACTTATTTCTAAGTTATGTGGAGGTTATTTAAGGTATGTTAAGCCTATGTCACTATTCCGGAGTGTTTGTCACATTATACTGACTGCGTTTAAGCACCAGTTTGCGTATAACCTTCCAGAAAGTGATTTAGAGCTTGAAATTGGAATCGAATCAAATTGTAAAATCACTAAACACAATTACACACATAGAAACACCAAGACACATATAATAACACCAAAGCACATTGTTTTATTAATAATCATCATTTTTTTTACATCGTACATCGATTACAGAACACAGTTGTCACAACTAACACCGTTAAGCTTTAAACATTTTAAGTTCTAAACGATTCACTTAGATTGTCAGTATACTGATCCACTTAAATTTTCACACAAATTTCAACTATTTCGAGATACGAGATTAATGTTTTAAGCACTTGAACTTATTTGCGTGTCCCAACTCAGAATATACTCTCGTATCCAGATCCCAATACTCAGTCTTACAGGTGAGTATACCTAGATGATATCTGTAAAGGGTTAAATGCGAGGGCCATGAGAGCTCAGGCTATTGCTTCCGCAAAATCAGAGAGATGATGGCTTCGACTTAAGGTGTGTTCCCTTTAGAGAATCTTTTCTTCAACAGCACATGATTAGCATTTTTCAATGTTTCATCATTTTTTAGGCTGGGGTGGGTGGTGCTATATTTCAAGCAAGCAAAAAATATTATACGGGGACTAGGCCATTGCTTCCGCAAAATAGAAGTCCCGGGATAATACCCCAGATATCACTAAGCATAAAGACCTAGTATCTCAGAAAGAGGGACCTTTCAAACAAGATTTCGGGGGTTACCCATATATCCGAGAGATGTTCCCCACGAGATAAGTAAGTTTGAAATTTAGGTTTATATCTCGACACAATCTACTAAATGTGCAAAAACCTACTGGCACATTATCAGTGAGACCGTTTATCACATTTTGCTTTCCAATTCTTTAGCGTGTTGTGATCATCCACTGATGTACTATCATTTCCTCTTTTTCACAACAAAACTCGTTTTTAAATTTTCCGATGTTTTTGTATTTTCAAATTTTCTAATGTTTTTGGATTTTATGAAATTTCTTACTCCCCCTAAAATTCAAAACCATTTAAAGAAAAATTTGAAAACAAACAGTATAACCAGTTTGACACTATATTTGTACAATTTAAATGACACCATGATGTGAATAGCTTCAAATCTCCATCCACTAGGCATAAACAATCAGAACTCCCCCTGACAACAAACTATTTTCCCATTATGATTTCAAAACACTTAAGTTTGTTTTAATCAAATGGTTTTTTTCGGAAAATAAGTTTTATTGATTTTACCACTTGTAGAAATGGGGTTTAGTTCATCACTTTGTTCGTTCTACAAAATATGAATTAAAGTTAAATCAAGTTCAACTTAATGACCTTGATTAACCACTTGTAAAAGAAAACCTTCTTCAACCACTTGTAGGTTCTCATCACCAAAACCACTTGTAAATTGAAATATAACAATTTTAAGAAAACTACCACTTGCAGAACGAAATCACTTTCGTGAATTTCTCAAGAAAGATGCTGATTCCTACTCCACAATTGCCAACCTGGGAGTTCCGGCAAGTCAGGTTTTTTCAGTTAAAGAAGTTCTCCCAAGCCTGACAGACCTTGAGAGATTCCGAGTTATCAACACTCGGTTTCTTTATTTTCTTTTCATAAAATTCCTTTACCCCTTTAACTTTCCTATCAACCATTTTTTCAAAAATATGTTTCACTTTGGGGTTAAAGGCTTTCTCAACATCAAATTCTTTCTTTTCAACAAAAAATTGATTTGAAATCTCAATTTTTCCAACTTTTTGCTTAAAATTTTCAGCCCTCAATGGTGGAAAATTTGCATCATCCATTGGTGGTACTGATTTTTCAACTTTTGGTTCAACTTGTGGCTCCTCTGACTTTGTGGAATCAGATTAATAGCCAGAAAATAACTCCTCTGATTTTGACGAATCAGAATCATTGCTAGAACTATTATCAGATTTCTTAACGACCCACTTTTGGTTGTCAAGATTTGCTTTTCTTTTGTAAAAACCTTTTGAACATTCACCAACCTCAAACCTTGAATTTTTGAAAACTTTAAATGGTTTGGTTGGTGGTTCATTTTCAATCATCTTTTCTTTGAGTTTATCAGAGACTCCCTGTTTTGTTTGAATTGCCTTTGGACAATTCCTGGCAATGTGACCAATTAATTTGCATTGAAAACAGGTTCTAGTCTCCATCTTCTTCTGAGTTGTGTCATTCTTCATTTCCTCTTGCTTCTTCGCAAGGAATTCTTTGTTTGTTTGCTTTCTGAACAATTGCTCTTTTTCTTCTTCAGATGATGTTCCTGAAACAAAAACAGTTTTTGGTTTATAAGTTTTTTCATTTTTATGATTTTTCGGTGGAATAAAGCCAAGACCTTTCCTTTTGAAATTACCTTTATGGTTTGGTTTCTTTTGAAAACCAGAACCAGAACTGTAACCTTTTTTCTTGTTTTCTCTTTGTTGTACTCTTGAGGTGTATTTTTTAGGTTTTTTTGAAAGATTTACATCTTTTATTTCAGAAATATTAATTTATGTTAGTTTGAAAACCTTTTTGATCAATTCAGTTTTGACACCTCTTATTGGAAATTCATCATTAGAATATAATTTGTCAGAATCATTCAAAGTATATGCAACTTTGAATATTTCATCATCCAAATTAGATTTTGATAACATAAATTCTTTATTGTAAACCCGTTTGTCCTTTTTGACTGTTGGACTTGAAGTATTGAACTCAGATTTTGACTCTGAATTTGACTCCGACTTTGATTCCTCGGTTTCATCTTTATCCAACACCTGATCGACCACTTTCTTTATTAACTCTAACTCATGATCAGTATCAGACGATGTGAAAGTGACATCAATGTTATCTGGCAAATTTTCTAAAGACTCAGACTCCCACTGTAAGTTGGTTGCCTTTTTTACTCTTTCTGAATTTGGATTTCGTGGAGAATATCCATTTTCAAGCGGAGGCGGACACATTGTATAACTGGCACTAGGTTTCTTACCAGAATTCTTTTCTTCAGTATCCTATTCTTCAAATGCCTTCATGCCTTCCACTGTTGGATGAATCCTGTCAATAACATAAGAAGTACATGAGTAACTTTTTAACAACCTGTTTACCCTTTCTGTTTCAATCCTCTGAGTTTCCAGTTTTTGTTCCAGAACAGCACACTTCTCAATGTAATTGTTGACGATTTTCTGCTTTGTCATAAAAGCTCCTTGAAGTGTTTTCATAGTTGTTGCTTGTTCACTGCTTGATTGATTGTATTGATTCATAGCTTTGTTCAGAACATCATAGGATTCTTTCAATCTGTTCATGTTATGAATCAAAGTACTATTTTGCTTCTTCACTATTTCACAGGTTTCACATTTCACAGGTATCTTTCGTGCATCAACTTCTGCTTCAACTGTGAAAGCTGGAACTTCTTTTATCTTTTTCTTTATCACAGGAACTTCTTCATCATCACTGCTGACATGTTTCTTAACTTTCTTCTTTTTCTTTTTAACTTTTCCATCATCACTATCACTTTCTTCTAGCATTCTTAAGTGCTCTTTCATTCTGTTTGCATAATAATCATTATCATTATCACTGTCTTCAGCAACTCTTGCAACAAATGCTTTAGCCAAGAATTCTTTATCTGGACAGTAATTGTCCCAGCTAAAACCTTCTGGTAATCTTTCATCATCTTGATCGATCAATTTGCTCATCAAATATGCTTTCTTTGATTCTTCAATCTCCTTCTTAGCATGAGCAGTTTGTGGTTGTTGTTGATGTGGTTGTTGAGCAACTTGATGATAAATCGCTTTCCGATAATAATCATTGTTGTTGAAAGGATTTTGAGCTCCACTTGCTTCGCGGTTTGTGCATTCTCGCTTGAAATGCCCTTTTTCCCTGCAACAAAAACAAGTAACTTTAGATTAATCAAATCCTAAAGTAGAAACATTTGCATCACGGAAGTCATCTCTTCCTGTGATCTGTTTGAATTTCTCAGCCCTTCTCAACACACTCGCCATACACCACTTTATGTCCATTAATTCCATTTCTTCAGCATCAATCTGATCGTAATCCTCTTTTGTCAACATTGGATTTCCGATTCTTCCTGCTACTAAACTCCAATACGATTCTAACATAGTCACTAACAAAGACATGTGACTTTTTGCAACTTCTTCCGAGTAATTCTGATCATTTTCAAGACTTAGTGCAATGTTGCATTGTAGAACTTTGCCATTCTTTGTCGTTGAAAAATTTGGATCAAATGACGGATATGAAGAAAAACTCATTTTGCTGTTTGATCCTTTAGATGACCCTCCAGATGAATTTTTAGCATTAAATACAGTTTCGATCTTTGTTAACATGTTGGTCTTATCAATGATACCTCCTTTGTAATAAAGCCCAATATCTTGTTCACCATCAAAATCCTTCATTCTTGAAATTTTCCGTTGTTCCATCTCTTGAGCTTCAAGTTTTTCAATGAACTTTGCCAGTGTTAGATTCCCAAAATCTTTCTTATTTCTCAACATCATAAGATACATGCCCCAATTTTCATGTGGCAATGCATCAGCTAATTTTTCAATCAATTCTTCATTATCTTTTGTGATGCTCACCCTCTTCATGTTGTCTAACAGATTGCAATATCTTTCGATGATCTGCTTAGTACTTTCAGTTCTCAAACCTCGAAATAAATTAAATTCTTTTTTCAAAAGTGATTTTTTGTTCTTGATCATCTCTTTACTTCCAAAAAACTTCGATTTTAATGCTTTCCGAATTGAATATGCACTCCCATTGTGTTGCAATAAAACCAAGATATCTTCTTTCACAGCTTGATGCAATAAACTAGTCATCATTTTTTCATCTTTGTATTTCTTTTTCTCTTCAGCACTTAGATCTTTAATTGCAATAACCTCTTCATCATCATTCACCGGTCTAACATATTTTGTTTCAACACATTCCCAAGCATCCAAATAATTTGCTTGAACCCAATTTTCGAATCTCTCCTCCCATCCTTTATACTCCTCGATATTCATGAGCTTTGGCGGTTTTTGCATGGTGCCCGTTTCATTTTCTAGCATTGTGTTCTGTGCAATAGTAATCGGAGTAGCAAAGGCGTTGTAAAATTCTTCTTCCATGATTCGGTTTCAAAATTTCACAAACTATATCTTTCAAACGAAATACTTTCAAACGGAATGAAATTTTATGCGAAATAGCACTTTCAAACGAAATACTGATTTCGTGCGAAACGTTCAAACGAAATGACACCTTGGTGCGAAATAAGCTGATTTCGTACGAAATGAAAATTCTGATGTGAAGTTTCAAGCGAAATGCCCTTTTCGTGCGAAATGAAAGTAACCCAAGGTATTTCGTGCGAAATGAGTGTGGTATTTCGTGTGAAATGCTGCTGATGTCATCAATTCGACCATGTTTTTGTCGAATTGAACAGGTTTTAGTCCGATTTTAGATCTAATTCTTTCAAGACTTTGTTAAAACACAATTTCGCATATAATGTGAGAAAATCAATCCATTTTATCCGTGAAAACTAGTTTAATTTTGAAAAGAAGGTGTAGAAAACAGAATTTTCAGCTGAAATGGTAAGAACTCTTCCTCCTGAGCTCTGATACCACTTGTAGGATCGTCGTGCGACCTTAACGAGTCGTTCAGAAGAGCTTTTGCTCAATACAATAGGCGGAAACAAACGTATTGAGGTGATTCAGCTTGCAATTCACTTTAAACTGTCTTTTGATTGATATAACATCGTTTTACAGCGAGTAGACACTTCGGCAGCAATTCGACTCTGAAACCAGAAAGTTACAAATGAGAACCAAGGCACCAGTATTTATAGGCAAGCCTATTTCGCACGAAACAGATCATGCGAAAACATATTCACACGAAATAGTCATTTCGTATGAAATAGCCATAAACACAAATTTCTCGTATTTCGTGCCCTAGTCTATCTAATCTAATACAAGACTCGATACAAGACAAAGTCGACAGACATATGCACCAACAGTCTTGAACCTATCAGTGTCAAGACCTGTATCTTTAATATTTACAGTTTCAATTCCTATCAGAATTCATATTTATAAAAATGTTATTTCTTACTAAAACTGAAGTTTTAGTTTAGCATCTTTTCTTTAACTTTTGTCAATTATCCATACAAGGATATTGACAGTTAAGAATCTATCCTTACAGTCTTTTTTTACGCAGGGATTCTCAACTGGTTCCCTTGCTTTGTCTAAGTAACTCGTAGGTTCTTTCACATAGTCTTGTGGGCTTTTTTTTATACATGTTTGGTGTCAAGGCACCCTATTTATGTTTGAAAATCATTTGGTTTCAAGTTTAAGATCCGTTAACCTTGACTGTAGTTCGTGACTACAATCGTTTTATTCCGGATCATTCTCCCGACTCTATGACTTCTCACGTCATTTATGCGTTGGTTCGTCTTATGCTCACCGTTATCCGGTTTACATATATTCGTATTTGATTATTTCCCATTACCGGGCTCATTATTCTTTTGCATTTAACGCTACCCTTATTCGGCTTGCGCTTACTTATGCCATCCGGCATTATATTATATTCAACCCGTTCAACCTTAAATAGTTGAACATTTTTATTCAAAATTTCTTTTTGAGAAATTTTATCATCTTTTAGTCATAACTCATAATCAAAGTCCTTTGACTTTTAATCCGCATTCCCGTCTCTCGGTTTACGCATGTGTTTAAATTCCTATCCATCAACCGGGTGACTTACCGAAGTCATTATTAATGCAACCCTTTAGGTATGCATTAAGACTTCGTTTTGACTTGATCGGTTTTCTTAGCGAAATACATCGCTTTATTTAACCAAACCTTTATTCTTTATGTAACCATGCTTGATGGTCTTTTAAATTCTGAATGATGATTATCATCATCATTCTTCCTTTACTGCGACCAAAGTCAATGCTTCGATCGTCTTTTTGTATGGGCAATACCTTCGTTTCTATGACCCTGCAGTTCATTTATACTTTGGTTTTACATGCCCCATTTTGTCAACCATGGCTCTTTCGTTCATAATGACCTATTTCTCGAATTCTCTTGGGTCATTTATTTCTTTGCGCACCGTACATCGTTTTTATGTTTCCCTCGAAAACCATTATACGAGTATGCCTATAAGATTTCTTGACCCCAAGGTTCTTTTAACTTTTTATTCGTCTCGACCTTGCCACATCGGACATAATTGTGCTCATTATAATAAGCTCATGGTATCATGTGTTCACTACTTACTTGGCCAGAGTAAGCGATCAACACATGGTACACATGACCTTATTATAATTACCACCTCACGTCCCATGTAAGTAATCTCTCGATTTATTTAAATTGGTAAAACTTTATTTAATTGCTTATTAACAATTATTAGTTTTACCCGTTTTATCTTTGAACGTATACAATGTTCCTTTTTTTATAACCATTTATATACAATCACATTCGTTGATGTGATCATTACTTTTCTCAATAAAATCTATATTGAGAATACTTACTTGGATGATTATTTCCGTCCTAGTTTATATTTACACTAAATTCAGTTATTGTCTTATTATTCATGACTGTGAATAATATATATCTCTACTGAATTTCTCTTGGAAACGTCATCCTGGATAGGTAATCTATCCAGGTTTTCCAAGTTTCATATTTTATATGCAACTGTCATTCACTATGTGTTTGTTGCATATTTCTGTTTGCACTATAAGTTTAAGACGTGTACCTTATAGATACGTGCCCTGATAAACTTTCCTTATTTTTCGTTCTCTCATTTGAAATCATTTCTTGATTTCATGTCTTTGACATATATGACTTACTTGTCATGCTTCAGACCATATCTTCATCGTATTGATAGATCCTTAGGCTCTCGTCATCTTCAGATGCGAGGATCCTTTAATTTAAAACGTCTATAAATGTTAGTAACATTGACATTAACAAGCACCCGTATTATAATACAAGGCTTTCTACGACACGTGTTAACACACGTAATCCGTTTAACTATATCGGTCTTTTATCGTTTTCTTTGGGGTAATGTGTTCTACACAATAACCCTATATGTTGTTTTCAACACTTTACATGCTAGACCATTAATGTATTGAATAACTTACCGGATTTTGCGATCAAGTCTCGAACCGAACACTTTACTCTTTAACCTTGGGCTCTGATTACCAACTTGTAAGACCCACATCTGAATTTTACACGATTACAACTTTAAAATACGCATTTCAATACTCAAAATGCGACTTTACAAAAACTTGTCATACCAACATTTCCATATGTTTAAAAACATTACAAAAACATAGTTGTAAGCATTTACATAAATCACTTATAACAAAACAAAACAAGATTTAACGCGGAAGCTTTATTTAACGTGTGTTCGGTTCTTGTTCGACGCTTGATCTTCATCCGGGACTCTCGACATTCACCTATGATCAAAACCAACTTAAAAGTTAGTTTTGATAGTTAAATAACAAGCACAACAAGGTAAATGGGTCAAACAAACAAAATAAACAAAACTTTCAGGTTTTTACCTGTCGTCGCACGCGACGGTATTCCCCCTTGGGCGTCGCGCGACGCTACGCCTCCATTTCGACATAATGTGTTGATGCTGGTGCTGCATATTACCAGCAACCCAATTTTTCATGAAAACGAACATAATTTGCTCATTTTTATCCGTTTTTACGATCCGTTTCTTCCTACGTGATCGTAAATTGATTCTCCATAACATGGAGTTAAAATCCGACATCCGGATTCACAAAATTTAAGACTTTTAAGCTTTCGGCTTGATATAAAATTTCTAAGTTTTGACCCGTTCATGTATTTATCAAACAACCATGTTTGTTTGATTCCAATTTCTCATGAACCTTATATTTTCGATATTGTCTATCATATTAGGTTCAAATCACGGGTTTCTTAAGTATTTTAAACCCGTTTTCATTCATATGCTTATTTTGACCCGTTAAGGGTATTTAAGCATATTTTAAACACGAATCGCTTTCGTTCGTTTCTAGCTTCGTATTTCCACATTTCTCATCAAAAGATTTTCCACCACAACTATATTTGTGGTGGATTTAATGTGGTGATCTATTTATTCCGAGTTTTACCCCTCGGATTATCATTTACGACAAAGACTCATATAAGGTCAATTTACCCAAGGATACACACCTTTCGGTTTTTATACTTATTCTAAGTATCTATTTACTTAAAAAACTCGTTTCCAAACAACCTTTACGGGTTGTTTGCTCAATTTAGCTTACAAGGGCGTTTTGGTCAATTTTAGTCCTTTTACGACGAAGGACTTTTAAATACTTGTTTGACCCAAAAATCCGACCTTTTAACTATAATCTTGTTTAGAAACCATTATGTATCTAAAAACACCATGATTATAACTTAAATTATTCGGTTTACCTAAAAGATAACCGGATATCCATTTTTGACCTTGTCTAACTCTTATAGAACCTCAAGTTCTAAATGATGAGTTGAACCATTATACATATATGACTCGGATCAATATATTGACCCGTTTTAATACCTTGCTTTAATAATCTCTGCTTTAATAGCGATGCTATTATCCTTTCTCTATTCACTCCTGTGAACATAAGACTCGACAATATTCATTAGTCGATATTTTCAAATAGTGATATCTTCACCATTTGACCCGTTTGGTCTAATTGACTGTTTTTCTTTGCGAGATGATATTTATTACCATCTCATCTTCATGAATCGTTCTGGTTTACACCGTACGGTCATTTTACTTATAACACATTTCTTGACTCTTTTGACATATTATGGCTTACGCCATAAGTGTCTTTCAACAACTAACGGTTGTTATCAACGAGTGACCGAGTTACCGTTTTTACCATTTTCATTTATGCCGGTTTACCCTATAAGGTAACCATTCTAAAATCATTATCTATTAGTCATTTCATGACTAAATAATCGTAATAGCCCTTTTTAACCATTAAACATGGTTTATTAGCATTGTCTTGGTTCTGAACCGCACATGTCGTGTCGGAACATCATAATTCAAACATGAATTTCTAGTATTCATAACCTATAAAACCAATAGGTATTAAATAAATAGAGTGTAAGCTTTACTTACTTTGCATCCAGATTATGCTTTTCCTTCATTCCTGATTCGTTTGACCCGCTTCCTTCCCAAGCTTTCACCTAGCTTGTCACGCGTCAAACTATCATTGAAATTTGTAAGATGGTTAGACTAGTCATAATCATTCACGACTATTCCATCCTACGATCTTTATGTTGAAATTACCATCCGATCATATAAAAGGTCATTTGACTTTAAAAGGTCAAACTGCCTATTGACAAAAGTAGTTACACGATGTAGTTTAACTACTCGTTTTATTTCTTTGTCACTATATGGTAAGCATCCTTATTAGGCTACCGTTTAAATTACTTATTGAACAAGTTCTTGTAACCATAAGTTACCGAATTAACACTTGATGATATTAAACCTCATTTAACATGAACCTATCATCAATTTTTATCATATCATACTAAACTCATATCATAGTAAGTATGATTATATACTCAAACACACAATTTGTTCAAGTATTTCCTTATTACAATCATGTATGATGGTTCTAATCATAATTATATCATCAAATTCATTATACGATTAATACCCACTTATCCTAGCGTGGTAAATCATTCAAATTATAGCATGATATGTATAATTTTCACTTAGGGTTTTATTCCTAAGCTAATATACATCACTAATTCAGTCATAGCTTCAATAATTCATCCATAATTCGCGATTATGATGATTCTTAAATTTTCACAACTTCACAAATCATCAAAATTCGACATACCTGATGATCCCTTAGCTTGGGTGATCATTAATTCACATTCAATTGTGACTTTAGACTTCGTTTGAGCCTTCAATTTGATGATTTGCTGTGATTAGGGTTTTGAACTCCTAGGGAGTTCCTTCTGATCGAACAGAACACACAGATGTGTGCGTTTTGTTTTACTATTCTTTTTACTAAATAGACTTTCAAGTTTATCCACTTTGGCCCCTCATGTTTGGTTATTTTATTAATTAGGCCACAACCCACTTAATATCAATAACATTCCCTCTAATTAACTAGGTTAAACATTCCTAGTTAATTTAGTGGGTTTGGGGAATTATTGACTAAGTTTATTTTCAGTCCCGTTAACTCGGGCTTCTATAAACTTTATTTTTCTCAAAAACATTCTTTTTCCTTTTTATTAAATATTAGGTTTAGTTATATAAATCCTAATATTTTTCGAGTAAATTTTACCACTAACAGTAATTTACCCGTCTTTTACTATTAACGTGGTTTGATTACCAAGCCCGTTTTCGGGGTGTTACAAGTCTACCCCTCTTAAAGAGGTTTCGTCCTCGAAACCTTTATTGCATAATTCATTGAGTTTTAAACCCAATGCATTTGACCTGAGTAATCTTTTAAGCAGTACTCACACTTTAACCAATTGTTAGTATTACCAGAAAAGTATGGTAATATCTTTTTGGTTACAAATCATATATGTATCTCATAGGAAATAATACAACTCGAAATAACGTAATCTCGTTATTTCCACCAGTTTGGTTAACTTAGCGAAATCCATCGCTTTTATTCTTTCGGACTCTTCGTGAATCTGTTATTTTAACCTGTTTAGAGGTCTTTAGTGAAATCTTTCACTTTTTAACAAACAACTCCTTTGTTTGTGAACTTGTAGCCTTATGATCCCTCAAAATAGGTGATCAGTATTTTATGTCATTGAGGTCTCATGGACCTTTGTTGTTTACTTGATCGAGTCGCCAATTTGGCCACTTGATCATGTAAATCTATTGATTTTATTTATTCCATGCTATTCTTATAATAAATAGCGTATTATCCAATTTCTTAATTTGAATTTCGATCTTAACCGGTTTCACTAACTAGACTTATTAGTCCAATTACTTTATACCATTGTTCGGGCTATAATGTGATTATACTTCACATTAATTTTCTTGACCGTGATTGCATCACGTCATATTTAGGTTTATTTTAACCTTTCATTTTCGAAAGTTATAAAGTTTCTACGCCAAGTTCTCCAAGTGTGAATTCTGGCTTGAGGAGGTTTAATTGCTCGGTCACATTGTCAATAGTCAAGGTATTCACATCGACCCCCGCGAAGATCGAAGCAGTTACGAGTTGGGTTACACCAAAGAGCCCGTCCGAAGTTCGTTCTTTTCTCAGATTGGCGGGTTACTATCGCTGATTCATCGCAGATTTCTCGAAGATCGCTGTCCCTCTCACCTCTCTTACGCACATGGCCAAACCTTTTGTTTGGGAAACCGAACAAGAGAAAGCCTTTCAAACTCTGAAGCTTATGCTCTGCAACGCTCCTGTGCTCGCATTACCCGACAGAAACGACGACTTCATAGTCTATTGCGATGCCTCTAACCTCGGTCTCGGTTGTGTTCTTATGCAACGAGACAAGGTTATCGCGTACGCCTCTTATCAGCTCAAGATCCACGAGAAGAACTATACAACCCACTATCTTGAGCTTGGTGCAGTTTTTTTTACGTTAAAGATTTGGCGAAACTACCTTTACAGTACCAAGTGTACGGTCTTCACCGACTATAAGAGCCTACAACACATCTTTAAACAGAAAGAGCTGAATATGCGACAACGCCGATGGGTTGAACTTCTCAACGATTACGACTGTGAGATTCGTTACCATCCTGGTAAAGCAAATGTCGTTGTAGATGCTCTCAGTCGACGAAGCTATTTGCATAGCGTTCGTAATACCCAAGCCCAGCACAATCTCGAAGCTCTTATCCGCGACGCCCAACATGCTTGTTTTACCGAACGCACTTTGAAGAAAGAAAGGATTATCAATAACGGGGAACAACTAGTGAATAAATCGAATGGCATATTTCACTATCTAGACCGAATTTGGATTCCCAAAGGCACCAATTTACGAGATATTCGGCTAAACGAAGCCCACAACTCTCGATATTCCATTCATCCCGATGCCGATAAGATGTACCAGGACCTTCGCTACAGGTATTGGTGGCCGGGCATGAAGAAAGATATCGCCATCTACGTTTTGAAGTGCCTGACTTGTTCGAAGGTCAAGGCTGAACAACAAAGACCTTCTGGCTTACTCGTGTAACCCGAAATCCCGATGTGGAAATGGGAGAGTATAGCCATGGATTTCATTACGAAACTTCCGCGCATGCCATCAGGTCACGATAGCATTTGGGTTATCGTTAATCGTCTCACCAAATCCGCCCACTTTCTACCGATACAGGAAGAATACAAGGTAGAACGATTAACAAGAATCTATACCGACGAAGTCATTTATCGACACGAGACGCCTCGTGACATCATCTCTGACCGCGATGGTTGATTCACTTCGCACCTCTAGGAAACTTTTCAATCTGCTCTCGGTACTACTCTCAATCTAAGTACCGCTTTCCACCCCCAGACCGACGGTCAGACTAAACGCACGATTCGTACCATTGCAGACATGCTTCGTTCGTGTGTGATAGATTTCAGTGGTAATTAGGACTCGCATTTACCTTTAGTCGAATTCTTGTACAATAACAGTTATCACTCTAGCATTCAAATGAAACATTTTGAGGCATTATACAGAAGAAAATGTCGATCGCCTATTGTATGGCACGAGATCGGGGATACGCAAATTACCGGTCCCGAGTTATTGCAAGAAACGACTGACAAAATCCTCGAGATACGAGACAATCTATTGAAAGCTCGGAGTCGTCAAAAGAGTTACGCCGATAGACGCCGCAAGCCCCTTGAATTTGACGTTGGCGATCACGTACTCCTAAAGGTTGCACCTTGGAAGGGGGTGATCAGATTCGGCAAGAAAGGAAAGCTCGTGACTCGATATGTTGGACCCTTTAAGATTCTGGAAAGAATTGGCAAAGTGGCCTACAGATTCGAACTACCGGAGGAACTTAGCAACGTCCACCCGACTTTCCACGTTTCGAACCTCAAAATGTGTCTAGCCGACCAGGATTTACATGTCCCACTTGAGGATCTACAAGTGGACGAAACATTACACTTCTTGGAAAAGCCAGTCGAGAGACCAAGAAACTCCGACATTCACGCATTCCCATTGTGAAGGTTCGCTGGGAAGGCAAACGCGACGCCGAGTTCACCTGGGAACTCGAAAGTGACATGAAGGCTAAGTATCCACAGTTATTTGTTACGCCTGCGCCTTAAATTTTGGGACGAAATTTCCTAAAGTAGGGGAGGCTGTAACAACCCGACTTTCCGAAGTCAAAGTCAAAGTACAAGTCAAATTCAAAGTCAAAGGAAGAAAAGATTGCTAATTGGATCTGTCATTCCTTGCTTAACTATTACTTGTACACTTTGACTCGATAATCGACACTCGCTTGACGCTATTTGTTTTACGATTATTTAATATGTGAAGTAACAATGCAATAAACGTAACTAAACACTAACCTACTTAATGCTATCGCATCGCAATTCGAGTTACAGGTTCGGGATACTGTTTTACGTGTGTGTGCTATTATGTGCTTTACTTGTGTGTGCTTATATTGTGGGATGTTAATCGCAAACGCAATCGCAACTCTATCGCATCGCGAACTCAAAATACAAGTTACTTTTATGATTATTAGGTTGGTTATGTTAATTGTGTAACTAATGTGTAATACTATCGCATCGCTTACTCGCAACGCAACATAACGCTTAACGCACGAAACAAAAAGTCAGAAACCAACCCACTCAAGCCATCCGATCGAAGGACCATTCGATCGAATGGTCATCCGTCCGGATAATCATCCGATCGGATGGCCATCCAATCGGAAGTCCCTCCGACCAAATCATTCTACACCACCTTTCTTCCTTTTCCCCTATAAATACTCACATGTCACATCACTTTTCATGATGTGACAGCTCTCCTCCGACCCAGCTCGTTCTCAAGCTATTTTCTCTCGATTCCTCGCGATTCTTGTAAGTTTTCTCTTCAAATCCTGTACTTATTTGATGTATACACACTTTCCCATCATTTTCACCATCAAATCTCATCATTTCACCATGAAATCCGTCTGATTCGGGCTGTTCTAGGATGACGTCATCATAGGTGTTCATGAACACCAAAATATGACCTCATTCCACCAAGAACAACTCAAATCTAAAGGATTTCTACAATGTTTAAACACTTATTTCACCTAAATCTAAACATTTTTCTAATGTTTCAAACTTTTCTTCAACTTTCTTAACTTTTTACTCAAAACCGTTAGAATCTGGACTAGTTCGGGTTCACTACTCATTCTCTAGTGTAGACCCGGACTGAGAATGGATTCCTAACGAAGAGACAATCGATTCATGGGTTGAACATGAAATCCTTTCAAGAACAGTCACCGAACGAACGGGGTGATTTCCATCCAAACGGATGACTAGGCTTACTGTGGTTTCCGTTGTTTAACACGTTGTCATACCGTCTCGGTTCAATCGTACAACTTTCTAAACTTAACAAATTTTACAAGTTTTCAAAACGAACAGATCGCCGAACGGATTGCCGTCTAATCGGATCATCATCTGATCAAACGACGATCCGAACGGATGACCTGTGATCTCTCAAACACTTAAACATTTTCACAAAACTTCATAGAGAATCGGTTCCCACGAATCGCCATCCGACCGAACAGTCATCCGTCCGGATGACCTGAATTGTAGGAACACTTCTCATTTTACAAAATGCTACAATGAAAACTTCAAAGTTCCATCATACACAATCACATCCATCCCAGACGAATGACCATCCGACCAAATTGTCATCCGCTCGGATGACCATCCGTCCGAACGGTCATCCGATCGGATCACCAAGGGTTCCTAACTCACCGACACGCTATTTTACGCACTGTTCAACGCTCATACTGTCGTACTGTGATCAGGCTAACCTCTCAGCGCTCCCTTCAATCAAAGACTGTGTTTATTCATTAAACACGCTCTGTGAGTATACTCGATCCCTTTTTGCTTCAAGCACTTTTGAGTGTTACATACGTTACTTATATCAAATCACAATCGACACAAAACGCAAACACTTTTATACGCTAACCGCTCTCACATGTTATACGTGGTATTCGATGAATGCTAGTATGTTATGTTTACACAGTGATTGTTGCCTGACACCTTAGCAACGATAGTACTATAGTTTGGACTTAGCACCTGTCGTGGACGGGGGTTGTTAAGGTCTTTTCTTCACGTGTCACAATGGTGATATGTGTTGCACATTCTACAACTCGCAGTCACGTCTATGCATATTTCATTGTCGATAACTTACCTGCTTCACAACTATACGTGTTACATGCTGGTTATGCGTAAATCGCTTTTGCTACTAATATACTATCAAACTTATATGCTCACCTTTACACTATGTGTATTGACTTTCATTTTAACGTATGTGACAGGTGTTTAGGATGCTTTTGCTTGTTAGCTGCTATGGAATCGAGCTAGGAGAGTCTAGAAACCCACAAATAATTCATGAGTTGTCGAGACAGTTTGCTTGTTTTTGAGACAATAATCTATAATAACTAATTTTTACTTTATCTGTTAGTAGTATGGGATATTAACGTTAGGGATTTGGTAATTTAATAGTTGCTGTGAATTCTCTTGAACAATCTGCTTCGTTCAGTGCCACGCCCTGATGATTCCGCAATCGGTTGGGGTGTGACACATATTGGATGATTTCTTGTGCTTTTATGTTCAACGTTTGCATTTGCTCTTCAAGAACCTTGTATATGCTGGAGAAATTTGAACTCGATGGTTGACTTTCTGTTGGGAGATTCGAAGAAGAAACTGCTTTTTTGTAGGTGAGTGCTTTTAAACATTGTTATGTCTAGGGATGAGCATGGTACCCCTTCGATACCGAACCGGTACCCGGTACCGAAAAACAGGAAAAGTGGGTACCGGTACCCGTAAATATCGGTGTTTACCAGTGTTTTACCCGTAAATACCGGTACCATACCGGTACCGAAAAACATGGAAAGTGGGTATCGGTACCGAATACCTGGTACTAGGGCTGTAAACGAACCGAACGAACACGAACAAGGCCTTGTTCGTGTTCGTTCGTTAAGGAAATAAATGTGTTCACGAACTGTTCATGAACACTTACCGAACGAGATTTTATGTTCGTGTTCGTTCATTAAGGAAATGAGCGTGTTCGCGAACGGTTCACGAACACAAACGAACACAAATAAGTTTGACGAACGCGACGAAGGATAAAGGTAGATGGCTCAGAGAGTAGCACTGGAACTTGAATCCCTTATTGTGGAACGAAGATCGACCGTGTTCGCCGATATAAATAACGAGAAATGAAAGGGAAATGGTGCATAAACAAGGTGAAAGAGGGTTTCCTAGTTTAATTGTTAGGGTAATAAAATAAATAAAAGTTTAATAATATAAAAAATATAGATAAAATATATGAAAGTACAAAAGTATTCAATTCAAACACAAACATACGAACATAAACAAACGCAAATGAACGAATGTTCACGAATACGTTCACGAACACCTTACCGAACGTTCACGAACACAATCGAACGAACAAGACCTTTGTTCATGTTCGTTCATTTAACTAATCGAACGGAATTTCTTGTTCATGTTTGTTCGTTTATTAAACGAACGGACATAAACGAACTTCCTGCCGAACGGTTCACGAACTGTTCACTGAACGTTCGGTTCGTTTATAGCCCTACCTGGTACGGTACGGTTCGGTATCGGTACCAAATGCCCATCCCTAGCTATGTCTGTCAAATCCAACTACTCTCAGTATAGCAATTTTTGGGAGACGATAGAATTGGTAATATTATCTGTTAGTATTCAGTAGTACCAAGTTTTATCAGAGGTGAGTAGGTGACAATGATGACCCATTTAGTTAGGATATGGCGATGTAGGTTGTGCTTTATCTCAAACAGGCTATATTAGAAGTTTTAGCATAAAGAGTAATGGGTCTCACAAAGTAATTTAATGGATAAAAAATCAACATTTTAAATCGTTTTATCTATTGCTTTACATTATTATTGTAATAATATTGTTCATCTAATCATAATTCAGACATCGAATATTGTAATTTGAGCAACCCCTTATCTAAAGTATGGAATATAGGATGCTTGCAAATGCACAAGTTTAGGCATCGGGACTCTAGAAGTCAAATATAAGCATGTAGTCGTAAAGGATCTAAGAATAAAATGGGATAAAGATTGTCCTGCTAAGTCTTAGTCGTAAGGAAATTGGTGTACACATCACTGAAAATTCAAACAATTTAGCCGTTGGATCCATTTTCTCAGCTCCGAGAGGGTCGTGTGGGTGGGTCAACAAGGTTTGGTCGGATATATCACCCTATTTGCCTTACTGCTGGACTACCACTATGCAATATATATGCATGTATATGTGGGCATTATGAGTTTTAGATTGCTTAAGCTAATGAATTTATAGCATAATAGCATATTCACTTGAGTGAGCAGATGATTGTACTGAATATTGTCTTGATTATTTAATTCAAGTAACTGGAACTGGTCCAAATTCTTCACCATGGATAGGTTAAGGTTTCTATCAAAAAAATTAAAGGTTTGTTTTTTTTTTCAATAATCATAAGCATATACCACTATCAGATTATTTATTTTATTAATTCGAATGCTTAAATCAAAGCTTTGGTTTTTTATTTGCCTTTCAACATCTTTTTCTATAAGCATTTGGTGGGTCCCATTGACGACATGTAACAACCCGCTTTTTGGAAAGTTAAAGCACGAGTCAAAGTCAAAGGAAGAAAAGATTGCTAATTGCGATCTGTCACTCCTTGCTTAACTACTGAATTGTGCTTCTTGAGTTGTAATCGAATTCTATTAATTAATCGCTTTAGTTGTATTATGTGGAGTACTTGTTAATAATCGAGATTTAAACGTGTATGCTCACCTTTACACTATGTGTATTGAACTCTATTTTAACGTATGTGACAGGTGCTTAAGATGCTAGGAATGCTGTGCTATGGTGAATCAAGCTAGGGGTCTAGTTATGTCACGCTAAATCTGAGTTGTCGGAACAATGTTTGTTTTTGAGACAATTATTTGTAATAACTGTTTTATTTGGATATGTTGTGGTATGGGACATGACGTTTAAATATCTGGTAATTAATAGTTGTTATGGATACTCATGGACAATCTGTTTCGCTCAGTGCCGCGCCCCGATGTTTCCGCCGTCGGTTGGGGTGTGACACGACATGGCTAAAAGAAATTCGTCGTTCAGAAAAAAATATGGGTTCAACTTAAAATAGAATTAAGACCCACAATACATTGATGTCAGTAAGTTATAATCAATAACTCATAACTGACTATTTTACTTGATTTTGGTTGTAGAGATCTTCAACCACCTGCTATTTGGCATTAAAACCAAAGGTGAAAGGATCTAGAGGTGAGTATTTTGGGGCGATGTGGTGTAATGTTTAATATTGTGATTATATTTTGTGTGAATATTGTGAATGAGTATTTGAGTGCTATTTTTGCATGATTTTGATCGAAGTTGGCGGTGTGGTGTAATATGTTTGTATCCAGTTACATGCAATGATGTATTTGAGCATGTATTAAAAATATAAAGATTTTAAAGATTAGACTGTATATAATTTGCGGCATACAGTTGTTGCCTATCATGATGCATGTCAGTAAAGTAGTAAATATATGTATATGGCTGCATATGAATGGATACTCATTTCAAAACACAGGAGTTTAGGTTTGGTTTGGATTTAACCTTATCTTTAGAGGTGGCAAAATGTGCAGGTTTGGTAACATGTTAAAACGGTCCATGTCAAAGGGGCATCCTGGGTATGATCATAACGCTTTTTCCCAACTTTAAGACTATCTCCATTGGTGACCTTTGTTTAGGTTGGTTGACACTTGGCAAAATAATATTTGTTATATTAAAACAAAAAGTAAAAAAGAAAATAAAACCAATGAGACCCTGTTGTTGGAACAACCTAGGTTATAACCCAAAACCATTCTCAACTTTATCCGCTTGTCCAAGCTTGATTGGCACACCGTTTTTTATTAAACATTATTTATCTTTTCAATTTAATTACTCAAATAACCTTTTATCATTAAACTTATAAGAAAAACTAGACACACAACATTTCTCAAAAAAATACTCTGAACATCCTGAGGTAAATTTTATTAAAAACAGATTTTGTTAAAAAAACACTTTAACCAAAATTTTTATTTTTGTTTATGATTATGGCTCAAAACCGATCCGAACCTAATTGACCCCTGGGCCCTGCATGCCGTTAAAATCATCAAATTTGAAAGTAAAATAATTGTGAGGGTAAATTGCAAAAGATGAAAAGTTGAGCCGTTGAGGTCACATAGTAACGTTTTAACTTATAGTTTACAATCACTAATTTATACAAACAAAAGTCCATGAGAATTGTACTTGAACATGCCTTATAGCATCTTAAAATTTGGATATTCATAATTATTTGTATTTAATTAATCTCATTCAGCAAAAAGAGATTTGTATGATCTAGAAGGAGACTCGATCACCAATATCCATAGGCACCCGTGGAGCAAAGTGGATTCGTTGTTGGAAGGGTTGTGTTGGATGAGGGCGTCGTGAGCAGTGGCGGACCCAGGATTTTGGAACGATGGGGTCCAATTTTTCCGGTGTTCAAATTTTTCAGGTTTAAAAAGAAAAAACACAAAAAAATGAAACAAACAGGTATCGAACCTAGGATCTTTTGTGTGTAAACAAGGGGTTTTACCACTACACCAGGCTCACTTTCATTGTTATGGGGTCCAACTTAATAATTTTATGGGGTCCATAGCAAATTTTATATACCGTTTCTACTGCTTTTTAAAAAAAGATTGGGGTCCGGGGACCCCGTTCCGCTATACATGGGTCCGCCCCTGGTCGTGAGACTAAAGGGTATGGGGGCCGGCTAGGCCCGGCTAGGACCGGCGCCGGTCCCCCACACCGCCCCCTGAGGGTCGGCTCGGCCCAAACGGCTCCCCACAGCCGAATGAGACGAAGCACCTTTCACAATTTTCAAAAAACTACCGTTGATCAACGGCTAATTTAAAAAAAATTCCATTTTTCTTTAAAAACTCACTTATTTTCACCATTTTTCCCCACTTTCAACCCAAAACCCTCTCATTTTTATACCATTTTCTCTCCACTTTTATAAAAAAATATTACCTTTTCATCCACAATGCCATCTAATTCTTGGTGGTCCTCGTCTTCGGATGAGCAAGAGGAGATGTTTTTCGCAAACGCTGTGTTACGGGCGGCGGAGATTCCTATCGAGGAGGAAGAGGAAGACGAAGAGGAAGAAGTCTCGTCTGAAAGCGTTATTACCAGGCGGATACGGGTTAACAGAGACCGCCAAGGTTTATCATTAGTAAATTTTATTATCCTTATTTCCTCGTATTTATATATTTTTTACGACAGGAGCGCACGAGAAATTGGTGAACGATTATTTTTCGGATGCACCCCTTTACAATGCCGAGATATTCAGACGCAGATTCCGAATGAGTAGTCGGTTATTCACACGGATTGCTGATGATTTGGCGGGGCTAGACCCGTTTTTCACGCAACGACCCGATGCTCGAAATTATGAAGGGTTCACCACGTTACAAAAGTGTACTGAGGTCATTCGCCAACTGGCGTACGGGACAGTGGCCGACGCTTTGGACGAGTACTTACAAATGTCGGCAAGAACTACGCGGGAATGTTTGTATGGGTTTTGCCGTAATGTGGTGAAACTCTATAGCAAAAAATATTTGCGTAAACTAAACGTGTATGATGTTCAGCAGTTGTACCAAGCTCATGAAGCACGGCACGGGTTTCCGGGAATGCTCGGTAGTATTGATTGTATGCATTGGGCGTGGCATAGATGCCCGACTGCGTGGCGCGGCCAATATACTCGCGGTGATCACGGCTATCCAACCATGATACTTGAAGCCGTGGCATCACAGGATTTGTGGATCTGACATTCTTTCTTTGGTCTCCCTGGTTCACTCAACGACCTCAATGTGTTATACCAATCGGCGATCTTTACCGATGTCGTTAATGGAACCGGTCCGGACACCCGTTTTACAGTTTCTGGGGTTGAGTATAGACGTGGGTATTATCTTGCTGACGGGATGTATCCGTCTTGGTCTACAATTGTGAAGACTATTCCACATCCCGATGACGAAAAAAGGAAAAAATTTGCCAAGCGTCAAGAAGCTGCAAGAAAAGACATCGAACGTGCTTTTGGTGTCTTACGAAAAAAATGGGCCATCCTTGAACAACCGGCACGTGCGTTCACACCGAAGAGGTTGCGCCTTTGTATGTACGCTTGCATTTTGCTCCATAACATGATTATTGAAGACGAAGGTCGGGCAATTTGTGAGTATGATGAGAATGCATCTATCGGGAATACTGTCCCGGTAGATCCGCCACAACAAGATTTAAACTCGTTTTCGCTAACCAACGACTTCACGCATGCAAACCTTCAACAAGATTTGGTAGAACATATTTGGAACAACGTTAACGTAGCGGACGGTGACGAAGGCGAAGACGAAGACGAGTAGTGTAATTTTTTTTTAGGTTATGTAATTTTTATTTATGTTATGTAATGAATTTTATTATCTTCCTTTATGTTTTATTTTTATTTAAATGTTGAATAGTTTTTATAAAGTTAAACAAATAAAAAATAAACAATAAAATTTAAACAAATAAAAGTTAAACAATAAAAAATTACGTGGGGTAGGCTCATCCTCCATCCCTCTCAAAAAGCATGGAGGCTCATCCCACACGAGCCGCCTACGTGGCGCCTACGTGGAGGCTCATCCCCTTTAGGATGAGCCTCACCATACCCTTTAGTCTGAAGGGGAAAACTTTCTGCAAATGCTGACTTAGTCGGATTATGTCAGAGGTGAAGAGAAAGAGGGAGTGACGTCCATAAACATGTCAGAGTTAAAGAGTAGAGAGGGAACCAGTCAACCAACGTGGAGGGCAATCAAAGCACATGTCCCCCTTCTAGCAAACTAACAAACATGTTGCGAGTAGGGTGTAAATAAGTCCAGAGGCTCGAGAGCTTCTCGTGATCGGCTCGGTTAATAGGTCGAACGAGCTGAGCCGAGCCTTAACGAGCCCGAGCCCGAGCTCGAGCCTGAAATAGAGCTCGTTTTGTTATCGAGCCCGAGCTCGAGCCTGAAATACAAAGCTTGTTTAGGCTCGCGAGCCTAAACGAGCCCATACAAAATTTTAATTTTTTTTATATATAATATATTAATAATTAATAATGATGATAACATTGATGAGCTGAGCTAGAGCCGAGCTTTGGCTCCTTTAAGTGAGCTCGAGCCGAGCTTTTAGCTCGTTTAAGGTTGTTCTCAAAATAGTTCGAGTCGAGTCGAGCCGAGCCGAGCCGAGCTCGAGCTCTGGGTTTTACTCGCGAGCCGAGCTCGAGCTCAAAGAAGTAGGCTCGAACCGAGCCGAGCTCGAGCTCGAGCTTCATATAAACCTAACGAGCCGAGCTCGAGCCGGCTCGTTTACACCCCTAGTTGCGAGATGTACCTTATGTTTTTAATGTTAAATTTACTATTTAATTGAGATCTGTAAGGCTTATGTCATAGATAGACCACATCGATGCTATTAATAAGAAAATTTAACAAACGTGCAAAATATTATATCAGAAGAGGATTGATAAAAGTTATGCGCTGTAAAATGTCATCCCCGCCGAACCGCCCTATACATAGCCCTAAACTCACCAACTCTTGTATAGCCAAGACATTTAATATGTTATACTTTTTAATGTAATTTAGATTTTCCTACCCGGGTTTCTACCCGGGTGATAACCTAGTGTTATATAAACATGTTAATAAAAATAAATGATTGTTACAGTCAGACGTTACGCGATTACCGTTAACTTAATGTATATTACTTCGTTAGATTACCTTTTGTGGGTTAAGAAGTTAACGCGAGCTCGCACGTTGCGGCGGCAAGTTGATTATAAATATTTTAGTATACTATTTTAGATGTGAAAATTCCTAAGTTTATTCAAAACATTCTTTTCTTTGTGTGAACATCGGATGTTTGAAACAAATGTAGCTTGCGCTCCTTCGCGCATTTAAGCTGTGTCTGTTCATCTGTTGAAAACATGAGCCACTTAAATATAAACAAAACGTTAATTTGTTGATTGAACTTTTCTCTGTTAATATACCCATTGTTATAAGAATGACTTCAGAGCCACGTTCGAGTCGTCTACAATTGTTAGCTATTCCTGTTTGTTAATTGTTCTAATTCAAATTATGTTTTTCATCATTATTCTACACAGATTTTGAATTAACATATACTGATCAGAACCAAAGAATTATTTGATTTGTATTGACTCGAATCAAGAAGAAACCGATGAAATATTAATCACATGTAACCCTAACATCATTGTACTAACCTCGAAAACACAGAAAAAGATTTTCTCAATATTATAAAACAATACAAAAGATCAAATACAAATAACTCTAACATACAAAACGTACGAACTGAAGGTTTTGCTGAAAAAAACGCGGTGACATTTTCGTAATTATTAGTAATTATCAAAATTACTCTACAAGTGTATCAAAAATACTCTGCAAGTTTGTCAAACAACAAACAATTGAAAATTACCCTACAAAATCATTTATAGGGTAATTATGATAGTCTACAAAATTACATTACAAAATCAAAATTACCATACAAGATCATTTGTAGAGTAATTATGATGCTCTACAAAATTACTCTACAAAAACATTTTACAAAATTACCATACAAGATCATTTGTAGAGTAATTATGATAAGACACATTGTACATGAACTTAACTCTATAAAACAAATCACTAAATCAAATACCTCATTTGAAAGATTTACAAATCATCAATTATTTTGAACAAAGACACGATCATTTTTAATGGACTCTTAGAATCCCTGTTTATACTGAGTTATGCAAAGATTTTTCATACTAAATAACAAATATCAATATCTGATTAAGATTTTTAATTCTTTTGGACAACATAATAAACTATGGATATGAAAACTATTATAAGATTATGGTTATATACAAATATCAAATTCATTACGAAAATTGTAAAGATAAATCTATAATTCAAAAATACATTATAAATTCGATGACATATATATCAAATCAATTATTATTAGTGGATATAAGTTAATAACTTTTTGTTATATTTCAAGCGTCACGATTCTCCACCAATCACCATCACCATCTCCGCCTCATCTCGGTTTTCCCCCTCTTACAATCAGACGGAGTCTTCTCTTCAACTTTTTCCGGCAACATTAATCCATTCACTTCGGATACGGGGTGTGATGTAACACCCTGATCGCATAATACAACAAACCGTGACGGAAATATCGGGGAGTCACATTACAGTAAATTGTTTCATAACACATGGTATTTAAAGTTTTGTTTTATTGAATTAATGTGTTACATTGTTTTGATACAATCAAGTAGATACAAGTAATTGTCTTTCAAGTTTTAAAGTCACTAAGGCCCGAGTCCATCCTATGTGTAGCATGCGCCAACAATCATCATATAATAGAAACTGAAACATATGTGAAAATAAAACGTAAGCATAAAAATGTCTGTGAATGATATTCAAGAATAGGCTGCAGCAAAGAAGGGACGAGGTGTTGGCGTTATACGCCAATCTAAAATTTGATGATGATGAATCTGAAGAAAGTGATGAACAAAGCGATGGGTACATATCTGATGTAATCACATACACAGAAGACTATGTTTGTTTTCATTTGGTCTTATTGTAATCTTATGAAAATATTAATGAATGGTAATGAATTATTAACAACGCCACGAATGCCAAAAAATTGACCTGGGAAACGCCATAACACCAAAAAAATTATCTAAATGACACAAAAACAATAAATTCAACGAGACAGATCCAAAAAATAATAAAACGCCAAGTAGTTAATTGTAACACCTGTGCCTCCACGGCCATCAAACAAATACCAAACCAATGAAATATTATATTTCATACTTGGGATTTGTAAAAATATGTGTATCATTTGCACATATCAATTCTTGTTCAATTTCAAACTCTAAATCGCTTTCTGGAAGGTTATACGCGCACCGATGCGTAAATATAACCAGTTTAATGCAACAAACACTCCGGAATAGTGACATAGGCTTAACATACCTTAAATAACCTTTACATAACTTAGAAATAAGTTTTGAAGGCTTTGGTATGGCAAAATCAAGTTAAATCGCTTACAGGGACTAAAGTTGACAAACTGCGAAAGTATGCCAATTTGAACTGTAACAGACATTCCGGAACATGACCATAAGTTAAACATACCATAAATATCCTTTACATAGCTTAGAAATAAGCTTTGAGGTGTTCGGTGTGCTAAAATAAACTTTTGGGTCATTCAGGGACTAAAAGTGTCAAAAAGTGCACAAGTTTGCACTTTCGCGCATAACTTACGTTCTGAATACATCCGGACATCCAAAAATTTATGTAAGCATGACTATATTATGCTTTAGTGTTTGGCTTAAGAAAAATCCATTCGTCGCGTCATTTGGATCGTTTTTCGCGCTTATGCGCATTCCGTCGTAATTAGCCGAACAACGCAACTGTACGGCTAAACGAACCGACATCCGAGATATTTTTGAGAACATTTTAAGTTCCCTTTACTTTAACTTCATTTTAGAGCTTTGAAATGGGGTTAACGGGCCTTAAACGCGTCGGAAAAGGCCTTATTACACTACAGGGACCAAATCTGCCATTTTTGAAACTTTCTGTGAAGAAACATTGAATCTGGTCTATCCCACCTTTGCACATGGTTTTGGGCAATACTAGGGGCTGTTTTGATGTGCACATGGTTTTGGGAAATACCATGGGCTCACATGGTTTTGTAAAACCATTATCTTGAGGTGTAAGGCCAAGATCAAAGCACGGTTTCCAAGAAACGATCTTAACGGTGGACCTTTTACTATAAATACCCCACCCCCCATGCTTCATAATCACTAGAATTTTGATCTTAGAAACTCTAAGTTGAAACCATTGTTTCATACCTGAGATTCTCGGATCGAAATTAGCATTCGGGGACCCTTCGTAAGTATTCTTTCGTTCTTTTATTGCTTTTCGAGTCTTTCGAGTCTGAAAGTCAAACTTTGTTTGACTTTCTACATTGACCAGTTATGGTCAATGCGAAGTTCGTTTGAACTTCGCAACGTGAGTGTAATCACGTTGGTTATAGTCCCTTGGGACTATGCCTACTGATTACCACGTTGTCTAGGGTCGTAGGGTAAGCGATCTAATAAATCGCTTATACCTCGAACCCGACCCATTTGGTCGATCATTAGGATCCGACCAAATACATTAGGTGACCATAGTAGGTAGGGAATAACCTTCCGAGGTTATACCCTATGGTCACATCGTTTGAGTAGTTGTATGATAGGTAGTTTATATGCCTTAGGTAAATTACCAGAATACCCTTTTCATGTATAATTGGTAATTAAGCATATGTAACCTAAACCTTTGTCACATAACTGATTATGTAACATGTTTAGGCATATTCTACTTGTCATAGGACTAGTTAGGCGGTCCGAACGCGTTTCACGCACACGACGCGTTAAAGTAGCATAAGCTACCTTAATGGGTCGCGATGGGTCGAAAGCACTTAGGTTTGGTTTCATTGTAGTATGTAGGCCTTGTTAAACCATATCATATGAGTTCCAATACTCATTTGGTTTACCAAGCCTCATCCTATCCGATCTCCCGATTTAAGTCCGGTTTATTTATATAGTTTAGATTTGCCGACTGATTCCGTGCTCCCTCAAGCTTTGTTTGGTTGTTGTTCAAGACCTCTAAGCATTCTCAGGCGAGTACATTATTCCCCTATTTTACTGCTTTCAATTGTTTTGGGGTGACTCATATGTGCTAAATGTTTTCAAGGCTTTAACGATGATAACAAAACGATTTTCGATGTTATAACGATGGTTTCTAAAACGATTAAGACGATTTATACAAAACTAATAACGATTTCAATAAAGTGAACAAACTTGTTGGTTGGGTTACATAACAAATGACATTCATTAGCAATGATCAAGCCGACCAGTATTAGGTTATGGTACCATAGGATCTGACAAGTCCCGTTATTTACTACACCCGTAGTTATGTGTGGGTGTTGTGGGTAGCGACTGAATCTGTAATTGTTAATTTACTCTTTGGTAAGGGTTTATTAATGCGAGTTGTTAATCTATCCTTTGGTAAGGGTTTATTAATGCGAGTTGTTAATCTATCCTTTGGTAAGGGTTTATTAATGCGAATTGTTAATCTATCCTTTGGTAAGGGTTTATTAATGCGAGTCAAGAAGGTTTGAATGTTATTAGCGAGACGACCATTTAAGTAGTTTCACGACCTAAAACGAATTTAACGATTGGGTAAACAATTGGTTTTCACACGATGTTTTAACGATTGGGTAAACGATTGGCTTCAAAGCGATATACGATTGGGTTTTGGTTATACATATTACATGATTTACATTGGGCATGAACATTACTTTGGTGGTTTGGTTTGACTAAGTGATTAAGTAACAATGCGTGTGGAATATGATACAAGCATGGTGGATACGCCGCTGGTACTTCCTATATATAAGTGTTTGTATGGTATTACATATTGTAGCGTTATTTGAATCATTTCAGTTTGAGACATAGAACATTTTATACAAGTAACATACTTTTCACAAGACAATTATTTACAAACAACTTATCTTATACAAACTCATTTTACATGGTTATTCATTTAATCATGCATTATTCTCTTATTTATACATATCACTTGAACTTATTATTTTTCAAATGATTTACAAAGACAAAGCAAATTACAAGGTTCATGACTAAACATTTTCTTAAAACAGAAGTCATGAATCTTATTTTCACAAAACCTATGTACTCGCCAGCATTTCTTTGCTGACCTCGTTTTCACATATATTTCAGGTATTGTTGAAAGATATCGATTGATAGGATGCATGCTCACATAGGACTGGACAAGGCCTTAGTGACTCAATAACAATGATAGACTATGTTTAAATTGTGTATTTAGATTTCCAGACAATGTAATTATTCAATGTTTAATAAAACGAAACACTTTTTGGTATCCATGGTTATGAAACATTAATTCTGTTGCAACACGCCCCGATGTTTCCGCCGCGATTTGTTGTTTTACGCGGTCGGGGTGTGACATTAATGAATCTAATTAACGCCAAAATAAATCTTAGACGCCAAAAATGGAGGAACAACAACAAAGCCTCTCTCTCTATTTTGCTTCTCTGTTCCCCCTTTTCGATTCTTCATCTATTCGAATGCTGTCACGACACCCAGTTGATCCACGGTGCGTTTGTTCAAGATTTAGCCGAACCTGTTCACAAATTCAAGTTGCGAATCACTGAATCTGAGCTGCTAGAGTTGAGGAATAGATGATTTTCGATGTGGGTTTTAATTTTTTTTTAATTAAAACGGCAATATAGCCGTTAATGCTCCAACGGTCCAAAAAAATGACCCAATGGTCATATGCTTCTTGCTGTGACTAGTCATTGATTTACATCTTCATCAAAGGGGAGGGAAGGGTCGGCGGCGGTATTGCCGCGCGGCAAAGGACACACCGCACCCTTTCCCGCACCCACCCCATTCACCCTTAAGAAAAGCCTCATGTAGCCACTTCTATGAATTACCTGTTACATTGTACAACAACTAGGCACCGAAGGTTATGCACCTCTTGTACATACAATAGAAAAATGCTATTGTAAAAATTACAAAAAAAATGTTGTGTTACATACAATAAAAGAAATCACAATAGTACATATTTAAAAATGGTAGATAAAAGTTAGTAAATAAAGCCAATGAGGTAGAGGTAGTGGTGGAGTGGCCGGAGAAAGACTTGTTGTTCCTTGTGACCCACTTTCGACTCACACTCTACCCATTATTTTCTGCAGCATCCAGGTGAAGGGCGAATACGTTTGGCGCCGGTTTGTCTTGTATGGGAGGCGTGGTTTTACCGATTATTCCACTGTCGAGTCTTCGGGCGGGTGAAGGTCGGGTTTCCGCGCATCTAGGAGAGCCAAGGGGCTGGCGGAGATCGAGTAGTCGACTTTTGCCACAGCATCCGGTGTCACGGTAGTTAGAACGTGGTTCCTTGCGGTTCAAAAAAAAGTTAGTAAATAAAACACTTACATATCGTGCATCAAAAGATGAAACATCGTCAAACTCATCATAATTGCACTTTGATACTTCATCAAATCAAAACAACGATGTAAGCTAACCTTCAACCATTCAGTTTCAAAAGTGAAACTTTGTAAATTTATAGAAGAGATAAATGTCATTTTAGTCTTTGTGTTTGGGTCATTTTGCCAGTTTAGTTAAAAGTTTCATTTTTCGTATGTGGGTTCAAAAATATTTCACCGTTGCCATTTTAGTCCACTGGGTTAACTTCATCTATTTTTTATGTTAACGAGAAGGACAATTTGATCATTTTATATGTAATTCTGTTAACCAGAAGGACAATTCGGCCATATAAAATGACCGATTTTCCCTTCTCGTTACAAAAAAAAATGAATTAAGCTAACCCAGTGGACTAAAATAGCAATGGTGAAATCTTTTTGAACCCACGGACGAAAAATGGAACATTTGGACTAAACCGGAAAAATGGCCCAAAACACATGGACTAAAATGACATTTAACTCTTTATAGAAACATCCATGGGAGGCTTTGATGGTGTGCGGGGAGGACATTCGCACAAGGCCTGCGATTTAGAGGGGCATGCGATTTAAAAAAAAATCCGATACGTATATGCTATTTTTTCTAAATAGTAAACACATACCACTTCCAATATAGGCCCATTTACAAATCATCTTTTATGGTTTAGAATTTAGCTCACTTGGAATTAGGGGTATTGAACCCAATACTAATTTGATTTTTTTTAATAATAACAAAACATTAGGGCTGTTCACGAGCCGAACCGAACCGATCAGACCTTTGCTCGTGCTCGGTTCGTTTACAAACCGATCCGAACCGAACCGAGCGTTTTTTCAACCGAGCCAAAGTCGAGCGAGCGTCTTTCGATCCGAGCATTTCTTGAACGAACGTCGAGCGAGTATCGAGCGTCACATAATAAACAAGGAAAGTGACAATGGGAGTGCTAGTTATTAGAATAAAGTGCAATTTTCGTCGCTGATGTTTCGTCCAATAGAACACAAGTAAAAAATTTAACAAATTTAATAACAAGGAATACAAAAACACTCAACTAGTTCTATCGCGATTAACTAAGCGGGAAGATAAATTGTCGACCGATTGAAACATACCTTTGTTCTATCAAAAGTTTGAAACTAAATGAATCAATTGAAGCAAAACCCTGACGAGTTGGCATCTTGGCGAGTGTCGATGGAGAAATCGAATAACGATGGCCAATGGGGGGTTTTGATTAGGGTCTTGCACTTCTGAATCAAATGGCGGGTTGAGACTTGAGTATTGTTCGACGGCTCGACGCTTTACATTTTAGTATTTGAAATTTTGACCCGATTACTCAAATGGACATTTAAGTATTGGATAATGGACTATTGGTATTGGATTTCAATTCTAATTACTTAAATGAGCTCTATTTGGATCTTGGACCAAACATTGTTAATGTTGGTCTCTAGTCATTTCATTAAAAATGATACACACACAAACACAAATATATATATATTAAAAAATAATTGAGCCAACCGAGCCGAACCGAACTGAGCGGACCTTTGCTCGTGCTCGGTTCGTTTAGAAACCGAACCGATCCGAACCGAGCATTTTTCTAATCGAGCTGAATCGAACGAGCAAATTCCGAGCATTTTCCGAGCGAGCATCGAACGAGCTTCGAGCGCCGAGCAATTTGAACAGCCCTAGTCTGGTGGGCGAGAGAGCTCATTTGGTATATAAACCCCACATCAGTTGCCCATACAACCGATGTGGGACCAGTCTCATACCTTGCAATGGTATTAGTCCATAACAATCGACCCTTCTTAAGGGCCAACGTCCTCGTTGGTCACGGCTGGCTCTTTCCAGGCAACCACTCCATTGGCCACCACTCCGAGCCTCGTTGGTCAAGGCCACGTTGGTCACGGCTAGCTCTCTCCAGACCACCACTCCGTGGGCCACCATTCTGAGTTCTGGCTCTGATACCAATGTTACATACCAAACAGGAGAACACAACACAAAAGACTAGTCTGGTGGGTGAGAGAGCCCATTTGATATATAAACCCCACATCAGTTTCCCATACCTTGCAATGGTATTAGTCCATAACACAACTTACCGCAATTTGTGGTTTTACCAAATCAATCAACTGTTTTTATCTAAATCCCATACGATCTACTAAACCAGATGTCAACTCAAGATGGCGAAAATCAAAGCAGTTACACATGGTGGCCATATACGGTGGATTTCAGTCGATTAAAATATCAAAAATCACTGTAAAATAAGAAAAAGGTTGCCATGATGATGTCTTCGCTGATTAAAACCGCTCAGATTGAACGAACGAATGAAGATTGAGCTACAAAGCAGGGTAAAACGTTGGTAAATTAGGCATCCATACAAATCTCCCCTATCTTAACAATCTATTAAAATCAAAATTGCAGCTCTATCTCTATATTTGAATCAAATAAAAAATCAAACAAAATTCTAAAAAAAACTCACATGAGCTCACGAAAATACCATACGAATCTGTATATGAACAAACTATTATCCAAAGGGGTCTCCGAGAATTCACGTGTTCGAGCTTAAAATAATATGCCCATACGTAATGTTTTATTATTATTTAAAAAATAGAATAAAGTGCCATTTTGGTCCCTGTAGTTTGGGCAGTTTTGCCAGTATGGTCCGAATGTTTCATTTATAGCCTGTGGGTCCAAAAACTTTACACTATTGCCATTTTGGTCTAACCGACTTGACCCCATCCATGAACTTCGTTAAATGATGGGCAATTTTGAGTTTTTCTATTATTCCGTTAGCGAACTCTTTGAACACGATCCTGGGCTGATGATGGAACAATTAACATACTGGTGGGAGACTCCGTTACTCATCGCAGTTGAGACGAATAGCTCCCACAGTTTTGTTGAGAAGTTAGTGGAACGTATTGTTGCCATCGGTGAAAAGGATAAGTTGCTTTCTTTAAATAATAGAAAAAGAAGAAATTGCCCTTGATTTAACGGAGTTCGTGAATAGGGTTAAGTCAGTTGAAGCAAAATGACAATGGTGAAAAGTTTTTGGACTCATAGGCTATAAATGAAACCTTTGGACTATACCGGCAAAACAGTCCAAACCACAGGGACCAAAATGACACTTTACTCTAAAAAATAATAATCAAATTAGTATTTGGCTCAATAAATCTAGTGCCAAGTGGGCTAAATTGTAAACCATAAAAAATTATTTGTAAATGGGCACATATTAGAATTGGTATGTGTTTACTATTTTAAAAAAATAGAGAAAATGCCACTAAAATGTAACTAAGTTTGTCAAGTGTCTCAATTAAGTCATCCAAACTTTTTTTGTCTCTCTAAAGTCACTAAATTTTAATTTTGTGTTCCAATACTGTGTAATTACCAGGTCATCAGGTTACCATGTTTTTCTTTTATTTTTTGTTTTCTTCTTAATGCTTATATATTATTTATATTAGGTGGAATTATAAAATATAAACATATTATAACCTTTGATGATCAGGTTATTTTGCAAGACGTACGACATGAATATTGCTTTTCTTATTCATAATTAACACAAGTTTTTTTTTCTATTCATAAAAAAAAAAAGCAATATCCTCCCAAAACCCTAGGCGACATGAATTTTATCGTAAAAAAAAGCAATATCGTAATAGTATATGTTTTATTAATTTTAGAATAAAAAATGATTTTCAATTTTTTTGGAGAAAAATCCATGTCATTAATTTTATTTTCCATATTATATTAAAAATTAAAAAAGATAATAAAACCTGTCACATCATCATTACTAACCTGATAATTACATAGTATTAGAACATCAAATGAAACTTGAGTTATTTTATAGAGACCAAAAAAGTTTCAATGACTTAATTGGAACACTTGTCAAAGTTTGTTACATTTCTACAAAGTTACCCCAAAAAAATAACATATACATATCAATTTTTTAAATCGCGTGCCCCTCAGAATTACGGGCCTTGTGCGGAGGTCCTCCCCACACACCATCAAAGCCGCCAGTGCTATTATCCGTTGGAAGACTGCTAGTCCGACCATCAAACTAACGAAAAAAACACTAGCTGCGAAAAATTAAACCAAACTATTATCATGTTTTGTAGACCTAGTTAACCCTATATCATCTTCATCAAGGTCAGTGACAACATTAGTAGATCAAGCCCTAGCAGCAAATAGTTGAATTTCCAAATTCCAACCATAGTTGTGCAGGTCCATTTAGTACAAAATGACATTAGCAAAGATTTATAATATGTATCATCTGAAACAAAAACCAACTAGTTCTATGCGGACATTTTAATGTCATAATGACATAAGCATTTTTTATTTGCATCGTAAACAAAAACGTTAGTAAATTTCCAAAATCGTCCCTGAGGTTTGATCAACTTTTGCCATTTTCATTCAAAATAACTTTTTTTGTATCATATAGTCATTCACTTTTGAGTTTTTTTGACATTTTCATCCAAACGTCTAATTTGCTTGAGTAAACTTCCGTTTTGCTCCCTGTGGTTTGGTCGTTTTAACGGTTTTGACCTAATCCTTTAAAAATAGTCATTTTACTCCCTGATGTTTTGGTCTTGTCACCAATTTGCTCCACGGCCTTAACTCCATCCATGTAATATGTTAACTAAAAGGGTATTTTGGTAATTTCAAATATAAAATAAGAGTAATTCGGTAATTTATATTTTTGACATAACCATTTAACTATTTACAATAATATCAGAAAAATAAAAGCTTGATTATTTATATATTAACACACTAGATTATTAGACCCGTGTACTACACGGGTTTAAGGATATAAATTTGTAAATTATTTAATTTTATATTATCTTCGTAAATTTACATAAGTGAATTCTTTACCGTAGATGATGCAATAGTTGGTCATGTGTAAAAACTAATTCTCTTAGAAACAAACCAACTTTATATAAAATTTGTCCTATACTTTTATTTATCGTCATGGCAAAACATTGGGGGAAAGGAATCTATCTCTTTTCAATATAAATGAAGTCTTTCTATTTGGCGGTATTAAACGAAATCTATGGATAAATGTTCAAGTGTTATTATTACTTCCGAAGGATAATATGAGTGCCTCAATAACCTAGTCACCTAGTGATAGGACCTGTAGTCGAGTACCTTACATAGACTATTCTTTCAATGAATATTTCTTGACAACGTCACTGGAACACTTACCTTTGTTAATTATCAATGGTTTGGCAAACCTAAAATTATAACTCCATTTAAGACATCCAGTGAGTATAGACTTGTATCAAAATTAGTATGAAGATATTATATCCTTAAACGCGTTTGTTACACAGGTCTAATAACATAAAAAGTGTTTTCAAAGCATGGAAGTAAACCGGTTTTCAAATATCAGATTAACCTATTATTTACCTTTTTTATTATTATAATATAAAATAATAATTTATTGTAAAGAAATCATTCTTTAAAGAATAAGAAGGTGTTGTCACATTGATATTATATGAAATTGTTCATTATAAGTAGAATTGTTACTAATAACTAACTATATATTTTAGATAAGTCAAAATTAAATAATTAATATCTAAGTAAACAATAAAATATTTATTAGTGTTAAGTTGTTAGGGAATTTTTTATTGTTTTGTATTAATTGATTAAATAATTAATAATAATAATAAATGTGTATTGAAGGAGAGAATGACATGTGGTTTTAAGTAGGCTCTTGTTTAGTATGAGAATGCCATGTGGCATTATCTATACTTTTTTATTAGTATTAGATACAAACACACACACTCTCTCTCTATCTTTACATACATTCCCCACCAACCACCAATAACCATTACACCGCCCAACCACCACCATCAACCACCGCCTCACCAACCACCTGCCACCATTATATCGCCCAACCACCACCATCACACCGTCACCACTCCCACCTCCGGCTGCCACAACAAACAGATCTGAAACTGAAATCCGAAATCCCCTTTTCCCCAAATCCCATCATCATAAAACAGAAAGCCGAAACCAACAACAAACGGTTCACCACCTCATTTTCAAAATCATCATAGAAAGTCGATCGTACCTGTTGCCGCCGCCGCCGTTTGGTACTTGAGCCGCTAGATTGCTAAGGTAGGTTTGATGCCTCCTTTCAGATCTGAGCGAGGCCGCCGTTTGGTACTCGTGCAGCTAGGCTCTGATACCAAACACGGAATGATTCTAGTAAATTTTTGGTTACTACACAAATAGTAAATTGAACGACAAAAAATATGTCGTTAGATAATTGAATTTGCCAAACAAAGAATGTCTATAAATAGACAAAGACAAAGAATGTCTTGACAAAAGGGTCCTCATTTGTTGACTATCATGAATTGAATTGCCAAATAGAATTGCCAATTGTCGACTAAAATTGCCGATATGTTGAATTTGAAAATCCAATTTCTTGAATATAATATTCATTTTAGTAGTCATTTGTTGACTATTATTTTGAATAAAGGAATTATTTGATTTCGATAATGGTTAATCGATTTTGTTTGTGTATGTTTATAAAAACAGTTGTTTATAAAATGCTTAAGGAGAGATTAACATAAATATTTCGAAATAATTTAACAGTGAGAATAGAACATACCTTTCCTCTTTATCCGACTAGGTAAAGCTTTAAGTTGATTTTTCCAAGTGACCAACCCAACCAATTTTTCCCTACGGCCTCCTGCCTAAACGGTACTTTCATGGCTCTAGGGCTCCAGGTTTTGCAAAAAAAAAAATTAAAGATGAACATAATGGATAAAAGGAAACAGATATTTTTATTCATCACTGTTCTTCCCTAATGAAGAACTTCTTGATATTTACATTATACTCTCCTTTAGCAAGGAGTCTACTCACTAACACACATATTTGTTACAAAAATGAAAAGTTGGAAAGGGAATGATACGAGAGATAAAGGATGCTAAACTTAAAGAATTCAACTTCTTTATATAGTAGAAGTGAATTTTACAAAAGACCATTATAGCCCTTAATCAATCGTCATGGATGACGTTTATTTAATCGACAAACCCATGTGTTGGGTCCGGTTCTCGAGTGTCTTCATCTGAAGAATAGCTGTCTTTTTCAGTAGAGTTTTTGTTTTCTTCTGAAGAAGATGCTTTGCAGTATTCGCACTGATGGTTCTCAAATGTGCGTTGTAACTTTTGGCAAAGTTGTTCTTTAGTGGCGGGGCCTGCCTCTATTTTATTAAAAATAATGCGTTGCTCCATCCTTTCTAGAGCTTCCTTTTCATGTAGTGGTAATGGGGTTCCACTATAGCTAGTAATTATACAGTTGGTGCTGCAATAATTTACTTTATTAAAGCTTCCTGCTTTAATTTTTTGTAGGTTTTCTAGGATTTGTAAAAATCCTTTTGTCCTGATATCTAACCATTTTTCATAGTCTTCATAGTCTTCCTTTATACTCTTGAAGGATTGACCGTTCTTGTTTTGGCGATACTAATTTCTAAATGATGGTAACTTGGAAAGGTTTTTCCTTGATACCAGTCAGGGAGTGTAGAACTACACTTGATGAAGATATTTGCATCTCTTGTAGCGGCAATTTTCTTTCGAAAATTTTTGATAGCTTTCTTCATTCCTTCAGATAAAGTACTTATTTCAAGTAAATTAGGAGAAGGGTAAATGAACTTCGCTAATCCAGCAGAAAATGCTAGAGAAACTAGTTCTGGGCTTGCACCTGGACAAAAGATAATAAGACTTTTAGTAGCCTTGTCTTCCGTGTAAATATGTTCGAACTCGAAATCGTTTTGGCTTAGGGCTCTAGCCTTTGACCAAATTGTTCTGAATTCGTCTAAAGATATAATATCTTTTTCTTCTTTCTCTTCATTTATTGTTGGTTTTGAGAAAGTGTTTCTGAATTCAATGACCCTTTCTTTTTTCTTGGGCTTCAAAGGTTCAGAAATGGTTACCTTTAAAGGTATTTCTTTTTTCCCGAAGTTTGCTGAATATCAGCTGGCTTCTTGTTGGGCTTGTAATAATGACCCAAATTTTTTGAAGGGATTGTCAGTTTTATCAACATAACTTTTGACTATAGACTAGTCTTCATAAATTCCTCTGTGGTCGCCATCAAAGATAACATAAAATCTTGATTTAAGATTTTCTGGTATTTGAGTGACTTGAGAGTAACTTGGTCTGAGAGAGACCTTTTCAGTTTTTGGCAAACTATCAGCCATCAACGGATTTGATATGCCTTTACCAGAGCCGTTTGCTTCTAGGCTAGATGAAGATTTTAGTTCTTCATTTACTCTATTTTTGCTTTTTTCCAAAGCAACAGGAGTAAACGGACTTGATTTTTCTTTACCCTTTGTCGTTTGAGGGGGAATAGATTCAGATTGTTTCCGTGCGGATTCCTGCTCTGAATTAGCAGTTGGTTCTAGACTTTCGTCATAGAGAGCTATCTGATCTCGAATAGCTTTTAATTCTATCAAAAGAATTTTTTTCTTTTAGGCGTAAAGCCTTTAAATTCTCCATTTCTTTTTCAAAAATAAGCTTTACTTTTGTGAAAGTGATAGGTGATGCCTTTGTTTGAAGGGTATGTGCTCCTTAAATAGGCATGAAAAGTATTTAAAATAGAAAAATATTTGAAATACATATTTGTTTATGTATTTTGAAAATCTCGTGTCAAGCAATCAGCTAGCATGTTTTTGGACCCTTCAAGATGCTCAATGTCGAAAGAATATCTTGAAAACCACATCTGCCACCTAACAAGACGGCCTTGTTTATTGTCTCCTGAAATTTTTGTTTTCAGAAAATAAGTAAAATTTTTATTATATGTCCTGACTAGAAATTTTACAGGAGTAAGATAAATAGAAAATTTAGAAATAGTGTTTTTTACCGCAAGTAATTCTTTTTCATTACTGTGGTAATTTCTTTCGGCCTGTTTAAAGCTTCCAGAAGTATACTTACATATTTCTTCTTTTTCGGCTGTTCTGGCCTTCAAAACTCCTCCCCAATAATCATGAGAAGCGTCTGTTTCTATGATAAAAAATTCATTTTGTTTTTGGAAGATAAAGTTTAGGAAAATTGGTTAGGTTTTTCTTTATCTTTTTGATATAGTCTACATCAGATTGTTTCCATTCCCATATATAATCCTTTTTAATTTTACCTGTAAAGGTTTCCTAAGTTCTGCGAGTTTAGGAATATATCCTTCAGCATAGGTTAAAATACCTAAAAATCTTTGAAGATGTTTTTTATCTTCTAAAGTATCTGGGAATTTGTGTAAATTTTCCAAGATATGTTTTTGTGGACAATGAGTCCCTTGATCTATTTCAAGACCCAAAAAGTTTATCTTTGTTTTAAAAAGATTAGCTTTCTTTTTCGATAAAATGATTCCATATTTTTCAATTGTTTTTAAAACTGATAAAACATGAAAATAATGTTTATCTTCTGAGTTTGAGAAAACTATAATATCGTCGACATAGACGGTACAGTAATTTTCTAAACCTCTTAAAGCATTTTGTATATGCCTTTGAAATATGCTTGGTGCTTGCTTTAATCTAAAAGGAACTACCTTCCACTGATAATGACCATCTGGACATGTGAATGCGGTTAGTAACTGAGATTCTTCATCTAACAGTACCTGCCAGAAACCATTTTTGCAATCGAAACTAGAAAAATAGGTTTTTCCTCTTAAGAGAGTTAATAGTTCCTGCATACAAGGAAGATTATGGTTGTCGCCTTTAGTAGCTGCATTAATTGCTTTATAATGTACAACCATGCGTTTTTTTCCTCTTCTTTTTTCAGCTTCATTTTCAACTAAGAATGCTGGAGACATGTGAGGTGATTTACTTGGAATAATTAATTTTATATCAAGTAATTCCTTAATTTGTTTATTAAATTCTTCTCTGTCCTGTGGACTGTACTTCATAGGTTTTACCCTGATAATAGTTTTAGGATCTATAAGTTCTATTGATGCTTTCATCCATTTTTTGGATTTTTCCGGATCAACAGGATTTTCTGAACAAACTTTTTCAAGTAGTCCTTCAATTTTTTGAAATTTTTGTATTTCAAGTAAAAATATTCTTTCTGGTTTTATAACCTCTTGAGCTATATTAGTTCCAGGATTTGTTTTATCTTCGAATATTTTTTCACGGATTTAAGAAAATTTGGTTTTCCGATTTGAAAAGCCTTTGTAACCTTTTTAATCAAAATCATTTCTTGATCAAGATGAAAAGATACCCTGTCTAACCAATGAGTGAAAGGTCCATAAAGTTGACAGAAATTATTTCCAAGAAGTAAGTCCATACCTGAATCTTGTTGATAGATAGTAGGAATGGTAAATGACCCTCCAGAAAAATAGATTATAAGATTCCTACAAACCTTATCTAACTTAATGACTTTTTTGTTAGCAATTATTACCTTAATATCTTTGGGAGTGTTTTCCCATAGATCATCAGGAATTATGTGTTTGCTTGCTAAACAAAGACTTGCCCCTGTGTCTACATAACAATTTAGGGCGATTGTTTTATATCCTTTGAAAAAGATTTTTCCTTTGATATAAATAGAATTTGGATTAGTTATATTTGAATAAGATAATTCAAAACAATGAGTTTTATGATTCTCTTCCCCCCAACTAAAAGAGTGGATATAATTCATTCTGAGTCTTCTGTTGAAGAATCAGAGGATGACAAGTTGTCTAGTATTTCTAATGCATATACTTGCGTATAACCATATAACAACCCTCCTAAATATTTTTTGACACCCTAATATATTTTAAAATATCCCTATATGCCTAAAAATATACCCCGTATGTGAAAACCGAGCCCAAAATACGATATAACATTAAAAATTAAATAAAAACTAAGTTTTTGTGTCGCTCGCGGGCCGCGTAAGATGATGTGGGGTAAAATACACATAATTGTCCCGTGTAAAGTGTATAATTTTTGTATAGATTCTATTTATCTATATATATTCTAAAGTTTAGTTATATGTTCTATTTTAAAACCAAAATTTATGGTTGTTTTAAATGCATCATCCTATTAAAATCCTATTAATTGCATTTAATTTACATTAAATAAATAAGAGATAAGATAAAAAATAAAATAAAATAATTATATATCAATAATCATTAAAATTAATATCAATCAATAACACATTATACTAAATAATATATTATAGATAAAGGTAGATTAGTTTAAAGTTAACTTTTTCTAAAGTTTAGTTATATGTTCTATTTTAAAACCAAAATTTAGTATCAGAATTTAATAGATTAAGATAAAATTTAAACCGAAAGATCATAAGTATCATAAAAATATCATTAAATTAAAGTTAAAAAGTAAAGAAAAGAATTATTATTATAGTATTAAAATAATAAAAATATTTACAAAACTATATATATTATTAAAATATTAAAATTACTATTTGTACCGATACCAAACAAGACCGTACCGGTATTTTCGATACCAGTACCGGTTGACACCAAGCTTATCCCACCCCGTGATACTAAAAAATCATTAAATTAAAGTTAAACAGTAAAAAAAAGGAATTATTATTATAATATTAAAATAATAAAAGTATTAAAATAACTATATATATATATATATATATTCTAATATATTATTAACAAGATTTTGGCTAAATTAATTAGATTATTATAAATAATAATAATAATTTACAAATAAAACAACACAATTTGCAACAAAGCAATGCATGAAACACCATATTAACATATAGTACAATACATTAATGCTAGAACCTAATCTATACTATATTATAAAGCATTTCATAAGGATACCAACCAAATTTAAGTAAGAGTAAATTACAAAAATCGTCCTTTATGTATGTCACTTATTGCAAATTGTGTCCTTTGACTTCAATAATTACAGAAAACGTACTCGATGTTTGCAAACCCTTGCAAGTTATGTCCTTTAGCCCTAACTCAGTTAATTTTTTGTGGTTAAATCTGACTAAATGGACCCCGCATGAGGGTATATATATTCTAAAGTTTAGTTATATGTTCTATTTTAAAACCAAAATTTATGGTTGTTTTAAATGCATCATCCTATAAAAATCCTATTAATTGCATTTAATTTACATTAAATAAATAAGAGATAAGATAAAAAATAAAATAAAATAATTATATATCAATAATCATTAAAATTAATATCAATCAATAACACATTATACTAAATAATATATTATAGATAAAGGTAGATTAGTTTAAAGTTAACTTTTATCTTAATTTGTTTTAATAATTGGTTTAAAGATAATTATTCCAAACTTATGATTATTATACAAAATGATCTTTGACAAGGTAACCATAAATTTAAATTTCGAAGTAACTAATATATTAAAAGTAGCTCAAATATAATTCGTAATAAAAACACAACAATATATTTTCAAAGAAAACATATAATAAAAAAATAGGTAAAGGGATCCAAATGATATCAAATATTAAGAACTTATCCATGATATTAGTATCAGAATTTAATAGATTAAGATAAAATTTAAACCGAAAGATCATAAGTATCATAAAAATATCATTAAATTAAAGTTAAAAAGTAAAGAAAAGAATTATTATTATAATATTAAAATAATAAAAATATTTACAAAACTATATATATTATTAAAATATTAAAATTACTATTTGTACCGATACCAAACAAGACCGTACCGGTATTTTCGATACCAGTATCGGTTGACACCAAGCTTATCCCACCCCGTGATACTAAAAAATCATTAAATTAAAGTTAAACAGTAAAAAAAAGGAATTGTTATTATAATATTAAAATAATAAAAGTATTAAAATAACTATATATATATATATATATATTATTAACAAGATTTTGGCTAAATTAATTAGATTATTATAAATAATAATAATAATTTACAAATAAAACAACACAATTTGCAACAAAGCAATGCATGAAACACCATATTAACATATAGTACAGTACATTAATGCTAGAACCTAATCTATACTATATTATAAAGCATTTCATAAGGATACCAACCAAATTTAAGTAAGAGTAAATTACAAAAATTGTCCTTTATGTATGTCACTTATTGCAAATTGTGTCCTTTGACTTCAATAATTACAGAAAACGTACTCGATGTTTGCAAACCCTTGCAAGTTATGTCCTTTAGCCCTAACTCAGTTAATTTTTTTTGGTTAAATCTGACTAAATGGACCCCGCATGAGGGTATTTTGGTCATTTTACTCACATGTGGGGTCCATTTGGTCAGATTTAACCATAAAAATACCATAATGTGGGGTCTATTTGGTCAGATTTAACCGTAAAAATTAACTGAGTTAGGGCTAAAGGACATAACTTGCAAGGGTTTGCAAACATCGAGTACGTTTTCTGTAATTATTGAAGACAAAGGACACAATTTGCAATAAGTGACATACATAAAGGACGATTTTTGTAATTTACTCTTTAAGTAATTACAATCTTTTATACTTATGGTACAACAACTTAATAATGTTAGTAAGGGGTGAAATGGTCTTTATACATTAATATTAAAAAATAAAAAAAATAATTATCTATATCTATCTATCTATACTATATTATAAAGCATTTCATAAGGATACCAACCAAATTTAAGTAATTACAATCTTTTATACTTATGGTACAACAACTTAATGATGTTAGTAAGGGGTGAAATGGTCTTTCTACATTAATATTCAAAAATAAAAAAATAATTAAATGAGAATATAATCACAATTAAGTATAATAATACAATAATAAGTTCGGTACTTAAATGCACTTAATAAACGAAACCTATTGGGATAAACCGCAAAAGCACTCCAAAGGTCCAATTTCAATCAATATGTAATAAATTTGATCGATTAAGGAATCTCCTATCATTGTTATAAATTCACCATTTCACTCAACATCAACTCCTTTGTCTACTATTGTGCGAGTTAGAGTCGAAAAGAATGAGATAAGAAAGAGATAAGTTGATATGAAATTTATTTATCTTGGTGGAAAGGTGTGTTCTTTTATACCCATTTCAACATTTATTCGAAAAAACTTTGGTTTGTTTCTTAAAATATTCAAATGGGATAACAGTTTTCTTTTACATAATCTATGAGTTTATATTGATGTTTTATTATGTTTGTGGTGATTTAGTGGTTTTTTTTTTCAAATTATGATTTTATATTACATATAAAGTATACACACAGGTTATTGGATACAAAAAGACAGACACTTCATACTTCATTAAGGTACCCTTGCATGACTATAGTATCTGGAACCATTTACCAATGTATTGTTTAATTGTTCATAAATTTATAGTCTTTTTCCTTTTTTGCAGCTTCATGTATATGGAGGTGTAAAAGGGTGGGTACGAGAAAAGTTATTCATTTGGAGATAGACATTTATTTGGCCTATTGGTATTTCCTTTTTTAATTTCTACTTTACTATTTTTTTTTAAACATATGATGCTTTTGTGTGATTTAATTGATACTATATATAGGCAATATAGATGCAGAGGAAATATTTGAGGAAGTATTGTTTGACAGGATTGGGCAACAAACTTTAAGGGCTCGGATGTTTTCAACCCGCGCAAAAGATTTAAATTGATTGCGTTTATCTATACTATCGTATAAAGCATTTCACAAGGGTTCCAACCAAATTTAAATAATTGCAACATATTATGCTTATAGTACAACAACTCAATGAAGTTAGTAAAGGGACAAATTAGTCTTTCTACATGAGTATAAATTGATAAATACAATTAAATTGATAACTTTATAAATTAAGTATTGTTAAATACTTGATAAAGAATTAAATCATTTCACTTAGTTGAACATCATCACCTTCCTCATATTTACATTGCTTTTCCGTTTCAAGTTCTCCGTAACCGATTACTTGATTGAATTTTATAATTAAGTCATTATTATTTGGTTTAGTAATTGCTAAACATCATACAAATAAGGTTACAACCTTTTTTGCAATTTTATCACATAGTTGATGAACATCATATGAAATAAAAATAATAATAATAATAATAATAATAATAATAATAATAATAATTAAATATAAAAAAACTTAATCAACGTTATTATGAATTTAATTATAACTATAAATGGTTTTAAAACTTAAAAGATGCTAACCAATTAGAAACGAAAATTACTAAAAGGTAATTTCATGGGGTATTATTATCTATAATACCTAATAATTGCAACAATAATGATTAAATAATGAACTTAATTACAGATGGTTTAAAACTCAAAAGAATGCTCCTTGCATCTTACCTCAAGTCTCATGGAATAAGGTTCAAATGATAACCATTGCATAATTAGGAACCACTTTTTAGCCCTTGGATCGTATTTTGATGGTTGAGATCTTCTTGGCTTATATTTTTTCTAATCTATGAATCATGACCAGGTAATCAAAGGCTAAGAAGTACTTCAAAGTTGTTGAGTAGAGGGGAAGAAGGCCCATATAATACATTTATATGTATAAATAATTCAAAGTTGTTTTTTTCTGTATATTTAATTTAGTTTTAGAATGTCATAAATTGAATAAAGTTTAACTTGTTATAAAAGTTGTACGTATTATTGTTGATAAATTTAGTATTTTAGTTTATAACTCTGTTTTATTACTAAATGATTTATTCATTTTAAATGGTTAACTAAGGAAATAAGTTTGTTATTTCTTATAAAAGCCTAATCAGAATAGTTAAAATTTATGTAAGTTTGTTATGTATAATTTGTTTGGTTAATGCGATTACGCCATGCGCCCACACACCATAACCATACATGAACCATAATTTCGGTTAACCTTATGGTTTAACTAAACTAATCTAAGTGTCAAAAATAACTTCTCCCTAATGCAAATTAATAGTTACATTACTTTAATCATTTGTGTCAAAAATAATTCCACAAACCCTAGATCATCTGATAATAACAATAAGAAGAAAGCACCGGCCGCACACAAATCTCCGGTATTCGACTGTGATTGCTTCGATTGTTACACGAACTACTGGTTCCGGTAGGACACATTTGTTAACCGAGAGCTAATTCATCAAGTAATTGAAGCATTTGAAGAAAACCTTACCAGTAGTGAACAGGTTAACTGCCGCGACTGTAAACCTAACCAGAAGAAAGAGAAGGCGAGTCATCGGAGGTTCGCCGAAAAAGCTTTAAATCCTCCGCCAGAGGTTTCGGTTTCGCCTCCGTACGACGTCTCATTAGTTGAAGAATGTGCAAAGGAAAAACATGAGGTAGTGGAGGAGTCGCCGGAGACAGATGCAACGGCGAGAAGAGGACTTCCGGAAGTGAAAGGGTTGTTTAACTGGCGTTTGTGGGGACTTTGGAGTTCGTGATATTCATCCTTCGCCTCTCAATATATGCTCTCCAATCCATAATTAACTTATCCCCAATTGAAGATCTTCATCGATTAGGCACACAACTCTCAGACATATATCTTCGATTGATCTCCTGCACAGGCTCGCCATCAGGCTCTCCATCAGTCGGCAACTCAATTGGAATCGTAATTAACTTCTCCCCAATTGAAGATCTTCATCGATTTGGCACACAATTCTCAGACATATATCTTCGATTGATCTCCTGCACAGGCTCTCCATCAGTCGGCAACTTCAATTGGAATCAAAATGGGTCATTTACTTGCTCCTTTAATTACACATCATCCTCCGACTCTCCAGCAACCTTTAAGTGCAATATCTATATCTCTAAGATGAAGATAATGTATGGTAATGAAGATTTGGAGCAGCAAGAGGCAAAAACAGGCCGAATTTTTCCTTTTATAAATTCGATTCGATTCGTGAGTGTTAGTGTGTGTGTTTATATTGATTAGGGTTTCATCAAATGCAATGTGAGGGTTTCCAATCGGTGTTTATACAAATAATATAGAACCCAATTTTTATGTATGTGTATGCAGTGTGTAGTATGGGGTCTTGCTTACCTCATTCAAGGAATAACAATGAAAGACAGGGGTCATTGATTTCGAAAAACTCCGCCCCTTTGTTCGCCTTCTTCCTGATTTTAAGTTACGGTGAGTCAATTTCCTTTTTTCTGATTCTAATCGATTAAGAACTATACGTGATTAACCAACGAATTGTGGTAGATTTTATGTTTCTATTGCAGTATTTGGATTGAATTGACTGTTGCAATTTAATAATCGTCAGTTATAGTTCGTTTTTTGAATATAGAGAAACACTGACTTATTTAAGGTGCTTGATTTGGGTGAATAGTAGCAATATAAACTGCTATTGTAATTTGGTGTGATATTCAATTCAGTATCAGCAACCTAATCAAATTGTTCCCTAAACATAGAGTAAATGTGTTCACCAGCAAGGTAATAATATGTACTAATTTTCAATTATCAGAGACTTCTAATAAGGAAATATAGCTATTAGGTTATGTCAAGGTAAGCATAGTTTATAAAGAATATGTTGCAGAATAAAGTTAATACAACATTTTAGTAATAAATAATAAACTGCTTTCTTATCTATAAAAGGGAACAAAACCTGCAATTTGACTTTTAGATGTCAAAACTGAATTTATATGTATATGTGTATGTAGTATAATATATATATTTAACATCTATTTTACACCATCTAAAACAATGAAAAAGAAAAAATAAAAATAAAAACATTTGAAAACTGTGACGTCTTTTGAAGAGGGTTGAGAAACCACACGTCCATAGATTTGAAGTTTTGTGAGACCACATGTGGTGGGGCGCAAACCTCTCTCAAAGCGTCTTAAAAACGCGGGGGAACACTGTACCCTCGGGCGTTTTGGGCCTTTTTTGACTGGTAGTGCTACCACAAAGCGCCGAACGAGGAGTGGACTTTAGTCAAAATAACCATGGTCAAACGGCTAACTTTAAAAAAAAACCGGTTTTTGTTTTAAAAATCTATACTATATTCGCACTTTCGTACCGTGTCACGCACTATCTATATCAGTCGTCGTTCCAGGAAAAAACAATAACTATTATGCATGTCGTGCATCGCACGGGTGTTCCCCCTAGTTCTTTTAAGTTTTTAGTATTATACTACATTAAATTGTGTTTTGGCAGGTCCTGGTGCAAATGGAGCGAAAACAAGTAAAATGGAAATAACCAACTAGTTGAGTGGAGTAGACCGCCAGTGACCGAAGTAAAATTGCCGTAGTTTTCTATGAATGGGCTGAACCTGCTATCTCTATATTATTATTGAAGGCTATTATTATTATTATGGAGATAACCATATATCAGTAGAGACAAATTGGGTCCTATGTTATTATGGTGGATATTTATTATGATGAGCGACCATATGTGACAAGAGATTGAAAGTTAATTAATTCTAGCATGTCACGACAAAAAGAAAAGAAAGCAAGATTGTTCCTTTGATTCATGAGAATTGTGATGGCATATTATATTTTATAGAAAGAGGCTGCCATATTATTTGGGGCGATGGACGAACAGAAGGAAAGGCTGCATCTATAATATATTGGGGAGGCATCAAAGCAACAAGAATGAATTATTATTTTGGGAATCACATGGGCCGCAAGGGGCTTAAGCCCAGCGATTTTACGAAAAAGGATTGGGCCCCAATCCCATATTATAGAAGGGGGGCGGCACATCAATTCTACGAACGAAACATCAGACATCGGACGATCACATCAGAGGACATTGGAGGCGATTTTGGAGCTGAATTGGAGATCGTGAAGCATTCGAATCAGTGGATCAAGTTCAGGACGAAGAATTGAAGATTTCTCGGGTTTTCCAATCCCTTGTTTTGTTGATTTCTTCCTTGAAACTTGTTACCATGAATTCTAGTTTGATTATGTTTGATTTGTGTTCGTTTATAGACATGCTTGGCTAAACCTTTAAACCACCTAGACTATGATGAATGGATTGATATAAAGATTTTACCTTTTTCGTTATTTGCACGATGTTTATGGATTGATTGTGTTTAGTAAAAGGTTTGATTTAATGATTTGATGTGTATGCGTGCTTTGATTTGGTTTGTTATTGTTATTTGCTTCATATGATTCTTAGTGACGGTCTTTATCACAACGTAGAGTCATATTAGGGTTTAGGGTTTCGGTGAGTGTCTATATCACATAAGAAAACCTTCACTCTTTAGGGAGAATCGCGCGATAACCTCTAGAAGTAATTGATAATAATTTACTAAGTCTTAGTGTTCTACTAGTCCTAATAACTGGGAAGTGAGGGGCTATTGGTAGGTCTTACCCGGCGAATTGCTTTAGATAGGCCTTGGGAAAGGTTATGTCTTGGTTTACCTGTCGGTCTTATTAGTCTATCAAGTCAAATCTATTACTTCAGATTACCCTAGACCTAGGATTGGGATAGAATAGGTCAACATTAGGGTACTTACACAATAATTAGACGACTGGGAAGAAATCTAATAACCGGTAGAATTAACGGCCTAGGTAGTGCTACAGGTTTCTCCTTGAGAAGGGTCGAGGGGCCTCGATGGTTCTTAATAGGTTTAGTATTTTAAGATCCCGGTTCCATAACTTGTGCATTTAACTTAATCGGTAACTTCTTAAAAACAATCCAGGATTCTTTTCTAGGTGGTCTAGTTCTCATATAAGAAAAGCTCACAGCCTTTATTCGTCTTTAGTCTAGTTCTAGTTTAATTAAGTAGTTTAACATAGATTTCATAGTTTTCCGTAACCCCCCCCCCCAAACAATTAAACAAGTTAAGTCGTGTCTGTCAGTGTCTAGTCAGAGTCTAGTTTACGTGATACATAGAGTCCTGTGGTTCGATATCCGGACTTCCTAGGTTTATACTACATTGATCGGTACACTTGCCGATTGTGTGGTTTTAGGTCGAGTCTAGAATTAAAGCTTTATAGTGTCTAGAATAGAGAGTCTAATTTAGTTTGTTTTTAATAGTCTGTTTAGCACACATCAAGTTTTTGGCGCCGTTGCCGGGGACTCTTGGTAATTGCGTTCATTAGCTTTGATAGATTTACTTGACAAATACGTGCTACGTGTTTACTTTGTTTTGTGTCTTTTATTTTCGTCTTGAGTCGTAGTAACTATTGTTTGCTTTTCTTGTGTTCAGGTTTTTTGCTTGTAGTGGATGCCACATCTGCGCTCGCACAGACCGCCACCACCAGTCAAGCCGTCATCATCTCAATTGGGCGAAGGCCCACAGGTTACTTCTACATCTTCATCTCGTTTCCCCAAGTTCGATTCCACCCCATTACCCACCCCACCTCCTACACCACCACCTTCGCCAAACCATTCACCTAAAACCTCACCTAAGGTTTCCCCACCCGATAGCCCTACTTCTAGTACCTCTAGTAATCTAGAAAACTTAGAACACATGGCTAACCCTAGGCAAACCGTCCATCAGAAGGCCACTCAGAATTTCACCGGCCTTGCTTCACCCATCACCGTTCCACCCATAGTTAGCGAGAATTCATGGCAGATTCCCTCCTATGCCATGCAGGCCATAACCAATAGCATCCAATTCCATGGCCGAGACGATGAGGACGCCCCGGCCCACATCAACCGTTTCTCCCGTATCTTAGCCACCTTTAGCCTTCACGGTGCACCCAATGATGCTACCTACTTACAGCTTTTCCCATTTTCTTTAGCTGGCCGTGCGGCTACTTGGTTGGACTCTCAACCAACCGTTACCTTTACCACTTGGGCGGGGCTCCGTCAAGCCTTTTTGAATAAGTACTTCCCGCCCGCAAAAGCTTCACGGCTTAGAGACCAAATCCACTCCTTTCGCATGGAGCCCGACGAGCCTTACTACCTTGCTTGGGAGCGTTTCCAAAACCTTTGTGCTCGTTGCTCCCAGCATGGTCTTTCTGATTGGGCTTTGTGTGAGAAATTCTATAACGGTCTTACCCAAGAGACTAGAGATAGGTTCGATACTAATGCGGGGGGGCATATGATGGGTATTCTTACAGTTGCAGAGTGTCTCGAGCGTTTTGAGGCATTTGCTCAGTCTCAGTCCCAATCACGATCCGATCAGAGGTATCAAAGTGGTAATTCAAATACCACTACTAGTGCACCCGCCCGAGGGGTGAACCATGTCACCATGGACCCTAGTTTAGCCTCTGTTTTGGAAAACATCACTCGAGAGCTTAAGGAGATTAGAGCTAAGGTTGATAAGTGTGAGTTTTGTCGAGGTGGTCACGACACGAGTGCATGTCCTTTACTAGCTGGTGAGGAGCAATGTGATTATTTAGGAGGAGGGTTTGGTAGAGGTCAGTCTAGCGGTTTTGGGGGTAATAATCTTAGCACGGGTTGGCGAAATAATAATAATAACTTTAATAGTAATAACAATTTTCGCTCAAATGGACCTCCTGGTTTTCAAATTGCTCAAAATCCGAATAGGGGTCTAGGTTCACTCTTTAGTGGGAGCTCAAATGGGCAGGTCAAGGACGGGGGGTCAAGTAGTCAGGTTCAACCAGGTCAAGGTTCAAGTTTCGATTTAGGGGGTAGCATGGAAAGAATGGAGTCCATGATGAGTCAGTTAATTGTTAGGGATCAAAATACCCAAAAGAAACTTAGTGAACATGACCTCATGCTTAAGAATCACCAAGCTGCGGTCCAAGACCTTTCTAGGGTTGTAAGTGATATGTCTAGGAAGTTAGATGAAAGATTACCCGGTCAGTTTGCAGCTAACACCCAACCTAACCCGAATGCTCATGTCAAAGCCATTACCACCCGTAGTGGGAAGACCGTAGGAAACCCTAGAGGCGAGGAGAGAGAGGTTGATGAGGATGGGGATATAATAGATGAAGTGATTGAGATGGAGGCTCCCGGCAAAGTGCAAAAGAGGCTAGTCCCAGCAAGTACCGCACAGCCCGGTGAGTCTCAAAGTGAGAAGGCAGTTGAGAAAAAGCCCATAGATGTTAGACCTTCACCCTATGTGAATCATGCGTATGTTCCGTTTCCCTCACGTCTTAAGAATCAAAAATACTCAAGGGAATACGGGCAGTTCTTAGATATCTTCAAGCAATTGAAGATTAACCTTCCGTTTATAGAGGCACTCCAGTCCATGCCAAAATATGCAAAATTTTTGAAGGACCTTCTTAGGAATAAGGAGAAATTAGGTGAGTTGTCTAATGTCCCATTGCATGGAGGGTGTTCGGCCATTGTTTCAAATAAGCTTCCTGAAAAGCTTACCGATCCCGGTGTGTTCACTATTCCTTGTCTATTCGGTAGTAACACAAACACTAGAGCCTTAGCCGACCTAGGTGCTAGCATTAATCTGATGCCCTTTTCGCTTTACGAGAAGCTAGATTTAGGCGAGCTTTCACCTACTCGAATGACATTGTCCTTAGCTGATAGGTCCGTGAAACACCCGAGGGGAATAGTTGAGAATTTGCTTGTTAAAGTGGATAAGTTTGTTTTTCCGGCCGATTTCGTTATTTTAGACATGGAAGCCGATGAAAACATACCGCTAATTTTAGGTCGCCCGTTCTTAAACACCGCTAAAGCTCTAATAGATGTCTCTTTAGGCACCATCACACTTAGAGCGGGCGAGGAATCAGTAGTTTTTGAGGTTATGAGTTCGAAAGGGCATAGTGACAGAGTGCAGTCGGTTTTGTTAGTGGGGGAGTGTGAGAATGACGAGAGAGATGAGGAGAAGGATGTGAGTGATGCGAGTTTAGAGAAGGTGCTAGGATTTAAGTGTGGGGACCCACCGGATAGAAAATTAGAGGAATTAGAGGAGAGAGTGGAGCGTTTAGAATCTACAATAGAGACACTAAGAAAACCTCAGTGTGGGGATAGTTTTCGGTACGAAGAGTATAGATTCAAAACGCTAGATGAAGAGTTGAGAGGTTTTGAAAGAGATAAAGGTTTTCGGGTTGATTTGGGCAATACATATAGTGGTGCTACAGCCCGTGAGAGTATGTTTGGAGGTGAGTTGCATCTCCATGATTCTCCGTAAGCATGTGAGAAGTTGCTACTCGAGTGTAGAGTTTGTATAGTTTGTATCTTCGTTTTTTTTTTCGTTTTTTTTAGTAGCTAGTGGTCGTTCTTGTCAGTTTTTCGGGTCTATGTTGGTGGGTTGAGTCGTTTACAGGAGTGTATTGCCGAAGATTTGCAGGAGATCGCGAGGAAACTCCGGTTCCGGGTAAGTTTCATACTTAGAAGATTTATGGTTGAAGTTTAATGGGTTTGGAAAAGGTTTGAAAAATTTCTAAGACATGAAAGGGCATTTTTCTCGAAACATTCTGTGAAAAACGACCCCTGGCGTGACGCCAAGGGCCGTCGCGTCGCGCTAGGGGTAAAGGGCCAAAATCAACATAAAACGAAGGCGCCGCGTGACGCGAGGGGTAGCTTAGCGTCGCGCGAGGCCTTCTTGAACCGGTTCAAATTTGTTTTGGCCTTTATTTTGTATTTTGAGTCCTTTAGTTTGTATATTGAGTCTAAATTAGTGGTTTGGGTCGTTTTTAGAGTCGATACTGTGTTGGGTTTTGTTTTGCTTTGATTGTGCAGGTTTGGATTGTACCACCCGTACCCAATTGCCATTCGGGTGATTCTGGACTTGCCAATTTTGATAATTCCCAAGCAGATTAGGCAACGATCGCGAATGGAATGCTATACGATCGTTCATGGGATTCAAGACTCGTACGGCTGGCACTGACTTTTGTCCTAACCAGCTAAGTCGTTTCCCTTTTTGTTGTTGTTGTATTGTTATTTATTTCGTTTGCAGTTTTTTTTTAGGTAGTATTGAGTCGTATTTTCGTTCTTGCATTAGGGACAATGCAATCTCTAAGTGTGGGGATGGGATACTTGTAAATATTTGAGTCATAAATATGAAAAACACAAAAAAATTAAAAATTTGAAAAAATCCAAAAAAATTGAAAAATCAGAAAATGTCTTTCGAATAAAAAAAAGAAGTTTGCAATTAAAGCGGAAAATGATAGAAAAAATGAATTTTTGCTCGGGTTCGAATAATAATAATATGAGATTATAATAAACCGAGTTTGCGTCTAGTTTGGGATATGTGGATAGGCCCGGGTTTGGTTTTAAGTCCCTTTGAGCTAATATACCTTAATTGTCGGTCTGCTAGTGGGTTTTCATCTGGGAAACATGGGAAACTAAAACTGCCAATAAGAGTATAAGGGGCACCGTTATAAGTTAAAACCGTTAGAGTTTGTGATCTTGCGAAAAAAAAAATAGAATAAAAAGTGAGCTAGAAACTAAATGAAAGTAACACAGGCCTATGTAATCCGAGTTGGGGATAGCGACTCTACAGCCGGAATGCCTCTGGGATGTGTGAAATCGACTTGCCGAATAAAAGTACCGAAACCTAAGTAATCTGTGGTTGGGGATCGCGACTCTACAGCCGGAATACCTCTTGGTTAGGGAAAGCATCGTCTAGACTCACGAGAGAAAAAAAAAAGCAAAGCAAAAATAGAAAAAAAAATGAAAAAAAAAAAGTTGATTCTAAACTCTCTTGGTTTTGATATAAGACGGTTAGGAATTGGTCCAGTGATCGTTCTTTTAGTCCTATAAGCTTGAGGTGGGAGTAGGTGGACCGTAGATTCTGGTGTGAGACCCTAGGTAGACTGACCGCACTTAAATTAAATTCACATGATAAGGGCTTAGGATTGGACTTGGGTTTAAAGGGATAAGTATATTCGCAATCGCGGCTAACGCAAGCTTTGGTTTTAATAAGAAATAAATATTTTTTTTGACCCGAGTGATTATTTATCTATGATTCCGTTGCATAATTCTTTTTCGAGGACGAAAAAAGAGTAAGTGTGGGGATATTTGATGGGGGGTAAAATACACATAATTGTCCCGTGTAAAGTGTATAATTTTTGTATAGATTCTATTTATTCTTTTAAGTTTTTAGTATTATACTACATTAAATTGTGTTTTGGCAGGTCCTGGTGCAAATGGAGCGAAAACAAGTAAAATGGAAATAACCAACTAGTTGAGTAGAGTAGACCGCCAGTGACCGAAGTAAAATTGCCGTAGTTTTCTATGAATGGGCTGAACCTGCTATCTCTATATTATTATTGAAGGCTATTATTATTATTATGGAGATAACCATATATCAGTAGAGACAAATTGGGTCCTATGTTATTATGGTGGATATTTATTATGATGAGCGACCATATGTGACAAGAGATTGAAAGTTAATTAATTCTAGCATGTCACGACAAAAAGAAAAGAAAGCAAGATTGTTCCTTTGATTCATGAGAATTGTGATGGCATATTATATTTTATAGAAAGAGGCTGCCATATTATTTGGGGCGATGGACGAACAGAAGGAAAGGCTGCATCTATAATATATTGGGGAGGCATCAAAGCAACAAGAATGAATTATTATTTTGGGAATCACATGGGCCGCAAGGGGCTTAAGCCCAGCGATTTTACGAAAAAGGATTGGGCCCCAATCCCATATTATAGAAGGGGGCGGCACATCAATTCTACGAACGAAACATCAGACATCGGACGATCACATCAGAGGACATTGGAGGCGATTTTGGAGCTGAATTGGAGATCGTGAAGCATTCGAATCAGTGGATCAAGTTCAGGACGAAGAATCGAAGATTTCTCGGGTTTTCCAATCCCTTGTTTTGTTGATTTCTTCCTTGAAACTTGTTACCATGAATTCTAGTTTGATTATCTTTGATTTGTGTTCGTTTATAGACATGCTTGGCTAAACCTTTAAACCACCTAGACTATGATGAATGGATTGATATAAAGATTTTACCTTTTTCGTTATTTGCACGATGTTTATGGATTGATTGTGTTTAGTAAAAGGTTTGATTTAATGATTTGATGTGTATGCGTGCTTTGATTTGGTTTGTTATTGTTATTTGCTTCATATGATTCTTAGTGACGGTCTTTATCACAACGTAGAGTCATATTAGGGTTTAGGGTTTCGGTGAGTGTCTATATCACATAAGAAAACCTTCACTCTTTAGGGAGAATCGCGCGATAACCTCTAGAAGTAATTGATAATAATTTACTAAGTCTTAGTGTTCTACTAGTCCTAATAACTGGGAAGTGAGGGGCTATTGGTAGGTCTTACCCGGCGAATTGCTTTAGATAGGCCTTGGGAAAGGTTATGTCTTGGTTTACCTGTCGGTCTTATTAGTCTATCAAGTCAAATCTATTACTTCAGATTACCCTAGACCTAGGATTGGGATAGAATAGGTCAACATTAGGGTACTTACACACTAATTAGACGACTGGGAAGAAATCTAATAACCGGTAGAATTAACGGCCTAGGCAGTGCCACAGGTTTCTCCTTGAGAAGGGTCGAGGGGCCTCGATGGTTCTTAATAGGTTTAGTATTTTAAGATCCCGGTTCCATAACTCGTGCATTTAACTTAATCGGTAACTTCTTAAAAACAATCCAGGATTCTTGTCTAGGTGGTCTAGTTCTCATATAAGAAAAGCTCACAGCCTTTATTCGTCTTTAGTCTAGTTCTAGTTTAATTAAGTAGTTTAACATAGATTTCATAGTTTTCCGTAACCCCCCCCCCCCAAACAATTAAACAAGTTAAGTCGTGTCTGTCAGTGTCTAGTCAGAGTCTAGTTTACGTGATACATAGAGTCCTGTGGTTCGATATCCGGACTTCCTAGGTTTATACTACATTGATCGGTACACTTGCCGATTGTGTGGTTTTAGGTCGAGTCTAGAATTAAAGCTTTATAGTGTCTAGAATAGAGAGTCTAATTTAGTTTGTTTTTAATAGTCTGTTTAGCACACATCATAAGACCACACCTGGGTCTACGCGGGGCGCGACAGCCCTGCAACGAGGCGCAGCCCTGAGCCGACACGTGTCACGATCGTGTCGAAGCTAGTGGTGATGACCAATCAGAGCTAAGACCTACACCCCTACTACGCGGGTCGCGTAAGCCTTAGCCTAAGCTTACGCGGGGCGCGAGAGACCCCAAATGCAGCCCTATAAATTGCAACGAAGGCCTTCAGTCTCAAATCGTTCATCTCTCGTCTTTCTCTCTCAAAATTCTTAATAGTAGGCATAATCTCGGGTATAATACCCCCTACTTAACGAAGTTCTGCCCCGTTGTAAGTATTATAACCCCGGTTACGTATTAGATAAGCTGTCCGATTGATCCAGGGTTCCGTAACGGCTGTCGAGGTTCTGCTCGACGTAGTCGTTGGAATGTCGTCTCGGGGAGGGTATTACTAATGTAAATATTAAGGGTTATTATACTAACACGTGTGCATTTGTGTAAATTATAGATAATCACCAGGAAACCTTTATAGAAAACCTAAGACAACAATGTGAGTAATCCTATTTTTGTGTAAACCTTTTTGTGAGTAATCTCCTTTTTGTAAATTGTTTTTACAAAACCTTAATTATTTTACAATGTGATTAAGCAGTGATTGAGTCTTTGTAGTTCTTCAATTACTGCCGGTATGTTGGGGTTTTGTATACAAAATGTGAAACACGTTACCATTGGACAAAGAGTTATCCAATGTGTAATATGACCCACCAGTCAGGATTGACAATACTGAATGAGTAATTGTGTAGAAATAAACAATGTGATAGCTCTCAATACTGTTAATGGATAAAACTCTTCTTGAGTAAACTGGGATTCACTCACCAGTATTTCCCACTGACAAAATGTTTTTAAACGCGTTTCAGGTAACAAAATGTGAAAGCCAACTAGAAGCCAACTGGACAGCACTGAAGGCTTGGAAAAGTGGCAATAAAAGTTACCTAAATAAAAGAAGATGTTTTATTCAATAAAATAGGGATTTTCCCTATGAAAATGTTTGTAATGAAAACTTGGGTTTCATCCCAATATGTTTAATACTATAAAAGTTTGGTATTTACTCTGATAAACATTTCCTAACTACGGTCCTGATGAAATTTCCGCTGCCAAAATGATAATCAAATGATACCACCAAAACTGGTCTCGCGGCCGCCCGTTCCCGGGACAGATAGGGGGCCGGGGTTGCGCAGAATGTGGTATTAGAGCTAAGCCACTGATTCAGCCACATAAGTGTTCTGCTGACACCGAAATATTATTTAAATTGTTAGGAAATTAATTATGAAAATACATGCATATCTGTATTTTATTGTTGTGTGTTATTTGAGTATTTGTTAGTTTACAGTATGGGTGATCAAGGACCCTCAGACGTTTATCGTCAGTTGTCCGATTCACCTAGGAGTGAAGGTACTTCTTCACAGCCTGCCCTCTCTGGGTATTCAGCTGACCAGGAAAAAGGGATGTTTGTCTTTAAGGCTCAGTCTGAAGAGCCATTCCCTCAGAAAAAGAGAGGATGGTTCAGTAAGGGAGCATTCGAGCATAGGAAAAAAATACGAAAGTTGCAATAGCAGAGAATCCTGGCAGCCGATAAGCGAGAGTCAGATGCCCATACACAGGATATGCTTAATAGGAGCTTAGCCAATTTTCATATCCTAGCAACCACAACTGTCGACCCAAACCTGGAGCAACTAGTAGCCCCACAACCCTTACCTTTGTTTCCCACTCAGCCGATGGAGATAGAAAACAACCCCGAAAACCAAGTCTACGCATGATTTCAACCCGGAGGAGATACCTAGGATACCAGCCCCTAATCCCTTAGACCCAGATTATGATCCATGGTTCGATGATCATAGGGATTATGTGTCACGCTACCACCTAAACGACGAACCCCTGCCAAACCTAGCAGCCTATCCAGGTCTGGACCCTCTAGATCCCTACTACGATAACGATGAATACATTAGGGAGATCTTAGAAAATCCGTACCCTCAGGAGGAGCCCATGCCCCAGTACCCGGACCCAGTACCAGCACCTGCACCCCCAATGAGTGCAGATAATGTGCAAGAGCTCCGAATTTTCGGAGAAGAGATTTTAGAGAGTAGTGAGAGGATGAGGCAGTTAGGAGAGCGACTCGTCTGGAAGTACGACGAGCGCAATATGGATTACTGGATGAATCCAGATCAGTGAAGGTGATGGTGGAGTTGGTAATAATAATATAATAATATGTTTGTATGAAATATATATATATATATATATATATATATATATATATATATATATAGGTGTGTGTGTGTAATAATAATAATATATGTTTTTGTATAGACCACTTCGTGGTTAGCGATGCATAGTAGTATTGTAATTTTTAATTTCAGCATTAGTGTGTATTAGACGCATACTATATAAGAAAGAGTAAAGTCGCAATGCTCGACGCTTTTGGCCAATATGTGTGTTGTGCGATTGTTGCCTAAATTATTAATTATTTTGTGATATTAATAATTGGTAAATGTTTAAAATTCAGATGGACGACGAAGTAAACCAGGAAAACCAGAATAATGATCACCAGAGTAACATTAACCCGGATAACGAAAACCCGAACAACAACAATAATGGAAAACAAGTGGATAACAGTTTCATGCAACATATAGTGGCACAAGGGATAATAGATGCGATGCCATATATTATCAAAACAGTTAAGGAAGCGGAAAATAAAAGTAAACATGATAGTAAACGACCCTCTGAACCTGAAAACAACGTAAACAATGGACCCGTACTTCAAGTGCCCATTCCCAAAAGAAGAAGAACCGTGTCTTACGGTTGTTCTTATAAAGAATTCTGGTCTTGTAAACCAATGGAATTCTCGGGCAATGAAGGGGCCGTTGCATCTCTACGCTGGATAGAAAAGACTGAGGCAGTCTTAAGGATAAGTAAATGTGCGGAAGAGGATAAGATAATGTTTGCTTCCAATCTGTTTAAGAATTCAGCACTAGAATGGTGGAACACTATCCTCCAGTCGAGGGGAAGTGATAGAACTTACAATATGGGATGGGAGGAATTTAAAAACATGGTAGAAAGGAAATTATGTCCTCCTAATGAAAAAGAACAAATAGCAAACAAATTCCTAAATCTTAGGATGATTGGAGTAGATAGTAAGGGTTATACTACATTATTCTTTGAATATGCTAGAATAGTACCAACCCTTGCATTACCTGAACCAGTTTTAATCTCCCGTTACATCTGGGGATTAATTGGGGAGATAAGGCATGTAGTCAAGGCAGCTAGACCTCAAACCATAGAAGAAGCTGTAGAACTAGCCAACACCTTGACAGATGCAGGAAATTCTAACCGTGGGAGAAATGTAGGTTCTACCTCTGCACCCTACTGTAAGTATTGCAAAAGGAAGCATTCAGGAAGATGCTCCATATACTGTAACTTTTGCAAAATATCTGGACACAACGAGGAAGATTGCAGGAAAAAACCTAACAACAGAATATGCTACAACTACGGAGAACAAGGTCATATCAAGCCTAATTGTCCAAAGCTAGCTCCAGCTACGAACGCCAAGAATACTAAAAATGCTAGAGCATTTGTTCTGACGGCAGAAGAAGCAAAGATGATCCCGGATGTGATCACCGGTACGTTTTTAGTTAATGATGTTTTTGCTAAAGTATTATTTGACTCTGGTGCGAACCAAAGTTTTATTAATACTTCATTTTGCAAACTTCTTAATCAATCATTAACTAAACTCCCACAAGAATGTCTAATAGAGACAGCAAATGGGGAAACTATTAAGATTTCTGAAATCTTGCAGGGAGCAAGAATAGAAATTCTAAATCAGAAATTTATTGCAAACTTTACCCCATGAATTTGGCAGGATTTGATGTTGTGTTAGGAATGGACTGGTTAATAGCCAATAAAGCTAGTATTTTATGTGATCAAAAGTCAATTCAAGTAAATTCACCAAGGGGTGAAAAGATCACAATTAAAGGAAATAAGTTCTCTAAATCCACAAAATTATCTCTGTAATGAAAACAACAAGTTATATAAGAAAAGGATCATTAGTGTATTTGATTTCCATAATCACTAACACTAAAGGAAAAGAATTAAAGGATATTCCAGTAGTATCCCAGTTTTCAGATGTATTTCCAGAAGAGCTACCAGGGCAACCTCCAGACAGGGAAGTTGAATTCAGAATCCACTTAATACTGGGAACCGCATGAATTTCCAAAGCAACTTACCATTTGGCACCCGCAGAAATGCAGGAACTGAAGAAACAATTAGATGAATTGTTGGAGAAAGGATTCATTCAGCCAAGCTCATCACCATGGGGAGCACCGATTTTATTCGTTAAAAAGAAGGACGGATCAATGTGTATGTGCATTGACTACCGTGAATTGAACAAAGTCACGATTAAGAATCGGTATCCATTACCAAGAATCGATGATCTGTTCGATCAATTGCAAGGAGCACAATTTTTCTCTAAAATCGATTTAAGGTCACGATATCATCAATTAAAGGTACAGGAAGAGGACATTCCTAAGACCGCTTTCAGAACAAGGTATGGCCATTATGAATTTACTGTCATGCCATTTGGTTTAACCAATACCCCAGCTGCATTCATGGACATGATGAACCGAATATGTAAGCCATATTTGGATAAATTCATAATTGTCTTTATAGATGATATTCTTATTTACTCTAAAAGCAAAGAGGAACATGTATCCCATCTGCACGCACTTCTAAGTTTATTGAGAAAAGGAAAGCTTTATGCTAAGTTTTCAAAGTGTGAGTTTTGGTTAGAACATGTACAATTTCTTGGACATCTAGTGAATCATGAAGGAATTCATGTAGATCCCACCAAGATCGAGGCAATAACCAAGTGGAAAACCCCTGAGTCACCAACCGAGGTTAGAAGTTTCTTAGGATTGGCCGGTTATTATAGAAGATTTATTCGAGATTTTTCTAGAATAGCCATTCCCTTAACTAAGTTAACCTATAAATCCGTTAAGTTTGAATGGGGATCAAAACAAGAAAAAGCCTTTAGAATTCTTAAGCAAAGATTAACCCATGCACCCATACTAGCGTTACCAGAAGGAACTGAAGATTTTGTAATTTATTGTGACGCTTCTAAGTTAGGTTATGGATGTGTATTAATGCAACGTCAAAAGGTTATAGCTTACGCCTCTAGACAACTTAAGAATCAAGAAGAGAATTATTCAACCCATGATCTAGAGTTAGGAGCTATAATTTTTGCCCTTAAAATTTGGGGACATTACCTTTACGGTAGTAAGTTTACCATATTCACCGACCATAAGAGTTTAAGGTATGTTTTGGGGCAAAAGGAGTTGAATATGAGACAAAGACGTTGGATGGAGATACTTAGAGATTTTGATTGTAATATCCAGTATCATGCAGGAAAAGCAAATGTAGTAGCTGATGCTTTAAGTCGAAAGTATCATGAAAAGCCAAAAATAGTACGTTATCTTAAGTTAAATCTGCAAGTAGATTTAAATGATCAGATTAGAAAGGCACAAGAATCAGTAATCAAGGATGATACTGAAAAATTAAAAGGAATGATTAAGGAGTTAGAACAAGGAACAGATGGAATTTAGAGATTCCATAAGAAAAGAATGTGGATACCTAAATTAGGAAACCTACGTCAGCGTATATTAGAAGAAGCCCATAAGTCTAAGTATACGATGCATCCTGGAAGTGATAAGATGTATCAAGACTTAAGAAAGAATTTCTAGTGGATAGGAATGAAAAAGGATATAGCAGCATATGTTGCAAAGTGTTTAACCTTTTTACAAGTCAAAGCTGAACATCAGAAACCCTCAGGTTTGTTGCAACAGTTAGAGATGCCTGTATGGAAATGGGAATTGATAACAATGGATTTTGTTACTAAATTACCCAAAACAAGAAAAGGTAATGATACCATCTGGGTGATTGTAGACAGGCTAACCAAGTCAGCTCATTTCCTACCAATGAAAGAAACTTTCAGTATGGAACAGTTAGCTAAATTATATGTAAATGAAATAGTTTCATTACATGGAATTCCTCTATCAATTGTTTCTGACAGAGATAGTCGCTTTACCTCTCATTTTTGGACAAGTTTCCAAAAAGCAATGGGAACCAAGTTGAATCTAAGCACCGCTTATCATCCACAAATGGACGGACAAAGCGAAAGGACAATTCAGACAATGGAAGACATGCTTAGAGCTTGTGTAATTGATTTCGGAGGTAATTGGGACGATCATTTACGATTGATAAAATTTTCTTATAATAACAGTTATCACACAAATATCAATGCTGCACCATTCGAAGCACTTTATGGACGAAAGTGCTGAACGCCAGTCTGTTGGGCAGAAATTGGAGAAAATCAACTATCTAGACCTGAGATAGTACAAGAAACAACAGACAAGATCATTCAAGTCTAGGAAAGACTGAAAACAGCACGTGATCGGCAAAAGAGTTATGCTGATAACAGACGAAAGCCATTGGAATTTCAGGTAGGAGATAAAGTATTATTGAAAGTCTCTTATTGGAAAGGAGTGGTAAGATTCATCAAAAGAGGAAAGTTAAGCCCAGGTATGTTGGACCTTTTGAGATTATTAGAAGAATAGGACCTGTAGCCTATTAGCTACAACTGCCAGAGGAAATGGCAGGAATACATGATGTATTTCATGTATCTAATCTCAAGATGTGTTTAGCTGATGAATCACTTGTAGTACCTCCTAAGGATATAGAGGTAAATGAACAGTTAGAGTTTGTAGATAAGCCTCTACAGATTGAAGACATGAAAGTTAAGAACCTCAAGCACAAGAGATTAGTTTTGGTCAAAGTGAAGTGGGATTCCAAAAGAGGACCAGAATACACATGGGAGCTTAAATCAGAAATGCAAAGGAAATATCCACACCTATTCTAGTAAGATCTCGAGGCCCAGCTCTAAAACAAGGTGGGGAGGATATAACAACCCACCTAAATATTTTTTGACACCCTAATATATTTTAAAATATCCCTATATGCCTCAAAATATACCCCGTATGTGAAAACCGAGCCTAAAATACGATATAAAATTAAAAATTAAATAAAAATAAAATTTTTGTGTCGCTCGCGGGCCGCGTAAGACCACACCTGGGTCTACGCGGGGTGCGACAGCCCTGCAACGAGGCGCAGCCCTGAGCCGGCACATGTCACGATTGTGTCGAAGCTAGTGGTGATGACCAATCAGAGCTAAGGTCTACACCCCTACTACGCGGGTCGTGTAAGCCTTAGCCTAAGCTTACGCGGGGCACGAGAGACCCCAAATGCAGCCCTATAAATTGCAACGAAGACCTTTAGTCTGAAATCGTTCATCTCTTGACTTTCTCTCTCGAAATTCTTAATAGTAGGCATAATCTCGGGTATAATACCCCCTACTTAACGAAGTTCTGCCCCGTTGTAAGTATTATAACCCCGGTTACATATTAGATATGCTGCCCGATTGATCCAGGGTTCCGTAAAGGCTGTCGAGGTTCTGCCTGACGTACTCGTTGGAATGCCGTCCGGGGAGAGTATTACTAATGTAAATATTAAGGGTTATTATACTAACACGTGTGCATTTGTGTAAATTATAGATAATCACCAGGAAACCCTTACAGAAAACCTAAGACAGCAATGTGAGTAATCCTATTTTTGTGTAAACCTTTTTGTGAGTAATCTCCTTTTTGTAAATTGTTTTTGCAAAACCTTAATTATTTTACAATGTGATTAAGCAGTGATTGAGTCTTTGTAGTTCTTCAATTACTGCCGGTATGTTGGGGTTTTGTATACAAAATGTGAAACACGTTACCATTGGACAAAGAGTTAGCCAATGTGTAATATGACTCACCAGTCAGGATTGACAATACTGAATGAGTAATTGTGTAGAAATTAACAATGTGATAGCTCTCAATATTGTTAATGGATAAAACTCTTCTTGATTAAACTGGGATTCACTCACCAGTATTTCCCACTGACAAAATGTTTTTAAACGCGTTTCAGGTAACAAAATGTGAAAGCCAACTAGAAGCCAGCTGGACAGCACTGAAAGCTTTGAAAAGTGGCTATAAAAGTTACCTAAATAAAAGAAGATGTTTTATTCAATAAAATAGAGATTTTCCCTATGAAAATGTTTGTAATGAAAACTTGGGTTTCATCCCAATATGTTTAATACTATAAAAGTGTGGTATTTACTCTGATAAACATTTCCTAACTACGGTCCTGATGAAATTTTCTCTGCCAAAATGATAAACAAATGATACCACCAAAACTGGTCTCGCGGCCCCCGTTCCCGGGACAGATAGGGGGAGGGGGTTGCGACAAACTATCAAAAATATTTTCAGAAGGAAAATATCCCTCAATTTCGGCTTCCGAGATAAATTTTAACTTTTCTGGAAATTTTTGTCTGTTGGGACATTCGTCGGCATAATGTCCTTCTTCAGAACATATCCAGCAACGACATTTTTTCTTCCCTTGAGGACAGACCTTAGGTTTTTCTTTAGAAAAATATTTTCCCGGTGAAAATTTTCTTTTCTTGGTTTTCTAAAAACGTTTTTTAGTTTTTGTTTTATATTTATTTTTATATTTCTTTTTGAAATAACCATTATCTTTTGTTGGTTCACAGCCAAAAGATAATTGTGGTAACTCAGCGAGTTTTTTACAACAGTTTTTATTAAAACGTTTTAACTGTTTTTGTTTATTAAAAAGATCACAATAGGATGCAATTTCTTCTTTAACAATTCTTGTAGCAAACCCAAGGGAATGCATTGTAAATTGATTCTTTTCTTTATTCCATCGCTCTTTTGCCTTTTCTCCGACGATGGGATTTTCATTAGGTAAGCATCAATCCAAGAATGGAATTCACCTGTGCCTAATTTATATAAATTTGTTTCATATAGACAAGTGAAATCGTCTAAAAGACATATGTCACAAAGCTGTGCTTTAGCAAGATTTTGTCTTGCTTTTTCTACCATCTTTTGATTTTCTCGGTCTTTATCTGTTATGAAGTCGAGACCTAAAAACATCATGTATATTGCATTTATAATTTGATCAAAAAGATCCTCACCATGCAAATCTTCACTCCAGGTTGTTCCTTTGATGAAGTTTTGGACTATTCCTGCAGACTTATGTTCAACTAATAATAACAAAGCCTTAGCCTGAGAGAACTCTTTCGGATTAGTCTGAATGATAAGACTGATCTCAGTGTTCCATTTATCAATTACTTCTTTTCTTTTGTCGATGTTAAAGATACAATCAATTTTTATAGTGTTAATAATAGTTGAAATACCATTGTCATTATTATTAGAATCAGGTATACCTTTATGATAGGGAATAGAAAATTCCGTATTCCTTTTTCTGTTATAACGTTTATTACTACTGCTAGTAGTAGATTTATTTACTCTATGGTTTGAATGTTTTGGAGACATTTCAATATCTGAAGAACTTTCTTCAGTTTCGGGTTCTTCATTTTTTAAAGCAAAGATCCGTTCTTGATTTTCAGAAAAATATCTTTCATTTAAGATTTTATTTTCAGAAAACTTTTGTTCACATTCTTTGTCATCTAATGAGATGAGGTGAACAAGTTCATTTATCTGTTCAATTGGAAGGGTTGCCAATTGTTCATCTAAAATTTGTTCCAATCTTTGAGTGATGGAGCTCATTTTATACACAAGATAAAATAATCTTTTTATTTTTAAGATTTTTAATTTTTTGTTCAAGTCTTTTTATTTGACTTTTATGACAAAATATGTCATTCATTTTGTCTTTTGGATGCATGTTCCAATTATTGTAGTTTTCAAAAAACAAATTGATGGCATTTTAACGAAGAAAATGGCATCTAGAGATATCCATATCTATCTTTTGAAAAGAAAGTTTTAAATATTCAAAACTAGTCATGTGGGTGGTTTAGGTGGTCCGAAAGGCCATGTCAATGCATTTGGACTTTTAGAGCTTCCTAATGATGGATTTCCAACATTGAAATTTGGAAACGAATATTTTTGAAAGCTTTTTTCATTATCAACCTTTTCTTTTTGCTTTTCGGGCATAAAAGTTTTTGAATTTTCATCAATTTTGTCTGAGATATATTTGATGATTTTTGCAGCTATTACCTCAAGATTTTCGTTGGTAGATAATCTTTCTACCTTGCTAATTAAATCTTTAACAAGTTCTAATTTTAAAAGAGAAGTCATGTTATAGATATTATTGCTTTTTTAGTTTTAAGCTCAATAATTTTTTGCTCAGAAGCAATAATGTTCTTTTTAATAATTTTTATATTATGAGATCTTATTTTATGACTTAACATAAAATTTTCTTCTATTTGATTTATTTTAATAGAAGAAATTGGTATATCAGCCTCTTCATATGTGATTTGCTCATCAAGATATTGTAGATATTCAAAAATTGGTTTTGAAGACATTATTCTCCAACAACTCTTTTTAAAATTTCTCCATACCTGTCTATTCTTTCTGACATAGATCGAATTAATTGTTCGGTATTACTCGATTCTCTTATTTGTAAAGAGTTTCCAGTATAACTGTGTCTAGGTTTTGATACTAGAATTTGTTTATTTCCTGCAATATCTATTGCCTAATTTTCTTGTAATTGTGATGGTTCAGCGAATTTACTGCCTTCAACAATTCCAATTTCTGAGAATATATCCTCAATTGTTATGCTTTCTTTTTCTTTGTATTCAATTGAATGAGTGCTATTGGTTAAAGCATACGAGATAATAATTAACCGTAAAAACTTTATTTCCTAGTTCCATAAGATCAGTTCTTTCACACTGATGTATAAAACTTAGAGTTTTGTCGAAATCCTTTGAATCTCGATGTAAAGCAAATTTAGGATAGACAGTAAACATATATTTACCATATGCTAAATTTCCTTGATTTGCTCCAAGAAGAGCGTTTTGCCTATTGATAATTCTATAATCAACAAGGGCCATTTTTATAGGAATATTAATTCCATCTCTAAACTGTGCTTTTAGGAGAATTTTGACTGCTCCCATATGTACCATATTGAGAGATTTTCTCAATTCTGGTTTAATATGTAAAAGCTTTTTTTGCTATTTATCCCTTTGTTAGGAGTGGCAAATAAACTTCTCCATATGTATTTTTTATGTCTACTGAAAGTTCTTCAGTGTTAAAACAATAAAATATTTTATTTTTTCTAGAAAAAGCTCTATAAACTAAACTTTGTAAAGTTTTTGGTTGATTAAAAACTTGTTTTGTGTCAAGCTTGAATTTAAGCTTGCTAATTTTTGTTAGTTGATCAGAATTAGTCATGTAATCTGATACAAAACCCTTTTCGTTTTCACTAAAGTTTATTACTTCAGTAATGTAATTTATTCTGACTCGTCTGAATCATTTTTAAATAGATTTTTATTTCCATTTAAATTTCAGATCTGAGCGAGGCCGCCGTTTGGTACTCGAGTCGCTAGGTTGCTAAGAGATGGTGTCTTTGGTGGTAGGTAATGGCGGCGGAGGTGGTGGTAGGAGATGATGGGTGGTGGTGGCGTGGGGGTGGTTATGACGAGGTTAGTGGTAGGGATCTGTGGTGGTGGTGGTGGCGGTGTCTAGTGGGTGTTACTGGTGGTAGGGATTTGTGAAGGTAGAGAGAGTGAGGGAGATATAGAGAGAGAAAGTGGGTGATGAAGTGAGCAATGGAATCTTAATGTTTTTTGTTATGCATGCTTATATTTTTTGTATTTTTATATCAACAAAAAGACAAAACAAATGGATTTTAAAAAACAATTTGAATATATATTTATAGAATTACCATAATACCCTTATCTTTAACAAATATTTTAGACAGAGTTAGGGGCGGGGAGTGAAATGAAGATAAGCAAAATAGATCAAGGAGTAAAGTGGCTATTTTTAAAGGATTGTGGCAAAATTGTTAAAACAACCAAAGCACAGGGAGTAGAACAGAAGTTTACTCAAATTGCTTTATTTTTTCCATCAAACATTTTGATGAAAATGAAAAAAAATCCTAAATCTCAGGGACGATTTTTGCAAAAAAGTCAGACGTTCTGATGAAAATGACAAAAACTCCCAAAAGTGAAGGACTATATGATACAAAAAAAAATTGTTTTGGATAAAAATAACAAAACTTCCAAACATCAGGAACGATTTTGTTACTCAAAACATTAATTTTTTTAAAAAAGAGCTAAAATGTATGGAATATTTTATTAAAATGTTTCATATTTATATTTATATTATGCCTAAAAGTAGGGCTGCAAACGAACCGAACGAACACAAACAAGAACTTGTTCGTGTTCGTTTGATAAGAAATATATGTGTTCGCGAACCGTTCACGAACACTTATCGAACGAGATTTTATGTTCGTGTCCGTTTGTTAAGGAAATGAATTTGTTCGTGTTCGTTTGTGTTTGTTTGTTAATTTTAGGCAAAGAACAAAAAACGAACGTTGACAAACACAAATGAGCACAAACTAATGTTAATGAATACAAATGGAAACAAACGAACACAAACAATCGTTCATGAATAGAATATATAATACACTGACACTTATTAGATATTTAATTTGTCGGAATTTTAAAGTATTTAAATAAATATAAAAACTAAAAACACTAATGAACTATCAAACACAAACGAACACATTACCGAACGTTCACGAACATAAATGAACGAACACAACCTATGTTCATGTTTGTTCATTTAACTAAACGAACGAAATTTCTTGTTCGTGTCCGTTTGTTTAATAAACGAACGAACACAAACAAACTTCCCGCCGAACAGTTCACGAACTGTTCGCCGAACGTTTGGTTTGTTTGCCGCCCTACCTAAAAGTATGGAATATTTTATTAAAATGATTCATATTTACATTTATATTATGCCTAAAAACATGGCGAAGCAAGGTTGAAACAATTTCAATTATTATTATTATTTTTATTTTTGAAAAGCAGTTCTTATTGATAAGAGGAGAATACAAAATAAACCCCAGCCAGTGACTGTGGATAAAACAGAACAAAAGAGCCAACTAATACATATCCAAAAACATTAGACCATGGGGTATGGGGAGGATAGTCTCCAAAGGGACTATCCGCCACATAGGCGCCACATAAGCATAGGAGGAGGACCATCCCCTTGGGGACTATCCAAGGGTGTGGTGGATGCTCCTCCCCCATTTTTTTATTATTTTTTTTGCCATATTAATCAAAACAAAGTAAATGAAAACAAAAAAAGTTACATTTAAATAAAAACCTAAAGTTACATTTAAATAAAAATCGTAAAGCTACATTAAAAAAAATAACCTAAAGTAACATTAAAAAACCCTAAAATTACATTAAAAAAAACCTAAAGTTATAATAAAAAAAGCCTAAAGTTACAAATAAATAAAAAAAACTACGCGTTGTTTTCTCCGAGACTCCAAATGTGATCGATCAAGTCCGATTGAAGATTGGCATGTGTGAAATTGTTATGTAACGAGAACCTGTTTAAATCTTGTTGTTCTCCTCTAACCGGAACAGTATTATGCTCCACCGCCTTCTCGTCATACTCACAAATTGCATGTCCTTCGTCTTCGAGGATCATGTTATGCAGCAGAATACAAGCATACATACAGTATCGCAACGTTTTGGGTGTAAAAGCGCGTGTTGGGTTTTCAATAATATGTCATCTTTGTTGGAGAACCCCAAAACACCGTTCAATATCTTTTCTAGCCACTTCTTGAAACTTGGCTAATTTCTTTCTTTTTTTCATCTGGAGGATGCCTAACCGTTTTAACAATTATAGAGTATTGTGGGTATATTCTATCGGCAAGATAATACCCGCGTCTGTACTCCACTCCCGAAACCGTAAACCTCCTATCAGGACCGATCCCTTTTATAACATCGTCAAAAACCTCAGAATTTTGTAGAACGTTGATGTCGTTATTCGAACCAGTAATCCCAAAGAAAGCATGCCAAATCCATAGGTCTTGAGACGCAACAGCTTCTAGAATTATTGTTGGATGTCCCTGATCGCCTCGCGTATACATTCCTCACCAAGCGGTAGGACAATTCGGCCATGCCCAATGCATGCAATCAATGCTCCTGAGCATGCCTGAAAAACCGTGCCTTGCTTGGTGGTGTTGATACAAATTTTGGACGTCATTGTAATTCGGTTTTCGCAAATATTTTTGGCTGTAGAGCCTCACCACAAATTTGCAAAACTTGTATAAACATTCTCTAGCAGTTCTTTCGGACATCTGTTGGGATTGAACCCTACCAAAGGAACATATAATTAAAGCCAAAACTGGATCAGAGCAGTGGATCCAGAATAAGCAGATGTTATACATACACGTCTCTCCCCTTGAAAGTGGTTTCAACATCTGCTGACCTCCTATCTACTGATCGTACAAACTGTTGATCTACAAACTGTTGATCTAGTAAAAGACTGATGGAAGACTAAAGCTCTGCTGTTCAATCTACTGCCTTGAGTCAAGCTCTGCTGATCATGACAAGTACTGCTGGGTTCACATCAGTGGAAGGATGTAGTAGTAGTTTAGATGTCTTTATGTAATGAATTGTAATAACAGTAGTTAGCATAGCAGAGGTTGTATAGATCAGAGGTTAGAGTTTGTTAGGAGGTTAGATGTCACTTTCATTGTGACGTCAGCTTAGATGCATCAGTGGCTTGCTTGTGCCTATAAATAGAACAGTGCTCTGTACTGTTCTATTAGCTCTTTGCAAAATCTTCTTCCTGCACGAACAAACACTGTGAGCTCAGGCTGAGGGGGAGTTTGTATTCATACATTGCATTGTAATCGTTATTGAAATAAATTCAATCTTTCGGTTCTTTGTGGAAAATGTTTGATTAAAGCAATTCTCTCGTTTGATTGTGTGCAAAGTTTGTTTCCATCTTAATTCCGCTGCACAACTCATCCATCATCATCTTAATTCAAACATAAAACACAATCAAAACCAAACTCAGATCCTAACAACATCTTTAAGTATTCGTCCCAAGCATCGGCTGCCGTCCCATAAGGTAGTTGACGAATCGTCGCAGTGCTATAAGGTGGTGAAGCCCATTTTGCCTCTAGCATCGGGTCGCAAGGTAAAAAACGGGTGATAAGCAGCTAAATCGTCGGCAATACGTAAGAAAAGTCGACGACTCATTCTGAAACGACGTCTAAAAATAGCCTCCGAGTACAACGGCTCGTCGGCAAAGTAATTGGCGAATAATTGGTTAGCACCTACCAGATAACAAAATATATATACAACTTATAATTAAAAAACTAAGACTAAAAACATAAAAATAAAAAAATAAGAATAAAAATATAAGAATAAAAACATAAGAATAAAAATATCACTAACTTTCTCGGTCTCGCTCGATGTGTGGGTTCCTGTTTCGTGGTTGTGACGAAACCTCTTCCTCCTCTTCTTCTTCCAAAATTAGTTGTGTCGCCTCTACCACTTTGTTTATAAAATATTTTACGGCTTCCATGGTGTCCGTCGAACCCGATGAAGAGGAAGATGACATGGTGTATTTTTTAGAGAAGATTTTTTGTATAAAAATGGTGTGTAAAGAGAGATGTTTGGAGAAGGTGGGTGATTTTTTGTATAAAAATGGTTAAATGGTGTGGGTATTTATATAGGATTTAAATTAATGATTTTTTTTTTAAACTAGCCGTTGTAACGGCATTATTGAAGGGGCCCACCATTCATCCGGCTCGTCTCCAAAGTCGGGGAGATGCCGCTGACGACGCGATGGGCCACAAGGGGCCGGTGTGGGACGACCCACCTGGACGGCGCCGGACCGGGGACGAGCCCCATACCCCTCGGTCTTAGAAACTGAAAGAAAATGTCTACCCAACCTAATTATTTTATAATTTTCTAAATTTTTTTGTTAACTTAATAAATAAAAACTTCAAAAAATAAATAAAATTAAAACATAAAACAACATAATTAAATTCATTTCATAACATAAAAAAATTACATTTCCTAAAAATTTAAATTACTAATCCTAGAAACGGTAAACATAAAAACGAAAAAAAAATAACGATACGATTAAAAAAGTAAATAACCTACGACGTCCATTTTTTCTTAACCTCCTCTTTCATCCTCCGATAAACCTCGCGTTCATCCTCCGGAACCGAGTCGAGATCCAACCTCATAATCCTAAAATCCTCCGCTCGAGCATAGTCGGCCGACAAGGTTTTCTTGTAATTATATTTTTCCTCCGGAACCGAGTCGAGATCCAACCTCATAATCCTAAAATCCTCCGCTCGAGCATAGTCGGCCGACAAGGTTTTCTTGTAATTATATTTTTCGGCCGCGAGCTCTTTGAACGAACGGAATTCGGATATCAACTCGTCCATTTTCGAACCCGCCCCTGAAGTCGTTTGGCTCGAGCCGCCCCCTTTTCGCTTTCCGGCCGCCTCTTTTTTTGCTTTGTCCCTTCCGGTGGGACGTTCCGACTCGTGAACGGGCAACACATCATCGTCATATTCCGGGTCGTCGTTTATGTAGATTTGACAACGAGCGGTGGAGCCTCCCGCACTATAACTTCCGGACTCGGAAGTTTTACTCCGTTTGGCGGTTGTGACCTCATTTGGAACCGGCTTCCATTTATTTTATTTCTTTAAAATGTTCCATGCTCAGAGGTGCGGGAAAGGCGTTGAATTTTTAGAGTCCCACTTTGCCAAAGCGAGGTTAAGAATGTCCTCGTCGTTACTCCCACTAGGAGGATTAGTGTAAATTTCGTTATAATACCCGCTAAAGGTATTGATGGCCTTGTTCATTTTACGCCACTTGCCCGAGACGGAATCGAGATCACGCATCGGGTCTTGCTCCATAATCCCGTTAAATCTTTCCGTTGTCGCCTTCCAAAAACTACTACCCGTTTGGTTGTTCCCTAAATTTAAAAAAAATGTATTAGAAAAAATAAAAAATAAATCTTTTTAAATTTAAATTAAAAAATAAACTTTGGTTCATACCGACAATCGGGCAAGTTGAGGACTTAACAAACGCCATTTCTAACGCCTCCTCCTCTATTTTTGTCCAAGGTCTCGGCTTTGCTCTCGTACCGCCTTTGGGCAAGGTTTCGGCTACGGTTTCAACAGCCTTCCCCTTGTTTTTTTGCGCTTGAGCTCTTGAGGTGGCGCTTCGGGGACGAACTTCTTCATCATCATCGTCAAGTTGAACCGGGGGTTGCGGTTGGGAAGTTGGCAGTTGCGATTGGAATTGCCCTAGAGATTTAAACGAGTTGCGTTGTATGATTTGTTGGAGTGCTAGGTAATGTTGCATTTGTTGAACTTGGGACATTTGTTTGAAGGCGTTGGGTGATTGTTGGAAGCCCGAAAATGTAAATTGCGGAGACATCCATGAAGGATCGATAGTCGGAGTGTAAGCGGGAGTCGAAAAAAAGTTAGGTTGGTTCGGGTTCGGATTGTTCGGGTTGGGGTTGTTTGGGTTGAATGGATTCATGATTGTATAATAAAGATGTAGTGATTTTTTTTATAAAATTGGATGAGAATGGGAGAAGTATTGAGAAATTGATATAAAAATGGATGAGATAAGGGGTATTTATTTAAAGTTAAAAATGTTTTTTTTAATTAATATAGCCGTTTGTAACGGCTAGAATTTTGAAAATGAGGCCCGTCGTTAACGTCGAGTGGGAGCCGGTTGGGACGAGCTGGGCCGAGGGGGCGGTGTGGGGGACCGGCGTCGGGCCAGGCCGGGCCTAAGCCGCCCCCCATACCCTTTAGTCTAAATCTTACAAAACTTGTGTACATTTTTTTTTGAAAAAAAAATTATATCCGCAAGGACGATTACAGATGTAAATAGTAGACTGTTGGATTATAGATAAAAGAAATGCATACATCTTTTAGAACATTAAATTCAATAAAATTTAGTTACACTTTGTAGAAAAACAAGAGTTATGCGCCGCCCGCGTTGCGAGGCGCTAAACCGAATATTTCTTAATTTAATAACATGTACACTACTACAAAATGGAGTATTAGATGGTGTTGAAGTTTTATTTTAGACGGGGTTAAAGCAATAACACCGTCTTAAAATCAATATCCATATGACCATTGTGCTGTTTTGATTAAAATATTCAAAAAAATTCAATAAAACCCCGTCTAATGGTTAAACACCGTCTTATACTATTTTATGCAACCTTTAGACGATGTTGTCTTGAACACCGTCTTATTGATTAAAATACATCAAATTTCCCTCCATGCTTTCATTCTCCTAAAATCTACCTTTCCCTCAAATCTCCTAAATATAATTCTCCCCCAAATCTTTCAAAGGCCATTCATCTTCACCACAAAGAACCACCGTCTTAACTTGTGATCGTCTGCCACTGCTGGAAACGAACCGCCATTGACGACTCTTCTTGAATCTGGGCTTGTGTCGAACCGTCTTCAATGAGCATGTGTCGAATCTACGTGAATCTGGTCTTGTTTTGAATCCGTACCTTCACCTGTGACCCTCTGCCCCTTTCATCATCACCACAACGAGCCTGTGTTGAATCTTGTGAATCAACGGTACTAGATCTAACACTCTTTACACTTTCATCTAGTTTAATTTTTTGCGGTTGTTAATCTGGAATGATTCATTGATTTGGTGTGATTTAATTTGAAATTAAACTTTCATCTAGGGTTTGGAAGAATTGGTCGATTGGTGGCTAGGGTCGCCTTGCAGAGAGTTGATGTTGAGCTTGTTACTGTCAACGACCCATTTGTCTCTGTGGTGTACACGGTTTGTAAATTTTATCATCTAATTGCGTCCGTAGTAGAATCGAGTTTTGGGGGTTTTGAATATTAAACAGTGTAAAATTAGGTTGAATTAACTTCAGTAGATGGTGGATTTGTTAGTTGATAGTTATGTTGACTTTGAATTTGACTTGGTTATATTTATTCGTTAACGACTGTATGATTCGCTAATGATCAGAGAGTAGTGCTTAACATCAAACTTGTCAATAACCATCAAACTTATGTGTTTGCTATTGGTGATTCTTACGTACCGATTCACTTTGTAGGAAATGCTTTGGTGGTGAGGAGGAAATGCTAACATTGTACTTTAATAAGGTAATTTATTAAAAATATGGCTAACATATATTGTCATTCCATGACATGCCGTTTGCTTTTGCTAATCCATCTCTCAGATAGGTTGGCCTACTTCACTCCCCACTAATGAAAAAGGGAGTTTCATGAAAAGAGTTCTGCGAGATAAGGTATGATCATTAGTATTTTTTTCGGTTTCTTTTAGTTTTTAAAGTTTTTGTTTTTAAAATATCATATCATTTATATGGCTTTTGATCATATGGCATGTTTAGCGTTGTATAAAGCCTATAAGGATTATGCAGTTTGTAATAAACATGCCTTAAGTGCATGTATATGAGAGAATCACTTGACATTTGTCTAGTTAACTAGTATTGCTTCACAAATATCTAAGCAGATTGCGTATCTGCCTCTACCTAATATTATTAATTTATTATTCTTATAATTAATATCATCTGATTCTTTTATTATTATTACAATTACTGCTTTTCTTTTCTTTTTTGTTGATATGCCAATACAATGGGACTTGTTAGCGCCCCATGTTAATTGGCTGGGTGTGGGTGTATAGCGCCAGGGGCGCTATAGCCTCTGACGTGGCGAGGGTGGCGCCCCCCACACCCTCCGGCCTAATACCTGGTGTTGAAGAGTGAGTTGTCTTAACACTTCTTTATAGATGATATTTATCCTTACTTCAGTGTGTACTTTACTTCAGTTGTCTTAACGTTTCTTCTTCCTATAATCTTAACCCTAATCCAGTGACTATAAATATAGATGTCTAGGCATTGTAACCCATTTATTTAAACAAGTAACGGGTTGTCATGTTGTAAACAGGCTGTAATTAATTGGTTATATGGGTTGTAAACGGGCTGGCTTGTGGACCATATAAAATCTACATTTTTTTATACAGGTTGATAAGTCAATTTGTTTAATTAAACGGGTTAAAAAGATAAACCCGAACAAGTCCTGCACTCATGTTTATTAACCGAGCTAGATATGACAATCGATAACTTGATTATTTTTGTGTGGGGTTCTTGTCGTCTATTACTCCCTTGTTCTGTTGTTCATGCATATAGCTTTTTATCAAACATTTGTTTTTCCATCTATTATATTGCAATGATAACTTTTCTTTCTAATATAACAATTACTTTTCTTCCATCTTCAGATTTATTGATGAAGCGCATAACGATGGTGTTCCTTTGATCGTACTAGCCGCTTACAGTAGAAATGGCGAAAATATAGCAAGGTCAGTCATCGTATTCAAATTCATGTGATTGCGCTTAATATTTTCCAAGTTATAAAATAATTTACAGAGATAAAAATGAATAATATATTAATATTGTAGAAAAAGTGACACGGAAGAGTATGATTTTTGTTACACATCACCTAAAATCCTATGAGGCTCATAAATCTTGTTTAAATAATTTTCAGGCCCATTATTGAAAGACTAGGTGAAGATCGAACGTCAAAGATGAAAATTGTTGGGAAAGCGGAGGCGGAACAGAGTTTTTATGGGCAGCTCGTTCTTGGTAGGAGTTGCTTCCAGTTTGGATGAACAGTTACTTAATGAAGCAAGAAAAGCTGGTAATCCTTAATTTCTTTTGCAATACACACATGCACACCCGCGCGGGCACACACATTTATTCTTAGAAGCTTTGATGATGATGATTTTTTTTTGAACGGTATACTTCATAAACAACGGACGGACCTCAAATAAAGGACCGCCAAACCTTACAAAATGTACAATAGGTAATTAGTCCAACTAATCCATTCTACCGATTTAAACCTAGATCGATTACAAAACCAAAAGAACGACATACATTTAATAATCGAAACCACCTCAATGACTCTAGGCGTCAAACCTTGGAATTTTTTTTTATTCCGTTCCTTCCAAATAGCCCAACACGAGATCATGATAATGCCCCTAATAATCTTCTTGCCCCACTTCGTAACATTAGCCCCTTCTTGAATTTTCAGCAGATCCTCAATGTTTGTTACCGCCACATGATCATCTTGACCCATTTAAAAATTGCAACCCAAACACCTCCAGCAAAACCACATTGAACCAGCAGATGACAAGCCGACTCTTCGTAAACATCACACATCGGGCAGCGGGTGTTTTGGATGTGAATATGTCTTCAAACCAGGGCTGTACGGGTTGGGATCCTGTCTTTTTCTACCCTCCACATCAGTATGTTCACTTTCCCAGGAACCCATGATTCCCATCGCATCAGTTGAGTCGCATTTTGACCGTATCTGTCCATATTTAGCCACTGTTTCACGTCTGCAACCGAAAAAGGAACAGCAGAATCCATACCCCAAACCCATTTATCAATCGTACCTGTGAAACGGACCTGGGACAACACGAAATCCACATCCTGCATTTCTGATATCGACTCCACAGACCAATTATTATTTCTCCAAGAATCTATGATAACCAATTTCCCATCAACTTCTAAAACTCTGTCCCGAACCGTACAATTCTTCATGCCATCCAAAGCATATAAAGCTGGCCAGCGTTCCATCAACGGGCGCGTGCCAAACCATATATCTTTCCAAAATCTAATCGACTCTCCATTCCCAAGATTACATGTACATCCGAATAGATATTTTAACGGTTTACCATGCACCTGCAGATTCTCTAGAAACACGGCAATAGTCTTCCAACACCCGGGAATCGTCCTTTTAATCGGTAGAAAAAACCCATCTCTTACTCTTCCCGTGAATATCTTCTACAACCCGTCTCCAAAGACTATTATTATCATTTTTAAACCGCCACGCCCATTTTACCAACAGGGTCGTATTAACATCCAAGAGTTTAGAGATCCCCAAGCCCCCTAGCTTTATTGGTCTAGTGACCACATCCCAACATACCCAACTAATGCTTTTGCCATCTCTACCTCCCGACCACAGAAAGCTCCTCATCAATCTTTCGATACCTTCAATAAATTGCTAAAAATTGCTAAAGAGGTTGCATCAGTGCTTAAACTGAGTGTTGATATTGATACAACTTCAAGTGAAAAGTAGGTGTATCTTCAATTTTTACTGTGTGTTTTTTGTGCCTATTCATTATTGGTATGGCTTATATAAAACCTTAGCAATTACACATAAATATGGTGTATCTATTCTTTCAGCTTGCAGAAAATTGTGTTTGCTATTGGTGAGAACACCATTCTTTTATCCATTTTTAGGGATTATTATAATATTTATTCGTTAACGACTGTATGATTCGTTAATGATCAGAGAGTAGTGCTTAACATATTTGATGTAAGAACTGGAAAAATAATGAAAGGTTTCAATGAAAGGGCAGATGAGTTTGCGTTTGGAGAAACCGGCGGTTAGAGAATGCATGTTCTTTTTAAATTAGGAAATATAAAAGAACATATGCATAAATATTTATTAGAATGAGCTTTGGTTCGAATTTGCAGTTCAGGAGCAAGTGGTAACGAGAACAGAGGAAAATTTCCGATGACCACAACACCACAATTGATTTCTTGCCATTTTTCAGCTCAAAACGCAGGTTTGTTTTTTGATGCAGTTTCGCACGTTAGCTTTATGTTTGGTAACTGTACATATTTGACAACTATGATTGTATTGGCTTACAATGGGTTCTCATTATGTTATTAAACTTGCAGGAACCTCTACTATCATCTTAGAAAGTATTTGGTGTAAATGAGCCCATTCTACCCCTTCAAGGACCTTTACTTCTTAACTTAACTTGAGTTCAAGTTATCCGACTAAGTTTGGAAAGTATTTGACTAAGTATCTGATGAAGAAGCGGATGATGACACGGATATGACGTACAATTATTACATTTAATATGTTAGGTAGTTTTATGACGTGTTTGTGAATTGTGACTAAAACGAACCCGGATTGTGACGTTTGTGACATTTATGCTTATGTTTTTTTTGAAAGGCAACCATTTATGCTTATTAGTTTATGTTTATTTAGTTTTTGTGTGTCGTGAACCGGAAATTGGCAGGTTTGTATTGTAAAAACAAGAAAAAAAAAACGTTTTTTAAGCATCAGCGACGACAGGGAAATAGTGACGATTGCGACGACAGGATAATAGCGACGATTTATATCATAATATCAAAAGACGGTGTTCATCAAGTTTAATATGGGGATCAAATTGAATACCAAAAGACAGTGTTCAACAAGTTTAAGCCGGTGTTCAAATTGAACACTGTCTAATGAGACTTGATTTTAAACCAGTGTGCTTTAAGACGGTGTTGAAAACACCGTCTTAAAACCCATATCACCCCGTCTAAAGCTCTGTTTTGTAGTAGTGGTACGCCTTTATGTCGGTTAGTTATACATGCTACTTATAACACGATATCAAAAAAGATACATCAAGTTAATCAATTAAAGAAAAACAGTACCATAGTTATGATAAAAAAAACTAACTAAAACGATGACAAACGTGTAATTTAGAGTTGAGGGCAAAAGAATAATTTGTCTGGACCAATTAGCGAATGCTAGGCAGCTGTTTGGCACGAATAAAAACAAAATTGAGTCAACCAAGTAAAATAAAACACTACCATGGTTTTGCCAAAAAAAAAAAACGATGGCAAGATTGCAAATTTTAGCTGAGGTAAAATCTTAATTTTATAGTGGAGGTAAAATAATATTTTTAACTGAGTGCAAAACCATTTTTTTTATTTTGAATTGGGGGCAAAATCGGAATTTTTTAACTGCGGGCAAACTCGTAAGTTTTAGCTTGGGGCAAAACCAAAGTTTTATTTTGAACTGGGGGCCAAATCGTAATTTTAAACTGGGAACCAAATCGTAATTTGGCAGGACTCTAGCTGGGGGCAAAACCATAATTTTATTTGAACTTTGGGCAAAATCGTATTTTTAACTGAGGACAAAATCGTAAATTTAAGCAGAGGGCAAAACCGAAATTTTATTTTGAATTGGGAACAAAATCATAATTTTAAACTTAGGATAAAATTGTAATTTGGTAGGACCTATAAAGAACTATTATATGAAAAAAAAAACACCAAAGTGGCCGGCACTTTTGGCCAACCACATGCATTCACTATTCCCGCCGGCCACTTTAATTTGTATGTAATGCATATTCGATTATTCACAAGAACGATTCAAATAGAAATAGAAGAATGTTGAATTATAAAAAAATGCATACTTCCCTTCTTTTAGATATGCTTTTTCATAAAAGTGTCAAGAAGGTCCTTAATGGATTCCTTTTACTTAACACTTAATATGCCTTTTCAAAATTTTCTCTAAGAGATGAATATTTGGGGGTTTCTCTAGTTGTATACCGGTGTAGTGGAGGGGTATATCAATGGTGTAGTGAAAATGCGAAGTAACAATCATGTAATCTATAATACTATATAAAGGAAATGTGATGTACATAAACGTAATTTTACATGACGTACAAACTTTACAACAACATGTATAAGAAAATGAAGCCTTTTTAGAGGGGTTGAATTTGTATTTTTACCAAACTTTTAAGACTCTAAGACTATCCCCATTGGTGACATTGCCCCAACCTAGTTTGCCAAAATAATAAAAATAAAATGGAAAATTCAATTAAATCCACCAACCTGGTCGAAGGAACGACCTAGGTTGTGACATCCATTTCACACTTTATCTACCACATGTCCACAGGAGATTGGATGATATATTTATTTATATTTTCTTTTTCCTTCTAACATAATTACTTATAAATATAATTAGATTATCTCTAATAACTTAATAAAATTTAATTGTTTTTAAAAATCCAAAATCACAGTTTTTTGTTTATTTTTTTCTTGTGAACATGCAGGTATAAAATTTATAAAAAGTGATATATTATTTTAACTGTTTTTTATCTAACATTATCTTATTTGTCACATATCAACATTCTATTGTTTTGTTAGATTTTTTTGATAAAATTTCTTTTTTTTTATTTTTAATAACTTTTTATATTTAAAATAATAAAGTTTAAAAATATAAACATTTTTATTATTTATAATAAATTTTATAGAATAACTTATAATCTAAGCCATATTTATTTAATAAGAAAATGGTTTAGGTTGGGTTGTTATTGAGTGTGAAAGGTTGGGGTGTGTAGATAGAAGAAGAAGAACCTTGGGAGCTTCCTCGATATCTTAGGAAGAAGGAATCTTCTCATTCTTACTATTCTGATGAAGGAGTCCATAATGACAGGAAGCACTACGGGACCGTGACCAAATTCTTCATCACCAACCTTCCTTCAGGGTGTAGACCTTGGGACATGGCGGATTTTTTTAGGGTGTTTGGTGAGGTATCTAGAGCATATATCGCCAGGAAAACCGACAAAATGGGGTGGAGATTTGGTTTCTTGAGTTTCAAAAATGTTTCGGATACCAACGAGATGGTTCGTGCTCTTAATGGAACGAAGATGGGGGGATCTAAGATTATTGCTAACCTTGCTAGGTTCGCTAAAGAGAATTCGGGTATTGTTAATGAAGCTAAGGGTAATACCAGCGGCCACGGTAAACTCCCCCGTTCCCCCAAGTCGGACGTTAACAATCAGAACACTCAGGCTGTTGGCAAAGGGAAGGGTAAGCTTTTTAGTGATTTGTTTAAACAAGACAACCCTTATGTTGTTTCGAGGAGTATTCCGGCTGTGGAGAAGAAAAAAGTTCTGGAAATTTCTGACAACACGTTGGCTTTTAGTGACATTATTGGAAGGGCTGTGGTTGGAGTATGTAGTGACATTACGACGTTGAGAAACCTTAACATCTTTTTGGCGGAGAGCAATATCTTGGGGGTAACTCTAAGCTACTTGGTTGGTCTGTCGATGCTGCTGATTTTTGACGACGATGAGAAGTGCACATCGTTCTTGATTGACAATGGCCTGTGGAAGTCTTGGTTCTCTAATCTTGATCCTTGGACCGGACAGTCGCTCCCCTTCGAAAGACTAGCATGGGTTAAGATCCTTGGTGTCCCTATGCATCTGGCAGATAACGACGTTTTGAATAACATTGCGGAGCAGTTCGGTAAGATCGTCCATGGTTCTCATATGGAGGCTGAGGACGGGAATCTCTCGGTCTGTTGGATCGGGTTGTTGGTTGGTGACGGTGAAAGAATTCGTGACCATATTACGTTAAAATGGAAGGATAGATCTTTCCGAGTTTGGATCGAAGAGGAACTCAATGATTGGGCGCCTGGCTCAGTGGGGAGGGTGGGAGGTCATACTGCCGATTTGGCTTCTCCGGTGGTGACTCCGTCTGGCAATGAGACCAACCCCGATGTCTACGGTGACGGCGGGGTTCCGGTGCATGGCAGTTCGCCTATCCATCATCCGGTCAACGAGCTGGCGGAAGATGTAACTCAAAGGTCTCATAGTGTTAATGCTACGGACGTGCATGTGAATTCCAATAATAATCATGAGGTTGGCACTAGTGCCAAGGAGGTTGGTGTGCAGTCATTTTGTGGGGCCCAAGGTGTTAACGGTTTGGTTGGTCCCTCTGCTATGGATATGTTATTTTTTAATTCCACCAACAAATGTCTCAGGCCCAATAAAAGAACTTTTAGGAACAAGGCAAGGAGGCCCAAGTCTGTCGCTGGCGGTGTCTCCAGTCCGGTTTCGAGTGAAAGGCCCAAAAAGCGATACAGGGAATCTGGGGAGTTTAATTTTGACCTCAATGTTAATGCCGGTGATGTCTCTCCTGATCCGCTTTTTTTCGAGCAGCCCCTTGGTATCGACGCTCCTTCGGCGGCTCATCAACCATCCCAGTCCTGTAATTACGGTGGAGTGATGGACGCGGAGGCTCCGGGTGACGTCAATGGTACATCAGCTCAAGATGAGGTCGGAACTGTCTTGGTGAATGATTCGCTCGAGAATAGGGAGGATGAAGAGGTTTCTGCTACTATTAACATTGGGAATCTGTTAGGTGTTAATTTGTCTAACCACAACACCCTTATTAGAGAGTCCATCAGGAAATAAGGTATGAATGCTGTGAACTCATGAATTGCTTATCTTTGAATATTAGAGGTATTTTGGGGGGTGCTAAAGCGGCGTGGATCAGGGAGCTTAGGAAGTATCATAACATTAGTATTATTGCGCTCCAAGAAACGAAGGTGGAGAAGGTTTCTTCTGCGTGTATTGCTAGTCTTTGGGGAAACAAGAACTTCGAGTCGTCTTGTGTTCCTTCGGTGGGCCTTTCAGGTGGGTTATTGTGGATTTGGGACCCGAAAGTTCTGAAGATTAATTCGGTCGTCTCTAATAGGTCTTTCCTCGTTATTAAAGGCTCTGTTATCGGTAGCGGGGACTCTGTTAACATGGTCAATGTTTATGCTCCACAGAGCACATCGGCCAAGCTTCTGCTGTGGAATGAATTGTCTAGTATTATCGACCCTGCCGAGGGGATGTGGTTTTTTGCTGGGGACTTTAATGCTGTGAGATCGGCTGATGAAAGAATCAGGTCCAAGTTCAAATCGGTATGCGCCAATAACTTTAACAATTTTATTTTCAACAACGATTTGGCAGAATTTCCTATGCAGGGAAGGAGTTTTACCTGCTATAGGGACAATGGTAGGAAATTAAGTAAATTGGATCGGTTTCTAGTTTGCCCGGAGTTCTTCAACAAATGGCCTTTGGCTTGTGTTCGTGTCCTTCCATCTAGATATTCCGATCATTGTCCCATTGTCCTTCAGGTTGTGGATATGAATTATGGCCCCCGTTCGTTTAGGGTTTTCAACTCGTGGATCGGGAAACCTGGATTTGAAGAAGCGGTTAAGGCTGCCGTGGAAGGCTTCGCTCATTCGGGCCCGCCTGATTCTAGCCTGACGGTTAAGTTTGCGCTTATCAGGAATGGTTTAAAAATTTGGAGAGATGAGTTTATGAGCAAAGAGAAAGAGTCCGAAGCCTCGGCGTTGGCTGAATTGGAACAATTGGAAATAGACATGGAGACTAGGGAGCTGTCGGAGGAGGAAGAATGGGTTATGGCAGAAAATAGGAAAATTATAAAGGAGGCGGAGTTGAGAAGAAACATGGATCTCAAACAGAGATCTCGCTCTAAATGGGCGGTTGAAGGAGACGAGAACACGAAATTTTTTCATGCCCTTGTTAACAACAGAAAAGCATCTAATACGATTCATGGTCTTAACATTAATGGCAGTTGGTGCTCCAAACCCGCCTTGGTGAAGAAGGAGATTTTTTCTTTCTTCAGAGATCGCTTCAAAGATAACTATTCTAACAGACCCATGTTGTTTTGTGAAAACATCAAAAAGATTTCGGACGACGATAAATCCCTCTTGGTTGAGCCGTTCACCATTTCTGAAATCAAAAAAGCTGTCTTGGAATGCGGGGATGATCGCGCCCCGGGTCCGGATGGTATTAACCTCAGGTTTATTAAGCACTTCTGGCCGATTTTCGAAGAGGATTTCTCTAGTATTTTTGATTGGTTTTTCAGCAGTGGCGAAATTAGTCCAGGCAGTGGGTCCTCCTTTATCTCCCTTATACCCAAGGTTAAAGACACGGTTTCGCTCAACAATTTCAGGCCTATCAACCTAGTTGGTGTTATCAGCAAAGTGATATCCAAGGTTATCGCCAATCGCCTTAGGCTGGTTTTGGATAACGTTATTTCGGATTCTCAATCGGCGTTCCTCTCCGGTAGATACATTCTGGACGGGCCTCTTATCATCAATGAACTCATGACTTGGATCAAGAAAAATAAATCGAAGGCCTTCTTCCTCAAGTTGGATTTTGAGAAGGCTTACGATAATGTAAGCTGGAGCTTTGTGCTGGGTATTCTCCATCAAATGGGTTTTCCTAATATTTGGTGTAATTGGATCTCAGGCATTCTTAAGTCCGCCAGTTCGTCGGTGTTGGTGAACGGGGCCCCTACTTTCCTTTTTAAGTGTGAGAAAGGTATGAGACAAGGTGACCCGTTATCGCCTTTTCTCTTCTTGATTGTTATGGAAGCTCTTTCTTGCATGTTTGATCGTGCCAAAGAGGAGGGGATTATTAAAGGCATTCGTACCCCCAACGACGGGCCGACCATTACACACCTCTTGTATGCGGATGATGCTCTTGTTATGGGGGATTGGTCCAAAGAAGAAATCGTTAATGTTGTTAGAATTCTCAGATGTTTTTACATGTGTTCGGGCCTTAAAATCAATTTAAACAAATCCAACTTGTATGGCATAGGAGTGGGTTTGGAAGAATGTGGCGAGTTAGCGACGGTGACGGGTTGTAAATCGGATTCTTTGCCTTTTAAATACCTCGGTTTAAATGTGGGTGCCAACATGAACCGCATTTCTAATTGGCAACCGGTGTTTGACACGTTCCGATCTCGACTTGCTAATTGGAAGTCTAACCTCCTTTCGATCGGGGGTAGGGTGGTTATCATTAAGTCGGTTCTGGAAAGCCTCCCGACTTACTACTTTTCTCTTTATAAAGCCCCTAAGAAGGTTATCGCCGACTTAGAGTCCATGATCAAGAAATTTCTTTGGGGTGGTTCAAGTGAAGAAAAAAAAATGCATTGGGTTGCTTGGGACCGGGTGTCTCGTCACAAAAAGGAGGGTGGCTTAGGCTTGATCAAGCTTAAGGAAGTGAATGTCTCTTTGTTAGCAAAATGGGGTTGGCGTTACAAATCAGAAAAGGGCAATATGTGGAAGAGAATTATTGACGCACTTCATTATAGTCGGGTGGGGTGGGAATGTATCCCGTTCAAGAAAACTCTTGGTGGCGTTTGGAGCAATATTGCGAAGTTGTTCATTAATGTTAAAGCCGGGGGAATGCCATTGCGGAACTACATCAAAGGTATTGTTGGTAATGGTAAAGAAATCTCTTTTTGGTTGGATCCGTGGATATCTAGTGAACCGCTAAAATTCAGATTTCCTGATTTGTTCCGCCTTGAAGCTGAAAAAAAATGTAAAATTGCGGATCGGGTTACTTACTCTGGATCGGAACCGGTTTTGAACTGGAAGTGGAAATCGGCTCCGTCATCGCTTGAAGTGGTGAATGACGTGCATCAGCTCTCGTCACTGCTGGATGGTGTCCGACTTTCTGATGGTGAAGACAGATGGTTCTGGAGCGCTGGATCTGCAGGTTCTTTCTCGGTTAAGAACGTCAAAAACATGCTTCTCGCTGATTCTCCGGCTGATGTTTCCTTTATTATGAATTGGTGTAGATGGCTTCCCGCGAAGTGCAATATACACGTTTGGCGTATGGAAATGGATAAACTTCCAACTGGAGAGGCGTTAAGGAAAAGAAACATTTTTATTGAAGATTCCAGCTGCCCTCTTTGCTCGTCTAGTGAAGAGACTGCTGAACATGTTTTCATATCCTGCTTCGTTGCATCAGTCGTCTGGAATGCGGTTAGTTCTTGGTGCAAAATTCCGAGCATATTCGCTTTCTCGCTAAAGGATTTACTCGGGATCTATTCTGAGCTTAGAGTGTCGGACAAGAAAAAGGAAGCCGTACAAGGTATTATCATGACTGTCTGCTGGAGTATTTGGAGAGCCCGGAACAATTTTAAGTTTTCTAATAAGACGATTAAAATTGAAAGTATAGTGAGTGAGGTTAAGGCGTTGAGTTACCTTTGGTTTACGAATAGGTCGAAATACAAAAGTTTAGATTGGGGAGAGTGGTGTTCCTTTGTAAATATGTAACAGGGTTCTGTTTGTCTGTTGTTCTGGCCCGGTTTGGGTCGGAGTTCTGTTAATGAAGTTTACTTTTAAAAAAAAAAAAAAAAGATAGAAGAGAGAGTAATTAGTTTTTTTTATTAAAAGTTGGGTTGGGTTGGGTTGGTTTGTGAATGAGGATAGTCTAAATGAGCATTCTTGATATTGCAACTTTGGTGACTTTGATATAGCGGATCGTTTTTCTTCAGATATAGAGTTCTGAACCCTAATACCCAAACCAGTTTCCTCTCATCTATACGACATCCTCCATCTCCAAACACCACCTCCACTTCGCCGGTCACCCACCCTCATCAAGCACCGGCAGTGGCCACCACTCACACGATCCATCTCCGTTGCCAGTCACCCACTACCGTACTCCTTCTCTACCCTGAACCCCAATCGCCGTCGGACACCTCTTCTGCCGCACACAGTCATCATCACCGGCACGTCGCCGCCCTGAACCACCACCCTTCTCCGTCGCCGTCGGGAGAGAGGGGCGATAAAAATCACTTATTTGAAATCAGTTGAGCTCTCAAGCCTTGAATCGGTTCCTCATCCACCGATTTTCTTGTTAGAATTTCTTCATATCGGTTGATGCTTGATTTTGTCTTGGAATCCACTTCCTCAGGTTTGAATGTTTTTCATTTTTTAGTTCTGATGTTTATTTTGTAGTCAATGATTGCAATACAATTTTTTTCATTTTCTTCTTTGTTGTTGCATATTCTCTTACTTGCCGTAGCTGATGTCTTTTCGAATTTTCAAGGTGAGATATTGTTAATTATTATGTTGAAAGATAGAATTGGAGGTCGGGGTTAATTGATTTTCTAATTTCATGATTTCAGTTAGAAACTATGAAGTTTCCAAATAGAATCTCTCTTAATTTCATTCTTTTATTGGAAAATTTGTATGTTTACTGTTTCAAAAGGGAGAATTAGGGGTTAGGGTTTGGTGGATTAACAATATTCAATTACAATCAAACGTACAGATTGTTGTTTATCTCACCTTGAAAATTCAAAAGGGAGAATTAGGGGTTAGGGTTTGGTGGGTTTTCCTTTCTGGTGGATGGTTTCTTTCTATGATGGTTTTCTATAGCCTAAAGAAGTTTGGTTACCCTATGCGTGTGCTAATATGTTTCTGTTTCATGTGCTACTGTACTCTAAAGTGTGCAATACTTTAGATCTTCATGCTAATAATTAAAGGTTATTTTGAGTTCGAATTATGATTATGGTAGTTATTAGTTAAAGATATGAGGTGAATAAAGATCAGATGCAGGAACCCTCTGATTATAGAGATTGTTTATAAATTGAAGTTTTATATTGCTTTGATTTAGTTTTACATCTTAAATTAAGAATATATGTGTCTGAATTATGTTTTCAGTAGAACTAACGATAATTAAAGCTATCAGTATTAGATGCGGGTTTTCAGTTGATTAGGAATTGAATTTTGTTCAGTTTACTGGTCATAATTTAGTATCTTGAATTTTCGGTTCCTACTTGCTACTGTTGTTGTTGTTTTGCAAGTTGCAAAAGGTTAATTTGTTAATGGTAGGAGAGTATACTGATTTGTTAGTAACAGCAAATCGATTGGTGATCCGTAGACAGTTGGCCTTGGATGGCAAGAGACACATGAGAACTTTCAATTCAGATCGTTTGAACGGAAATTGATCAACAAAAAGTGAGCAAAATAGCGTATGTGGGATGGCCCCTGAAACATCAAATCATATATTACCAATGTTATTTTAGTCCTTAATATGTGTTTTTAGACTGACAATTAGTATCTCATAACAAATGTTTTCCGTCTCCAATATTCTTATTTATGAGTCCCTAATATGTTTCTTCAGAGACTCAAAAGTAGTCTCTAATACTAAGTTTTCGATACCAGCTTTATTCAGTCCCGAATATGAATTTACAGTCCCTAATATATTTCGTTTCAAGAGTGTAATCTCCAATATGATATCATTTCATTCTCTCTGTGTCCAACCAACAATATCATAACACATTTCCATACTATAAATTTTCAACAATTGCATGCATAGAGTAGGTGTACCCAATGCTTAGGGGGATTCTAAAAAAAACTTCAATTTTCACTTTTAACCCAAACCTATTTGATTTTTTTTACTTTGAGTAAACTGCCATTTTGGTCCCTGTGGTTTGGGCACTTTTGCCATTTTAGTCCAAATCTCAAACTTTTTAAATCGGTGTCCCTGTGGTTTCACTTTTATTGACATTTTAGTCCAAAATCCAAAAACCCTCTATTTTGTCTGTTGAAAGCTGATTGTTTTGTCCTTTTATGCAGGGGCATTTTAGTCATTTTAATTTTATTATAACATACTAAAGCAAGAGCCCTGTCTCTCTCTCTTCAAACATCTGCAGAGTGCAGACCATCATCTTCTTCAAACAAACCCATTCTCTTCTCTCTTAAATTAGCAGACCTCTTCTCCGGCGGTTACATTCACTCTCATTCTCTTCATCAATATCTTAAATTAGGAGAATTCTCTCTTAAATCTGATCTTGAATCCCAAACCTGAAACCCTCTCCTTTCTCTCTCTAATGGAGATGTCACAATCCAATCCGGTGGTGGTTGCAGGCGGCGGCGATTTGAAGAAGGGACGGCAGGTAGTGGTTGCAGGTTGGTGTATCGCCGGAGTGAATGAATGGTAGCAGCCGGAGCTGGGCCACTAGTGGCTTCAGACTCGGCTAACAAATCAAAGGGAGCACCAACAGGAGCTGATTCACCTTCCGGAACAACAATAGCAGTAAGGATTCCATCGTAGAATGTTTCACCATCCATATCAGACTCAACAACAACAACGGACTCACCTTTGGAGAGAACATCGCCTTCTGATTTGATCCAGGAGACGATCTTACCCTCAGTCATGGTGGAGCTGAGTGCCGACATGAAGATCTCTCTGATTTTAGTGTTGACTGTGGATTTCGTTGTGCGACGAGTGAATGTAACCGCCGGAGAAGAGGTGACGCGCCATTGCGGTTTGGTGGCGGAGATTGATGAAGATAATGAGAGTGATTGCATAGCGTTCGGTTGAATTAGGGAGGATGACATTGGAGTTGCAGGTTACGAGTTGCAGGTCGATCAAAAGCCTTATTGTTGATGAAATTGTTTCAGGTGTGATTTTGTGGGTTAGGGTTTTTTTTTCGGGAAGATGAAACGGGGGTCTGCAGATGTTGATTGTTATTCAGGTTAGGGTTTGGGTTTGTTTGAAGAAGATGATGAGTTTGTTTGAAGAAGATGATAGTCTGAACAAAATGCTTTAATATGTTATAATAAAATTAAAATGACTAAAATGCCCCTGGACAAAACAATCAGCTTTCAACAGTCAAAATAGAGGGTTTTTGGATTTTGGACTAAAATGGCAACAAAAGTGAAACCACAGGGACCCAGATGTAAAAAGTTTGAGATTTGGACTAAAGTGGCAAAACTGGCCAAACCACAGGAACCAAAATGGCAGTTTACTCTTTTACTTTTAACCCAAAAGTTTTTGTCTTTCGCAATATAACCTCACAATTCCATCTATATCAAATATAACATTAAAAATGTCTTTATATTATAATATAATACATATATATGCATATTGGAAAAATGGGTTGTCTTTCATAATATATTCCTGAATATGACTTAAAAGGCTTCATCTTATATAGTTATAGACTTATATCTTTCTGTATCATGACATTCTTTGCATGATCCATGTGTGGTGACAACCCAACTTGTTTTTTAGGTTCATTGATATTATATGGTTGGAGTATGACAGACAATTAACATTCGGTTTGTGGGTCCGTCTACATCTACGATAAGATGAAGACTGGACACACGACACGAAGAAAGTTAAGGCGAATGAACTAGTCTAAACATTAAAGAGTTAGAGAAATCAATTTGGATTTGGTTTACGTCTATTATTTGCGTAATCCTTTAACCTAATCCAGTAAAATACAAACAGTATAAGTCCATTTGAAGTTCATGCATGATCCATGTTGTGTGGTGGCATGCTACTATGCTAGACAAATGGTTCGGTTCCAATTCAGTCTAATTCGATTTGTGGGTCTGGTCTGATCTTTATCTATAATGATATGAAGATCGAGCCCACTAAACGACGGAAGTTAGCGTGAGTAAATGAACCATAAACCTTCAAGACTACCTAACTTGGATTCTTGTGATAGTTATTTGTCATTTAACTTTAAAAGTAATACGAAAAAGATCCCTACTCTAATTAGCATTTAAGGTTTTTGAGTTGAAGGATTAGAATATGATAATCGGTTCTATTATTACAAGCCTACAAGTTACAACTCCTTAAGCATTTGTCAAAATCTAATTGTTTTTATCCTAAAGCACTAAAAAGTGATAATATGGTAACTAAAACAAGAACGTAATTAAACGAGTTAAATAATTTAAAGAGATTAAGAACATACATGTGAAAATATTGATTGGGGTAGCAAACTGGTGGTTTTTTGTTATATTCTCAATGATCGACCAAAACAAAATATATAGCCACATTCTATCTTGCAGCTAAAGTCAAGGAAACAAATAGGAAAATAGATAAACTAGGAAAATAGAATATCCTAATAATAATTCCTTTACTCCCCCTCAAGCTGGACTGTGAAGATTCCGAACACCCAGCTTGCCAAGTAAGTCCTGAAGCGCTTGTGCTCCCAATGGTTTAGTGAAAAGATCCGCAATTTATTGTTTACTAGACACACATTTCGGCAATATTTCTTGAGACTCAACTCGCTCTCGAACAAAAAAACAATCCATTTCAACATGTTTGTACGTTTATGAAACACTGGATTATTGGCAATATGTCGGGCAACTTCATTGTCACAATAGAGGGGTGTAGCTTCATCCAAGTCGATTGCAAAGTCTTTGAGCAACCATCTGATCCAAAGGACCTCGCTGACTGTAGTAGCCATGGCCCGATATTCCGCCTCCGCTGATGAACGAGAGACCACCGATCGTTTCTTTGTTTTCCAAGATATAGGAGCACCTCCCAATAACAATAAGTAACCTGTCCGAGAACGTCTAGTATATGGGCATCCCAACCAATCCGCATCACAAAAAGCAACAAGATCAAAACCACCTGTTTTGGGAATGAATATACCTTGACCAATAGTAAACTTGATGTATCTAAGAACACGAACAGCAGCATTCATATGATCCTCCCTAGGATCCGAAACGAATTGGCTTAAAATATTTACCGCATAAGCAATGTCTTGTCACGTCACTTGGAGATAAAGCAGTCGGCCAATAAGATGACGATAAAGTGTGGCATCAACCTTATGACTGTCACTACATTGATCAAGTTTCAAATTTTGCTCCATCGGAAAAGCACTAGGTCGACATCCAAGTTGTCCATAATCAGAGAGAATATCCATGGAGTACTTATGTTGGCTGATGTCACACCCCGGCAACGTAAAACAACAAACCGTGGCGGAAACGTCGGGGAGTGTTGTAACAGAATTATTGTTTCGAAACCATGGATACAAAGAGTTTCGTTTTATTGAATATTAAACATTGTCTTAAAGTTAAACAAGCAAGTCAAACATAGTTTATCATCGTTATTAGATCACTAAGGCCTCGTCCAGTCCTAAGTGAGCATGCATCCTACTCGCAATCAACACTAAGCAACTTCACCTGAAACATCTGTAAAAACAAAGTCAGCAAAGAAATGCTGGCGAGTACATAGTTTTTGTGTGAGTATCAGATTCATGGCTCGCTTGTATGTTGAAACAATTTGTACAACTTCGTTAATTGATATTAGAAAACCTTGTTTTGTAAAATGTTTGTATTGTAAATGAATAACCAAGTCAAAATAGATTGGTCATAATTTATAAACCTCGATGCCATGAATCTTAACCCAAAACATTTGTTTATGTAAACCAAATCATAAATCATTCTTGTAATAAAACTCGCATGGTTTATATAGTTTTGTAAGCATCGTTGTGTAATATTGTTTAACTCATTCTTGTTATAGATCATCGTTCATTTGTTTAAATCGTTCAAATTGTACCAAATCGTTCAAATCGTTCTTGTTTTAATTGTGAAAACTACTTTTGGTCGTCTTGCTAATAACATTCAAACCTTTGTGACTCGTCCATCGTTCAACTCGTTCTTGCATTAACAAACCTCCAAAGGGTAAGTTAACAATCATCAGATTCAGTCGTTACCCGCCTAACCCACACATAACCATGGGCCCGGTCTGATAACGGGATTTATCAGATCCTATGGTACCATAACCTAATACTGGTCGGCTTGATCAATGCTAATGAATGTCATTCGTTATCTAACTACCACCAACAAGTTCGTTCACATTATCGAAATCGTTATTAGTTTTGTATAAACCATCTCAATCGTTTTGAAACCATCGTCAGAATATTGAAATCGTTTTGATACATATGAATCACCCCAAAACAATCGAAAACAGTAAAAAAAAAGATGGGATCTATGTACTCACCTTTGGGTGCGTTTTTAGATGTTAACACAATCCCTCAATTTATTCGTCCTAAATTAAATAAGAATGATTTAATAATCAAAACTCACAAAAATACCGAAGTTTCTCCGATACTTAGAATTTTCACATAACTTTGAGTTTTTCTCGAAAAGTTATTATTTTTTATTATTTTGGTGTATTTGTATTTATGTACTCGAGCGTCACACACATAATCTTGTCAACACTAACACATGATCATATACATATTGCAAAACACATAGCACATTATAACACATAAAATAACCCACTCACAACCCATTCTAGTGTATGTTGAAAAACACTTATTCTAGCGTTTCGGTAACATTTTTGGGCGTCGGAAGTCACGTATGACTAATCAAACACCAAGTAAACTTAATATAAGTTAAAATACTTATTTTTATAGCAAAAATATCAGTTTGGTTATTGATCTAAAACAGTTTTGTAAAAGTCCTCCGAAAAGGCGATTTTTTACCGTTTTACCGCATAGTTTTGCATCAAACGTTACCCGAACCATCCCAAATCGAAACGACCTGAAATTTTAACACAACCCATGTTATTTACTGAATAAAATAATGGTTATACTCATGATAGTGCAGGTCTTAAACAAAGTATATAAATCATGCAAATTTCACATAATTTACCACTTTTTAAGCTATATGTACAACATGCAAAGCTATCAAACCTAAGTCAAAGTTTCATGCCACTATAATACATCAAATAATATTATTTTTAGTGCTTATATCCAGATCTAAAACAATTTTTGTCATTTAACCATTTTTCATCATCTCTTGAGCTTTACATCATCATATTTTCACATGTACAAGTGCCTAAAGCATACCATCATAGCAACATCATTTTTTTATGAGTTTAAAAGCATCAAATATGAGATTTATTCAGATTTATTTGCTGAAGTAATTTACATTTAACATATCGCCCATAAATCACCAAATACTTGCATTTTTACCACCATTCAAGAACATGTAACAACATAGACAAGTATTTAACAAGAAATCGAACTTCAAGACTCACACACACACATATATATGTACGGTTTATACATACATATATACATCACCATTTTTATTTGTAACAAGACCCATTTCATTTAGATTTCAAGTTTAGTGAAAATCCCAAGATTCAAGAGAAACTTCAAATCATCAAGAACAACCAAGAATCTAAAGTTTGATTTAAACATAAGTGTTATACCTTCAAGATTCAAGTGGGTTGTAGGATGAGATTTTGATGATAGGAAGCTTGTAATCACTTGACAACACCTTGGGAACACCTTTAATTCTTCACACTAACTTGAATTTGGCTTGAATTAGGACATGATTATGAAGAACAAGATTGAAGAAATGAAAATGGTGAGAGAGAGAGGGGGTTACGGTTGGGAGGAGAGAGGAGAGAAGGATTTGTTTTGATTTGTTTGTGATCTTGGATTGTGAAGATGCAATATATGGTGGATTTTGTAAGATATGGAAGGATTACAAGAGTCTTCATGCATCAACAAGTGGCATGGACTAGAGAGAAGTGGCACACTCCATTATGTGCATATGACAACACATTTATACAAGATTTAATATGTGTAGGTTAAAAAAAACTGGTATTAAACTGGATACCGGGTATTTTATCTAGCGTTTAAATCCCGGTTTATGGCGTTCTAAATTATTTTTATTATTCTATAAAAATAAACTCGCCAAAATATTACTGAAATAAATTTCAGTTGCCAAGACTGGCTGCGTTGTCTGCGTTTTGCCGTAGAAGCACTGTGTCGCGCAGAAACACGCGGTACGCGCTTAAACTTGAAAAATAACGTTATAAATTTATTTTTCAACACGGACCTGATTAAAATAAAATTTTAATCATAACATTTGGGATTTAAATATTATCCGGGCGGTCACCATCGTTCGTTTCGCAGTTTTGTCGTAAATAGTTCTTTTGTTCAAATAAACATGTTTTTGCCATACCGAATCCTTCAAAACTTATTTCTAAGTTATGTAAATGATATTTAAGGTATGTTAAACTTACGTCACAGTTCCGGAGTGTACGTCGCGTTAAACTGATTGCGTTTATGCACCAGTTTGCGTATAACCTTCCAGAAAGTGATTTAAATCTTGAAATCGTAATCGAATCAAATTGTAAAATCATTAAACACAATTACACACATAATAACACCAAAACACATCTAATAACACCGAAGCACATTGTTTTATTGATACCTGACATTGTTTTACATTATACGGTGATTACAGAACACAGTTGTCACAGTCTCCCCTACTTTAGGAAATTTCGTCCCGAAATTTTATTTAGAGGAAACTTGTGAAAAAAAATGTGGATATTTCATCTTCATCTGGTCCTTACGTTCCCAAGTAAACTCGGGGCCATGTTTGGATTCCCAGGGAACTTTGACCAAATGAATCCGTTTGTTCTTCAACTGTTTGTATATACGTTCCACTATCACCACAGGTTTCTCGACAAAGTGCATCGTTTCATCAATTTGAATTTCGTCTAGAGGAATGTGAAGATCAGCATCAGCTAAACACTTTCGCAAATTGGACACGTGAAAAGTCGGATGAACATTTCCAAGCTCTGGAGGTAGCTCTAGTCGATAGGCAACCTTTCCAATTCTTTCAACAATCTTAAATGGTCCAACATATCGTGGTGCAAGTTTTCCTTTCTTTCCAAATCTCACCACTCCCTTCCAAGGTGACACCTTGTGTAGGACACGGTCTCCGACTTGAAATTCTAAGGGCTTGCGTCCCAAATCTGCATAATTCTTTTGACGGTTTCGAGCTGTCACAAGATTATCGCGGATTTTCTTGATTTTGTCCGTTGTTTCCAGAACGAGCTCAGGTCCAGTAAGCTGAGCTTCACCGATCTCATTCCAACATACAGGTGAACGACATTTTCGACCGTAGAGAGCTTCGAATGGTGCCATATTAATGCTAGCATGATAACTGTTGTTGTAAGAGAACTCGATCAGTGGAAGATGAGAATCCCAATTACCACCAAAGTCTATCACGCATGTTCTAAGCATATCCTCCAAAGTTTGAATCGTCCTCTCAGATTGACCATCTGTTTGGGGATGATAAGCAGTGCTTAGATTCAGTTGGGTTCCCAACGCAGATTGCATGGTCTTCCAAAAATGAGATGAAAATCGAGCATCACGATCGGAAATGATATCTAAAGGAACACCATGTCGTGATACAATCTCGTCTACATAGATCTTGGCAAGCTTTTCAGCAGAGAAATCCTCACGGATTGGTAAGAAGTGAGCAGATTTTGTCAAACGATCAACTACAACCCAAATAGCATCGTGACCTTTAGACGTACGCGGTAACTTAGTAATGAGATCCATTGCAATGTTCTCCCACTTCTAAACCGGTATCTTTGGTTGTACAAGCAAACCAGAAGGTCGTTGATGTTCGGCCTTGACTTTGAGACAAGTTAGGCATTTCGATACATACAAGGCAACATCCTTCTTCATACCAGGCCACCAGAACTGAGTGCGAAGATCCTTGTACATTTTATCATCACCAGGATGGATAGAATATCGAGACTTGTGAGATTCGTCCATTACCAAGGTACGAAGATCGTCCTGATTCGGAATCCACAAACGATCCTTAAAATAGAGTAAACCATCGCTTTTCCTTTCGAGTTTAAGCTCAAGTTGAAGCGGTAGCTCATTTTTCAATAAGCCTTTGATCACACAAGATCGTTGAGCTTGAAGGACACGAGATTGAATATCAGATAAAGTTCGAACAGAATGAAGCTTGACTCGTTCCTTTCGACTAAGCGCATTGGCCACGACATTCGCCTTACCAGGATGGTAGCGGATCTCGCAATCATAATCGTTTAAGAGTTCAACCCAAGATCGTTGCCTCATGTTCAGCTCCTTATGATTGAGAATATGCTGGAGACTTTTGTGGTCTGTGAAAACCACACACTTCGTTCCATAGAGGTAGTGTCTCCAGATTTTAAGTGCGAAAACCACAGCTCCTAACTCAAGATCATGAGTCGTATAGTTCTTCTCGTGGACCTTCAACTGTCTAGACGCATAAGCTATGACTTTACCTCGTTGCATAAGAACGCAACCAAGTCCTAGATTCGACGCGTCACAATAGACAACAAAATCATCGTTTCCCTCAGGTAGAGATAAAACAGGAGCATCACAGAGCTTTCGTTTCAGCGTTTGGAATGCTTCTTCTTGCTTGGGTCCCCACTCAAAAGGCTTATTCTTCTGAATCAAAGCAGTGAGTGGAACCGCGATCTTTGATAAATTAGAAATGAATCAACGATAATAGCCAGCAAGACCAAGAAATGATCGAATCTCTGTAGGTGTCGTCGGTGTACTCCAATCCTTAATAGCAACTATTTTGCAAGGATCCACATGGATACCTTGCTCGTTGACAATATGACCCAAGAACTGAACTTCTTTAAGCCAGAATTCACACTTGGAGAATTTAGCAAAAGTTGTTCCTTCTTCAGAAGTTCCAATGTCAAACGAAGGTGTTGTTCGTGATCGGCTCGAGACTTTGAATAAATGAGAATATCGTCGATAAACACAATGATGAACTTATCTAAATAAGGTTTACAAACCCTATTCATTAAGTCCATGAAGATAGCTGGGGCATTTTTCAAACCAAAAGGCATGACAATGAACTCGTAGTGCCCATATCTTGTACGGAAAGCAGTTTTGGGAATATCTTCTTCGAGAATATGAAGTTGATGATTCCCAGAACGCAAATCAATCTTGGAAAAGCATGAAGCACCTTGCAGCTGGTCGAAGAGATCATCAATTCTAGGTAGGGGATATCGATTCTTGATGGTAAGCTTATTAAGCTCACGATAATCGATACACATTCGAAAAGATCCATCTTTCTTTTTCACAAAGAGTACAGGAGCTCCCCAAGGTGAATAGCTCGGACAGATGAATCCTTTATCAGACAACTCTTGTAGCTGTTTCGATAACTCTTGCATCTCTGACGGTGCAAGACGATAAGGTGCTTTCGCAACCGGGTTGGCATTGGGTACAAGGTCAATATGAAACTCGACTTGACGAACTGGAGGCAAACCAGGCAGTTCATCGGGAAACACCTCTGGATAATCCCGAACAATCGGAATATCCTGAATACTCTTGCTCTTGCCTTTCTCCTCGGTGACATGTGCCAGGAAAGCAACCTATCCTTTTAGCAAATATCTTTGGGCCTTTATACACGACATAAGCTTCAATCCACCAGATGGTTTCTCGCCACAAACTTCCAGAACATCGCCAGACGGAAGAGGAATACGAACAATCTTATCGAAACAAACCACCTCAGCATGATGTTTGGTTAACCAATCCATCCCCACGATAATATCGAAACTCCCAAGTTGCATCGGCGTGAGGTCAATAGGAAAAAGATGGTTATCAAGATTTAACTGACAATCACGAATAACAGAATCGAGAACAAGAGGTTTACCAGTAGCAGCTTCAACAGATAAGGGTTTCCTCAGTTTAGTTCTAGGTATCGCAAGCAAAGGTTCAAAAGATAATGAAACAAAACTTCTATCGGTACCGGAATCAAAACGAATAGATGCAGGTCGATTGTTAACAAGGAATGTACCATTAACCACTTCGTTGTCGGCCCTCGCTTCGTTAGCATTCAGATTGTACGCTCGCCCACGAGCGGGATTCACATTTGCGTTGACATTCACGTTCGGGTTCGCATTAGCATTCGCGTTTGCATTCACTAGCCTCGGACAATTGTTGCGGAAGTGACCAAACTCTCCACAATTGAAACATGAACCCGGTGGGAATCTAGCAGCATTCCCCTGAACTGGAGCTTGATTCTGAACAATCTGATTCTGACCCAAACGACAGACGTTGGCCAGATGCCCAAGCTTACCACACGTTGTGCATTGCCTACAAGCTTGTTGTGCAACATGATGACCGTTGCAGCGAGCACAATGAGGTGCGGTACCAGCATATGCCTTCTTCGCAGGCTGTTGAGCTGGTGGGTTCTGAGGGTTCTGAGCATTTTGTGCAGTTATTGCAAAATTCTGAGCACCCTTTCGCTTTCTCGACTTCTTTGACGACTCACCTTCTTTACCCTTACCCTTTTTCTTGTCCTTCCCAGAACCAGTCGCCTTCTTTTTATCACCCTTGCGGGTGAGTTTTCCCTTCCTGACTTGAGACTCAGTCAGGGTAGCAGACAACTCGATCGCTTGACGAACAGTAGTAGGGTTAACGCCAGTCACAATATCCTGTATAGAATCGGGTAGACCATCGATATACCTCTCGATTGCTTTCTCCAGAGGGGTAACCATGGTGGGACACAATAGACTGAGCTCCTCAAATCGATCCGTATACGTACGGTGTTCTCCCCCGTCTTGTTTGAGATCGTCAAACTCTCGTTCCAAAGCTCGAATTTCGTGACGGGGACAGAACTCTCTCATCATGAGAGCTCGAAGCTCTTCCCATGTTTGTGCCAATGCCACTTCGGCACCCCTGTCGCACATCACTCCGTTCCACCATGTAAGAGCACGCTTCTCAAACACACTTGATGCAAATTCAACCTTACGCCCATTCGGACATTGCACATGTCTGAATGTGTTCTCGATACTCTCGAACCATTGAAGGAGTGCAGTCGCCCCTTGTGACCCAGAAAACTTTAGCGGCTTAGCGGAATTGAAATTCTTGAAATTACATTGTGCATTGTTATTGTTGTTGTTGTACAGCTCGTGGATTTGGGTCACAACGCCTGGAAGCACAACAGCCATTTGCTGAGAGACAAGGGCTGCGAGTTCTTCAGCAGTAAAAGATTGTGCATCACGTCGAGGAGGCATTGTCTAACAAGGAAATATGAGAAACGAGTGAGGTCGACAATTAGGAAAACCAAGAGAGGTATCGACAAAACACAAGGAAGGCGATCATTTGTTTGTTACCTCGAACAAACAAACGATACGCAGTGACTAATCAAAGTAAGGAATCAAAACAATGTATCGCGAAGACATGCTCGCCTATAAGTGAACACTCACCCCAAGAGTTCCCAAGTAAGAGTGACTGGTCCGATTATGTGGATTTGTACGAACACTCTAGCCTTAGACAGAAAACTCATGGTACAGGCATTCACTCTTCCAGTTTGCACGTGTTCACATTATTTAGACCCAAACTCTGACGAGATTTTGTAAACTCAAAAGGCACTAAGCCAAAAATGAGTCAAACTGGAAGGGTTCAAAACCTTGTAATCAATCATCCTAGAACGGAAGATTAATTTTCGAAGCAGATTCGGATTTTGTTTTCAAAAAAATTCTAAACGCAAATCAACTTGCGTTGGGGTCCTAGAAAGTTATAGTCTAGGTCAAAATATTACTAATAACCTAATTCTCTATAACCATTGGCTCTGATACCAACTTCTTCTGTCACACCCCAACCACGTAAAACAACAAACTGTGGCGGAAATGTCGGGGAGTGTTGTAACAGAATTATTGTTTCGAAACCATGGATACAAAGAGTTTCGTTTTATTGAATATTAAACATTGTCTTAAAGTTAAACAAGCAAGTCAAACATAGTTTATCATCGTTATTAGATCACTAAGGCCTCGTCCAGTCCTAAGTGAGCATGCATCCTACTCGCAATCAACACTAAGCAACTTCACCTGAAACATATGTAAAAACAAAGTCAGCAAAGAAATGCTGGCGAGTACATAGTTTTTGTGTGAGTATCAGATTCATGGCTCGCTTGTATGTTGAAACAATTTGTACAACTTCGTTAATTGATATTAGAAAACCTTGTTTTGTAAAATGTTTGTATTGTAAATGAATAACCAAGTCAAAATAGATTGGTCATAATTTATAAACCTCGATGCCATGAATCTTAACCCAAAACATTTGTTTATGTAAACCAAATCACAAATCATTCTTGTAATAAAATTCGTATGGTTTATATAGTTTTGTAAGCATCGTTGTGTAATATTGTTTAACTCATTCTTGTTATAGATCATCGTTCATTTGTTTAAATCGTTCAAATTGTACCAAATCGTTCAAATCGTTCTTGTTTTAATTGTGAAAACTACTTTTGGTCGTCTTGCTAATAACATTCAAACCTTTATGACTCGTCCATCGTTCAACTCGTTCTAGCATTAACAAAACTCCAAAGGGTAAGTTAACAATCATCAGATTCAGTCGTTACCCACCTAACCCACACATAACCATGGGCCCGGTCTGATAACGGGATTTGTCGTATCCTATGGTACCATAACCTAATACTGGTCGGCTTGATCAATTCTAATGAATGTCATTCGTTATGTAACTACCACCAACAAGTTTGTTAACATTATCGAAATCGTTATTAGTTTTGTATAAACCATCTCAATCGTTTTGAAACCATCGTTAGAATATTGAAATCGTTTTGATACATATAAATCACCCCAAAACAATCGAAAACAGTAAAAAAAAAGAGGGGATCTATGTACTCACCTTTGGGTGCGTTTTTAGATGTTAACACAATCCCTCAATTTATTCGTCCTAAATTAAATAAGAATGATTTAATAATCAAAACTCACAAAAATACTGAAGTTTCTCCGATACTTAGAATTTTCACATAACTTTGAGTTTTTCTCGAAAAATTATTATTTTTGATTATTTTGGTGTATTTGTATTTATGTACTCGAGCGTAACACACATAATCTTGTCAACACTAACACATGATCATACACATATTGCAAAACACATAGCACATTATAACACATAAAATAACCCATGAACAACCCATTCTAGTGTATGTTGAAAAACACTTATTCTAGCATTTCGGTAACATTTTTGGGCGTCGGAAGTCACGTATGACTAATAAAACACCAAGTAAACTTAATATAAGTTAAAATACTTATTTTTATAGCAAAAATATCAGTTTGGTTACTGATCTAAAACATTTTTGTAAAAGTCCTCTGAAAAGGCGATTTTTTACCGTTTTACCATATAGTTTTGCATCAAACGTTACCCGAACCATCCCAAATCGAAACGACTTGAAATTTTAACACAACCCATGTTATTTACTGAATAAAATAATGGTTATACTCATGATAGTGCAGGTCTTAAACAAAGCATATAAATCATGCAAATTTCACATAATTTACCACTTTTTAAGCTATATGTACAACATGCAAAGCTATCAAACCTATGTCAAAGTTTCATGCCACTATAATACATCAAATAATATTATTTTTAGTGTTTATATCCAGATCTAAAACAATTTTTGCCATTTAACCATTTTTCATCATCTCTTGAGCTTTACATCATCATATTTTCACATGTACAAGTGCCTAAAGCATACCATCATAGCAACATCATTTTTTATGAGTTTAAAAGCATCAAATATGGGATTTATTCAGATTTATTTGCTGAAGTAATTTACATTTAACATATCGCCCATAAATCACCAAATACTTGCATTTTTACCACCATTCAAGAACATGTAACAACATAGACAAGTATTTAACAAGAAATCGAACTTCAAGACTCACACACACACATATATATGTACGGTTTATACATACATATATACATCACCATTTTTATTTGTAACAAGACCCATTTCATTTAGATTTCAAGTTTAGTGAAAATCCCAAGATTCAAGAGAAACTTCAAATCATCAAGAACAACCAAGAATCTAAAGTTTGATTTAAACATAAGTGTTATACCTTCAAGATTTAAGTGGGTTGTAGGATGAGATTTTGATGATAGGAAGCTTGTAATCACTTGACAACACCTTGGGAACACCTTTAATTCTTCACACTAACTTGAATTTGGCTTGAATTAGGACATGATTATGAAGAACAAGATTGAAGAAATGAAAATGGTGAGAGAGAGAGAGGGGGTTACAGTTGGGAGGATAGAGGAGAGAAGGATTTGTTTTGATTTGTTTGTGATCTTGGATTGTGAAGATGCAATATATGGTGTATTTTGTAAGATATGGAAGGATTACAAGAGTCTTCATGCATCAACAAGTGGCATGGACTAGAGAGAAGTGGCACACTCCATTATGTGCATATGACAACACATTTATACAAGATTTAATATGTGTATGTTAAAAAAAACGGGTATTAAACTGGATACCGGGTATTTTATCTAGCGTTTAAATCCCGGTTTATGGCGTTCTAAATTATTTTTATTATTCTATAAAAATAAACTCGCCAAAATATTACTGAAATAAATTTCAGTTGCCAAGACTGGCTGCGTTGTCTGCGTTTTGCCGTAGAAGCACCGTGTCGCGCAGAAACACGCGGTACGCGCTTAAACTTGAAAAATAACGTTTTTAATTTATTTTTCAACACGGACCTGATTAAAATAAAATTTTAATCATAACATTTGGGATTTAAATATTATCCGGGCGGTCACCATCGTTCGTTTCGCAGTTTTGTCGTAAATAGTTCTTTTGTTCAAATAAACATGTTTTTGCCATACCGAATCCTTCAAAACTTATTTCTAAGTTATGTAAAGGATATTTAAGGTATGTTAAACTTACGTCACAGTTCCGGAGTGTACGTCGCGTTAAACTGATTGCGTTTATGCACCAGTTTGCGTATAACCTTCCAGAAAGTGATTTAAATCTTGAAATCGTAATCGAATCAAATTGTAAAATCATTAAACACAATTACACACATAATAACACCAAAATACATATAATAACACCGAAGCACATTGTTTTATTGATAACTGACATTGTTTTACATTATACGGTGATTACAGAACACAGTTGTCACAGATGAGAACTATCCCATCTTCGGTATGAGCAACTTCGATTCCTAAGAAATATTTCAAGGATTCCAAATCCTTTATGCTGAAAGTCTTGTGAAGATATGCCTTGGTTTTGTCAATCATCTCAACATTGTTCCCTGTAACAATCACATCATCAACATATATTAAGAGCATCACAAACTTATCACCTTCTCGATGAATAAAAAGGGAATGATCCGCCTTTGACTGTGTAAAACCAATCTGTAGCAAAGAGACCGTGAATTTTTGGTACCAAGTGCGAGATGCTTGTTTTAATCCATATAACGACTTTTTCAACCGACAAACTCTAGTCTCTTCTTTGTTGTAAAAGCCTTGCGGAATCTTCATGTATACTTCCTCTTGTAAATCGCCATGAAGAAACGCATTATTGACGTCTAGTTGGTGCAACATCCAATTCTGTTTGGCAGCCACAGTAATCAGTGTTAGAACCGTGACTAATTTTGCAACCGGAGCAAACGTATCATGATAATCAACTCCTTCGATTTGAGTGAAGCCTCTCGCAACAAGACGGGCCTTGTATCTTTCAACTTCTCCAGTGGGTTTGTACTTAACTTTGTAAACCCATTTTGAGTCTATTGCATGTTTTCCCTCCAGTAACGTTTCTAAGACCCATGTTTCATTATCTTCTAGAGCCTTAATCTCACGTTGCATTGCATCCTGCCAATTTTTATTCTGCATGGCTTCCTTAAAGGAATTCGGCTCATTGACCGAAGTAATGGCCGTTAAAAAAGCTTTGTGAGAATCCAAAAAATTTTCGTAGGAAACATAATTTGTAAGAGGGTGTACCGTAGAAGAAGTCTGATCACGCACGAGCTTTGCATGGTCGATGGATGGTGCTAGCTCAACCTCAAAATCTTGTAACCTTGATGAAGGAAATTTTGTTCTTGAGGGTCTCGGTATGGGATTCTCATTATGAACCGGTTCAATTGTTTCATTAGTGAGAAGTTGGTCATCATTTAAAGTAATAATGGGTTCATGAGGAGAGGACGGCTCAAAAGTAGTGCCATTAGAAATCTCAGTATCATCTTTTGTAATGGGATCATTTTCATGCCAACTTGAGATTTCAAAAATTTCTTTCATTGCATCATTGGATTTAAAATGCAAAAAAGGAAGATTGGTCTCAACGAATTTAACATCACGAGAAGTTGCCATCTTGCCATGTTCAATATCAAAAATCTTATATCCTTTAGTTCCTTGAGGATAACCCATAAACACCCCCAGTCTCCCCCTGAATTCGAACTTATCGCATCCCGTTTCTATGCTACTATAATAAACTAAACACCCAAAACTCTCATGTGATCATAGTTTGGTTTTTCTCGAAAAATTATCTCATATGGAGTTTTATTTTTTATAACTTTGGAAGGGAGATGATTTATAATATAAGTAGCAGTTTCTATACATTCTCCCCAAAAACGTTTTGGAATGTTGGCTTGGAACATGAGGGATCGAGCGGTTTCAAGTAAATGTCTATGTTTTCTCTTTACGACCCCGTTTTGTTGAGGTGTATGAGGCCAACTTGTCTCAAGTAAAATGCCTTCGTTAGCATAAAATTCTTTCATCCTATTTGAAGTAAACTCCCCCCCCCATTATCCCTTCTAATTCTTTTTATGGGTTTCGAAAATTGAGTCTTGACCATTTTATGAAAATTGATCAAACAATCGCTAGCATCACTTTTATGTCTAATAAGGAACACCTAAAGAGCCCTACTAAAATCGTCAACAATAGTTAAGAAAAAATTTGCATGAGTCGTTGACGATTTTCGGTATTTTCCCCAAATATCACAATGAATTAACTCAAAACAATCATTGGTATTAATGCAACTCTTAGGAAAAGGGTTTCGTGTATGCTTTGCTTTAACGCAAGAATCACACACATAATCTCCAAAATTAAAAGAAACATCCCTTAAAAAATCTATATGCGACAATTTAGAATGAGAATCATGACCAAATCTTGAATGCCAAACTTTAGCGTCAACCTTGATTGCCATGGCTTTCCTTGCTTGCGCTACCATCCCCATCCGATAAAGACCGTTTTTGCATTTGCCTGTGCCAATCAACTTCTTCGAGTGTAAGCCCTGCATTACAAAAAAATCCGCAAAAAAACTTACCACACATTGCAATTCTTTTGAAAGTCTACTAACAGAAAGCAAATTGCAATTAAAATCAGGAGCATATAACACTTCATTGATTTTGTTTTCACCATTTAAGGTGCAAACTCCTTTAGCATGGACGGGTATGTTATCCCCATTGGGAATCATAATAGGTGTTTCCTGTGTGATGGGAACATTACTTTCAAGAGATTCAAGTTTGTTAACCACATGGTCGGTGGAACCCGAATTTACGATCCAATCAAAGGATTTATCGATCTTACCAGCCATATTTGCCTTATGCAAGATGTCGCCTTCTGTCTTATGTTCATTCGCATTAAAATGTTTCATAAGCAATTGGTATTGCGCATCAGTGAGTCCAGCCAACCCAGATTCGGTCTCCATATGTGCCACTTTCGGTTTAGGCTTATCAATCTTACCCTTTCCCGGCCACCATTCGGGATATCCAATGAGCTTGAAACACCCTTCACGCTTATGACCCTCTTTCTTGCACTCGGTACAATAATCAGCCTTGTCATCCGCGTTCCTCTTAAAATCTCTAGCATTGCCTTTATAATTCCGCTGTGAATTGGAAGAACTTTCACGCCATCCTTGTGCTTTGAACGCTGCTGGTTCTACAACCGTTCTTTTGGATGAAGTGATCAGTTTTTGTTGTTCTTCTTCGGAGGCAAGACGATAAGCCTCTCCAAGAGTGGGTGTCGTTTTCATTGAGAGAACATGAGTTCTTATGGTTGAAAAGTCGGCATCGAGTCACATTAGAAACTCGTACAATCGTTCTTTTTCTTGAAATTCATTCACCCTTTTTCCAATATCACATGAACAATTCCCACATGTGCATTGTGGGATTGGTAAAACAGATCGTATCTCATCCCATATACCTCGAAGCTTGGTATAATAAGATGAAACAGAGGCTTCATCCTGATGCGAACAAGAAATTAATTGCTTTAACTCATAGGCCCGGGGGGCACTTTCTTTACCGAATCGTTCTTTCAAATCCTTCCATATCTCAGAAGACGTATTCGCATATCGAACACTTGCTCTAATTTCTTTGTCCATCGCCGTTGTGAACCATCCAATAATCATAGCATCACATCGCATCCACTGCATATATTCATCAGAGGTTTTTTTCTGGTTTTGGGATTGTTCCATCAACGAATCCCATCTTGTTTTTCGCAAACAGAAAATTGGCCATCTCCTTGGCCCAATCGTTATAGTTTCCATCGGTCAAGACATCGTTTCAAGCATAATTTTAAGTTTTATAAATTAGTATATTTACTTGTTTATCAACGTGGCGCACCACGGAGGCATTCCACGTAACTATCCTTAGTTTTAGTTTCATATTAATTTAGTTTAACTTTTATGTTTTCTAGTTTAGTCTTACTTTTCAGGAATAAATCACACTCGAAAAGGTGGAAATTGCCAAGGGAACGTTAAAACCACACCCGATGCACGAAAACAGAGCATTCCGTCAACTTTTCCAACATTACAACAAGTTCAGCATGGGGCCGTGCCCAGCCCAACACGCCCCGTGCCAGGCTCTGTAGAAAATTGTCCAGTTTAGGTAACTGGCCACGGGCCGTGCTCGCTGAACACGCCCCGTGGCCAGTCTTCTGTTAGAGTTTAAAGCTTAAACAAACCTGAAGAGATTGTCTGAGTGATAGAAGGGGCTGCGTGTGGAGGCAGAAGTAGCTCCGGCGAGCGGCTGTGTGTTAACAACAAAAATCTAGTTCAAAGATCCAAACCCAGTTCAAATCGAAGTAAATGAGCCAGAAAAGAAAACTTACTCGCTCAGAGGAGGTGGTGGTTCGGCGGAGGTGGTGACACGGCGTCAGAGAAGGCGGTGGTTCGGCAGAGGAGCTGGTGTGGGAATTTGGGGGGGGGGGATGAGGATAAGGTACAAGGTTAGGGCTCTTTAGAAATATGTTTTTACAGACGACATGTTGTCTCTATAGGTTTAAATATATATTTTTTTGTTAAAAAACAAGAAAAAATTAATAAACTTAATTGGGTTTATAGGGACGACATGTCGTCTCTATATGCGAATAACATTTTTTATATTTTAAATTATTTATTAACCAAAACTAAAAAACAAAACAAAATTATGTTTTCCTATAGAGACGATATGTCATTTCTATAACTTAGTTTATTTATTTTTTTAAAATTTTTATTTCAAACATTTTAGAGAAGATATGTCATTTCTATAAGTTAGTTTATTTATTTTTAAAAAAATTTATTTCAAACATTTTAGAGACGACATGTCGTCTCTATAGGTTTAAATATATATTTTTTAGTTAAAAACAATAATAAATTAATAAACTTAGTTGGGTTTATAGGGACGACATGTCGTCTCTATATGTGAATAACTTTTTTTGTATTTTTAATTATTTATTAACCAAAACTAAAAAACAAAAAAAAATTATGTTTCCCTATAGAGACGACATATCGTCTCTATATGTTAGATTTTTTTTCAGCACAAATTTGGAATGGGGGAAAATTTTGCCGCCTAAATTAAAATTATTTTTGTCTAGTCAAACTTTTTAGGGCCGACATGTCGTTTCTATAAGTTAAACTTTATTTTTTAGTTTTATTTTAATTTTCATACATATTGATCATTAATAAAATTAAATTAAAATAAAAATATTTAAGGTTATAGAGATAACATGTCGTCTCTACAAGTTAAAACGTTTTTTTTTTAAGTTTCCAATTCAACAAACTAGAGAATAAAAAAAAGCAACAAAAAAAAATTTCACCTTATAGAGACGATATGTCGTCCCTATAAGGTAACCTATCTAAAAAGGCACGAAAACCCTATAGAAACGAAATGTCGTCTCTATTGGGTGATCTATATAGAGGACCTGTGTTGTCCCTATAGGTGTCTTCCCTATGGTGGCTTTTTCTTGTAGTGTGATGTAGTTAAGTGTATAAATGCTTTTTATGTGCTTTGTCGAAGGGCAGTTTTCATAATTTGGCACTTTTCTAAAAAGTTAGATTCTAACTAATTTTGTATTTGAAAGTGTAAGGTGGTGTTTGTTTTTCCTGAAAAGGTCTTCAGAACCTCTTATGTCTGCGCCACGCAGACCGCGCGCAGACGTTTGGGTCTGAAGACTGTTTGTTTTCTCGAAGACCTTTCATTAAAAAAGGTCTGCGAGACCTCTTCTCCAAGCAGATGTGGACTCATGTCTTCAAACCTCTTCTATCCTCTTCTCTGCCTTTCAAAACACAAACCACCACATCTCTTCTCTGCATCACCTCCGCCACCACCACCACATCTCTTCTCTAATTCCAGTACTAAACTGTTAAAACTCGATGATATTCAGTACTAAACTACTAATCACAGCTATAAACTAACAAATCAAACAATTACAACAAAATACAACCTACATTTCAATAGAAAAAAAGCACAAAACAAGCCTTAAATCAACAACCGCTAACCTGATAACAAGTAACAAAACAAGCCCTAAATCAACAACCGCTCGGGGTCGCTTTCTCGGAAACGAGTCGAACGAAACCCTAGATGGATAAGATAAACAGGTGAGTTGAGTCGACGGCGGCGCTGTGACGGCAAATCGACGGTGAAGACCGACGGCAAGGCCGTTTCTTTCTGGAGGTGGTGTTTTTACTCCGACGGTGGTGGTGATGTTCTTGTTCGGGTGGTGGTTTTGTTGTCGGCTCAGGCTCGGTGGAGTGCCGGCCGGTGAAGATGAGGATGTGGAAGTGAGATGGTGGTGGTGAGTGTTAGGTGGTGGTGGTGTTCTCTGAGAATGAAAAGAGAAGAGGAGAGAATAGGAGAGATGCAGAGAAGTGAGAAGTGAGAAGTGAGAGAGATAAGTGGTATTTGTTGTGGTGTTAAACAAACACTCTTCTCCTTGCAGACTGCAGATCTTTGGTCCACCTCTTCTTCTGCAGATGCCTGCAGATGTGGTCTCCAGACTGCAGACATTTTACCTCTTCAAAAACAAACACCACCTAAATGTCACATTGCGTGGGTTTTATAGAGTTGAATGTTTGCTTTACAGCTAGAAAAGGAAAATAGTAAAAAGGGTTATTACAAAAAAATCAAAAGGACAACAATAAAATATAAAAAAAAAAATTTGACTGCCATTGTGAAAGGGTGACTGATTAGGGTTAAACCGTTGTTTTATGTCAAATATTGTACTCAAAAGTTTATTTAGACAATAAGGCTATGATGATCGGGTGAGGATCTCATATTGGTGTGGCATCCATTGCAGCCATGTTGATGACTCTATCTGAGCCTTATAACCTAACTAAAAAGTTGGCACCGACTTACGGAAAAACAAAAAGGACCCTGCTGATATAGTTAAGTGTATAAATCTTGTAGCAGAAAGCTGTCGTTGAAAACCGTTCTTATGCTTGCTGATCAGATGGTATGCCTTTTTTAATTGTTATTATTATTTTGAAAAAATCATGTTTTTAATTCTGTTTACTCATGAACTTTTTTTGCTGCAGATCAATCGTGTTGAATTCATTCATCGTAAATCATTTCTGCATAGGGATATTAAACCAGACAACTTCCTTATGGGTTTAGGGAGGTGTGCCAATCAGGTTTCTGTCCATAATTTATTCTCTTTTCCCACTGCACGTTTCTGAATTTTATGATTGTTTTGTAAAATAAATGTATGCTTGCAAATTATAGGTCTATGCTATTGAATTTGGTCTACCCAAGAAATACAGGGACTCTTCTACTCATCAGCATATTCCTTAGACTAAAGGGTATGGGGGCCGGCTAGGCCCGGCGCCGGTCCCCCACACCGCCCCCCTTAGCCCCGGCTCGGCCCAAACGTCCCCCATGCGCCGAATGAGACGGACCCACTTTCAAAAAACTAGCCGTTCAAACGGCTCTTTTCTTAAAAAAAAAAAAAACAAATCATTTTTCAATTTAAATAACCCTCTATCTCATCCATTTTTATACAATTCTATCCTATTCTACTCCCATTCTTCTCCAATTCTCTTCCTTTTTTATAAAAAAACACTCCATATTTTTTATACCTTTTCTCTCTAATCATGCATCCTTTCAACCCAAACAACCCCAACCCAAACAACCCCAACCCGAATAATCAAAACCCGAACCAACCTAACTTTTTTTCCACTCCCGCTTACACTCCGAGTATGGATTATTCGTGGGGTGCTCCGCAATTTCCTTTTTCGGGTTTCCAACAAACACCCAACGCATTCTCACAAATGTCTCAAGTTCAACAACTCCAACAATACCAAGCGCTACAACAAATCATGCAACGCAACTCGTTTGAACAACTCCAATCACAACCGCCAACTTCCCAACCGGTTAACCTTGACGATGATGATGATGAAGAAGTCGTCCCCGAATCGCCACCGCAAGAGCTCAAGCGAAAAAAAAACAAGGGGAAGGGGAAGAAGGTTGAAAACGTACCCGAAACCGCGCCAAAAAGCGGTTCGAGAAAACCAGGGAGACCTTGGATGAAAGTAGAGGAGGAGGCGCTAGCAATGGCGTTTACTAAGTCCTCTAATAACCCGATAGTCGGTATGAACCAAAGTTTAAATTTTTAATTTAAATTTTAAAAGTTTTAAATTTTTTATTTTTACTAATGCATTATTTTTTAAAATTTAGGAAACAATCAAACGGGAGATAGTTTTTGGAAGAAGGCAACGGCTAAATTACAGGTAAGTAACTTTTAGGATCGTTATATAATCCATTAGTATGTTATAAAAGAATTTGAAAAGTGATAAAAGGTGTTGACTGGTCAACCTAACTTGACCTATACTACATGTTACCAACCCACCAAGGGCGGACCCAGGAATTTTTCCATGGGGGTGCGGAACATTTTTAAAAATTTTAGGCCCCTAGGTATATAAGTAAAAAAATCGGTTCGTATCGGGTCGGGTCATGTAAAACAAACGAACATCAAACTAAATTTATATAATAATAAAAAAACATGTCAAACCTTGTTACAAACATAATTAAAACGTCGACGCCCTGCGGGTTTTCATTTTTTGAAATCTATTCAAAACATCATCTAAAGCTAATTTCTTAAGCAATTATTTCTCTATATAACATAAGTTCATCGCTCTATAACATAATGTTTCAATTTTAATTTTCAACTATTCAAGCCCTAGAAATCATAACGTAAGTTGTAATCACCCTAAAAATATATAAGCAACATAATCACCCTAAAAATCATCTAAACAACCATAAACAACGTCAAAACACACAAAATTTCAAACTTATTTAACAACTTTATTACCCTTTTTTCTCCTATAATATCAACCAAAATCATCAAAATAACAAAGAAACTTACCCGTGTTCGGATTCCGGTTAGATTTCGTGTCGAACGATGGTGGTATGGTGGCTGATTACGGTGGTCGCCGGCTGCTGGACTGTTGTCGCTGGGTGATGTTGTTCGTTGGCAGTGCAGGGACGCAAGAGAGAGAGAGAGAGAGCGGGAGAGAATTTCTAAAGGTTTTGGGTTTTAATTATTTTATTATAGTTTGAAATATTGTTAGGTTTGGTTAATGGGCTAAGACTTAGTGCAGGGGCGGATGTACCATATGAGAAGGGGTAGCGGGAAATATTGTTAGGTTTGGTTAATGGGCTAAGACTTAGTGAGGGGCGGATGTACCATATGAGAAGGGGTAGCCTCCGCTATCCCTTGGCGCACCGGCGGTAGTGTAAATTTTGGAAAAATTTGACATTTTTTTAACGTTTTTTCGATTTCGTTGCCCATTTCTTTTAAGACGTTACCCCTATGAAGGTTTTCTAGATCCGCCACTGACTTAGTGGGCTAGCTAGTTAGGAATTATAAGTTGGTAAAGGTATGAGTATTTGGGTTTAGTTAGTTAGGTATTAAAAGTTATATAATTTAGCTAGTATTTTTTTTTTAAAAATAAGAGTTTACTAAAAAAAATTAAAATATAAATTGATAACACTTTTTACCTAAGTGGTGCGGGCGAAAAACTTCAAGGGGTGCGGTCGAAAAATTTCAAGGGGTGCGGACGAAAAATTCCAAGGGGTGCGGACGTGATTTTTGACGGAACTTAGCACTAAATATTTTTTTCACCGGGGGTGCGCCTGCCCACCTTAGGCTGACCTTGGGTCCGCCCCTGCAACCCACCCGTTTTGCTATCTATGGAGATGAGATGTGCTCTTTCAAGTGAGGTGCATAATAAACTTGTAAATATGATTGTATTGATAATTGTTGTGTAATTAGGGTTACAATGATGTGTGATTATATAAAGCACAATATTACATAACTTACCCTATATTATCACTAAATAAAATATTATTTGGTCTAATTTCCCCTCTTTAATTTAGCAAAATTCTTGTCACTCACTAATTTACTGTTCAATTTACCACTAATTTGATTGGTCAACACAATCACTCCACCATAAACCTCCATCTCTTTCTCTCTCCAAGCTGATTCCCCATCTTTCTCTCTCTCTTTCTGATCCCAGCTTAGGAAAAAAACCTCTTTCTGACCCTTGGTTAGAAAAAAAAAAATAGTAGAATGATTTGATTGAATTACACATTGGCGGTGTCGCGATCTAGACCAGATACGTCGTCGGCTATGGTGGTGGAGCTACTCGCGGTGGAAGAATCCGGGTTCCCACCCAAGTCGATGTACTAAGTGTGGTCCGCTACATCTATGTTGCGGTGGTCGTCAAGAGTGGTCCACATTCAATCCTCAATTCTTTATAAATCTCGCTAGATCTTGAACAGAGCCCATCAAGCCATCATCTTCATTCCCACGACTGGGTTTTTTTCGAGAAAGAAAGAAAACGAGAGGGTTTTTAGAGTCTTTGACGGTGTTATGTTGGTGGTTGTTAGGTGGTGGTTGTTATGTTGTGGTGGCGGTGTGGTGGTCTTGCAGCAAAAGAGAGAGAGAGATGTATGTGAGAGGTGGAAATGGTTTTAGGGGCTGTTTGGCTAAGCTTATTGGAATGACTTATTTACTTATTTGAAAAACAAATAAGTCATAATGGAATGACTTATTTACTTATTCCTCTCACATAATAAGCTAACCCAAACACCTTTTAACTTTTCAAAAAGTAAATAAGTAAATAAGTCACTAAAATAAGCTTAGCCAAACAGCCCCTTAAGTTTGAAAAACCAGCACATGGTTTTACTAGGAAATAGAAATACTATTTAAGTATGTGAATTTTAAATATGTCAGGTCACGAAATTATTTAAAGAGGAAATAATTTTGAATTTTAATAAACTTTAAATTCTGGAAAGGAATTATTGTATATAACTATAAGATTTGAAGCTGGTAATTTTTTTAATTAATTTAAATATGTGAGCTTAATTGTTATTTACAAAACTAATTTACGTTTTAAAATATGTAATAGCATATATTAATTCAAAATTATTAGTAAGGCTTCTTTACCCAAAAAAAAAATTATTAGTAAGGCTTGCTACTTTAAAGGAAATGAAAATATATTATTAATTTGGTGTATTTTCATCAATCACTTATTCCGTATAATCATTTTATTGTATATGTATTTTCAAAAAAAATATTTATAAGACTATTAATAATTTGAATAATTACTAATTCATGTTTGATGTATAATTAATACATTCTTTAGTTTTGGTTTTACTGCAAGTAGTCATCCATGCATTTATATATATAAAATCTTAAGAACTTTAAATATTAACCGTTCAATAACCCAACCATGAACTCTGTTTTAAATACGTTTAAATTGTCAATAAAAAACCTAACCAAGAAATCGGATAATGAAAACAAACAATATGAGAGAGTAGAGTCCAAACATGTGAGACCAATCCAAATGAATGAACTTCTTTTAATGGTTTTATACCTGGTGTTTTTATCGTTTCGACTTTATTGTTCTTTTTTTACGAGAATGTTTTACATTGTTGTATAAGTTTTGTTGTTCAACGTTTTCTACGTCTATTTTTCGTTTGGATTAATTGTTCCGCCGCATCGCGCGGGTGATAACAACTAGTATACATTAATTACAACTGTTGGTTTCTTGAAATAACACATGAGATCATAAATGCACGTCCATAAGTGATGAAACACTGGTTAACATCTAGGGTGAAACTAGCCGGTTCGTCTCTTTTGTGGGGTTCAATCTCCTTCGTTACTTGCCAAACGACCGATCCTGCAAAACAGCAACACCGTTAGCTCGTTAAGAGGGGAACATGGGGGGTTTCCCTCTTAACCGGGCTCCGGGGTGAGAATAAGTACTGTTCTGAGGAGATAAAACAGTGTGTGTTAAGAGTGAGAGAGCAGAGAATAGAATGAATCAACCTGGATGGTGAAGGGTCCTATTTATAGCCGGAGGGTGAGAGAGGGAGGAGCGACCTTGCCAGCTGCTGTGGGGCGCCAGCTGTCCGACCAAGGGGAATATCCTCTTGGTCTCCTCTGCCGTGGTCAGGATAGTGGTACACGTGGCGCGCCCATATTTGTGCATGCTGGAAACATCGTACCGCTGTTGTCGGTCTGCTCCTTGATTTGCTACAGGTCTACATGGCGCACGATGGGTGGTGACGCGTATTGTCCTTTATGTCGGAAGGAGCATCTTTGGTGCCACCTTGACGTATTCCAGAAGCTTCTAGAAGCTTCTGGATTCGCTTGCTGACGTAGACGCCATGTAGGATGGAAAAGTGGTGTGGTCCTTGCCATGTATGCAAGGAATTGGGACCATACCTCTTCAAGTCCCCCCAGTCCAGTGTGCCTTCTAGTTGAGTTGATCGTCTAGGAGGGATTCTGGACTTATAAGGGTAGTGGTTGTTGGTGTTCTTGGAATGCCTGTTGTCATTTTGCACGGTTTATCATGCTAGTACCACGGCGTGTGGTGTGTTGTTAACTTTATAAAGTTGAGCCAACTGGACGCATGGCGCATGGTGTGTTGGTAACTTTGTAAAGTTGAGCCAAGTGGACGCACGGCGTATGGCGTATTTGCAACTTTATAAAGTTGAGCCAACTGGACGCACGACGCATGGCGTATTTGCAACTTTGTAAAGTTGAGCCAACTGGACGCACGACGCATGGTGTGTTGGTAACTTTATAAAGTTGAGCCAACTGGACGCACGACGCATGGTGTGTTGGTAACTTTGTAAGGTTGAGCCAACTGGACGCACGGCGCATGGCATGTTGGTGTTTCCTTCTGGAGGAAGTTTCTCGCCTTGGGACAAAGACGCTAATGTGACTGTCTGATATCGCTGTCTTATCGGAGGTGAACAGTCGCCTTTTTAGTGGTGTCAGTTACTTTCCATCCTTTGTGTCAGAGATGTGCCGTCCACGCTCCTGGAAAAAGAGGTGGCGGTTTCTCTCTCTGCTGACGTGTCTCTTCCCCACTGGATGACCTTCTGAATTCCTGACAGCCCACTACCCATCGCATTAAATACGATGGGTATAAATACACGGCGGTTTCCTTCATTTTTTCCACTTTTCAAAATTTGAACTCTTGTTTTCTCTCCTATTTCCTTATCTTTCTTCCCCTTTCCACTTGTGTTTGTTCATACTATTGTTCTCATCGTCTTTCAATATGTCTGGAGTGAATCCTTCGTCAAAGAAGAAAAGGAACAAGGGTAAGAATCCACCAGGCCCTAATCAAGCGACGATAGGGTGGAAGGAGGAGGAATTTCATAACTTGGTGAGGGAGATGGGTTTCCTTCCCGAGTGGGGTGCTCAGTTCCCAACTCCGGGTTCTACTGCCATGGACGCACCCCCTAGTTACATAACGTTGTACGCTGCTTTTTTCTGGGAGGGCAACTTTAGACTTCCGATGACCAGGTTTACCGCTGAGGTGTTGAGGAACTATGGGCTCCATATTTCTCAGATTAATGCGATTGGGCTTCCCCGTATTACCCATTTTGAATTTATCTGCAGGGCTAATCGTGTTGATCCGACTTTTGAAATGTTTAATGTGTTTTACACCGTGACTTATACCAGCGGTTTCTATTCTTTTAACGCCCGGACTGGTGGTGTTATCCCCTGTTGTTCTACTCCCTTAAAAAGCCTGCATGAGTGGAAACAGAGGTTTTTCTATATCCGCCGTGGTGTTATCCCAGTGGATATGCATTATCGAGCAGGGAGTGAGGGGATCCCCAAGGTTGACGTGGTTGCAGGTGTTTCTGAACAAGCATGGTACAAGAAGTTGACTCATAAAGCCACTCCTATTCTTGAGCTTGAGGAGATGGCGTTGGTGGGTGCTGGTATGAGTTTGTTGTGGGTCCCGAAACATCCCTTGGGTGTCCTAGTGTACGGTTATCAAGGCAAACGTATGTGTCGTTTCCACAACTTTTTGTCTCTTTCTTTTTTTGTTTTTTTATACATTGTTCCTCATCTCCTTGTTTTCCGCAGTAGGTTACAGCTTGTTGAATGTTTTGGATACGAAGGCCGGTGGTGCCATGATTGAGGCGATTCAGGAGGCTGGGAAACAACCCTGGTTGGATCAGATTCTCCCCCGTTTCTTGCATCCTTTGAATGAGAGTTTTGCTGCTTACGCCAACGTCGCTCTAGGTGAAGATGATGAAGCTGATGTTGATGATGCTGTTGATCCTACTCGAGAGGAAGTTATTGTTCTCTCAAGTGAAGGGTCAGATAGATCTCATGAAGGGCTAACTTCTCGTTCCCCGCGTGCAGGTCCGGTGCAGGGGGTTGCACATGAGCCTGTGAACGAACCTGTTGATGATGATGTGGAGATTCCGGTTGAGACTGCTGATCAGTTGGAAACAAGGAAGAAAACAAAAGCTGGCAAGCCAGGGAGAAAAGAGAAGAAGGCTGAGGAACATGCCACTGAGACTCCTCGTAAGCGACCTTCTACTCTTCCTGTCCTAGATTACGTTGTAGTTTCTGATGCATTGTCCGGTTTAGGGACCGGAGAGAAACACCATGGGTCTGATCCTGAAGATCGCGCTACTTTGACAGAGATGATGCAAAAGAAGGCTCTTGAAGATAAAAAGCGGAAGCTTGATGAGCAGGCCGCTGCTATGCTCGCTGCCAAAAAGGCTAAACTTCAGAAGGAAGCCCCTCCTGCTCCCTCGGAATCGGATGTTGACATGTGTGTGTTTACTGAGAGGCGTGGGAATTTGTTGGAGAAAATATTTGAGGCTTCTGGTACTCGTTTTATTAGTTTTCCCATTTGTCTTTTCTGGTTGCGTATTTTCCTTCCTTTCCTCTAAATGTCTTGCTCGTTTTGGAGCAGGTGCTAAGCCAGCCAAGACTTCACACAAAATTGACATTTCGAAAATCACTCCTCCTGCTTCTCCGCCCTCGAGGACGTTTGGGTTGTCTCCTCCTCGTGATGATCTGGGTAAGAAGAGGAAGCAAGATGGTGTAAATGTTGAACACGTTGGGGAAGGTGGTGGTGATACCAGTGGCGCTGGTGGTGTTGATCGTGGTAAGGGTATTCAAATCGGGGTGGAGTCAAGTGAGACTACTCCCCATCAAACCATATATACCAAGCGTCCACCAGGTGGTGGTGGTGGTGCAACTTCTGGAGTGGTTCGGAGTCCCGATTTTGAGCATGTTCAAGGTGGATATTGGGATACTCAAAACCCAGCGTGTGATGATTTGCCACATGCTCCTCGCTGGAATCTGACCCAAGGCTCCCAGATGAATCAGCTTGAAAACTGCCATGAGTTCTTCTCTTTGTCTCTCCCCCCCAGCTGAGAGGCTATTTCAGAAGAGGCGCCGCCGGTTAGAACTATTAGATGATCACGTTGGTGCCGGGGTTAACTTTTTGTGTACCTCTCAGGAGATTGTTCGTGAATGGAAGTTGATGGGGGAGGACACACTTGAGTTTGAAAATGAGAAGAAGTTGTTTGCGGAAGAAAGAGAAAAGTTTAATTCAGAGAAGAAAGGTTTGTTGTGGAGAGTTTCTGATGCGGAGCAGAAACTTGCCCAAGAGAAACATGTCAATACTGACAAACAGAAAAATTGGGAGGCTGCATGTGAACGTACTAATGCGGAAATGCAGACACAGCGTGATGCTATTGTCAGGTTATCTGGTGAGAAGAAGAAAATTAGCGAGGAAGCTGAGCAAGTGCGTGTCGCGTATGAGAAAAGGGAAGCAGAGTATGTGGAGCGTATAGCTGCGTTGGAAGAATTTGTTGAGAAAAAGATTGCTGAGTGCAAGGCCTCTGAACTCCTTACTGCAGAGATATCCGCTGATTCCAAGTGGTTGTTATCGCGTGATGTGCCTCTGGTAACTTCCTTTGTTTATGGTTGCTTTCGATTTACGGTAATTATTCTACTTACATTGCCGTGTCTTTTCCGTAGATCGCTGATCGTATAGTGAAATCCCATGAGCTCGCCAACTACATGTTTGAGTTGGGACAAGCAGGGTACAATAGCGGGCGGAAAGATGGTTACAGTTAAGGTAGAGCTGCGGCTGCCAACAATGAGAAGGACTATCACTTCGAGTTTTATAAGTCAGATTGTGGTGCTGCTTATGCCGCAAAATGACAAGAGTTCGCATCTTTAGAGTTTGGTGTTGTTAAGGCTGCTCAGAAATTGGCTCGGAAACCTGATGGTGTTGCCTTACTGAAAAAGGCCCTTGGAGATGAAGACCGCGCAACTGGGGGTTTTGGTCTTAGCCATCCAGAGTGAAGGAATCCGGCTTGCATGCCATGTATGGGCCTTGATGGCCTTGTAATCGTCTTTGACAATTTCCTGAACAATTTACTTTATGTTTCCGTGGACAATTTACTTATAACTGTCGTACTTGTGCCAAGTTTTGCTATTGTTGGCATGTTTAATGCTAAATATGCATGTTTGTTTCTTGTGAATTTTGTTTATCGTTACAATATGTGCATGTTTAATTACTTTGATTCAGGTATCACGAATGAATGATGGCGCTAACAGGTTGTGTTGTGTTAGCTACAACATTTATTATGTCGTTTATTATGCACAGGTTTGTTCGTGAATACAAAGTGACCGAGTTACAGGTTATTGTGTGCACCCGGCTGTGTTCAACCTTGGGGGTTTTTACAATGTTTGTTTACCATGTGTTCGATGCTTTCGTGTTTATGTGGGCACGAAGTACTTATTTGGCGTTTTATAGGCTTTCGTTGTGTTTTTGACCCGGCTGTGCACTTGTTTGTGACAGGCCTTGGAGGTCTACAACGTTTCCTAAGGTCGAGCCATTGATGTTTTCGTGTATGCCCAAAGTAATATATGCAGTTGTGACAGGAAATTCGCATGAAAGTGAATAGCCAAACACTTCTTGTATTAACGTTAACTGTGTTGGCGCGTAGCCGTTACAATTACATAGGAAAACTTCGGCTCTTTACATGTAGCACCTTCTTAACTGTTGGGCGTTCCAGGTTCGTGGAACTTCTTTGTCATCCAGGGTGCGTAACTTTTATGCCCCTTTTCCGAGTACTTCCTCTACAACATAAGGCCCTTCCCACTTGGGAGCTAGCTTTCCAGGTTTTTCGGCGTTAGACGCCTCGTTGTCCCTCAGGACGTAATCTCCCGGGTTGAAGGTGCAGATCCTGACTTTGGAGTTATAATACTTTTCAAGCTTTGTTTTGTACTTCGCTTCATTGATTGCTGCCATCTCTCTCCTTTCTTCTAGGAGGTCAAGGTCTAACCTCCTTTCTTCTTCGTTGTTGATCATGTTCATGGAGAGCATTCTTGGTCATGGCAGCCCGATCTCTGCTGGTATCACGGCCTCGGACCCATAGACTAAGCTGAATGGTGTTTCTCCGTTGCTTGTTTTGAGCATCGTTCTATGGGCCCACAAGATGCTGGGCAATTCGTCGACCCAGCCTCTTCTTTGCTCTCCCAGTCTTGCTTTGATGCCGTCTACGATGCTTTTGTTTACGGCTTCTACTTGACCATTCCCCTGCGGATGCGCAACCGAGGAGAAGGTGTGTTCTATGTGTAGTTCTTTGAACCATCGCTGAAGGTCTTCTGCAGCAAAATTTGTATCATTATCGGTGATAATTCTCAGAGGTAGCCCGAATCTGCAGATTATTTGTTCCCAGATGAAACGCCGCACTACGGTAGAAGTGGTTGACGCCAATGCCTTCGCCTCTACCCATTTTGTGATGTAGTCAACCGCTACTATAATAAATTTCACTGCACCCGGGGCTTCAGGGAAGGGGAAAACCATATCTATGCCCCATTGTTGAAACGACCATGCCGTTGTTACGGGGACTAATTCGTTTTTGGGGCGCATCGTCTTGGGAGTGTGTCTCTGGCAGCCGTTGCATTTTCTCAGAACCTTCACTGCGTCTAGATGCATTCCGGGCCAGTAGTACCCGACATTCATCACTTTAGCCACCACCATTCGTGGTCCTGCATGAATGCCGCAGATGCCTTCGTGCACCTCTCTGATTAAATAGTTCGCGTCTTCTGGATCGACGCATCTCAACAATGGCCCGAGGTATGATTTTCGGTACAGGATTCCATCGACCATCTGGTAGTGCTCGGCTTTGTATTGAATCTTCCTTGCCTCAGCCTTGCTTCCTGGTAGTATCCCGGACTGAAGATACATGATTATGGGGGTCATCCAGGACGTCGTTCCCAACTGAATGACATTCACTTGCCTCAACGGTACTGATGGGTTGCTGGGGACTTCGATGCGCACATCCTTGGCCAAGTGCTGGAAACTTGTAGATGCTAGCTTACTGAGTGCGTCGGCTGGTTTATTCTCACTTCGGTTAATGTGGTGTACTCTGTAAGAGTTGAAGTTCTGCAGCAATGCTTTCTCTTGGTCTAGGTACAACGCCATTATATCTCATTTGGCGTCATATTGGTTGTTAATCTGCCCAGCTTCTAACATGGAGTCCACATGCGCCTCTATGTGCTTGACTCCCATCTTTATCGCTAACCTCAAACCGGCAAGGAAGGCCTCGTATTCGGCTTCGTTATTCGTGCTCTTGAAGTCTAACCGGATGGCATACGTAAATTCATGTTTGTCTGGACTCACCAGTCTAAGTCCTGCGCCTGCACCGTCCTCGTTGGACGCGCCGTCTGTGTACAGTAGCCATGGTTCTTCTGAATGTTACCTTTCAGCTTTTTCCAATGCCTTGCACTCCCGATCCTTGTCATCGGGTACTTCCGTCATGAAATCCGCCAGCACTTGGCCCTTGATTGCTGGTCTAGGCCTGAAAACTACATTATGGCCTCCCAGCTCTATCGCCCATTTTGCCAATCTTCTGGAAATCTCTGGCCTTGCGAGGATGTTGCCTATGTTGTAATTTTTCAATACGTGAATGACGTGGTTGGCAAAGTACCTGCGCAGCCGCCTTGATGCATGGATTAGTGCTAGCACTAGTTTTTCCATTATTGTGTACCGGGTTTCTGGGTCTGTCAGGGTGCGAGATACATAGTAAACCGGTGTTTGGACGCCTTGGCGTTCGACGAGTAATACTGCTCCAACTGCTCTATCGGATGCTGATAGGTATAATACCAGAGGTTCTCCTTTCACTGGTGCCGTCAATGTTGGCAATCTTATAAGGCAATCTTTCATTTTGCGGAATGCGCTCCCGGCTTCCGGAGTCCACTGAAATTGACTTTTCTTCATGCAGTTGCGGAGTGTCTTGATAAACGGGAAGGATTTAGCTGCGTGATTGGCCAGGAAGCGGTTAAGTGCTGCCAACCGTCCTGCCAATTTTTGCATCTCCTTGATGGTTGATGGTGAGGGCATTCTCTCAATGGCTTGCACCTTTTCAGGGTTTACCTTAAAACCATCTTTCGTGACAATGAAACCCAAGAACTTTCCCTCCTCCATGCCGAAAGAGCATTTTGCTGGGTTTAATTTGATACTTACTCCGCGTAATGTGTCAAACGTTTTTTGGATGTTCATCAGCATCGTATTCTCTTCTTTGCTCATGATGACTAAGTCATCCATGTACACTTCGATGTATTTGCCGATAACATCGTGGAACGTTTCATTCATCAGTCTCTGATAGGTTGCGCCCGCGTTCATTAGACCGAAAGGCATCTTGGTGTAGCAGTACAACCCCGTGGGTGTGCGGAAAGCGGTTTTGTCTTCATCTTGCATGGCCATCTGTACCTGGTGGTACCCCTTGTAACAGTCAAGGAAACATTTCCATCGGAATGTTGCCAGCGAATCAATTTTTTCATCGATATCTGGTAAGGCGTAACAGTCGCGTGGGCATGCCTTGTTTAGATCGTTGTAATCTACGCACATTCTCCAACTACCGTTCTGTTTCTTTACCATTACAGGGCTCGACACCCAAGTTTGGTATCGGACTTCTCTGATAATGCCCGCATTCAACAGCTCCGTGACTTGTTCCCTCATAGCGTCGTGCTTTATGTCTCCTAAGTGACGTTTGCCGTGTACCACAGGTTTGGCGTCCTCTGAGACGTTAAGTTTGTGCTCTGCTATGTGCCGTGGAACACCGGTCATGTCCGCCGGTGTCCAGGCGAGCACATCCATGTTTTCAAATAATAGCTTTTTTAGCGCCGCGCGCGTGAGACCAGACATTGCGGGGCCCAAGGTGATTGGTTGTTCTGGGTATTTACTGTTTAACACCCATTTTTCAGCCTCTGCGCGTGGTGCAGATTTGCTTGCCTTTGCTGGCCTGATTTCGTCTGTTGCCAAGACTTCCTTGCTTGCATAGATCAACGCTACTCCTGTTTCTGTTGGGAATCCCACGGCTGAGTGCGGCCCGGAGCAAATCATACTGAAGTCTCCTTGGGATTCTCTTCCCAACAGGACGTCATGCCTTGAATGCGCTGGTAGTACCATGAACGTAACCTCCTCCGTTCTTGAGTTTCTTCCGTCCGAGAGTAGCACTGGGAACGATATCTTGTCTAGAGGAAAAACGGCTTCATTGCAGAAACCGGTCAGCGGGTAATCCACCGGTTCCAAGCGCGCTTTGTCCTCTTGGTCGAATTGGTTAAAACATTGCTCGTAGATGATATCGGCAGTGCTCCCTGGATCGATGAAAATGTAATCGGTTTGGTAGTGACCGATTACTCCGGATATAACTATGGGTCTTCTTTCTCTTGGACCTCCTCTTACAACCGGGAAAACAACTTGTCTTTCGCGCCATGAGTCATCTTGCATGCGCTTGTTATAATTTTTCTTTGGCTTTCGTGGACCCCCTTGAACCATGTGGGTTTCTAATTTCCGGAGTTTTTTGTTTTCTGGCCCTTCTTCTCTTCTTTGAATCTGGCGGTAGTCCCGCTTTCCACCTTTTATCAAATGAGTTAGCTTTTCGTCTCTTAAGGCCCTTTCGATCTCCTTCTTAAGGCTGAAGCAGTCATCGGTTAAGTAGCCTGTGTCTTTATGAAACTCACAGAAAAGATTCGGGTCTTGGCCCCTCTTGTTTCGCATTTGTAGCGGTGGCTTGAACTGGTGGTTCTCAGTTGTCAAGACTTCTGAAGGAGTTTTTGTTAGGGGTGTCCACTGTTTGTCTCTGTTTTCACGTTTTACTTCTTTTCGGTGGGCTATCTGATTGATTGTATGACGGGTGTCATCTCTTGCGGGGCTTCTTTCTCTGTGACCGGACGCTTTCCATGGTTGGCTTCTGCCTTTCTTGTTATGCCGGTCATTATGGTTGTATCCGCGCTGACGGTTGTCGTCACCGGTCAACTGTCTGTCAGACTGCGCAATGGTTTTTGCTGCCTGTATGAAGGTGTCCCAGTCTTTGGGGCCTCCATCTCTTCCCTTCACTCGCTTGATCAAGTCGTCACACTTGACTGCCCTCATAAAATGTGCGCGCATCATTTTTTCGCCCACGTCGCCGATCTCCAAACATTCTTTATTATACCTCGTAATGAAATCTTCCACGCTTTCGTGGTCCCTTCTCCATATATTCAGACAGTCTGCCGGATCTCTAGTATGCCTGCGCTGTTGAGAAAAGTGCGCAAGGAACTTGTCTCGAAAATCGATCCATGACTTGATTCTCCCTGCTGGTAGGCTGTCAAACCAAACGCGTGCTGCGCCGACGAAAGTTTGAGTGAAGAGATGACACCACGTTGGTAAATTCCATCCGCCTGTTGCTCCAACACCGTTAAAAACTTGGAGGTGATCATCTGGGTCTGTCAAGCCATTGTATTTGCCCACGTTGTGTGGTAGTTTCGTTTTGTCGATAGCGGCTGTGGCAATCTCTTTGATGAATTTTGAATTTTCAGCCATGTCGTCTGGACGATAGCTCAAGGTGTAATCATGTTTTGCTTTTGGGTTATAACCTGCGCGTTTGTGAGGTTTGTACGCTTCGTGTTCTGGCGGCAGCCTGCTGAACACTGTGCTTTCTTTGTATGTCTCGTCTTCTTCTTCTTCATAGTTATCAAGCTCGTCGTTTATGTTGCGCGAACCTAAACGACTTTGTATTGGCTTCCTTGGTGGGTGAGAATACTGAACATAATTGCTTTCTGTTTCACCGTAAGTATCGCGCGTGTCGTGCGCGCTCGGCCTTCTGATGTTTGGTGCAGGTACTGATTCAGTGCTTAAGTTGAATGCATTAGCCTGTTGAGGCATGTGAGCGCTTAAAGGCCTTTGCGGTGGGGTAACAAATGTGGACTGGTTGGCTTGTGCTTGGAGCAAAGCTTGCTGCGCGCTGAGCTGTGTATAAACAAGGTTTATAGACGCCATTTGTTCGGCATACCAGGAAGCCAGAGTTTTTCCTTCGGGTAGCCCTAGTAGTGCAGAGAAGTTCAGTTGTGTTTGATCCGATGGAGCTGAGGGGCCAGCTCCATGGCTCTGTGTTTGCACTGGCGGAGGTGTTTGTTGGACTACCCCCGGCGGAGGTTGGAAAGTGGCTCCGTTTGTAGTTTGGGTGATGATCCTAGGTGGAGTTTGGAAAGTGGCACCAGTTGTAGTTTGGCTAACAACCCTGGATGCACTCCCAAAGATACTAGGAAAATCGTTGTTCATTTGCCCTTCTTGGATAATTTCGTTCCTCTGGCCCCTTTGGACGTGCGCAGTGTCCGAAACGAGCTCAAAGGAAGAAACGTCTCCATCCACTTGGTCGGAAGGGTTTATTTCAGCCATTTGGAAGAGTGTTTTAAACGGAAAGGAGATGAAAAAGGTTTGCAAAAATTGCGGTGGGCGCCAATGATGAAACACTGGTTAACACCTAGGGTGAAACTAGCCGGTTCGTCTCTTTTGTGGGGTTCAATCTCCTTCGTTACTTGCCAAACGACCGATCCTGCAAAATAGCAACACCGTTAGCTCGTTAAGAGGGGAACATGGGGGGTTTCCCTCTTAACTGGGCTCCGGTGTGAGAATAAGTACTGTTCTGAGGAGATAAAACAATGTGTGTTAAGAGTGAGAGAGTAGAGAATAGAATGAATCAACCTGGATGGTGAAGGGTCCTATTTATAGCCGGAGGGTGAGAGAGGGAGGAGCGACCTTGCCAGCTGCTGTGGGGCGCCAGCTGTCCGACCAAGGGGAATATCCTCTTGGTCTCCTCTGCCGTGGTTAGGATAGTGGTACACGTGGTGCGCCCATATTTGTCCATGCTGGAAACATCGTACCGCTGTTGTCGGTCTGCTCCTTGATTTGCTACAGGTCTACGTGGCGCACGATGGGTGGTGACGCGTATTGTCCTTTATGTCGGAAGGAGCGTCTTTGGTGCCACCTTGACGTATTCTAGAAGCTTCTGGATTCGCTTGCTGATGTAGACGCCATGTAGGATGGAAAAGTGGTGTGGTCCTTGCCATGTATGCAAGGAATTGGGACCATACCTCTTCAATAAGTGATGTTTTAATAGAAAAGGAACAAAAATAAAAGATAATACTGTCATACGTTTTTTGTTCGGTTTTGTTATGTCATTATGCTATTAAAATACTCGATAAACATCCCTAAAATTATGCTTAAAACTTAATATATTTTTGGAACTTCTATAAGTAATATTGATGCTTAGCTACTCATATTAACTAAATCTTGATGGTTTGCAAAATTGCAGGTTCATATAATCCAACTTGATCACAACCCTGTTGACCCTAAGTTCAATTCAGACTTGAGGTCTAATATACATATTATAAATGCCATATAACAAAAAAAAAAGAACTATACTTGTTTGATGATGAAGAATTCCGCGTTAGGTATGTATTTTTAACTTTCGTCTCATGTTTATGCTAAAATATTTTTATGGTTCACGTTGTATAAAGTTTATTTGCATTTAGTGTTTTAGTATGTGTCTCTTCAGTTTTGGATTGAATTTGTTTATGTGTATTGATAAATTAACAGAAACAATTATATAACGAGAGGATTGATAAATTAACGGAAACGACTATCGCGATGTAAACTATCGCCCACTATTAACTATAAAAGTTTGTTGTTTCAGGGTGATCATGTGGCCCTTACGTTTGCATTTGCTGAAATGGGGCTTAAGTTGCGGCGCCTTTAGGTGCGAGAACAAGCTATCAAGGAGTCTTCTATATGTATGAAACGTGTGGCTTGTAGAGGGTTACTTGCTGGTACTATTGGAGCCGCAGCGAGCGTAGCCGCAAGATAATAATAACAAATAACATCATCCTGTCCGGTTCTACGTAGAAGAATGAAACATCATTAAAACAATACCCATTCCGAGATGAACGACTGAAAACGAGCGTGAAGGGGTAAGGTCCCAAAAACCTCGTCTTGAATACTTGGGACCATACCACAACCTCATCTTTAACCCTCTTTAGACCTTGCACGGTCGCGCACTAGTCCTACAAAGAGAGCTTAGAAGAAAGACAGCAAGCAACACCTGCGCGCCAAAAGGGAACTAATGTATCCTTGCGCCTCTCTCCATAACAGAGGGATAAAAATTCCAGCAAGCGCTCCCGCTTAAATAATACCCAGACTTAGAAACTATTTACTTCACTGATACCACACGATAAGGAGTCACACTGGATTATGGCAGTAATCTTCTAGAAGAATCAATCGTGCACCACCAGACGGTTATAACCGTCTGGCCACGTGTCATCATCCCAGGCTCCCTTGAAGTCACGGTGATGGCATGGAATTAAAGAGAAATCTCCACTTGCCCACTTTCCACGTGACAATTCCCCAGCCGTTGATCTAGATCGCGATCCGTGTGCTCTCACATCCGATTAAGAGAATTAACGAAGGGAAAAATAACCGTTTACGGAGTTGACATTTTCCGTCAACATTTCAATAACAGGTTTTCCCGCCCAAAACTTCGGCTATAAATAGAAGAGTAATTCAGGTATAAATCCCAAGTTACATTCACTTCACTTATACTTATTCTCACGCCGGAGGGTGGTCACGGAGAGAACCCCCATTCTCCCCATGGCGAGTTCAACGGTGTCTTTTTTGCAGCCATCGAGAAGAGAAGAAGATCTGTCCCCTTGAACTGAGTGAGAAGAAAGCAACCCTTTTATGCAGAACCTAACCCCCTGGTTTATCTGATTCCGGTCATTTAACCAGTGTTTCTTCATTGGCGCCCACCAATTTCTTTGTTTCATCCGTTTTTTCTCGTTTCGATTCACCTTGTCATTTCCATTTTCTAAATGGAGGAAACTTCGACTCATCGTCAAACCGGCCCTCGACCAAACTTCGTTAATAATACCCAAGTCGAAGGGATCTTAGAAGAAGCGTCGGATGACAATGAGGTGCAGTACACCAATAATCATCCGAACGACCCTCTGACTCCAGGGGTACAACCTGAAATACCTGTGAACTCAATTTTACCCCCAGGAGAAACCCCAATATCCTGGTACGTCAGATCCCAGGGAGCATTGAATGCAGTATACACACAGCTCTGTGCACAAACTGCCCATCAATCACGAAAAACTATGTCCCGTACTTGAGCTCCATCAGTACCTCATGTTTCTCAGCATGACGGACCATCACAGGTTCAGGTAGAAGATACAGAGGTGTACTCTAGATCTCCCGCAAGATACAAGTATACCCAATCTGAAAATCAAAAAAGAGAATACCATAATGAGTCCCACTCTCATAGGAGGCCATCAGTGCACTCCAGGTTGGGCCCGTCACAGGACACCCACACCAGGGAGTATGACAGAACGTATCATGAAGGAGAAAGTGCAAGTGTGTTTAGTCGGTTACTACTAAATTACAACAAGTGTAAACCCCGTGCGATTTACAATCCGGAAGCTGAACATGATTATAATCTGATATATCGCCCAGGAGAAGCCGCAGAAAATTCTAAATTCATCAGTGAAATTGCTCTGGCTCCACTAGAGAAGGCAAAGCTCCCATCCAACGTAGGCAAGTTTAACGGTGATGTGTGCAAAATGCAACATATAAATTTCATCAAATATGGCATAAAACTAACCCTTTTTTAGTACTAATGTTGGAAAAAGTGTATTTTTGTCTTTCTTTTGTATTTTCAGGATTAAATGAGCTCAAATTAACAAAAGAAGCAAAAAGGCAGCTAAATCTAACATAATTACAAGAAAAGGAACAAACGTGGCATGCCTGACCCCCCGACAGCATCTTCCCAAGCGAAATCAAGAGGACAGAAGGCTGAACATGCCCCGTGCTCAGTGAACACGGGGGCGTGCCCAAGTGTCAGCATAAAAGACAAAGCTATAGAAGCTTCTATCACCCACCACGGGGCCGTGCTCAGCGGACACGGGGCCATGGTCAACTCTAAGATATGCAGATCTGGGGAAATCTTGATAGTACAGATATGCTTTTGCACACGGGGGCGTGGTCAACTAATGCATACAAACTTCAATTAATGAAGAAAGAGAAGGAGGATGGACATGGGGCCGTGCCCGAGCTACTGTTCAGGCTATAAATAGGGGTGCTTGGCTCATTTGCAAACCATCCCTTGGCACACCACATCTCTCACACTTCACCCACCACCCACCACCATCACAACACCATCATCCACCACCATCATCCATTGTCCATCATAGAGTGTGTGAGTCGTCTCGGGATCCAAGATTGATCGTAAGAGTTCTTGACAATCAAAGGCCATGTTTGCCTAAGTCTCTTACATCACTTGGTGAAGACAAGTGTCTAGTGTAATACTTTTTATTTTTAATCTTTTCGCACTTTTTACTTGGTTATGTATTAATGACTTTAATAACTTGTTTCTTATGTTGAAAGTGGTTCTTCCTTATCGTTTGTCCGTGGTGTCTTGGCATTATTTTACTGGCTATATAAAATAAAAGATTTTCACCATTCATATCTCCACGGTCTATATGGAGGTATGTTGGCTACCTGGTCGGGGCTTAAGGGAATGGTTTGGTAAGAGTCTTGCCTTATTCAGTGTATAGATCCTGCAAGGACCTGGGTCAAATTTAGTAGGACCTCCTTCAATACCCACCGGTATTGGATGGCGGGGGTCCAAACTCTTTGACCCCCTCATATGTAAGCTACTATTAATACTTTAACCCGGCTACTTAGGACTGTATCCCTGCTGACTCAGACTACTTAGCCGAGGGTAACGTCACCTTCAAAAGAGGGGCCTACCATAATATGCATTAATAACTTAATTAATTATCTTTCAATAATCTGACCCTTTAGGATTGTATCCTTGCTGACTCAAACTACTCGGTTGAGGGTAATGTCACCTTCAAAAGAGGGGCCTACTACAATAACTAAGATAATCTCTTAAAAAGTGCAAAAGTGCGGAAATAATCAAAGGTTACACTAAACACGAGTCGGAGCCAAGTGATTCATCTTGTCTATCTGGTTTTATTTTATTTTATTTTTCAGCATTTTAGTTAGTTTTTATTTTTCTAGTTTAAAACATTTTTCTAAACTTTTGATTTGATTAGACGTTGAGGATAAACCGGTACTAAAAGCTCTTGTGTCCTTGGACGACCTCGGTATCTTGCCAACACTATACTACGCTCACGATGGGTGCACTTGCCCATATGTGTGTTTGGTGTTAGTAAAATATCGTGTTTTATAAATTTAAAACTTGACTAACGTGTAAAAAGGGCTTAAAATATAGTTAAACTTATATACACACTCGCACATATCAAGTTTTTGGCGTCGCTGCCGGGGACATAAGGATTTTAAGAAAGTTAGGAATCAACAGCCTAATCGTTTTTTCTAATTTTTCTGTTTTTTTAGGATTTTTCTTAATTTTCAGCTTCTGCAGAACTCAGCACGGGCTGTGCCCGCTGAACACACCCCGTGCCTAATCATTGGAACTGGCAATCCTGTTTTAAGTCAGACAGTAAGCTGAACACGGGCCGTGCCCACTCAACACGCCCCGTGCCCAAGTTTCAATTACTGAAAACAGAACCGTAAGATCCCGACGGTTGGTAATTTTTGACACAAACATGAGTGATACTGATATTTTTCACTTTCGGCACTCTTATGGTACGTGGTGTCAAATATGTGGTGGTTCCCATAAAGAATTAGAATGTTATTTTCTAAATTATAAGCCCCACTATATAGACCCATCGTTTTCCTGTAGCCTTAAGAGGGGCGAAAGTAAAAATAATCCATATCTCTCCCTCGAATGCTCTCAACCGGATCTTCTAGGAGAAATGCTTCTTAATGAACTATTTCAATTGGAAGATCTAATTCTTAATTGCTTAAAAGAACTTAGGATGGATTTCAATAATTTATTTCAAGACGATAACCAAGAAGAAGTGTTGGGATAGCATTCAAATAAAAACAACTTCGTTGTTCCCGATGTTATCTCTAACTCTAGCGAAGACTTGAGCGATAGTCGTCCCTGTGTCGATTGTGCCATGAAGGACTCCCCATCGACTTCGTTCGATGCATACATAGACCTGAGCGATTCGGCATACACCTTCTTTAACGAGAGCCCGGGAAAGGGTTGGGCTTGTCCACCTACATATAGCATAGGAATCACCCTCACCGACAACCTCTTGCGTTCTCGTCTTAATCTAGAACAATTAAGGTATCTTAGGCACTTTGGGGTTGTTCCATCCAGTAAGGAACCGCCCGATCTAGATAAAATCCTTAAAAGAGGGAAAACTCCATAAGACAGCTTCTAGACACGGGGCCGTGTCCAAGTCAACACGCCCCCGTGTCCACCTAAAGATTCCCGTCTGATTTTGTGTCAGAATACGGACAAAATGTGTCACGATTCCACCTACACACGGGGCCGTGTCCAGCGGACACGGGGCCGTGTGCAGCGTACGGTCGTTTTCTATAAATGCAGCCAAGAATCCTGTACATTTGAACCATTCCAGGGACAGAGATTTGGGGAATCTTCTCACATACCATCCTAGGTATTTTCTAAAAGAAGTTTCTCAACCACCTTCTTGTCCTTTCCTCTTTTATCCACTTTCATCTTCTTCAATTTTTCCTTCATGCTTCCTTTGAAGCTTGAAATCTCCATAATTTCAAGCTTTATTGAGATGTTTGTTAGAATTTTATCCATGGAATCTAGTTAAAAATAAGTTATACAACAATGTTTTAAGTTGTTTCTGCTTAAAAAAGTTTTAAAATCACAAAAACAAATTAAAACTCCATGATACCTCATTCCAAAAATCTGCAAACATCTGAACACGGGCCGTGTTCATTGAACACGGGGCCATGTCCGAAGTACTGATCCCATAAAGTTGAACTCTTTTCGGTGTGTTTTCTCAGAATGGCGAGCAGAACTAGCGAAACATCTTCATCGCACTCCAGAAACAACCGATAAGGGATAAGATCATCAACGGTTGAAGATTCTCTTGTAAACAACGTTTACGCCTTAAGAGAGGCCATTGATGAGATGACGGGGGTGGAAGAAGCATTGGTTGACCGTATTAATCATTTGACGGTGGGTCTAGAGGGATGTCTTCGAGAGGTCAACCTTTTGCACCAAAGGTTGAACATTCTCGCCTCTCCTCCTTTGGTACCAATTATCATCCAAAGGGCATGGAATGTGGTTCCCGAAGTCATCATACCAGCCGAATGGTACACCATACATTCGGAACCCCCTAGAGACATACTACAAGGGGTTCCGGTTAGTGTAGCTCCCCCTCCACAAGATCTTGAAGAAAATGAAGCCACCTTCTTCCTCCCTAGGGAGATAGAAGAATGGCTTTAACAGCATCTAGGGAACACCCCTTGGCTTGGAGTTCTACAAAGCTTTTGGATACCGGGAAACTATTTCCAGAATTTTGGTTCTTATTGTAAAAGTAGAGCTCCTTAGGATGATTTTGTGTATCAACTGACCTATCTGATCTAGGACCCTTAACTTTTATTTTTCTGCTTTGTTTTCAACTTTTTAGGATTATTATGTAATTCTCTATGACTTAATGAATGATGGTTTTAGCTAATTTGGTGTTTGGATGATGTTGTAATGAGTAAAACACACTCGGGGTGGTGAAGGATAACAAGGGAAACTTGAACCAGCACCCCATGCACGAAAACAGGGCCATCTGACAAAATTTTCTTCATTACAGCAAGTTCAGCACGGGCCGTGCCCGCCCAACACGGCCCCGTGCTGCACAATCTGCAGAAAGTGCCCAGTTCAGGTAATTGGACACGGGACGTGTTCACCCAACACGCCTCCATGCCCAGGCTTCTGTTTCTTTTTACCAACTTTTGTTACTGGCGATCTTAACACGGGGCCGTGCCCGGACACCACGGGGCCGTGTCCAGACGCCCAGTAGCATAAAATTTTGCTTTTTCACACATTTTTACGCATTCAATCAACCTAAAAATTTATTTTTGGGACACATTGAGGACAATGTGTAATTTAAGTGTGGGGGGATGCTAAAACCTTGAATCTTGCAAAGTCCTAATTACAAGCCTTACACAAAACTCTATTGGAACCGCTAATCACCCCAATTTTTTTTTCAAAAATTTTTCATTTTTTTACTTGTCTAGGTTTAACTTGGGAATTTCAAATTCTAAAAAGGTTATATTTTTACAAATTTACAACCGATAGCGTCGTGATAAAAAGAACCAACATAAGAAAATTATGAAACGGCATGACAAGCTTAGTTAAAATTTGATTATATATACTTGATCACATAAAAACCCATTCCCACAAAAGTGAGTTTTGAGCATTTATTGAGCATACAAATACATATCTTTAAACTAAATGCTCATTTTTCGTTTCTTGTGTGAATAGCTTGGTTCTTACGACTCTAGAACTTGCCACGACGATACATTCTCGGTCCTTACCAACTTAAACCCGAGTAAGTAAATGATGGAGGCATTAGGACTAACCCTTTTTCATTTCTACACCATTATTTTTTTTTTACCACCTACCCAAAATCCCCCTAGTTAACCCCTTTGAGCTTAAACCTTTTCATTTCTTAACCCAAACCAAACACCCTTTCACACACCAAAACCTTTTTATTTTTAACCCTTTGTTTTAGTAACAGGCTCGGTTTTTCGTATGACTTTTCAAAAAAAAAAGTGTTGAAGATGAAGCAAAAGAGAAATAAACAAACAAGTTTACCAAAAATAACTTTGTTTGAATAATAGCTTCATCAAAATAAAAATTTTCAAAAATAAAAAGTCTTACGAAAACCGACGCTTTTTACGCCTTTCGCCCTTTTCTACTAACCACTAACCCAACCACCTATCTTTAACCCAAGCCTAACCCTTCACCCCAAAAGTCCTCTTGATATTTACAAAGGTATATAGTTAAAAAGGAGGAGGATTGATTGCTTGGCAAGCCTATGGTAGGAGTAAGTTCCATGCCGCTCTCGAGTGATTCACTAAAATACATCTTCGGCCGAGTGTTGAGTGATCCCCCGTGAGGTATGTGAACTTGTATATAAATGGAATTTTAAAGAGGCATGTTATGCCCTAATAAGTAATTTATCCTATGTAATGTTTTAAATAAATCATGACGAATAGGATTGTAAATAAATAAAAATAAAACTTAATAAAGAATCTTGGAAATCCCGACACCCTATGACAAGCCCAAAAACATTCTCTTCTACCCATTCCATTTGGGAGTGTAAAGCCACATTTTAAAGAGTTTTGCTTGAGGAAAAGCAAAGATTCAAGTGTGGGGATATTTGATGTGCGCAAAATGCAACATATAAATTTCATCAAATATGGCATAAAACTAACCCTTTTTTAGTACTAACGTTGGAAAAAATGTATTTTTGTCTTCCTTTTGTATTTTCAGGATTAAATGAGCTCAAATTAACAAAAGAAGTAAAAAGGCATCTAAATCTAACATAAATACAAGAAAAGGAACAAACATGGCATGCCTGACCCCCCGACAACATCTTCCCAAGCAAAATCAAGAAGACAGAAGGCTGAACACGCCCCGTGCTCAGTGAACACGGGGGCGTGCCCAAGTGTCAGCATAAAAGACAAAGCTATAGAAGCTTCTATCACCCACCACGGGGCCGTTCTCAGCGGACACGGGGCCGTGGTCAACTCTAAGATACGCAGAATCTGGGGAAATCTTGATAGTACAGATATGCTTCTGCACACGGGGGTGTGGTCAACTAATGCAGACAAACTGCAATTAATGAAGAAAGAGAAGGAGGATGGACACAGGGCCGTGCCCAATGGACACGGGGCCGTGCCCGAGCTACGGTTCAGGTTATAAATAGGGGTGCTTGGCTCATTTGTAAACCATCCCTTGGCACACCACCTCTCTCACACTTCACCCACCACCCACCACCATCACAACCCCATCATCCACCACCATCATCCATTGTCCATCATAGAGTGTGTGAGTCGTCTCGGGATCCAAGATTGATCGTAAGAGTTCTTGACAATCAAAGGCCATGTTTGCCTAAGTCTCTTACATCACTTGGTGAAGACAAGTGTCTAGTGTAATACTTTTTATTTTTATTCTTTTCGTACTTTTTACTTGGTTATGTATTAATGACTTTAATAACTAGTTTCTTATGTTGAAGGTGATTCTTCCTTATCGTTTGTCCGTGGTGTCTTGGCATTATTTTACAGTCTATATAAAATAAAAGATTTTCACCATTCATATCTCCACGGTCTATATGGAGGTATGTTGGCTACCTGGTCGGGGGTTAAGGGAATGGTTTGGTAAGAGTCTTGCCTTGTTCAGTTTATAGATCCTGCAAGGACCTGGGTCAAATTTAGTAGGACCTCCTTCAATACCCACCGGTATTGGATGGCGGGGGTCCAAACTCTTTGACCCCCTCGTATGTAAGCTACTATTAAGACTTTAACCCGACTACTTAGGACTGTATCCCTGCTGACTCAGACTACTTAGCCGAGGGTAACGTCACCTTCAAAAGAGGGGCCTACCATAATATGCATTAATAACTTAATTAATTATCTTTCAATACTCCGACCCTTTAGGATTGTATCCTTGCTGACTCAAACTACTGGGTTGAGGGTAAGGTCACCTTCAAAAGAGGGACCTACTACAATAACTAAGATAATCTCTTAAAAAGTGCAAAAGTGAGGAAATAATCAAAGGTTACACTAAACACGAGTCATAGCCAAGTGATTCATCTTGTCTATCTGTTTTTATTTTATTTATTTTTCAGCATTTTAGTTAGTTTTTATTTTTCTAGTTTAAAACCTTTTTCTAAACTTTTGATTTGATTAGAAGTTGACGATAAACCGGTACTAAAAGCTCTTGTGTCCTTGGACGACCTCAGTATCTTGCCAACAATATACTACGCTCACGATGGGTGCACTTGCCCATATGTGTGTTTGGTGTTAGTAAATATCGTGTTTTATAAATTTAAAACTTGACTAACGTGTAAAAAGGGCTTAAAATATACTTAAACTTATATACACACTCGCACACCTCAACGGCATGACGGACCCCGATGACCATCTTCGGGTCTTCACCAGCGCATGATTGGTGGGAGGCTGGACTCTGCCGATGTGGTGTCACCTTTTTATTCAAACACTCACAGGCGCCGCAAGGCTTTGGTTTGATAACCTGCCTGTAGGAAAAATCACCTCATGGGTAGACTTGCGCGAGAAGTTCTTGGTACACTTCAGGCAGCAAAGGCGATCCATCCACGATACAGCGGACGTAATGAATATCTGGCACCGCGATGATGAAAGTTTAGAAGACTTCATTACCAGTTACAACAAAGAAGTGCTTGAAATAGGAGACGTGCACGAGCACCTGATCCGAGCCCAATTTAAATATGCCGTCAGATGTGACGACATGATAAAAGTCTTGTCTGGAACAGAGGGACTCCCAAAAAGCTGGGAAAAATTAATGGTGGCGGCTAAGGTCTATGCCCAGACGGAGAAAAATCTCAGCACCAATAGACCGCCACCACCACACAGTCGCCCAGCAGACTTAGGCCCGAGCAGCAGGAAAAAGTTTAAGAAAAGTTGGCGCGATTCAAGTTCAGGAAATTATTCATCTGAGGATGCAAGAGCTACAATCAACAAGCTCGCTGCACAAAGAGAAGCTAAACAAGATAACAGGGAGAGACAATGGACTCCTTTAACCAAAACTCCAGTAGAGGTGTTGAGTATGGAGGACTACCAGTTCAAAGCACCTCCGCCTATGAAGAACAAGTGCGGCGAAGACCCAAGTCAATACTGTGATTATCACAAAGACAACGGGCATACTACCAATAACTGTATCTCCTTGCGCACTGAAATCGAGAAAGCGCTTAAAAGAGGTGAGATCACTCACCTCTTACAAAATGTACGCAAAGAGATAAAACAAATCACTCGTGGCGACGAAGGCCCGAGTAAGAAAGTGAAGAATTGAGTAGCAGTTCTGTAGTCTCCTTGCAGATTGAACAAGCTCTACAGTTTATCAAATTCTCAGCAAGGACTATAGTAAGTTAAGTCCCATGTAATTATTTTAATAGACTTTGTACGGCCTCTGCGCCTTATCCATGAATAAACAACAAAGTTTCTATTATTCTTGTGTTTTTTACAAAGTGCATGCAATTCCTTTTGGTAAGCGCAAAAACATTATGGTAAATATAATACAAGTCTCATGAGCGGTCAGCGATTACATACATCATGCAAGACCTTACATTCGCACATGAGCTTTATACCACATTTATTCGCCTTACCTAATCAAAGTAATTGTACCCCTGCAAAATATTGTAGATCAACACATAACATACTACTTCTGGCGCACCAACGCGCCTTTAAAATTATTAAACTACACGGCAGTGTTTTAATAAACGTTACTTGCGCGGCAGCTCATTAACAAAAAGGGACATACATCTCAAAGAACTACAAGATAATTGTTCATACAACCACAAGAGAAAACCTACACTAAATCTTCATCTTCTCCATCTGGGAAGATTTCCTTCAGTTACGCTACATGATCTTCAGACTGCAATGCAACGTTTATAAGATCCATGACAGGAAGCTGCAAGTTGTTGAATTCTGTTTTCATAGCTGCAAGGGCGGCATCAATATTAACACCATGAGTAGCAGATCTACTAGTATCCCAATTAACCTTCAAGGCACTAACTACATGGTGCGAGCATTCCGCATATCCTTGAGCATATCCGTCATTTCACGCGGAAACCACCAAATGCGCGACCGTTTTATCTAGCTCTTCAGAATTCAGCACCGACTCAGCAACCTATAAAATCAGGAACATAAGAAAAAAAAAAGCGCAAAACATCTCCACAAGAATTACAAACAGAAAGCAACTTACACTGGCGATTCCGCGTTCTTTCAGCCATATCATGTCGCTCTTTAGAGGCTCAAGTTCAATCTCCGTCGTTGCCCGCGCCGTTTTAGAATTTTCTAGCTTTTCTTCCGTTTCAGCCAGGCGGTGGGAAGTTTCGGCTTTCTCGGTATGCGCAAGCTCCAGATCTTTCTTAATTTGTTCCTGATCAGATAGCAAAGCAATAAGTTCTTCTATCTCTTTATCCCTAAGGGCAAGGATGGCGGAGGTATGTACCTCTCATTGTTCACTTCGTTCCCTATGAGAACGCGCTTCATCTCGCGCAGCTTCAGCGTCAGCTTTTTCCTTCTTCAATTTTTCAATCTCCGCAACTTGTTTCTTCAATTTCTCAACCTCAGCCTTGAGATTGTTGATAACATTTCGAAGACCCATCTTCTTGGCGTTGTCTTTCTCACAAATCTTCTTCCAGTTCTTGCGCTCCTCGGAAAGAAGGGCAGCTTCGGCTTCCGCCTTTCTCTTCCAGCCCGCAATGGATCACTCTTCAGTTTTTCGATCAGCCTCAAATTTGGCCTGATCAGCTTCTAGTTTAGCCCTCAGCTGGGCAGCACGGGTTTCGTCTTCAGCAACTTTCTTCTTGGATGTCTTAAAGGTGGCTCACTCCTTATGCATACTATGCCACTCACGCACTATGTGGTGCGTAGTAGATGTATAAGAAGCAGCCTCCTCAAGATAAGCATGATAAGTTTGATCATGAAGACGTCCCTCTTGAAACCTAATCTCCCCGGGAGAAAAGGTCCCCTGCAACCAGTCCCGGCACACGCGCCAATCTGAAAAGGTGTCACCTTTCTTCAGATTCCAAACAGGGACATGGGTTTCAGAATCATTTTTCTCCGAATCAGTTCGATAATAGTAATCCCCCAGCGTCTCATCTGGGTGGATTGGTGAATTCTTATCCGAGAAGGAGCCTTGGTCTTCAGCAGAGACCTTCTCAATATTCTCAGGCATAAAACCAGCAGCCACAGAAGGTGAAGTTGTTACAGGGATCTCTTCAGCAGTCTTCCCTTTCTCCTAACCCTGAACAAATTAAGGAGTTTTTGGATTGCCAGCATCCATAACCTCCTGGCTGGTAACTTTCCCGGCATCCACAACAACGTCAACAGGCTTATCAGCTTCGACAGTCTCAGCCCCAGCAGTTTTCTCCGCCATCTCCAAAGTCCTAATGTTCAACGAATCAACAGAGGCGTGTGAAGGAGAGGGCGGAAGTTCTTCATTAACAACCGATGATGGTTCTCTGGGAACAGGAGAGTTCGTTTTTTCTGAAGGAACAAACATATGCATCATAAATTATTCAAGGCAAAAGAAAGAGAGCAAAAAGATAACACTTATCAGAAACAGGTTCTGAAATAAAGGCATCAAGGTTGCCTCTTCTGGTGATCTTTTTCCTCCGGATTTTCTTCTCCGGTTATCCTTCCGCTTCACCATCACCCTGTTTCCTCTTCCCCGCTCTTTTCCTCAGCAAATGCTCAGGACTTGATTCCAAATCAATGGGATCATCAGGGTTCGATGGAGAGATATCAGCAGTATCTTTTGGCTCCGGTTTCGGTCTCCTTATAACTACATGCGCAAGACCTTCCAATGAATCAGATACAACCACATAATCACACCAGGAGTCAGAGGAACGACGCATACCTTTCTTCTCCCCTTCAACATTCTTGGCTTTCGAAGGCTGAGCCTTTTCAGCATCACTCTTCTTTGGCGCCCAATGGTCGCAGGCGCACGTCTTTTCTTCTCAGGGCCTATGCCCAAGTTAGACAACTCACCTACTATGAAGCGCAAAGCATAATTTAATTCAAAAGCGCAAGAAACTGCAAGCAAATAACATCACAACAAAAAACGTATCAGCACCAGCAGCAGGTCGCGCATTCAAATCATCGTCTAGAGGAAGAGCAAAGTTCCTAAAAATACGATGATACCAAAGCTCCTCGTCAGGTTTTTTGGCAACTGTAGCCATCTTTCCACCTTCTCTCTCAAAAGCAACAACATACAACGAGACAACTGAAAGGAAAGAAAAGAAAAAACAAATTCAAAAAATAGAAGAAAAAAAAGAAAAGAGGGGCAAACCCCAAATCTTACTTCTGTCGCCTTCCATATACACCGGCTTATCTTCCCGGTTCATCCTCCAATTCAGACTCATGCCAACACCAACAAGGGCCTTCTCCGGCAAAGCAATAGACGGTACGTCCTTCAGGTCCTAGTACCAATTTTCATCAACAGGAGTTTGAATAGTATCAGCAGGGACATCCTCTTTTCCCCTGAACGACATCTTCATCGGGATAACCCATACCTTGATAAAAAAGAATTTTTGTATCCAATTATGAAACGATTTTGGGGGATGAAGTAAAACTTTCTTCGCCGAAGCCCATTGTACAAAGGAATAGAACCCTTGAGAACAATGCATCTGATAAAAATTTTGAAATCGAGGAACCGTCGGTTCAATATGCATCGTACGACACACGAATTCAAAATGTCGAACCCTAACCATTCCAATCGGGTGCATTTGGGAGATATGGAACTTGTAATAATCGAGAATATCAAGAAGGAATTTCGTCGCAGGAAATCGGAAATTACCTGCAGTAAAGAAATCCCAAAACAAAGTTATATACCCAGCCGGAGGGTCCGCTGCCGTCTGACCTTCGTCAGGATATCGGGCACCCCAATTTTCTGGAAATCTAAGATTCCGAATCAAACCATCAAATGTCGCTCTGGACCACTTCAACGGTGGAAGTTCGGCAGCCATTTCTTCAGTAGAGTCTTCGTGTTGATCTCCGGTTGACATAAGAGAGGAAAATTGCAAAATCTTTCTAAATAACTGACAAAGAAGACGAAGAAGAAAGGGGTTTTCGAAGGAGTAATGATTACCAAGAATAGGCAACTGAAAATACTTATATACTCACTGCCATAAATAGCATAGATAACTGCAAAAGCACCTTTTCCGGGATGACACAGTTATCCAAGCGTCAGAGGCAAGTAAGAGAAAACCACAAAACGCGAGCTCACGCGCGCGTGCAAGGCACGATCAGTAATATATATCTGACAGTGACAGCCTGTCACACGTCAACAGTCATTACCGTACCTTTCCACATACCCAAAGTCAAAAATTTTCAAAAATCAAAATAATAAGCAAGAGTATCTTCTCTCAGAAGATTCTCCATTTCCGCGCCAAAAACTCGACAGCAAAAAGCACCTCTCTCTCATAGTCCAGTGCTCCACTTATTTGTATAAGAGCAACACTAGACTGAGGGGAATTGAAAGGGTAAGGTCCCAAAAACCTCACCTTGAATACTTGGGACCATACCACAACCTCATCTTTAACCCTCTTTAGACCTTGCGCGGCCGCGCACTGGTCCTACAAAGAGAGCTTAGAAGAAAGACAGCAAGCAACACCTGCGCGCCAAAAGGGAACTAATGTATCCTTGCGCCTCTCTCCATAACAGAGGGATAAAAATCCCAGCAAGCGCTCCCGCTTAAATAATACCCAGACTTAGAAACTATTTACTTCATTGATACCACACGATAATGAGTCACACTGGATTATGGCAGTAATCTTCTAGAAGACTCAATCGTGCACCACCAGACGGTTATAACCATCTGGCGATGTGTCATCATCCCAGGCTCCCTTGAAGTCACGGTGATAGCATGGAATTAAAGAGAAATCTCCACTTGCCCACTTTCCACATGGCAATTCCCCAGCCGTTAAGGGAAAATCATTTGTTTCTTTTTGCCTACACACACTTAAGGTGTGAGAGAAATTCTCTCTCCTTTTTCCTTGGCCGTCACCTTCAATTTATCCCTAGATCCATTCATTTTTTTGGCTTCTAATCACTGAAATGGATGATTAAAGGGCTGGTAATCATTCTAGAATTAACTAATCGGTGTATTAATGGCGTTTGAGGCTGAATACGTGAGGTGTGGGATGGATTTAGTGGGTGGCGGCTAGGAATCTGCTTGTTCTTCTTTTATGCTTTCTTTTTCATAATGTTTCTGTCTATTTTATGGCTGATTCGGAGTGGAAGAGAGTCCAAAAGAGTGGTGGCTAGGATTGGGTCTTTTCTCTCTCTAAAAGTCCTACAACAAACCTGTTCATTATCTCTAAACCCTTCTCTTTCATAATGTTTTGGTTGTTGAATCCGTTGTATGTTTCATTTTCACGTTTTAGTGATGTTGAGTTGGATTTTATACTGAATCGGAGTGGGAGAGGGTTATGGGGTGGCGGCTTGGGTTTGTTTGATATGTCGCATCTTACTTTTTCATTTCTTAGAGGCTTTCAGTTGATTGGAACGGATTCAAGGCTGATTGGTGTAGAGATGAAGGTGTTAGAGGCGACGACCTGGATTTTTAGCATCTATGGGAGCCGGTTTTCATGGAGGCCTTGAAGGTGTGTTGCAAATAGGACAATGAAGAGTACTTCCGGTTTCAATTTGAAGTCGTGATTTCACAAATACCCAGATTTGGGTTCGATTGGATCTCATTATGAATGATGTTCGGCTTCTTCTACTTCTTGCTTCGATTTTGGTCATCGGGTGACCCTTGTTCATTGATGATATTCATCATGATCTGGTTATACGGTTGTGGATGCTGAAGATCACCCATGTTTTGGGTTCGAATCCAATGGAAGCCTTGTATCCAGCTAATATTGGTTGCGTCTGCTTCTGTTTGTTACCAGAATGGAAAACGGCCGGTCGTTTTCCGATCAAGGGTGGTCTGGGATGGCAGCAGAAGTTGGTGGCGGCTGTAGATGATGGGATGGCGGCTAGGGTTGCACGGGAAACTAGGGTTTGCAGAATTATTGAATGCTGGGCCTATTCGTTTGTTGGGCCTGTGGTTGTTGGACTCATTTTTTATTCAGTATATTGGGCCGTAAAAGACTGGGCTTGATGTCTGATCTGATTGGCGACATATGATTATCTTCGAGTGGGCTATGAAATGGGCTTCAGCGAATTGGGGTTGTATGTTTGGATTTGGTTATTTTGGAATTTTTGGACCACAAGGATCAAAGCTGGTGGATTTGCACATGTATGAATTCCTTTGTGGGTTTGATTAGTGTTTAAATTTGGTATGGAATGGGTGATTGAGTTACAAAGCTTGATTGAATTTCGTTTTTGGAAAGTTGAAGTATTTTGGAATCTTCATGATTTACGGAAATTAAGGATTATTTCTCTAATCTTATTTCAATTTTGAGGTTAGAGTTTCCAAGTATGCTGATTGTTTATTTGGAAAGTGATTCTTGATTTTTGGAATCTTCATTATTGGTTCTATTTTTGGCACGTTGATTTGGGTTAACTGCCATAATTTGGTTTGCTTGATGATGGAGTATGGGGTACATTTGTTTGTGAAATGAATGGTTTGGAATAGTATGTTCTGGGCTGAGTTTATTAGGGCTAAGCAGAATTATTGAAACTTGTAAACTGTTTGGCCGAGAATTTTGATTGGACCGAGAGTATGTTTATGGTAGCATGTTGGACGTGATATATGGATTGGAAGTTCTATTGCTATGATTTGGATTGGACTTAAAAATTGGGTTGCAAGTTCGTGGGTCATGAACCAGATTTGACTTGTACGTTTCTTGGGCCTTATTGTTTGGAAGATGCTGGGCTTGGACTTTAGTTTATAGGCTGGCTGCACTTGGGCTTGATGCTTGGAGTTTGGTTTAGTCTAGTTTGTTTAATTTTGTATGTTTAATTTTGTATGGGCTTGGGCCCTTTAGTATGTTTCTTATTTTTGTGGTTTCTTCCTCTATGGTACAAGCCCATGAGGGGGGATGCACTTCTCTTTGTAATCACTTTTGATACTATTAATAAAAGTTTGCCCGGGGGAGTTCCCTCGTTTTCCAAAAAAAAATTCCCCAGCCGTTGATCTAGATCGCGATCTGTGTGCTCTCACATCCGATTAAGAGAATTAACGGAGGAAAAAATAACCGTTTACGGAGTTAGCATTTTCCGTCAACATTTCAATAACAGGCTTTCCCTCCCAAAACTTCGGCTATAAATAGAAGAGTAATTCAGGTATAATTCCCAAGTTACATTCACTTCACTTATACTTCTTCTTCTTCAAGTACCGATACTTATTCTTACGCCGGAGGGTGGTCACGGAGAGAACCCCCATTCTCCCTGTGGCGAGTCTAACGGTGTCTGTTTTGCAGCCATCGAGAAGAGAAGAAGATCTGTCCCCTTGAACCGAGCGAGAAGAAACCAACTTTTTTATGCAGAACCTAACCCCCTGGTTTATCTGATTCCGGTCATTTAACCAGTGTTTCTTCAGAGCGCATCCACATCGATGGTTTTCAGCCATTCATCTTGGAATGAGTGCTGTTTTAATGCTGTTTGATTCTTTGATGCAAAACCGAACATGATGATGTTATCGGCCCGCAAGTAACCGTCTACAGCCACGCGTTTCATCTTTGTAAGGGGAAGATGTGTGCTTCTCTCATAGGGCATACAAGATTGGAGGCAGTCCGCCATATTTAACGTATAAAAAAACTTTATATGTTAAATATGGCGGGCTCCCGCCAATAACTTGTGTCTTGTATGCCCTATGGAGAGATGCACCATCTTCCTCCTACAAAGCAAAGAAAAATTATAAAAAAACATTATCATGAGACTAACAAAGAAACAAATCATTGTAAGTATTGTTACAAATTTAAAAGGTTTGCTTTTTTTTTTTCGATTAATGTTTATCGTTGTAATTTTCTTAGCAAATTTATAATGTTCAGGATATTGCATTTCGTATTTGTATCGATTAATGAATTATGATTAAAGAATTATGTAGTTATCGTTGATTTGATGGAAAAATTGATAAACCTGCAAGTTTAATTATATGTTTCAAACATGGAAATGCCATAAAAGTCATTGTTGCCAAAGCCAATTGCGAGTTATTTAAATTTATATGAACCAAACATCTAAGAAGTTTCGTCCATGTTAGACACTGCCAAAGCCAATTGCGAGCTATTTAAATTTAGGGTAAATTACACTTTTCGTCCTTTATGTTTGTAGCAGGTTACAATGGATGACCTTTAACTTTAATAATTACAGTCACAGTCCTTTATTTGCAAAACGTGTTACACCTTAGGTCCTTTGACCCTAACCTGTTTAAAACTTTCAGTTAAGTGAGGTCATGTACAACCCATATAAGGGCAAAACAATCATTTATTAAAAAAATGTAAAAATTCAAAAACTTATATAAAAATTACAAATCTAAACCATCATCATCTCTATTACTAGGGCTGGCAATTCTGACACGAACACGATAACACGACACGAACCTACACGAAGTTAACAGGTTTCGTGTTTGGGCTTAACAGGTTTCGTGTCTAAACAGGTCGACACGATAAGACCTGTTTAAATTTCGTGTCTAAACAGGTTAAAACCCGTTAACCTGTTAAGACCCGTTAGTGACATGCTAAGAATTTTAATTAAAAAAATATTATATATCAGGTATATTTTAATATTTCATGAGACGCGGGGGCGGGGTGGGTGGTATTCCTAATTTTGAAATTCATTTAACAATTCACCGATTCACGCTCTAATTCTGAACCCTAAAAGAAACTCTCCATTCTCCTCCAGCAGCCGTCATCGACGAACAGAACACCACAACCATCGCCGTTCGCCACTTCGCCTGGTCCGTTATGCCGTTCATCGTTCAGCATCATTCTGTTCTGATTCATCGGTTGTATTCGGTCACTATCGTTCAGCTAAATACCCTTTGGAAGACGCTTCGGAAGACACCGGCAAGCTATTGAGGTAAGTTAAATTCGGTTGTATTCGGTCACTATTGTTCTGATTCGGTCACTATTGTTCTGATTCATCGGTTGTATTCTGTTCTGATTGACTGATTCATCGGTTGTATTTGGTCAATATTGTTCTGATTCAACAGTTACTGTTGTTATGAGTTATGTTCTGATTCATCTGTTGTTATGAGTTATTATACTAAGTGTCATATGATTGAACAGATTGATTCATCTGTCGTATGTTTGCAGAAGTTATGTTCTGATTCATCTAAGTGTTATGAGTTATTAACATGGTTTTTAAAACCAAGGTTATTAAACAGAAACATACAAACAGAATTACGCTCCAGGTCTTGAGAGTTGAGGTGGTGCTTCTTGATGAATTAAGTCATATTCGTGTCTTAACAGGTCGTGTTCGGGTCTTAACAGGTCGTGTTTGTGGCTTAAACAGGTCATATGATATGTTGGCAACATTTTCGTGTCTTAACAGGTCATTACGTGTAACCTGTTTATTAACAGGTTCGTGTTCGTGTTTGGAAAATCTGACACGATAAGATTTCGTGTCGTGTTCGTGTTTACAGGTTTCGTGTTCGTGTCTTATCGTGTTCGTGTCTTAATAGATCAGGTTGACTCGATATGCCAGCCCTATCTATTACTCTCCGTTTCTCTCTCTAGTCTCCATCATCAAAATCCAGATCCTAAAGCTGGGCTTTAAAGAAAAGTCTCTCCAACTCCATCTGCTTCGACTTTACAAACGAAATGAACTCATCTTGGTGTGGAGTTAGAGTTGTGTTTCAACAGTGTTAATTTGCTGTTGTGTTCACATGATGTTCATGCCCTAAAACACAACATTCAGAACACCAAGGGGTGAGCATCTTGACAAAACCGACCCGACCCGGCAATTACCCGACCCGACCCGATGACCGAAATTCTTTGAAACATAGAACCGAAAAACACACCTGATAGAGAACTCGGGTATCGGTCCAAGTGTCCAACATGATATCGGTTACTCCGGTCTTCATCACAAACCCGAACCTGAATTACACTTGCTTAAAATCGATCTCTGTTCCTTCAATTTCATTGCAAGAATCAATTCCAAATAACTCAAATCTAAGTATCCAAAATTTCAACATCACATGTTAGTAATTATGTAAGGATTCACATTCTTCACCATAACAACTTATGACCAGGTACCGATTTTTTTCTATACTTTAGATGAAAAATGTTAAAATTAAAGTAGTGAATGTTTGATACTGTGTGATGATTCTTGTGTATACTTGTTAGTATGGGCCATGGGGTTCAAGTGAATCAAGTTCTTGATTTTCAAAATGTTCTTAATGAATGCATTCCAACTGTTCGATCAATTGTCTGTGTGATTTTTTTTTCTTTTAACAGAGACAAAAAATGTTTTTATATGTAATGGGTTTTGAGTAAACACATATGGGAGGTTATGTATTAGGGATTAAATGACTGTTTTGCCTTCACATGGGTTGCACATGACCTCACTTAACTGAAAGTTTTAACTAGGTTAGGGTCAAAGGACATAAGGTGTAACAGGTTTTGCAAATAAAAGATTGTGACTGTAATTATTAAAGTTAAAGGTCATCCATTGCAACCCGTTACAAACATAAAGGACGAAAAGTGTAATTTACCCTTAAATTTATATGAACCAAACATCTAAGAAGATTCGTCTATGTTAGACATAGAGAATCATGGTGTATTTTGTTCCCATCAAGTGAAGTAAAAAAATGATTTGAGGAAAGACTGAAACAAGAGTCCGTGTTTTAAAAAAAATGCATGTTATAAAAAAGGGTATTTTTGTAGACTGTTTCAGTTACACAATATTAAAACACTAATGTAAAGTTTAGTTACCTTAGAAAACAATAAAAATTTGAATAACTTTATTAAAACAAGGGTTATTGGATTTTATCACCCTTAACTATTGGTCATTGGCCGCTGCCACCCTCAACTATTACTTTGACGCCCGCCACCCCCAACTTAACACTTAGTATGTTCTGTCACCAGATCACTAACTTCTGATCTTGTTACTATACTTTTAGGGGTGTCCTAAGATCCCTAGAACCTTCCTAGATCCCCATGACACCCCAAAAAGTATAATAACAGGATCAAAAGTTAGTGATCAGTTAACAACTTGGTGACAAAACACACTAAGTGTTAAGTTATGGGTGACGGTCGTCAAAGTGATAGTTGGGGGTGGCAGCGGCCAATAGCCAATAGTTTGGGGTGATAAAATCCAATAACCCTTAAAATAATGAGCAAACTTGGTTACTTTTTTTTTATGGTAATTTCCTTATAAAAATCCATCCATTTAAGAAAGTTTTTAGAGGTTTCTAAAACCATTTTCCCTATATTCTCTTCTTTATTCTTTTCTTTTTCTTACTTTTCTATTAATGGAAATATATTTTTACTTATTTTGTAATTTGCTCTGATGATTGGAATGAAATAAAAATGCTAATTTATTGGATTTGTGTGTCTCTATCTGCAAGATTAGAAAGATGGTAATTCCTACTAAATAGCATTTGGGGAGAAGATATTAGTACACAAATATGTTTTCTAGTGATAAGTTTTTATTGTAATCTCTCATTTGTGATCATATGTTAAATCTCTCCTCTATAATACTTTTAATATATTATTTTGTAAACTGCAATTTCCTCAAAAGAATAATTTTAATAACAAGTATAACATTTTGAAAAAAAAGTCAATAATCTACAAATAACATATTCACTCACTGTAGCTTATATTGTAAATATTGAACTAACATTTTATATGTGTTTTTTTATGGATTTTAAACTTTGACGTACACGATCAGAAATTGTTGAAATTATTCTTCAATTATAATAATTGATTTGGATCATAATTCAAAGGGTTTTTTTAATTGCAAAAATGAATGTTTTTGGTGCAAAGATTAATTATGTTGTTAAACATAGATATAATGATTTCAAATGATCAATTACACTTCTAAGAAAATGTTTAGACCATAAAGTGAATATGGGAAGTGGGTGGAGTTATTGTAAAAAAAACCAAAAGTGTGAGAAAGGTAAGAAAGAATGATCTAAATTAATTGAAAAGGGTATAATTGTAAATGCATTAATAAATTCAAATATGATAATCCTTGATTTAAGGATTTGGAGAGAGAAAATCCTTGATTTAAGGACTTATAACCGTCCATAATTAGAACAAGTTCATGACATGGTGTTTTAAATAAATTCATAGTTCAATTAATGGTGTTTTTACAAAAAAATATAACACCATTCAGTAAACAAAATATAACACCATTCAGTACACAAAAAAACACCATTCAGTACAAGATATAACACCATTCAGTAAACAAAAAATAACACCATTCAATAAATAATATAACACCATTCAGTAAACAAAAAATAACACCATTCAGTAAACAATATAACATCATTCAGTAAACAAAAAAATAACACCATTCAGTAAACAAAAAAATAACACCATTCAGTAAACAAAATAACACCATTCAGAAAAAAATAACATCATTCAGAAAATAAAATAAACATCATTACTGAAAAGAAAAAAACACCATTAATGAAAAGAAAATAACACAATTCAGAAAAAAAACACCATTCAGTAAAGAATATAACACCTCTATATCATCTTCTCCACTTCCGGCACCACCACTGCCGCACCACCATTGCCGATCCGCACCACCACTGCCGCTGCCGCTGCCACTCGCCGCTCGACATGGATTCCGTCACACGCACACCTCCTCTCACCCCCACTATCTCGGTTCCCTCTCTCTATTCTCTGGCCACCGGCGCCGCTTTTCCGGAGGCTGCCGGCGACGGTTTCTCCAACAAAGACACCCCAACCCCTTCGTTCTCTCACCCTCGTTCTATCACTTTAAAGAAACCCGACCAGACTCCGGCCGGCGAAGTCGGTAGAGCCGGTGTGAATGATTATAACGATGTTAGATGATGATGATGAGAGAGAGATCTTTGATCGTAGATGGAGATCATCTGGAGAGAGAGAGAGATATTGTAGGGATTTTGATTTACAGTTTCTATTTTTGAATTGATATAAAGACTTTATTACCCCTAGATATTTCAATTCAGTCCAAATTAAGAAAAATATTTTACAATTGGGTCCATATTGATCTCAACCATTAGATCAAAAGATCTAATGGCTGAGATTCTTTCTTACCTTTCTCACACTTTGGGCCTTTTTTACAGGATCCTAACTCTACGGGAAGTAATCAAAATCAGTTTGGTTAATTTTATAGATTTTTGGATATATTCCGATGTGTAGAAAAAAACGTATATTCAGGGGCGGACCCAAGGTCAGCCCAAGGTGGGCGGGCGCACCCCCGGGGAAAAAAAATTTAGTGCTAAGTTCCGTCGAAAATCCCGTCCGCACCCCTTGAAATTTTTCGTCCGCACCCCTTTGGTAAAAAGTGTTATCAATTTATATTTTAAATTTTTTTTAGTAAACTCTTATTTTAAAAAAAAATACTAGCTAAATTATATAACTTTTAATACCTAACTAACTAAACCAAATACTCATACATTTACCAACTTATAATTCCTAACTAGCTAGCCCACTAAGTCTTAACCCATTAAACAAACCTAACAATATTTCAAACTATAATAAAATAATTAAAGCCCAAAACATTTAGAAATTCTCTCCCGCTCTCTCTCTCTCTCTTGCGTCCCTGCACTGCCAACGAACAACATCACCCAGCGACAACAGTCCAGCAGCCGGCGACCACCGTAATCAGCCATCATACAACCATCGTTCGACACCAAATCTAACCGAAATCCGAACATGGGTAAGTTTCTTTGTTATTTTGATGATTTTGGTTGATATTATAGGAGATAAAAGGGTAATAAAGTTGTTAAATAGGTTTGAAATTTTGTGTGTTTTGACGTTGTTTATGGTTGTTTAGATGATTTTTATGGTGATTATGTTGCTTATATATTTTTAGGGTGATTACAACTTACGTTATGATTTATAGGGCTTGAATAGTTGAAAATTAAAATAGAAACATTATGTTATGGAGCGATGAACTTATGTTATATAGAGAAAGAATTGCTTAAGAAATTAGCTTTAGATGTTGTTTTGAATAGATTTCAAAAAATGAAAACACGCAAGGCGTCGACGTTTTAATTATGTTTGTAACAAGGTTTGACATGTTTTTATTATTATATAAATTTAGTTTGATGTTCGTTTGTTTTACATGACCCGACCCGATACGAACTGATTTTTTTACTTATATACCTAGGGGCCTAAAATTTTTAAAAATGTTCCGCACCCACATAGAAAAATTCCTGGGTCTGCCACTGCATATATTATGTTTTTTTTTCTTGTAGTGTCTGATGGAAACCTTAAACTGACAATGCATAACATGTTTAGACTAATGAATAAAAGCACATACACAGCAGATACCACAATCAACATATCTGAGTAGGGTTTCAAAACATGTCTGAAAAGCAGATATCCAATTATTATGACAGACCATAAACATATATTCCAATTAGTGTTGATAAAGGACTCAAAAGTAGGCCTTGCAGATAAAGATCAAATGCTATACAAGATGTTATTCAGTTTCTTTATGATCTTTGAAACACCATTATCTGAGGCACAAGGCTCTCCAATATGTAGAATTACACAATATAATTAAATCATTGATAAATGCATAAACGAGTTTAAATGAATGCAACCTTTGATCTAACACAGATCATTGCATAATTAAACAGATTTAGAACTAATACTTTTTTTTGAATGACAAATGTTACTTACACACATTTAAAACAAATACTTTTTTTAAACTAATACTTGAACTCAACTCTTTAAATGAAAAAGAAAAGCATTGTCGTATGTCAAAATGGCGATTCCAACTTGTACTTATAATTTCATAACAGTATGGTACTATGGTGAAAGAAAACAAAATCAGTACTGTACTTGAAAAATAATTGGAATGGGTACTTGCATGCAATGATGCAAACAAATGTAAACCCCATTAAACCATGGGTAGTGGTAAGGGTGAATAATGTTCCCACCCTTGGGCGTTTTTCGTCATGTGGCAGTCCAGTCGGCAATGGGCATTATTGGGTGTTTTTCTAAAATGGGTGTAGTGGGGATGTGTGTATTATGTTAAAAAGGGGTTTAAAGAATTAAATAAAACAAAAAAGGGGTTTAGTCAAGAAATAGTGGAATACATCTGATTGGCCACCCCAAACCCATTTGAGCGTGTTTTAAACAACACTGGAGGGGGATTTCCGCAACAAAACGCCGAATCACGCGGGGCTGTGGTGGGGCGGCGGCATTATCAGGCGTGTTTGAGGGAGATCACGCCGGAATGTTTCACCACTACGGATGGTCTTAGAATGAAAGTATATATCAACTTCTCAAAACAATGAAACAGAATTTGAAGCTTTAACTAGATTAAAATATTTTCTGGCATGGGGTAAACAAATTATAACGAGAACGTGAAAAATAACATAAATAAATAACTCTGTGTTAAAACGTCTAAAAAGTATTGTATAAGTGCAATTTTTATTGTTTAACACTCTACATTAAAAAAAAAGAATATAAACATATTAGTTTGATATTTTGTTAATGTATATAACTAATTAACCACACATGTTTTTTTTACAACAAACTTACACTCTAATCAGATCTACTTCTAATTACATCAATGTCCACTACTAAAACCCATACTAGATAAGAGGGGCAACACTTTAATATACTCTTTGGTACCAATAGATTACAAGCCTTTGGTAAGTACACATGCCTACCCATATGTAAATGTGATACAAAAATAAAAGAAAACATACAAGTAAATCAGTTTCATGTTTTTATACATATAACCAATGCTGTATCTAAGAGACGATTTAAAAAAAAAAATATAAGTCACTCAAAAAAAAATAATAATAAATGATTTATAATTCTACTTTATTATAATAATTTTGTATTATGTAATGATAGTCATGGTATATGCGACGTGTGATTGTAAACGAAATATAAGGTTTACCTGAGCATGTATGGTATGAACAACCATATCGTTAACGACAGAAAAAACTAGCATTTACGACGTCAAAGCCTTCTTCATGGATCACACGAATGGTTTCACTGAACAAGGGCCGAAATTCAATCCCAGTGATGAGAATTGCTTCAAGAGATGACCCAATTACACGAACATCAATATGTGGTGTTCTTTTTTGCCCCACCATCAAACTCGAGATTTTAGCGTCTTTCTCATGATTAATTTCCAGTTCCGTCAACCGCATCATCTTATCCTTTTTGTTTTTCATTTTCTCCAGTTTTATTTGTAATTTCTTGATGTAGTTTGCAGCTTCCTGCATCTGGTCGTGATATCACATCCTGCAACATTAATAAAAGTTAAACTAATCAACATAGCGAAAATTCAACCCATCAAAAGAGTTTCAAAGCATTAAGATTTAGCCCCATAGAACTTAAAGATCATGTGATATTACCCTAAAATTTGAAGATGAACTAGGTTTAAAAGAAAGTTTACTTTTCTTTTTTTGAACGGTCAACGAATCCTCCAAATGGGCTACTGGCGAAATTCACCACATCGTGATACACTCGTCTTCTACTCGCCTAGTCTCCCATCATCAACAGGTGCCGCTAAAAACTAACGGGGAGAAGTAGGAATTGAACTTGGGTCTCTTGGAATCCCAAGTCTCTCCCTTACCACTCCACCACAAGCTCATTGGCAAAGAAAAATATCAAGATAAGTAATTTTTTCATCCAATGAGGATGAAAGGGACTCGTATATTTTCAAATTTAATTTGTTGTATGAGAAAATATCAAGATAAGTATTTTTTTGATACATTGAGAGGGAGATAAGAGAGTGGGAGAGAGAGAGTAAACCCTAGAAGATTCATGAGGCACAAGAGAATGGAGCTCGGAGTATAGGGCCTTCATGTGAGTCCTGTTTTTCTCAATGGTTCTTCTGTCAACCCTACAAGATGAACTTGGGTTGCATTCCGTCACTTCTGTCACACTTTGTCTTCACAAATGAAGGGATCTTCACCTGTTTTTATAGCTTCAGATCCATTTCTGTTCACTCTGATTGTGAAAAGTATTTACTAAGACTATCTCCAATGCTACGGACGCCTTTAAGCATCCTTAGCTGCCACGTCGTCTGCCACATCATATCCTTACAAATCCTTAAAACCTTCATTTTATCTCCAACCCTACAAATATCCTTACTCTTCCAAATTTCCACCTCATCACCTATCAACTACAAACAATATTTAAATTAAAGTTTTTTTCTTATAGTTTAGGTCCACCTTATCACCAAAAGTTTTTTTTCTTATAGTTTAGGTCCACCCTATCACCAAAACCAATACAAACACCCAATCCATAATTAAGGGCTCCATTACTAAGCGCCTCAAAGGGCACCCTTGCTCCAATGGTAAGGGCTTGCAAGGGCAAGAGTACTAAGGATGCATTGGAGATAGTCTAAAGAAAACACCTTTTGTGGGATCCACATACTTCAAAAAACACTATCCAACAAATTTATAATTGTTCTTGATACATATAACGGTGTTTTTTGTTACAGAAAATATAAATTTGAAATTATAAATATGGTTTTTTTTTTCTTTCAGTTTAATCCAAATCTACACCATGCATTGTAAATTTATAATTAAGGTTTTTTTTTTCTTTCAGTCTAACCTTAAACTAAAATGGTTTTTTCTGTTTAAATACCAGAATATGTAAAATCATTTAAATATCTAAACGTTAAAATCATATTTGAAGTTTGTCACTAGCTAAGCAAAACATACTAGGATGATCCAGTATATATATATTAGTATATCTGTATAGGTAACATGGAAACTCAATGGGAATCTTTTCATATTGAGGATACATATTTATTGGCCCAGAAGCAGAAAACAAAAATCTGGATTCGAAAAGTGTTGGATTTGGTCAAAACCTTGATCGACTCTTGTTATTAGTATGATAAAACAGGAAAATAAAGCACGCCTTAGGGCCCAGTTTCGGCAAGTGGTAAAACTCGCCAAATGGGGAAACACATATAGGGTTCACGGCCGCAAGGGGCCTCCCCACTTGCGAGTTCGGCCGAAGACAAGAGAAGGGAGAGAGATGAGGTGATGCATGACAAGTTCATCGATTCAAGGTTAGTTCTCGCGTAATTTGTATTCGTTTTATTGGATTGTTGGTCCTGAAATGATTTAATCGCGATTTCTTCATCTAAGGTTTCTTGGATTTTGGGTATTTCGCTAGAACGTGATTTTCTGGGATTCAAGTTGCACGAGTCCTTGCGATTAAAGGTAAAATTTTGTCCTAATCTTTATTTAGGATTCGATTTGGCGGGATTAGAGTTGAACCGGTTGTGTTCGGCGGTTAGGGTTTCGTATCCGGGGTCGACCACCTTACAGTGGTGGCCTACGGTGATGAGGCAGTCAGAGCCGTCCCTGAGAACTCTCAAAAAGATTTAAGCCTCGGGCGACAAAAATAATTGGGCCCAAAATTGTAGTTAAGGGGAAATAAATAAAACCTTGATGGTGGAGCCAAAACTTGAACTTGAGACCTTTACATTATCTTAAGATGGTTTTTCCACTCAACTAATAAGATTTTTTTGTTAAATAAATGGAAGCATATATTAAATATATAATTTAGTATATATATAAAAGTTTAAAAAAATCTTTCGGGCCCTTTAAAATTTTGGGCCTTGGGCATTGGCACGGGTTGGCCGGCCCTGGAGGCAGTCGATAAGAGCGATGGTGGTTGGTTAGAGTTGGTTGACGACGGGTAACAACTGAATGGGTAGAAACCGAAGGCACAAGGGGTTTAGTGGTACTGATGATGGGGTCACTTTGGTATGGTTAGTCATAGGTGGTGGAGCTGGACTCGTAAGGGGGTCTCGGCTAGGTGACCAGGTCACGTGTGGGTGGCTCGATGGTGTACCGAGCCCGAGTGAGTCCTCCAATGGGGATTTGGCTTGTGGTTCGCGTAGCGGGTCGTTTAAGGTGCATTGGTTTTAGGTAAGTTCGACGATAATGACCCATTGCATTGATACAGGTTGAGAATTCGACAATGTGGTGCGGCCAATTAGTCCTTAGCGGGTTCGAAATTTGGTTCCGTTTAGGTCTCGCTCAGCTTGGTCCAGGGAAAACTTTGGATGTAGTGGGTTAGCTTGGTCCAGGGAAAACTTTGGATGTAGTGGGTTAGCTGGTTCGAAATTTGGTTCCGTTTCGAGCACATGTCAAAGTTTTCAGTTCAGTGAATAGTTGGTCAACGGTCAGATCTGGTGCGATTCTCGGTTTGGGTTCGGGTTTGCCCAGTTCAGTTTTGGCTCGGATCTTGGTTCATTTTCGGTTCGACATAGTTCGGTTACGGTTCACTCGGCTCAAGTTCGGTTCGACAAGAAAACAGGGCGGTGACACAGTTCAGTAGCGGCTCGGGTTTCGGCTCGACGCGGTGCAAGTCGGGTCAGTTTCGGGTTTTGGTTTGGGTCGAAAGCAGTCAACGAACCCGGTTCGGGTCAGCAACAGTCAAACAAGTCAAAGATGGTCAACTGAGGACTGGTAAAGTTTAAACGTAGCGAGCTATTATTATGTTAGTTTAGATTTTAGATTTTATTTAGTTAACGTGCACCGAGCTCGAACCGATACCTTAGTGACTTGTTACGTTTGGCATTTTGATAGAAATTTTATATATTATGTTTATATTGTTGAAAATTGTTGAGTTTTGAAAAGATAATGACAACTTGAGTTGTCGGCTTATTCCAAAAAACAGAGGAAACTCTGTCCGTTTTCCGTAAAAACGAAAAATGTAAATAGTTTAACATAAAATGTAAAACGTAAAAACGTAAAACGTAAAAACGTAAAACGTAAAAAGTTTAACGTAAAACGTAAAAAGTTTAACGTAAAACGTAAAAAGTTTTACGTAAAACGTAAAAAGATTAAAAAAATTAACGTAAAACATAAATTTTTTAACGTCAAACGTAAACTTTTAACGTAAAACGTAAACTTTTTAATGTAAAAACGTAAAGTTTTTAACGTAAAACGTAATTTTTTTAACGTAAAATGTAAAAACGTAAAACGTAAACTTTTTAACGTAAAAAGTAAATTTTTTTAACGTAAAACGTAAACTTTTTAACGTAAAACGTAAATTTTTAATGTAAAACGTAAAACTTTTTTAATGTAAATTGTAAAACGTAAAAAACAGCGCGTAAAAATGGCGCGTTAAAAAAATGAGGCGTGAAAAAGTCGGCCGTAAAAGCGGTGCGTTAAAAAACGACGCGTTAAAAAGCGGCGCGTAAAAACGTAAAATGTAAAACGTAAAAAGTTTTTCGTAAAACGTAAAACGTAAAAAGTTTTTCGTAAGACGTAAGACGTAAAAAGTTTTACGTAAAACGTAAAAAGTTTTACGTAAAACGTTAAAAGTAAAAAGTTTAACGTAATACGTAAAAAGTTTAACGTAAAACGTAAAAAGTTTAACGTAAAACGTAAAAAGTTTAAAAAGTTTAACGTAAAACGTAAACTTTTTAACGTAAAACGTAAAACATAAAACGTAAACCTTTTTCTACGTATGTTGTAAAACGTAAAAAACCGTGTGATAAAACGATGCCTAAACAAGGGGCGTGAATGTGGGGCATAAAAACGCCGCGAAAAAAAACAGGACGTAAAAAACGCCGCGTTATAACGGGACGTAAAAAACGGCGCGTTAAAAAAACTGTTTTGGTCAAAAATCAGGCTAAGATAATTGTAACCAAATCTTTGTTGTGAGGAATGTTGCTTAAATCAATGAACAATGTTAAGGATAACTCAGAAATGTAATGAACAAATGACACGAGGATTTATACGAGGAAAAAGCCCTTGATCAAGAGTTGATCTCCGGCACAAAAAACCTCGGGTGATGGAAACTACCGATCACCAACTAAGATTAAACAAAAGAAGTTTACAACTCGGGATGATAACAAGCTTGTTACAAGGATCACTAGTGTGCAATGTGCAAAAAATGTATGAAATCGCCAAGTAGTGTTCGAGAGCTGATTGAGAGCTGTTACGAGAGTGTGTGTATGCCAAAATTAGCTAAGTGTCCTAACTAAAGCTTGTTATCCCCATTTTAAATTAGAAATAACTAAACTAACTAACTATCCGTAAATTGTGCAAGCTCCCCACGATCTCCATAACGTCCATAAGAGCCAAGCACGTGCGGAATATTGAGGGAATATGCTCCAGGATTCTCGGTAAGACTTGGTCCATGCCTTTGCTCCTGCAAAACAAGCTTACGTACAAGGCAGACAATTGTTAGTATAAGGATAACATTAAGGATCCTGAATCCTGATCCTGCAACACCTACTGAGGATCCTTAACTCAAATAGAATTGAGGATCCATGATCCTAGTAGCACATGAGGATCCATGATCCTTAGGATTGGAAAATCCTCTCCTAACAACTGCCCCCAAAATATAAGGAGTAAAGTGTAAATTAGCGAGTTATATTTTCATGATCTTATCTGCAACAAACTAACGGATATATAGCCGTTAGGATCTAACTAGCCGTTACCGATCATACGTCATTGAAGCGACATCCCTGCAAAATCATCATTATAAATTCAAGTTAGAGATAAGGGTTAGGAAGCATTTAAATTCATGCGTTACACCCTTTAAATCCTCATTCGAAGATCAAGCAGGTACTTCTCTTTCCTTTCTCTCTTCTCCTTCTTACTCTGTTCTTCTTTGAAACTCTTGAATCACAATGAAGTTAAGATCATCCCCTGCCAAGGATCACCAGAAAGACAGTCCTTTGAAGAGCCAAAGGATCATCAAAGATTCTCCGAAGGAACGTTGCTTCTTCACTGATCCTGAGATCGGCAGGATTCGTCATTGCTTTCCGGCGAACGCTGTCTTCAAGCATTTTGACCCTACCGCCTTGAGCGATTTCGTTTCTGAAACCTGGGTTGCCTTTCCAGTCACCCCATTTCTGATAGGATACTCCTATCCTTTTCCTGCTTTTACCCAGTCTTTCTTCTCTCTTACCGGCGTATCCTATATCCAGGCTATGCCAATGACGTGGAGGGTTTTATTTACCCTTGAGAGGATCATTGAGCAGGAGGATATAGATTTGGGAATGTCGGAGTTGTCTGAACTATATAACCTCGTTAGCCACGGTTCACATCGCTTTCTATTCAAACACAAACCTGGTGAGGCACACCCGATCCTGAAGACCACCAAAAACGACACTAAGTGGAAGAAACGATTCTTCTTCGTTAGGAGGGATTCTATCCCGGATGGGAAGGATCTCCCTAGAAAATGGGCCACTCATGGTAGGATAGAGGATCCTTATAGAAGGATCATAGGATACCCTGTTTCTGCTGAGGATCACTAACACCTTTGTTTCTATTTTGCAGCTATTTCTGTTTCACACATCATTCCATCACCTGCAACTAAAGAAAGGATCGACGCCTTCCAGAATCTTGATCCTGCAGTAAGAACATTTCAAGCAAACACCAAGGATTCTCAAGAAGTATCCTCAGGCTCAGTCACAATGTCAAGTAAGTATCCGAGTTTATATATGATTAAATGTTGAAATGCAAATAAAACAAGAATACTTATATGTTGTTTTGGATTGATAGGTGCTGGAAAATCCTCAAGGTCAGCCTCCCGCTTTAGTGTCAGTGATCTCAGCACTGTGGTTCCCCGTTCCAGAAAAAAGAAAACTACTACTAGCCTAAGCACCATAGTCCCCAAGCCTGTCACCTCCAAGGGGGGAAAAAAGAGGAAGGCTACTGAAGCTGAAAATCTTGAAGGCTTGCATCTTATCCGCCACCAGTTCCAAGAATACTTTGCTGATGTAAGGATCGCTGACTCTGCTTGATTATCCTTCCCACTTGAGGATCACGAATCCTAAACTTTACCTTGTCTTTTTTGCAGAAATTCGCTGAGGTCGAAATGCTGTTTAATGCATATGTTGAGGAGGCAGAGCAAAAGCATCTGGAGTATCAAAAATTCTTCCTGGCTAAGTGTTAGGGGAGGATTTTCAAATGATCAGTGATCCTCAATTACTGTTGGGTTTAGTGATCCTCACTTCTGTTAGAATTAGTGATCCTCAGAAGGATTGCAGGATCAGGATCATGGATCATCTTAAGGATCCTTATACTAACGATTGTCTACTTTGAATATAATGTTGTTTTGCAGGAGTACCAGCTTGGACTTGGTCTTGGCGATATTCCTGGAGCATATTCCATGACTTATTCCGCACGTGCTTACCTGAAGTGGACGTTATGGAGTTCGTGGGGGACTTGCATGAAATGCGGAATGTTAGTTAGTGTAGATATTTTCCATTTTTAAAAGGGGTAGCGAGCTAAATAGAAAACACTTGGCTATTTTTGGCTACACACACACTAACAACTGCTCTCACCAGCTCTCGGCAATTCACTTAGCAATTTCATACACTTTTCATACACCTTTTGCACGTTACACTGTAGTGATCCTTGTAATTAGCTCGCTATCATCCAAAGTTGTAACACATTTCTTGTTTAATTTGAGTTGGTGATCGGTAGTTTCCATAACCCGAGGTTTTTTATATCGGAGATCATTCATTGATCAAGGGCTTTTTCCTCGTATAAATCTTTGTGTCACTTGTTCATTACATTCCAGAGTGATCCTTAGTGTGTTCATCAATTCAAGCATCATACCTCACAACAGAAAGTTTGGTTGCATTATCATTGCTTGATTTTTAACCAAAACAGTTTGGCGCCCACCGTGGGGCAATTGGTGCTTCATTCCTTAGAAGATTCATACCTTTGTGGTTATTTCTGTTCATAATAACCAGGCAGATGGCCTCCTCAACGAAGAACACTTCAAAGTTGATGCCGTCATTCAGTTCTTCACAAGGCGTTCCTCCTTTGCCTCCACCACCTTCTGGATCCCAGAAGAATGCTGAGAATGCTGTGGAGAAACAAACCCCCATTTTCCAAAAAACCACCAACTTCTTCTGTTTCAACTAATCCTACTACTAATGATCTTTATGCTCTGATTTTGCAGATGAGGAATCATGCACAAGAGCAGGACAAAACCAACGAAAGGATCCTCCGGGAGATCGATGAGATCAAGAAACAGAAGAAATCAGTGGAGGATCACTCCCCTCTGATGCCAAGGTCGCTGAACTTCAACACTCCAGTCATAACTTCCCAGCACTCAACAGCTCCGGACGTGCAATACTTGGGTGAATTACCAGGAAGGCGTTACGGAACATCAACTATGAGTCAGGCACTTGGCTCTCACTTCCAGCCCCAAGGATCCTCTTTTCAGCATCAGGGATACTTTACGTCAGGAGGATATTTGGGAATGCATGCAGTTCAGGGACCCTCCCAGGTTCAGGGATCCTCCCAGGTCCAAGGATCCTCCCAGGTCCAGGGATCCTCCCAGGTTCAGGGATCCTCCTAGGTCCAAGGATCCTCCCAGGTCCAGGGATCCTCCCAGGTCCAAGGATCCTCCCAGGTCCAAGGATCCTCCCAGGTCCAAGGATCCTCCCTTGTCCCAGGATCCTCTCTGGTTTCAGGATCCTTTCAAGTTCAAGGATCACCTCAACTTCAAGGATCCAACGTCCTTCAGGATCAAGGATTCTTGAGAAGTATGCAGCCTCAGAGCTCGGATGTTCATCAAGGAGACTTCATACCAATGCAGACCATTGCTTCCTCTGGTCCTTTAATCATGCCAGAGTCTCGTCAATATGGATTCACATCCGCAATTCCAAACATGAATCCTCCGGGAGGTAACACTTTTAATAATTCGTATAACACTAACCATGGCTCTATGCAAGATACAGGTATCAATCAGGCTATGGCTAGGGAGCTACAGAAGCTTAAGGATATAATATCCAGTGTACCAGGAGTGGTTAAACCCATTCCTGAAATTGCAGATGGTAGCCATAGGATATCTCGTTTTGCACCACCTTTATGTGATGCTGAGATACCTAAAAGATTCCAGATACCATCTATGAAGCTATATGATGGTTCAACGGATCCAGAAGAGCATGTAGCTCAGTACAGGGAGAGGATGGAGATCAATCCAATTCCTGAAAGGTTAAAAGAAGCATGTTTATGCAAGGGATTTGGATCCACACTTACAGGATCTGCTCTTAAATGGCTGCTAAGTCTTCCCCCTTACTCTATTACTTCATTTGCTAATCTAGTTAATTTGTTTAATAGTCAATTCTCTTGTAGTAGAAAATTTGAACGATTAACTAGTGATCTATATAGGGTAACACAAGGTCAAAATGAATCACTTACAGATTATATCACTAAGTTTAGTAAAGAATCCTTAGATATTCCTAATTTGGATATTGCTATGGCTGTAGAAGCCTTTAAAATGGGATTGCTTAGGGATTCACTGTTCTATGATGATCTTGTTATGACACCTTGCAGGAATCTTGATGAAGTAAGAACCAGGGCCCTTAGGTTCATCCGCTTAGAGGATGACAAAAGGATCCAGGATAGATTGACAGGATCCTCAAAACAGGAGAAACAAGGATCCTACTTCAGGAACAACAAATCCAAGTTCTACAATAAGTCTGACAACCAGAACGTGCATTCAGTGGAACAAGAAGAGGATGATGAGGATTATCCTCCTATTTCTGAATATTGTTTTTCTGTTGATAACAATGAACTAATCCTTGCAATGCAGAATCTAGGTGAGAAAGCTAGGTGGCCAAGGAAAAGTGATAAACCAGCTACTACAAAGGATAAGTCCAAGTGGTGTGCATATCATGAGGATTTTGGGCATCTCACTGAAGAGTGTATTACACTAAGAAAGGAAATTGGTTATTTGTTGAGCAAGGGGAATTTGAAGGAACTTTTGGGATGAAAGAAGTCAAGGATCCAGGATCCTGAAAGGATCCCGGAAAGAGCTCTTGCCCCTCCAGCAGATGCACAAGTTATAAACTTCATATCCGGTGGATCAGATATTTGTGGTACCTCCTTTTCAGCAGCAAAAAGACATGCTAAGGAAACCAAGATGGATAATGGAGACAGACCCGTCCGGACCTCCGTTGTCACCCAGGATAAAGTCATAACCTTTGATGAGGATGATCGTATTGATGTCCAGAATCCTCATCATGATGGTCTTGTAATTACATTGTTTATTTCTAACCACTTTGTTCGCAGGATCCTTATAGATGGAGGAAGCTCTGTGAACATCATTCAGCTTGATGTCCTCAAGAAGATGAATATCCCAGAGTCTGATATCATCCCAAGATCCTCAGTACTTGTGGGATTCAGTGGAGAAACTAAGAATACATTGGGGGACATCAAACTCCCAATCTATATTGAAGGATTGCATTCTTATAAAAAATTTTGTGTTATAGATTGCTTATCATGTTGTAATGTTATCCTTAGCAGGTCATGGATACATAATATGAAGGTAGTTCCATCCACCTATCATCAATGTGTAAAGCTTCCAAGTCCTTGGGGAGTGGTGAAAATTGAGAGTGATCAACAAGAAGCTAAGAATTGCTATACCTCATTGTTTTAGTCAAAAATCAGACGAGGATTATGCAACCAAACTCTCTGTTACGGGGTATGATGCTTGAATTGGTAAACAACAATGAGGATCACTAAGAAATGAATTGCACAGGAGACACAAAGATTTATACGAGGAAAAAGCCCTTGATGAATGAATGATCTTCGGCATAAAAAACCTCGGGTGATGGAAACTACCGATCACCAACTCAAATTAAACAATAATTCTTTTACAACTTCGGATGATAGCGAGCTAAGTACAAGGATCACTATAGTGTATCGTGTAGAAATGTATGAAAAATGCTAAGTGTTTTGCCGAGAGCTGGTGAGTGCAGTTGTACGAGTGTGTGTAGCCAAAAACAGCCAAGTGTTTTCAAAAAATAGCTCGCTACCCCCTTAAAATTAGAAAATATCTAGCCTAACTAACTGTCCGCATTTCGTGCCTTCTCCCCACGTTCTCCATAACGTTCACTATGGTCAAGCACGTGCAGAATTGAAGGGAATATGCTCCAGGAATATCGCCATGACCAAGTCCAAGCCGGTACTCCTGCAAAACAATACCGAATTCAAAGTGAACAATCATTAGTATAAGGATCCTTAGGATGATCCATGATCCTGATCCTGATCCTGAAGTACTTCTGAGGATCACTAACTGTCACAGAAGTAAGGATCACCAAACAGGATAACACTTGAGGATCACAGGTCAGTAAGAAATCCTCCCCTAACAATTGCCCCCAAAATATAAGGAGTAATATTGTAAATAAACGAGTTGTATTTTGTCGATCTTATCCGCAACAAACTAACGGATATATGGCCGTTAAGATCGAACTAGCCGTTGGAATCCTGACGTCACTGAGGTGACTTATCCTGCAAAATCATCATTATAAATGGCAGTTAGAGATAAGAGCGAAAGGGCATTTAAATCCGAGCGTTTCCTTTTTAAATCCTCATCAGAAGACTTATTCAGGTATTCTCTTTTCCTCTTCTTCCTTCTCTTACTCTGTTTTTCTTTCTTTACCATCATCTCGTCAAAAATGATGCTCCGCAACTCACCGGGCAAGGATCACAAGAAGAACAGCCCCTTAAAGAGCCAAGGGATCATCAAAGATTCCGCAAAAGAACGCTGTTGTTTCACCGATCCACAAATTGATAAAATTCGCTGTTGTTTCCCGGCGAACACCATTTTCAAATCCTTTGATCCCACTGCTTTGAGTGACTATATCTCTGAAACTTGGATTGCCTTTCCTGTTACCCGATTCACCATAGGATACACCTATCCTTTTCCAGCCTTTACCCAATCCTTTTTCTCCCTTACCGGCATCTCTTACATCCAGGCTATGCCGATGATCTGGAGGGTCTTATATACCCTTGAAAGGATCATCGAGCAGGAAAGGATTGATCTAGGAATGTCGGAGTTGGCTGAGATGTATGATCTCACAATGTTTGGATCCCACCGATATTTGTTTAAACGAAAACCTGGTGAAGAACACCCCATTTTTAAAGCCACCAAGAACGATACAAACTGGAAACGACGCTTTTTCTTCGTCAGAAGAGACTCTATCCCAAACGGAAAGGATCTACCCAGGGAGTGGTCCACCCATGGTAGGACAGTGGATCCTGAGAAGGATCACCAGATAATCTTGCTCTTGTGATAGGATCACTAACCCCTCCTTTTGTTTTATGTTATGCAGCTGTCACTGTTTCACACCTCATACCGTCTCCTGATACCAAGGAAAGGCTTGCTGCTTTTAGAAGACTCGGTCCTGAAACAAGATCATTCAAGACAATCACCCAGGATTCTCAAGAGGTATCCTCAGGCTCAGTCACCATGTCAAGTAAGTATCCTGTTTTTTGTATAGTTAAAGATTTAAATAAATAGTTAAATAGAAATAGGATAAGGATACTTATCTTGCTTTGAATGTGCAGGTGCTGGAAAAGGTTCAAAATCTGCCTCCAAGTTCAGCGTGACCGATCTGGACAACGTACGATCCTCCAAGAAGAAGCTTCCTGCCAGCCCAACTGCTTCGGTCCCCAAGGCACCCGTTAAAGGATGGGGTGGCAAGAAAAGAAAAGCCTTTGAAGCTGAGGATCTGCAAGGTCTGCCCCTGATCCGCCACCAGTTTCTTGAATACTTCAACGATGTAAGGATCCTTGTCCCTGCTTTAGGTATCCAGCTTATTTGAGGATCACCTGTTCTTGAACTGTTCTTTATCTTCTTTGCAGAAATTTGCTGAGATTGAAGACTACGTTGGGCATGTCGAGGAGCAGGACAAGAAGATTGCTGACCTCCAACAAGTCGCATTGCTCAAGGATCTTAAGATTGCTGACCTCCAAAAGGATCTCAAAGATGCCAAAGCTCAGACAGCTACAATCCTGATTAATTTTGATTATGAGAAGAGCGAGATCACGGAGGATGCTAAGGTCTCCGCTGCCATAGCCATGTACAAGACCAAGCTACAAATGGCCCAAGAAGCTCAGGATCCTGCCTTTGACAGGAGCAACTGGGATGTGGAAGGCTGGAAGGCAAGGCTGGCTGAGCTGGATGACGAGGAGGAGGCTGAGGAGATCCTGACGATCGAGGCTGGAGGCAGTGGCAAGGATCATGGTGGTGAAGCTAGTGGAGCTGGAGATGGTGATGGTGATGCAGCGAAGGTGTAGGCTGCAGCAATGGGCAATGATGGACACTTCTAGACATAGCCGGAGCCCATTTTTTTTAGGTTTGGTGGTAGTTTTTGTTAAACAATGGTTGGTTTGTATTTGAAAAATAGTTTTAGGATTAAGGATCTAGGATCCTTTGGATAATAGGTAGGATTACAAATGGTGGAGGGATCCTCTGTTTGGGGGATGAAGCCATTGTGATCCTGCCGCCTTTGATTTCCTGCACTTGCTATAACCGCATAAACAATGGACACCCGTTGCCAACCCATGTGGACGGGCCACGTTTTGCTGGTAGAAACGTAGGTTGGCAATTTTGACAACCTTCGACGGTTAAACTTTTGTTAATAAAATAACTTTAATCTTTTTTGGCTTATCTTGTGTTGTTATCCTTGTTTGTCCTTTTAATTTTCAATTGTTTTGATATACACTTGTCTGAATAAGAAAAGTTGAACAAATTAGATAAAAAATATTTAGGATATGATCCAGGATCAAATATCCTATAGTTAAAAAATTCCAAAAAGTGGTATATTTTAAGGATCATGAGTTCAGTTGTCAAAGTACAAGGGTTATTCAAATAAACAATGAATAAAATCAAAATAGTTAAGGATCATACCTGGGGATCCAAGTTAGGATCCTAACCCTTAATACTATAACCAGGATAACCATAAGACAAACCTTAGTAGGAAATAAGGATCAAGGATCCTTGGTTGTTTAACTTCGAAGACCTGAAATAGAACATAACTTGGGACTAAGCCAATATAAGGTAAGAGTTAGCAACTGGGGACAAGCCCAAAGGATAACTGGGGACAAGCCCATGGATAACTGGGGACAAGCCCATGGATAACTGGGGACAAGCCCATGGATCGTGTGTGAACTGGAGTATGGCCCTAACTGGCGACTATCCAAACTTAGTGGCATGAAAATGCCAAAACCTTAGCTAACGTGAAAACGTTCGAAACCTTAAGAACGGATGTATGGTACGTCTACCATTATACGTAGGATCCTAGGTATAGCCAGTACAATGGAATTATCAGCCCCTAAAACGAGTACTGGTCCCACTGCCATGAACTATACCAGGATCATCGTGCGCTACTGGCGGAACTGGGGTTAAGCCCAAATAACTGGGGTCAAACCCAAGTAACTGGTTGCTTTTGTGGATAACCATCCTTGTGCTAAGAGTACCTGAACCTTCAAAACTCAGAATCACATGAAAGGGGGATAAAGGATGCAGGATCCTTATCCTTGTGTGAGAAAGTAAGGAAATGAAATAGTTTGAGATCAGAATGTTACCAAAATAAGGATCATCTGTGCTCTAAGGATCCTTCAGGGATACTTATCATGTGAGGATCATAGGTCCTTATCATATAAACTATTTCTTCAAATGGACAGCATTCCAGGCCCTGGGTATCAAATCACCTTCCATTGTTAGCAATCGATATGCCCCCTTTCCTGCCTCAGCTTCAATCAAGTAAGGGCCTTCCCATTTTGGTGCCAACTTTCCATCAGCAGGATTGGTGGTATTTTGAAATGCTTTTCTCAACACCATATCACCAATTTGGAACTTCCTGATCCTGACATTTTTGTTGTAAGCACCAACCATCCTTTGCTGATAACTAGCCATCCTTATCCTTGCCAAATCCCTGATTTCTTCTATAGTATCCAGGTCTTGAACCAAGTTCTCATCATTTTCCTCAGGATCACGAATACTTGTTCTAGCAGTTGGAACCACCATTTCTGTAGGGATCACTGATTCTGCCCCAAATACCAAAGAGAATGGAGTTTGGCCTGTAGCATTCTTAGGAGTTGTCCTATCAGCCCAAAGCACATAAGGTAGTTCTTCTGCCCATTTCCCTTTCTTGGATCCAAGCTTCTTCTTCAAATTGTTGATGATGATCTTATTGGATGATTCTGCCTGACCATTAGCTTGTGGGTGGACTGGTGTTGATGTTATCATCTTAATCCCCCAGCTGTCACAAAAGTTAGTAGTTCTGCCCCCAATAAATTGGGAACCATTATCACATATAATTTCAGAGGGAATACCAAATCTAGTTATAATATTTCTTTTAATGAAGGATATAACTTCCTTTTCTCTGACTTGGGCAAAAGCTTCAGCCTCTATCCACTTGGAGAAGTAATCAGTCATAGCAAGCATGAACACTTTTCCGCCAGGTGCCTTTGGGAGCTTACCAACTATATCCATACCCCATCTCATAAATGGCCAAGAGGAGGATATAGGATGCAAAAATTCAGCTGGTTGATGAAGGATATTGCTGTGTCTCTGACAAGGATCACATTTCTTAGCATACTTCACAGCATCTCTCTTCATAGTTGGCCAATAGTATCCTGTCCTCAAGATCCTTGAGAATAATGCCCTGCCCCCAGTGTGGTTTCCACAATCTCCTTCATGGAAGTCTTTTAAAACTTCTTGGATTTCAGGATCCTCAATGCATCTTAAATATGGTCCTGCAAGAGATCGTTTATACAACATATTTTTTAAAATTGTGAATTGAGATACCTTAATTTTGAAAGCCCTAGGGTTTTCTCCTGTAGGAATCTCTCCATGTTGTAAGTATCTCATGATTGGGAGGATCCATGATCCTGAATGAGATTGAGTATCCTCACTAGGGATAATTGTAGAATCCTCTCCTATTTCCATAGCCACATGATCCTCGATGGCAGGAGCCAGGATATGAATAATGGGGATACTTATATCCTCCGGGATCTTCAAAGATGATCCTAGATTAGCCAATGCATCAGCTTCTGCATTTTCTTCCCTTGGTACCTGTGTCAAACTAAAGGAAACAAAAGAGAGTGCCAATTCTTTGACTATCTCTAAATATTTGGTTAGCTTTTCACCTTTAACAGCATAGGATCCATTAAAGTGATTAGTGATTAACAAAGAATCTACATGTACCTCAAGATACCTGATCCTCATATGCTTAGCAATTTGCAAACCAGCTATCAAGGCTTCATATTCAGCCTCATTGTTAGTAGTTTGGAACTCACAAGCTATAGAGTGGGGTATTATATCCCCCTGTGGCGATTTTAGTAGTATTCCAAGCCCTGTTCCTTTGACATTTGAGGATCCATCAGTATAGAGTATCCAAGGATCCTTGGTCTCCTCTAGCTGCTGGACTTCTAATTTAGCTTCCTTTTGCAAATCACTACTGAAATCTGCCACAAAGTCAGCTAATGCTTGGGATTTAATGGCTGTCCTGGGCTCATATCTTATATCATATGCAGTAAGCTTCACTGCCCACTTAGCCATCCTTCCTGACATTTCAGGTTTCCTGAGCACATTCTTAATTGGAAAATTAGTTTTGACAATAATGGCATGAGTTTCAAAATAATGTCTCAATTTAGTAGATGCCATAATTAATGCAAGGATAAGTTTTTCTAAGTGTGAATACCTGGATTCAGCATCAAGTAAACTCTTACTTACATAATAGACAGGATGTTGTGTACCTTCGTGATCCTTAACAAGGACGGCACTTACTGCTTTTGAGGATACCACAAGATATAAGGATAACACATCTCCTTTTTCTGGTTTCATCAAGGCTGGGGCCGAGGATAGGTAATCCTTAAGAGCTCTTAGGGAACTTTCATGCTTCTCAGTCCACTCGAATTTCTTGTTCTTCCTTAGGATATCATAGAATTCCTTGCACTTTTCTGAGGATTTGGATATGAATCTGTTTAAAGCTGCAATCCTGCCTGTTAACCTCTGAACATCCTTGGCATTGGCAGGGGACTTGATGTTCACTATAGCTTTAATTTGTTCTGGACTGGCTTCAATGCCTCTCTTTGTCACCATATATCCTAAGAATTTACCTGCTTTAACACCAAAGTGACATTTTGAAGGATTAAGTTTCATGTTATATTTGTCAAGGATATTGAATGCTTCCTCCAAGTCCCTTAGGTGATCCTCAGCCTTTTTGGATTTTACCACCATATCGTCTATGTAAACCTCCATAGTTTGTCCAATCTGATCCTTGAACATCATATTCACTAGCCTTTGATAAGTTGCACCTGCATTTCTTAGTCCAAATGGCATAGCAATATAACAGTATATACCAGTTGGAGTCATAAAGGTTGTATCCTCTTGATCGGATGGTTCCATCTGAATTTGTTGAAATCCAGATGAAGCATCCATAAAAGTTAACAGTTCATGACCCGCAGTTGCATCCACCATGGAGTCAATGTGGGGTAATGGGAAAGGATCCTTGGGACATGCCTTATTTAAATCAGTGAAATCGACACATGCCCTCCACTTTCCGTTTTTCTTTTGAACAACAACCACATTGGCCAACCATCTTGGATACTTGACCTCTCTAATCATACCTACTCGGAGTAATTTCTCTACCTCCTCCTGGATAATGGCATTTCTTTCTGGTGCAAATTTCCTTCTCTTTTGATGGATTGGTTTGAAGGACCTATCAATGCCAAGTTTGTGAGTGATTATATCTTTAGATATACCTGTCATGTCTTCGTGTTTCCATGCAAAGGTAGTCTTTCTCCTTTTGAGGAAGGATATGAGGTCTTCCTTCATTTCGCCAAGGATCCCTGATCCTATATAAACTTTAGATTCAGGATCATCAGGATCCATAAGGATTTCTACTACATCCTGTTCTCTTGCCTCCAAGACATCCCTTGGAGGATGCTTTAATTGCTATTGCTCCCTTGACTTTGAGGCTGGTTTCATTGATGATGTGTAGCAGTTCTTAGCTTCTTGCTGATCACTATCAATCTTCACTATTCCCCAAGGACTAGGAAGCTTCACACATTGATGATAAGTGGATGGGACTGCCTTCATGTCATGTATCCAAGGCATGCCAAGGATAACATTACAACAAGATAAACAGTCAATAACACAAAATTTTTGGTAAGAATGTAGGCCTTCGATATAGATTGGGAGTTTAATGTCCCCCAGAGTATTCTTAGTCTCGCCACTGAATCCCACGAGCACAGAGGATCTTGGTATGATATCGGATTCAGGAATATTCATCTTCTTGAGGACATCAAGCTGGATAATGTTCACAGAGCTTCCTCCATCTATAAGGATCCTGTGAACAAAATGGTTAGAAATAAAAAGAGTGATAACCAAACCATCGTGATGAGGATCCTGAATGTCAACACGATCATCCTCATCGAAAGTTATGACTTTTCCTTCGGAGACACTGGATGTTCGAATGGGTCTATCTCCATTATCCATCTTGGTTTCCTTTGCATGTCTTTTAGCTGCAGAGAAGGATGTTCCACAAATGTCTGATCCTCCAGAAATAAAGTTTATAACTTGTGCATCTGCTGGAGGGGCTGGAGCTTTCTCTGGGATCCTTTCAGGATCCTGAGTCCTTGACTTCTTTCTCCCCAATAATTCTTTCAAGTGCCCCTTGCTCAACAAGTATCCAATTTCTTTTCTCAGTGCGATGCATTCTTCTGTGAGATGCCCAAAATCTTCATGATATGCACACCACTTTGACTTGTCTTTGGTTGCAGCTGGTCTGTCATTTTTCCTGGGCCATCTAGCTTTATCACCTAAATTCTGCATCGCAAGGATTAGTTCATTGTTATCAACAGAAAAACAATATTAAGAAATTGGAGGATAATCCTCATCATCCTCTTCTTGTTCAACAGCATGCACATTCTGGTTATCAGATTTGTTATAGGATCTGAACTTGTTGTTCTTGAATGAGGATCCTTGCTTCTCTTGCTTTGAGGATCCTGCTAACCTCTCCTGGATCCTTTTGTCATCCTCTAGCCGGATGAACCTAAGGGCCCGGGTTCTTACCTCATCTAGATTCCTGCATGGTGTCATAACAAGATCATCATAGAATAATGAATCCCTAAGCAATCCCATTTTAAAGGCTTCAACAGCCGTAGCTATATCCAGGTTAGGAATATCTAAGGATTCTTTACTAAATTTAGTGATATAATCCCTTAATGATTCATTATGACCTTGGGTTATCCTATACAGATCACTAGTTAAACGCTCAAATTTTCTACTACAAGAAAACTGGTTATTAAATAGGTTAACTAGATTAGCAAACGAGGTAATAGAGTAAGGGGGAAGACTTAGCAGCCATTTAAGAGCCGATCCAGTAAGAGTGGATCCAAATCCCTTGCACAGACATGCTTCCTTTAACCTTTCTGGGATGGGATTGATCTCCATCCTTTCCCTGTACTGTGCTATGTGTTCTTCAGGATCTGTTGAACCGTCATACAACTTCATGGTAGGCATGTGGAACCTCTTGGGTATCTCAGCATCACAGATTGGTGGTGCAAAACGAGATATCTTGTGGCTCCCATCTGCAATCTCCGGGATAGGCTTGACCACTCCTGGGACACTTGATATCATATCCTTTAACTTTTGCAATTCTCTGGCCATGGCATGATTGATACATGTATCCTGCATAAGGCCATGGTTAGTGGTATAAGAGTTATTGAAAGTGTTACCTCCTATTGGGTTCAAATTAGGAAGAGCGGATGTGAATCCATATTGTTGGGGCTCTGGAATGACCGATGGACCGGTAGAAGCAATGGTCTGCATTGGAATAAAATCTCCCTGATGGATATTGGAACTCCCTGATTGCAAACTCCTTAAGGATCCCGGAATCTAGAAGGATACATGAAACTGAGAGGATCCTTGAACCTGGGAGGATCCTGGGACGTAGGAAGATCCTTGAACCTGGGAGGATCCTTGAAACTGAGAGGATACTTGAACCTGGGAGGATCCTGGAACATAGGAGGATCCTTGAACCTGGGAGGATCCTGGGACGTAGGAAGATCCTTGAACCTGGGAGGATCCTTGAAACTGAGAGGATCCTTGAACCTGGGAGGATCCTTGAAACTGAGAGGATCCTTGAACCTGGGAGGATCCTTGAAACGGCCAGAACCCTTGAATCTGCTGCGCTCCTGAGTATCCTCCTGAGCTTACGAAGGATCCGATATGCTGAGGATGGGATCCTGCTGGTTGGAAGTATGACCCTGAAGCCTAAGTCATTGCTGATGATCCGTAATGCACTCCTTTTGGTCCTCCCACATATTGAACGTCTGGAACCACTGAAGGCTGAGAAGTTATAACCGGAGTATCGAAATTCAAATATCTGGGCATCAGTGGGGAATGATCCTCTGCCGATCTCTTCTGTTTCTTGATGTCTCCAATTTCTCTAAGAATCCTTTCATTGGTCTTATCCTGCTGCTGTATATGCTCCTTCATCTGCAAAATCAGAGTAAACAAGTCACTAGTAGTGGGAGTATAAGAAGCAGAAGAAGTTGGAGGTTTTGAGAAAATGGGAGTTGGTTTCTTCTCGGCATTTTTCTGAGGTCCAGAAGGTGGTGGAGGCAAAGGTGGAATGCCCTGGGATGAATTGACTGCAGACATCGTAGTGGAGGTGTTCATTGATGATGAAGCCATCTGCTTGGATGTAACGAACCGAATTGATCACAAAAATGAGAATTTCTTAGGAATGAAGCACCAGTTGCCCCACGGTGGGCGCCAAACTGTTTTGGTCAAAAATCAGACGAGGATTATGCAACCAAACTCTCTGTTACGGGGTATGATGCTTGAATTGGTAAACAACAATGAGGATCACTAAGAAATGAATTGCACAGGAGACACAAAGATTTATACGAGGAAAAAGCCCTTGATCAATGAATGATCTCCGGCATAAAAAACCTCGGGTGATGGAAACTACCGATCACCAACTCAAATTAAACAATAATTCTTTTACAACTTCGGATGATAGCGAGCTAAGTACAAGGATCACTATAGTGTATCGTGTAGAAATGTATGAAAAATGCTAAGTGTTTTGCCGAGAGCTGGTGAGTGTGTGTAGCCAAAAATAGCCAAGTGTTTTAAAAAAATAGCTCGCTACCCCCTTAAAATTAGAAAATATCTAGCCTAACTAACTGTCCGCATTTCGTGCCTTCTCCCCACGTTCTCCATAACGTTCACTATGGTCAAGCACGTGCAGAATTGAAGGGAATATGCTCCAGGAATATCGCCATGACCAAGTCCAAGCCGGTACTCCTGCAAAACAATACCGAATTCAAAGTGAACAATCATTAGTATAAGGATCCTTAGGATGATCCATGATCCTGATCCTGAAGTACTTCTGAGGATCACTAACTGTCACAAAAGTAAGGATCACCAAACAGGATAACACTTGAGGATCACAGGTCAGTAAGAAATCCTCCCCTAACACTCATCAATGAAGCCAGCCTCAAGACCAAGGGAGCAATAGCAATTAAAGTATCCTTCAAGAGATGTCTTGGAGGCAAGAGAGCAGGATGTAAAAGAAATCCTCGTGGATCCTGATGATCCTGAATCTAGGATCTTCATAGGGTCTGGGATCCTTAGCGAAATTGAACAGGAGCTAGTATCCTTCCTTAAAAGAAGGAAAACTACCTTTGCCTGGAAACATGAGGATATGACAGGTATATCTAAAGATATAATTACTCATAAACTTGGCATTGACAGGTCATTCAAGCTAATTCATCAAAAGAGGAGGAAGTTTGCACCTGAAAGGAATGCTATTATCCAGGAAGAAGTAGATAAACTACTTCGGGCAGGTATGATAAGAGAGGTTAAGTATCCAAGATGGTTAGCCAATGTGGTTGGTGTTTAAAAGAAAAATGGAAAGTGGAGGGTATGTGTCGATTTTACTGATTTAAACAAGGCATGTCCCAAGGATCCTTTCCCATTACCCCACATTGACTCCATGGTGGATGCTACCGCGGGTCATGAGTTGTTGACTTTTATGGATGCTTCATCTAGATTTCAACAAATTCAGATGGAACCATCTGATCAAGAGGATACAGCCTTTATGACCGCAACTGGTATATATTGTTATATTGCTATGCCATTTGGACTAAGGAATGCAGGTGCTACTTACCAAAGGCTTGTCAATATGATGTTCAAGGAACAAATTGGACACACTATGGAAGTCTATATTGATGACATGGTAGTTTAGTCCAAGAAAGCTGAGGATCACCTTAAAGACTTGGAGGAAGCATTCAATATCCTTGATAAATTTAATATGAAACTAAATCCTTCCAAGTGTCATTTTGGTGTTAAGGCAGGTAAATTCTTAGGCTATATGGTGACAAAGAGGGGCATTGATGCAAATCCAGAGCAAATCAAGGCCATTGTGAATATCAAATCTCCTGCCAATGCTAAGGATGTACAAAGATTGATAGGCAGGATCGCAGCCTTGAACAGATTCATATCCAAATCCTCAGAAAAGTGCAAGGAATTCTATGACATCCTGAGGAAGAACAAGAAATTTGAATGGACTGAGAAGCATGAAAGTGCCCTTAAAGCTCTTAAGGATTACCTATCCTCAGCCCCAGCCTTGATGAAACCAGAAAAGGGAGATGTATTATCCTTATACCTAGCAGTATCCTCAAAAGTAGTAAGTGCGGTCCTTGTTAAGGATCACCAAGGTACACAACATCCTGTTTATTATGTAAGTAAGAGTTTACTTGATGCTGAATCCAGGTATTCACACTTAGAAAAACTTATCCTTGCATTAATTATGGCATCTACTAAATTGAGACATTATTTTGAGACTCATGCCATTATTGTTAAGACTAATTTTCCAATTAAGAATGTTCTCAGGAAACCTGAAATGTCAGGAAGGATGGCTAAGTGGGCAGTGATGCTGAGTGCATATGATATAAGATATGAGCCTAGAACTGCGATCAAATCCCAAGCTTTAGCTGACTTTGTGGCAGATTTCAGTAGTGACTTGCAAAAGGAAGCTGAGTTAGAAGTCTAACAACTTGAAGAGACTAAGGATCCTTGGATTCTCTTCACTGATGGAGCCTCTAATGTAAAAGGAACAGGGCTTGGAATACTACTAAAATCGCCACAGGGGGACATAATACCCCACTCCATAGCTTGTGAATTTCAAACTACCAACAATGAGGCTGAATATGAAGCCTTGATAGCTGGTTTGCAAATTGCTAAGCATATGAGGATCAGGTATCTTGAGGTACATGTAGATTCATTATTAATCACTAATCACTTTAATGGATCCTATGCTGTTAAAGGTGAAAAGCTAATCAAATATTTGGAGATAGTCAAAGAATTGGCACTCTCTTTTGTATCCTTTAGTTTGACACAGGTACCAAGGGAAGAGAATGCAGAAGCTGATGCATTAGCCAACCTAGGATCATCCTTGAAGATCCCGAAAGATACAAGGATCCCTATTATCCACATCCTTGCCCCTGCTATTGAGGATCATGTAGCTATGGAGATAGGAGAAGATTCTGGAGTCATCCCTAGTGATGATACTCAATCTCATTCAGGATCATGGATCCTCCCAATCATGAGATACATACAACATGGAGAGATTCCTACAGGAGAAAACCCTAGGGCTTTCAAAATTAAGGTATCTCAATTTAGAATATTGAATAATATGTTGTATAAACGATCTCTTGCAGGACCATATCTAAGATGCATTGAGGATCCTGAAATCCAAGAAGTCCTAAAGGATTTCCATGAAGGAGATTGTGGAAACCACACTGGGGGCAGGGCATTATTCTCAAGGATCCTGAGGACAGGATACTATTGGCCCACTATGAGGAAGGATGCTGTGGAGTATGCCAAGAAGTGTGATCCTTGTCAGAGGCATAGTAATATCCTTCACCAACCAGCAGAGCTCTTGCATCCTATATCCTCGTCCTGGCCATTCATGAGATGGGGAATGGATATAGTTGGAAAGCTTCCTAAGGTACCTGGTGGAAAAGTATTCATGCTTGCTATGACTGATTACTTCTCTAAGTGGATAGAGGCTGAAGCCTTTGCTCAAGTCAGAGAAAAGGAAGTTATATCCTTTATCAAAAGAAACATTATTACTAGATTTGGTATCCCTTCTGAAATTGTTTGTGATAATGGATCCCAATTTATTGGGAATAGAACCACTAACTTTTGTGACAGCTGGGGGATTAAGATGATAACATCAACACACCAGTCCACCCACAAGCTAATGGTCAGGCATAATCATCCAACAAGATTATCATCAACAATTTGAAGAAAAAGCTTGGATCCAAGAAAGGAAAATGGGCAGAAGAACTACCTTATGTGCTTTGGGCTGATAGGACAACTCCCAAGAATGCTACGGGCCAAACTCCATTTTCTTTGGTGTTTGGGGCAGAATCAGTGATCCCTACAGAGATGGTGGTTCCAACTGCAAGAACAAGTATTCGTGATCCTGAAGAAAATGCTGAAAACTTGGTTCAAGACTTGGATACTATAGTAGAAATCAGGGATTTGGCAAGGATAAGGATGGCTAGTTATCAACAAAAGATGGCTGGAGCCTACAACAAAAATGTCAGGATCAGGAAATTCCAAGTTGGTGATATGGTATTAAGGAAAGCATTTTAGAATACCACCAATCCTGCTGATGGAAAGTTGGCACCAAAATGGGAAGGTCCCTATTTGATTGAAGCTGAAGCATGAAAGGGGGCATATCGATTGCTAACAATGGAAGGTGATTTTCTACCAAGAGCTTGGAATGCTGTCCATTTGAAGAAATATTTCACGTGACAAGGATCCATGATCCTTACATGACAAGTATCCTTGAAGGATCCTTACAGAACATATGATCCTCATTTTGGTAACATTCTAATCTCATACTATTTCATTCTTTTATTCTCTTGTATAAGGATAAGGATCCTGCATCCTTTATCCTCCTTTCACTTGATTCTGAGTTTTGAAGGTTCAGGTATCCTTAGCTAAGGATTGAGTACCTACAGAAGTATCCAGTTATTTGGGCTTGACCCCAGTTATTTGGTCTTGACCCCAGTTATTTGGGCTTGACCCCAGTTATTTGGGCTTGACCCCAGTTTGGGCCTGTCCCCAGTTTCGCCAGTAGCGCACGATGATCCTGGTATAGTTCATGGCAATGGGACCAGTACTTGCTTTAGGGGCTGACAATTTCATTGTACTGGCTATATTCAGGATCCTACGTATAATGGTAGACGTACCATACATCCGTTCCTAAGGTTTCTAACGTTTTCACGTTAGCTAAGGTTTTGACATTTTCATGTCACTAAGTTTGGATAGTCGCCAATGAGGGCCATACTCCAGTTTACATACGATCCTTTGGGCTTGTCCCCAGTTATCCTTTGGGCTTGTCCCCAGTTATCCTTTGGGCTTGTCTCCAGTATATTGGGCTTGTCCCCAGAATTGTTGGGCTTGTCCCCAGTTACTAACTCTTATCTTATGATTGGCTTAGTCCCAAGTTGTATCCTATTTCAGGTTTTTGGAGATAAACGAACAAGGATCCTTGATCCTTACTTTCTACTAAGGTTTGTCTTTTGGGTTATCCTGATTATAAGTGTTAAAGGATAGGATCCTAACTTGGATTCTCAGGTATGATCCTTAACTATTTTGGTTTTATTCATTATTTATTTGAATAACCCTTATCCTTTGAAAACTGAACTTGTGATCCTTAAACTATATAACTTTTCAAAGTTTATCAACTATAGGATATGTGATCCTTGATCATATCCTAAAATTTTTGGGAATATTTCTTAAATTTTTCCTCTACTTGATAAGTTTAAACAAAATGAATATCACAACAGTTGGAAAGTAAAATACTAACAAGGATATCAGCACAGGATAAGCCAAAAAGTTAAAGTTATGTTATTCACAAAAGATTAAACCCTTTAAGGTTGTCAAAATTGCCAACCCACGTTTCTACCTGCAAAACGTGGCCCGTCCACATGGGTTGGCAAATGGTGTCTATTGTTTAAGGGTCTTGGTAGTGCAGGAATCAAAAGACGGTAGGATCACAATGGCTTCATCCCCCAAACAGAGGATCCCTCCACCATTTGTAATCCTACCTATTGTTCGAAGGATCCATGATCCTTAGTCCTAATTACTATTGTTCAAGATACAACCCATCATTGTTCACCAAAAACCCCATAACCAAAATAAACTACCAAATTTTTAAAAAAATGGGCTCCGGCTACGTCTAGAAATGTCCTTCATCGCCCATTCATGCAGCCTACACCTTCGCTGCATCACCATCTCCTCCAGCTCCAGTATCCTTCACCTGATCCTTGCCACTGCCACCAGCCTCGATTGCCAGAACCTCATCAGCCTCATCCTCCAACTCAGCCAGCCTAGCCTTCCAGCCCTCCATGTCCCAGTTGCTCTTGTCAAAGGCAGGATCCTGAGCTTCTTGGGCCATTTGCAACTTAGTCTTGTACATGGCAATGACAGCAGAGACTTTAGAATCCTCAGTGATCTCGTGCTTCTCATAATCGACATTGATCTGAGCTGCAATTATCTGAGTTTTGGCATCGTTGAGGTCCTTTTCAAGGGAGGCAATCTTGTGATCCTTGAGCACCGCCACTTTTTGGAGATCAGAATATTTCTCCTCAAGCTCTTCGACGTTCCCAACATAGTCTTCAATTTCAGCAAATTTCTGCAAACAAGACAATGCAAAGTTCAGGATCATGTGATCCTCAAATGAGCAGGATAACTAAGCTAAGTCAGTGATCCTTACATCGGCAAAGTACTCGAGGAACTGATGGCGGATCAGAGGCAGGCCTTGTAGGTTGTCAGCTTCTGAGGTCTTCCTTTTCTTTCCACCTCTTCCCTTTGAAGTGGTTGCCTTGGGGATTGTGACGGAAGGGCTAGCAGCAGACTTTTTCTTTGAGGATCGGGCATTGTCAAGATCAGTGACACTGAATTTGGAGGCAGATTTTGAAGATTTCCCAGCACCTACACACCCAAAATAGATAAGTATCCTTATCCTATTTCTATTTAATTATTTATTTAAACATTTAATTACATGTAAACATGGATACTTACTTAACATCGTGACAGAACCTGAGGATACCTCTTGAGAATCCTGGGTATTTGCTTTGAATGATCTTATTTTAGGATCAAGCCTCCGAAAAGCAGCAAGCCTTTCCTTCGTGGCAGGTGTTGTAATAAGGTGTGCAACAGTAATAGCTGTCAAAAAGGAACAAAAGTGCGTTAGTGATCCTTAGACAAAAACAAGGTCATCTGGTGATCCTCCTCAGGATCCTCTATCCTACCATGGGTGCTCCACTTCCTTAGCAGATCCTTTCCATCAGAGAGAGAATCCCTTCTGACAAAGAAGAATCTCTGTTTCCAGTTGGTGTCATTCTTAGTGGCTTTGAAGATGGGGTGTTCTTCACCGGGTTTACGTTTGAGTAGATATCGGTGGGATCCAAATGTTACTAGGTCATACATCTCAGGCAACTCCGACATTCCCAGAGCAATTCCTTCTTGCTCAATGATCCTTTCAAGGGTATATAAGACCCTCCAGATCATTGGCATAGCTTGAATGTAGGAGATGCCGGTGAGGGAGAAGAAAGACTGGGTGAATTCAGGGAAAGGATACGAGTATCCTATTGTGAAAGGAGTGACCGGAAAAGCTACCCATGTTTCAGAAATATAATCACTTAGAACGGTGGGGTCAAATGGCTTGAAATCGGTGTTTACCGGAAAGCAACGTCGGATTCTGTCTATTTGTGGATCAGTGAAGCAGCACCTTTCATTCGCCGAATCTTTGATGATCCCCTGGCTCTTAAGAGGACTGTCCTTCTTTTGATCCTTAGCCGGTGAGGATCTTAGCATCATCTTGATTATGAAGAAGGTGAAGAAAGAAGGAGCAGAGAAAGAAAACGTAAAGGAAGAAGAGGAAGAGAGATACCTGCTTGATCTTCGGATGTGAATTTAAAGGGAGTTTCTCTTGAATTTAAATGCGGATTGATCCCTATCTCTAACTCCTATTTATAATGATGATCTTGCAGGATAGTCACTTCAGTGACGTCATGCTCGTAACGGCTAGTCCGACTCCAACGGCTAGTTATCCGTTAATTTGTTACGGATAAGTACAAAAATATAACTCGTTTATTTACATAATTACTCCTTATATTTTGGGGGCAATTGTTAGGGGAGGATTTCCAAATGATCAGTGATCCTCAATTACTGTTGGGTTTAGTGATCCTCACTTCTGTTAGAATTAGTGATCCTCAGAAGTATTGCAGGATCAGGATCATGGATCATCTTAAGGATCCTTATACTAACGATTGTCTACTTTGAATATAATGTTGATTTGCAGGAGTACCAGCTTGGACTTGGTCGTGGCGATATTCCTGGAGCATATTCCATGACTTATTCCGCACGTGCTTACCTGAAGTGGACGTTATGGAGTTCGTGGGGGACTTGCATGAAATGCGGAATGTTAGTTAGTGTAGATATTTTCCATTTTTAAAAGGGGTAGCGACCTTAATAGAAAACACTTGGCTATTTTTGGCTACACACACACTAACAACTGCTCTCACCAGCTCTCGGCAATTCACTTAGCAATTTCATACACTTTTCATACACCTTTTACACGTTACACTGTAGTGATCCTTGTAATTAGCTCGCTATCATCCGAAGTTGTAACACATTTCTTGTTTAATTTGAGTTGGTGATCGATAGTTTCCATCACCCGAGGTTTTTTATGCCGGAGATCATTCATTGATCAAGGGCTTTTTCCTCGTATAAATCTTTGTGTCACTTGTTCATTACATTTCAGAGTGATCCTTAGTGTTGTTCATCAATTCAAGCATCATACCTCACAACAGAAAGTTTGGTTGCATTATCATTGCTTGATTTTTAACCAAAACACTAAGGATGAGACTATCTCTCGCCTTGAGAAGGATCTTGCTCTGGCAAAGCAGCAGGTGGTCATGGCCCAGATAAATGCTGATCATGAGAAGCACGACCTGCTGGAGGATGCTAAAGTCTCTGCTACCATCACCATGTATAAGATCAAGCTGTAAATGGCTCAGGAGGCTGAGGATCCTGACATAGACAGGACCACTTGGGACAAGGAGGGCTGGAAGGCGAAGCTGGCTGAGCTAGACGATGAGAAGGAGGCTACCGAGGTCTTGGCGATTGAGGCAAGTGGCAGCGGGAAGGATCAAGCTGGTGGTGATGATGCTGGTGGTGAGGCAGCCAAGGTGTGAGCTCCAGAAATGGGCGATGATGGACATTTCTAGACGCGGCCAGAGCCCATTTTTTTAGGATTTGAAAGTTTTTTGGTTGTTATGTTTTGAAACAATGTTGGGTTGTACTTTGAACAATAGTTTTTAGGGTTGTGGATCACGGATCCTTAGACAATAGGTAGGATAATAGGTGGTGGAGGGATCCTCTGTTTGGGGGATGAAACCACTTGTTATCCTGCCATCTTATATTTCCTGCACTTTCAAGACCTGTTAACAATGGACACCCTTTGCCAACCCAAGTGGATGGGCCACGTATTGCTGGTAGAAATTTGGGTTGGCAATTTTGACAACCTTAAAAGGGTTTAACTTTTGCGAATAAATAAAAATTCAACTTTTTGGCTATTTCCCGTGTTGTTATCCTTGTGAATTCTTTATTTTTCTACTGTTGTTATTCACTTTCTTTGAATTTGTAAGTAAAAAATAAAGGTTTAATAAATCATGTTTAAAAGTTTTATGATATGATCAAGGATCAAATATCCTATAGTCGATAAATTCAGAAAAGTTATGCAACTTAAGGATCATTAGTTCTGTTGTCAAAGGATAAGGGTCACTCATATAAATAATGAATAAAATCCAAGTGATTAAGGATCATACCTGAGAATCCAAGTTAGGATCCTAACCCTTTAACATTTATAATCAGGATAACCAAAAGACAAACCTTAGTAAATGTTTTGGTCAAAAATCAAGCAAAGATAATGCAACCAAACTTTTTTTTGTGAGGTGTGATGCTTGAATCAATGAACAATATTAAGGATCACTCAGAAATGTAATGAACAAATGACACAGAGATTTATACGAGGAAAAAGCCCTTGATCAAGAGTTGATCTCCGGCACAAAAAACCTCGGGTGATGGAAACTATCGATCACCAACTAAGATTAATAAAAATAGCTTTACAACTCGGGATGATAACAAGCTTGTTACAAGGATCACTAGTGTGTAATGTGCAAAAAAGTGTATGAAATCGCCAAGTATTGCCTGAGAGCTAACTGAGAGCTGTTACGAGTGTGTGTGTATGCCAAATTAGCTAAATGTCTCTACCAAGCTTGTTATCCCCATTTTAAATTAGAAATAACTAAGTTAACAAACTATCCGATAATTATGCAAGCTCCCCACGATCTCCACAACGTCCATAATGGTCAAACACGTGCGGAATATTGAGGGAATATGCTCCTGGAATTTCGTTAAGACTTGGTCCATGCCTTTGCTCCTACAAAACAAGCTTACGTACAAGGAAGACAACTGTTAGTAGTAGGGTAACAACAGTGATCCTGAATCCTGATCCTGCGACACCTGCTGAGGATCCTTAATTCAAATAGAATTGAGGATCCATGATCCTGGCAGCACTTGAGGACCCGTGATCCTTAGGATTTGGAAAATCCTCCCCTAACAATTGCCCCCAAAATATAAGGAGTAAAGTGTAAATTGTCGAGTTATATTTTCTTGATCTTATCCGTAACAAACCAACGGATATATAACCATTATGATCGAACTATCCGTTACAGATCTGACGTCATCTGACGCGACATCCCTGCAAAATCATGATTATAAATTGAAGTTAGAGATAAGGATCAATGTGCATTTAAATTCGAGCGAGACTCCCTTTAAATCCACATTCGAAGACCAAACATGTATCTCTCTTTCCTCTTTCTCTTCTCCTTCTTACTCTGTTTCTTTTTTCTTCAAAATTTACGAATCACAATGAAGCTAAGATCATCCCCTGCTAAGGATCATCGAAAAGACAGTCCTTTAAAAAGCCAAGGGATCATCGAAGACTCTCCGAAGGAACGTTGCTGCTTTACTGATCCTGAGATCGACAGGATTCGCCATTGCTTCCCGGCGAGCACTGTTTTCAAACCCTTTGACCCTACCGTCCGGAGTGATTTTATCTCTGAAACCTGGGTTGCATTTCCAGTTACCCCTTTCTCAATAGGATACTCCTACCCTTTTCCTGAATTTACCCAATCTTTCTTCTCCCTTACCGGCATATCCTATATCCAGGCTATGCCAATGATGTGGAGGGTTCTGTTTACCCTGGAGAGGATCATTGAGCATGAGGATATTGAGTTGGGAATGTCGGAGTTGTCTGAACTATACAACCTTGTGAGCCATGGTTCACACCGCTTTCTATTCAAACATAAACCCGGTGAACCTCATCCAATCCTGAAAACCACCAAGAATGATAACAAGTGGAAGAAACGTTTTTTCTTTGTCAGGAGGGATTCTATCCCTAATGGGAAGGATCTCCCCAGAACATGGGCCACTCATGGTAGGATATAGGATCCTTATAGAAGGATCATAGGATACCCTGTCTCTGCTGAGGATCACTAACCCCTTTGTTTCTCTTTTGCAGCTATTTCGGTTTCACACATCATTACTTCACCTGCAACGAAGGAAAGGCTTGCTGCTTTCCGGAGTCTTGATCCAGCTATAAGATCATTCCAAGCAAGTACCAAGGATTCTCAAGAAGTATCCTCAGGTTCTGTCACAATGTCAAGTAAGTATCCATGTTTGTATATAATTAAATGTTAAGACGTGAATAAAACAAGAATACTTATCTTTTGTTTTGGATGGATAGGTGCTGGAAAATCCTCAAGGTCTGCCACCCGCTTCAGTGTCACCGATCTTACTGCTGTTGCTCCCAGGTCTGGGAAGAAGAAGACTGCTGCCAGCCCGAGTGCCGTGGTCCCAAAGCCCACCACCTCCAAGGGAAAGAAAAGGAAGGCTACCGAAGCCGACAATATTGAAGGCTTGCCTCTTATCCGCCATCAATTCCAAGAATACTTTGCCTATGTAAGGATCACTAACCCTGACTGATTATCCTGCCCATCTGAGGATCACGTGATCCTAAACTTTACCTTGACTTTTTGCAGAAATTCGTAGAGGTCGAGATGCTGTTTGAAGCTTACAATGAGGAAGTGGAGCAAAAGCATCGGGAATTCCAAAAGTTCTTCCTGGCCAAAGATCAAACTATATCCCGCCTTGAGAAGGATCTTGCTCTGGCAAAGCAGCAGGTGGTCATGGCCCAGATAAATGCTGATCACGAGAAGCACGACCTACTGGAGGATGCTAAAGTCTCAGCTGCCATCACCATGTACAAAATCAAGCTGCAAATGGCCCAAGAGGCTGAGGATCCTGACTTTGACAGGACCACTTGGGACAAGGAGGAATGGAAGGCAATGCTGGCTGAGCCTGAGGATGAAGAGGAGGAGGCTACTGAAGTCTTAGCAATTGAGGCGAGTGGCAACGGGAAGGATCAGGCTGGTGATGATGCTGGTGGTGATGCTGGTGGTGATGCAGCCAAGGTGAGAGCTGCAGAAATGGGCGATGATGGATATTTCTAGACGTGGCCGGAGCCCATTTTTTAGGATTTGGTAGTGTAGGATCGTTTTCAGACCCGAACGAGTCGTTCAGAAGTGTTTATCTCAGTTTCAGAGGCGGAAACTAAGAAACTGAGTTCAATTCAGCAAGCAATACACTTTAAACTGTTGTATGATTGATTTCAGAATGTTTTACAACCTGACAACACTTCGGCAGCACTTCGTTGCACAAGCCGGAAAGTTACAAATGGTGAAAGTTTGAAGCCTATTTATAGACTAGGACCCTCCCGTTTGAAACTGACACCTTCCTGTTTGAAACTGACATGACCAGTTTCAAACGGTCACGACTAAACCCTCTAGTTTGAAAGTGACAGGCCACCTTCAAACGGTCACGACACGTTCAAACTTGACACTCTTCAAACTTGATGTCACTTTCAAACTTGACCTCTTCAAACTTGACCTCTTCAAACTAGCAGCCATGTTCAAACTTTCAGGCACTCTTCAAACTTTCAGTCCGAGACTCGATATAAGACGAAGACGACAGATGTATGCACTAACAAACTCCCCCTCAGATGTTGACGAGTCTTAAGTGTCGAGTCTACGCATCTTCAGTCTTTATCAGTCCTCTCGAACTCTTTGAAATGTCTGACGGTGTAAGCATCCTCAAATCTTCTCTCTTCTCTTTAGCATCAACAGACTCCTCACGATCAATCTCTACTCGGATGTCTTCAGACTCCCCCTTTCGATATGCTGGGATCGCAGTCTGGCATGTTGAAATCACATAGTCCTCAGGTATCGGAAACCTGGCACTCTATCTTCAGGTACAAAATCGAAACCTGGCTACACCTGCACATTCTTAACCTAGAAATAAATTTCATAAATTTAACATTTAACAAATTTATCAATCCAAATTCTCTTCTCAAATTAAACCAGAATGATTTATCAATGATAAATTCTGATGAACCATTTGCAAAAATTAATCATTTTTCGTTTCAAAACACATTCTCCCAAACCATTTGTTCATCATGTCTAGCACTTGGAATTTTGAAAATCAACTCTCCAACATCAGTTGTCGAAAATCTTTTTGGATTTTTTCAAAAATTTATGCTAAAACACACTAAAATCTTTTTGGAATTTTTGAATAGAATGAAATGTAGAAAAGAAATATTTACAAACAATATTTTTGTGAGTTCGTGTAAGAGGATCATATCAGTTGTTGAGACAAATCACCAACACCATTAAGCTTTAAACATGTTAAATTCTAAACGATTCACTTAGATTGTCAGTATACTGGTCCACTTAAATTTTCACACAAAGTTCAACTGTTTCGAGATACGAAATTAATGTCTTAAGCACTTAAACTCAATCGCGTGTCCCACCTCAGAATATACTCCCGTATCCAGATCCCAATATTCAGTCTTACAGGTAATTATGACACAAATGATATCTGTAAGGGGTTAATAAATTATGAAGAATCATGAGAGCTCAGGTCAGAACTACCGTTCAACAGAGAGATCATGACTCAACTTTTGGGTGTGTCCCCTTTAGATGATCTTTTTTACAACAGCATTGCTAAGCAATTTTATTGTCTTATCATATATGCTGAGGGGTGATGCTATGTTTCAAGCATTTGCGGAAAGTATTATTCCGGGACTAGGTCAGAACTACCGTTCAGCAGAAGTCCTGGAATAATACCCCAGACATCACTGAGTATAAAAACCTAGTATATCAGATTATGAGACCTTTCAAACGAGATTTCGGGGGTTACCCATATATCCGAGAGATGTTTCCCCACGATATAAGCAAGTTTGAAATTTAGATTTATATCTCGTCACAATCTACTAAATGTGCAAAAATCTACTGGCACATCATCAGTGAGACCGTTTATCACATTTTTACTTTCCAATTCTTTAGCATGCTGTGATCGTCCACTGATGTACTATCATTTCCTCTTTTATACAACAAAACTCATTTTTGAATTTTATCATGTTTTTGGCTTTTTCAAATTTTCAAATGTTTTTGGATTTTCTGAAATTTTTACTCCCCCTAAAATGCAAACACATTTTAGGAAATTTGAAACCAAACTGTACAATAAAGTTGACAACTGATATCAAATCGCATCAAATCGCCATTCACTTGGCATAAACCATCAGAAATCCCCCTTTCAACAAACTATTTTCCCATTGATTTCAAAACACTTAAGTTTGTTTTAATCAAATGGTTTTTCCAGAAAATAAGTTTGAATTTACCACTTGTAAAGTTAGGAGTTTGATTCATCACATTGTCTACCAACCACTTGTAGAAAATCAAGTACAAATTAATGTCCTTGATTTACTACTTGTACCAAAAACACAATCAAATACAAAGAATGATGCCGATTCATGATCCACGATTACCAACTTGGGATCTCCGGCAAGTCCACAGACTTACTGTTCATAGTATGAGCCATCCCAGTCACAAACAAGGGATGGTTCAACCTTATCTTTCTTTGTCTTCTTCTCATAGAACTCTTTAACCCCTTTGACTTTTTGATCAATCATTTTACCAAAAATGTGTTTCACAGTGGGGTTAAAGGCCTTTTCAACATCAAAAACCTTTTTATCATCATAAAATTGGTTTGAAATCTCAACTTTACCAATTTTCTTTTTATAATTTTCAATCTGAAGTGATGGAAAATTTTCATCATCCACAGTCAGAACTGATTTTTCAACTTTTACCTCAACCTGTGGCTCATCTGATTTTGTGGAATCAGATTCATCGCCAGAAGATAGCTCTTCTGATTTCGACCTATCAGAATCATCGCTAGAGCTACCACCAGACCTTTTAACAACCCATTTCTGGTTGTCAGATTTAGCTCTTTTCTTGTAAAACTTGTTTGAACATTCACCAATTTCAAAAATTGAATCTTTGAAAAGTTTTGATCTATCAATTGGTGATTCAAAATCAATCACTTTTTCTTTTAGTTTACGAAAAACTCCCTGTTTTGATGATATTTCCTTAGAACAATCTCTGGCAATATGTCCAACAGTGTTGCATTGAAAACAGGTTCTCGTATCTTTCTTCTGCTCAGCAATCTTCTTCATTTCGTCTTGCTTCTTTGCAAGGAACTCACTGTTTAACTGCTTCCAGAATTCTTTATTTTCTTCTTCCTCTGCTGATGTACCTGAAACAAATGTCATCTTTGCTTTAAAATCACGAACATATTTTTCATTTTTCTGTTTTTCTGTTGGAGTAAATCCAATACCTTTCTTTTTGAAATTACGGTTAGGGTTTTGTTTCTTGTGAAAACCAGAACCAGAACTGTAACCTTTTTTCTTGTTTAATCTTTGTTGTACTCTTGAGGTGTAAAGTTTAGGTTTACCATTAAGATTTAAATCTTTTATTTCAGAAATGTTAATTTCTGTAAGTTTGAAAACCTTTTTGATCAATTCAGTTTTAACACCTCTTATTGGAAATTCCTCATCAGAATATAATTTGTCAGAATCATTCAATGTATATGCAACTTTGAATGTTTCGTCACTCAAATTAGATTTTGATAACAGGAATTCTTTATTATAAACCCTTTTAACTGAAGACTTTTGACTATTGACTGTCGAACTCGAACTTTCTGAACCAGACTTTGACTCTGACTCTGACTTTAACTCTGAGTTTGACTCCAACTTTGACTCCTCAGTTTCATCTTTATCCAACACCTGATCGACGACTTTCTTTATTAACTCGGACTCATGATCAGTGTCAGATGATGTAAACACGACATCAATATTTTCTGGCAAATTGACTGACGACTCTGACACCCATTGTAAATTTGTTGCTTTTTCGACTCTTTCCTGATTTGGATTCCTGGGCAAATATCCATTTTCTAGCGGGGGTGGACATTTGTTATAACCGACATCTTGTTTCTTACCAGAATCCTTCTTGTCAGTCTTTTTCTTTGTATCACTCTTCTTCTTGTTCTTCTTTTCTGGAGTCTTTTCTTCAGTCAATTTTTCACCATTATTTTCTTCAGTTACTTCATCCTCTTCAAATGCTTTCATGCCTTCAACAGTTGGATAAATCATGTCAATGACATAAGAAGTACATGAGTAACTTTTCAACAAACGATTAACTCTTTCAGTCTCAATTCTTTGCAATTCCAACTTTTGTTCTAGCACAGCACACTTCTCAATGTAGTTGTTCACCACTTTTTGCTTCGTCATAAAAGCTCCTTGAAGTGTTTTCATTGCTGTTGCTTGTTCTTCACTTGTTTGATTGTATTGGTTCATTGCTTTGTTCAACACATCATAAGATTCCTTCAAACTGTTCAAGTTATAGATCAATGTGCTGTTCTGCTTTTTTATGGCTTCACAGTTTTCACATTTCACCGGAATCTTTTTAGCATTAACTTCCTCATCAACCTTGAACTTTGGAACTTCAATCTTTACTTTCCTTTTGATCACTGGAACAGTCTCATCATCACTGCTCACAGGAGTCTTGACCTTTTTCTTCTTCTTTTTAACCTTTTCATCTTCACTATCACTTTCAGCAATCAGTTTCATATCAGCTTCGAATTTTCTCGCCCAATACTCACGATCATCATCACTATCTTCTTCAACTTTGGCAACAAAAACTTTGTGAGCTGTATCTTGATCAGGAACAAAATCATCCCATGTGAAATTTGCCCAACTAAATCCTTCAGGTAACTTTTCGTCATCTTGATCTATTATCAAAGCACTACCATTTACTCTCTTTAAAGAATCTTGATTAACTGCACAAGCTCTCTTTCCAGAGTCTTCAATAATGTGTCTTCCATGTGCAGTTTGTGCCTGATGTTGTTGTTGTTGAGATGGTTGTTGAGAAACTTGATGGTAGATGGCTTTTCGGTAATAATCATTATTGTTGTTGAATGGATTTTGAGCTCCACTTGCTTCGCGGTTTTTGCACTCCCTCTTGAAGTGTCCTTTTTCCCTGCAACGAAAACAAGTGACTTTAGATTTGTCAAAACCTAAAGTAGAAGTACCAGCCTCACGAAGATCATCTCTTCCAGTGATTTGCTTGAATTTCTCAGCTCTCCTCGATACGCTGGCCAAGCACCATTTTATGTCCATCAGTTCCATCTCTTCAGCATCGATCTGGTCGTAATCTTCCTTTGTCAACATTGAATTCCCGATTCGACCTGCAACAAAACTACTATAAGATTCAAGAACAGTTCCCAATAAAGACATGTGACTCGTAGCAATTTCTGCTGAATAATCTTCATCATTTTCCAAATTCAGTACAATGTTGCACTGAAGCTTTTTGCCATTTCTTGTTGTTAAAAAATTCGGATCAAAAGATGGAAATGATGAGAAACTCGTTTTGCTGTTTGATCCTGATGATGAACTTCCAGAAGAATTCTTGGCATTGTAAGCAGTTTCTATTTTTGGAGATAAATTTGTAGACTTCTCATTCACCCCTGCTTTGTAATACAACCCAATATCCTGTTCACCATCGAAATCTTTCATTCGAATAATCTTTCGTTGCTCCATCTCTTGAGCTTCCAACTTCTCAATGAACTTGCTGAGTGTCAAACTGCTAAAACCTTTCTTGTTTCTAAGCATCATAAGATATGTGCCCCAAGTCTCATGTGGCAATGAATCAGCAAGCTTTTCGATCAACTCTTCATTGTCTTTCTCGATGCTCAATCTCTTCATGTTTGCTAGCAGATTGCAATATCTTTCAATAATCTGCCTTGTGCTTTCATTCTTCAAACCACGAAACAGATCGAACTCTTTCTTCAGAAGTGATTCCTTGTTCTTTATCATTTCTTGACTACCAACAAACTTTGATCTTAAAGCTTTCCAAATCGAGTATGAAGTTCCATTATGTTGTAATAACACCAAGATGTCTTCTTTCACAGCTTGTTGTAGAAGACTCAGCATCATTTTCTCATCTTTGTATTTCTTTCTAGCATCGGCGCTCAGATCTTTAATCGGAACCACTTCTTCATCATCATTCATCGGTCGAATGTATTTTGTCTCGACACATTCCCAAGCATCTAGGTAATTAGCTTGTACCCAATTCTCAAAACGACCTTCCCAACCCTTATATTCTTCGATGTTCATTAGTTTGGGCGGTTTTTGCATTGTTCCTGTTTCGTTTTCCAACATCGTATTTTGTGCAAGAGAAATTGGAGTAACAGGAGTAGCGAACGCGTTGTAGAATTCCTCTTCCATGATTCGGTTTTTCAAATGAACTGTATCACCTTGTAAGAATACCTGACAAACAAACAAACAACAATCAGTTTAAAAATTTATCAATTAACAAAATAAGACTGATACTCGAACTGATGAATATTCTGTTCGGATTGAAAGTTGACACACTGTACGGACTGCTATGACCTGGATCAAATTCGGACGACCTTTTCAATGACCTGGCAAAACCACACGACCTGGAACGGAATCGAATTCAAAGAGACTGACCCACCTCTTGTGAACTGGAAACAAATTCAAACTGTGTGAAACAAAATTCACTTTGTGTGAACTTGATCAATTATCAAATAAAACTATTTGGCCGCAAACAATTTCACATGCAAAATCAATACACTGATGACCACTAGTCCGACATCTCTGACAACACACAATGATGATTGGGCCGAGAATTTTATAATGTTGCAACTTGGGACGTTGAATTTTTCAAGCCGACAAAACTTTAACTTTGCATGAAATCTGATTTAGAATTTGTCAACAACTTCAAAAAGTGAACACCTATGATTGGGCCGGTAATGATTAAAAAAACTTGGGCCAATAACCTTTGGTGTGTATAAATCGGATTGGACCAAAAACTCCACTATGATAAACCCACTAAACCCACTAAACCGAAAACATAGTTTGATTAGACCTCAATGTATGTCTGATCACATGCAATTGTTTGAACTTATAAATGCCGACAACCTTTAATACATCACTATGAAAATGGCCGACACTCCTTTATGATAATCACATGCAACCTTGAGCAAAAACAACATGTTACTGACTGATATCCTCGATTAATGATTCACTAAAGCTGGCAACAACACATGCAAACCGACAACATTCTTTTAAAATTTCACACAATTCAATGCACAAACATGTAAATACTTTTCCACTTGTAGAACCGAGACACTTTATCAAGTTTGTGACCCCAATTCACATGCGACTGACACACAAACTTGTGACTTCCTTTTCCAATTACTGACACCTCGTAAACTGTTATACACAACTCGATGTACACACTTTCAAACAGGAAACATGTTTCAAACAGGATGGACAGTTTCAAACGGTCACGATGGCAATTTCAAACGGGTGACACCTTCAAACTGGAGACACCTTCAAACAGGAGGTGTATCCTTCAAACTAGTTGACCACTTCAAACTAGAGGTTCAAACAGGACCCCCATTTTCAAACGGTATGGTGTAGTTTTCAAACGGGATGGGTCAGTTTCAAACAATAGGGTCAGTCCTCAAACGGTCTTCGTTCAAACGGGCACCAATTTTCAGTTCATTTTTACCACTTTTCGAATGAATTAGGGTCTGATATATTCACGTATTATGCTTCACTGAATTCCGATCACAATGATGTGTATATCAATAAAAAAACATCCACTAAATCGCCATAGATCTGAGTTCAAAGTTAAACTGGACACATCTTCAAACAAACAGGTAGTTTTTTTTATCAAATTGATTGAGTTTTACTTGGAATTTAAGCCTGAAACTTTTACAGATTGATTAAAACATAATTTCGCTTGTTATGAGCAAAAATCAGTTCATTTTATCTGAAAATTCTCGTTAAATTTTGAAAAAAAAAACGTGAAGAATGGAGTAGAAATAGAAATTTCAAGCTGAATATGGCAAGAACTCTTCCTCCTGAGCTCTGATACCACTTGTAGGATCGTTTTCAGACCCGAACGAGTCGTTCAGAAGAGTTTATCTCAGTTTCAGAGGCGGAAACTAAGAAACTGAGTTCAATTCAACAAGCAATACACTTTAAACTGTTGTATGATTGATTTTAGAATGTTTTACAACCTGACAACACTTCGGCAGCACTTCGTTGCACAAGCCGGAAAGTTACAAATGGTGAAAGTTTGAAGCCTATTTATAGACTAGGACCCTCCCATTTGAAACTGACACCCTCCTGTTTGAAACTGACATGACCAGTTTCAAACGGTCACGACTAAATCCTCTAGTTTGAAAGTGACAGGCCACCTTCAAACGGTCATGACACGTTCAAACTTGACACTCTTCAAACTTGATGTCACTTTCAAACTTGACCTCTTCAAACTTGACCTCTTCAAACTAGCAGCCATGTTCAAACTTTCAGGAACTCTTCAAACTTTCAGTCCGAGACTCGATATAAGACGAAGACGACAGATGTATGCACTAACAGGTAGTAGTTCTTTGGTTATGGTATTTTGAAACAATGTTGGGTTGTAATCTGAACAATAGTTTTTAGGATTATGGATCAAGGATCCTTAGACAATAGGTAGGATAATAGGTGGTGGAGGGACCCTCTATTTGGGGGATGAAGCCACTTGTTAACCTGCCATCTTTTATTTCCTGCACTTCAAAGACCTATTAACAATGGACACCCTTTACCTACCCCAGCGGACGGGCCACGTATTGCTGGTGGATGCTTGGGGTAGGTAATTTTGACAACCTTCGAAGGGTTAACTTTTGTGAATAAAAATAACTTCAACTTTTTGGCTATTTCCCGTGTTATTATCCTTGTGCATTCTTTATTTTCCTATTGTAGTTATCCACTTTGTTTGAATTTATCAAGTTTAATAAATCATGTTTAAAAATTTTAGGGTATGATCAAGGATTAAATATCCTATAGTTGATAAACTCAGAAAAGTTATGCAACTTAAGGATCATTAGTTCCGTTGTCAAAGGATAAGGGTCACTTATATAAATACAGAATAAAATAAAAGTGATCAAGGATCATACCTGAGGATCCAAGTTAGGATCCTAACCCTTTAATACATATAATCAGGATAACCAAAAGACAAACCTTAGTAGAAGGTAAGGATCAAGGATCCTTAATCGTTTAGCCTCAAAAACCTGAAATAGAATATAACTTGGGACTAAGCCAATATAAGAGAAAAGTTAGTTACTGGGGACAAGCCCAACAATTCTGGGGATAAGCCCAATATACTGGGGACAAGCCCAAAGGATAACTGGGGATAAGTCCAAAGGATAACCGGGGACAAGCCCAAAGTATAACTGGGGACAAGCCCAAAGGATCTTGTGTAAACTGGAGTATGGCCCTTACTGGCGACTATCCAAACTTAGTGACATGAAAATGCCAAAACCTTAGTGTTTTGGTCAAAAATCAAGCAATGATAATGCAACCAAACTTTCTGTTGTGAGGTATGATGCTTGAATTGATGAACAACAATAAGGATCACTCTGAAATGTAATGAACAAGTGACACGAAGATTTATATGAGGAAAAAGCCCTTGATCAATGAATGATCTCCGGTATAAAAAACCTCGGGTGATGGAAACTACCGATCACCAACTCAAATTAAACAAGAAATGTATTACAACTTCGGATGATAGCGAGCTAAGTACAAGGATCACTATAGTGTAACGTGCAAAAGGTGTATGAAAAGTGTATTAAATTGCTAAGCGAATTGCCGAGAGCTGGTGAGAGCAGTTGTTAGTGTGTGTGTGTAGCCAAAAATAGCCAAGTGTTTCTATTTAGCTCGCTACCCCTTTTAAAAGTAGAAAATATCTAAGCTAACAAACATTCCGCATTTCATGCAAGTCCTCCACGAACTCCATAACGTCCACTTCAGTTAAGCACGTGCGGAATAAGCCATGGAATATGCTCCAGGAATATCGCCAAGACCAAGTCCAAGCTGGTACTCCTACAAAACAACATTATATTCAAAGTAGACAATCGTTAATATAAGGATTCTTAAGATGATCCATGATCCTGATCCTGCAATACTTCTGAGGATCACCAATTCTAACAGAAGTGAGGATCACGAAACCCATCAGTAATTGAGGATCACTGATCATTTAGAAATCCTCCCCTAACAATTGCCCCCAAAATATAAGGAGTAATTATTTAAATAAACGAGTTGTATTTTGTTCTTATCCGTAACAAATCAACGGATAACTGGCCGTTGGAGTCAGACTAGCCGTTACGAGCATGACGTCATTGAGGTGACTATCCTGCAAGATCATCATTATAAATAGGAGTTAGAGATAGGGATCAATCCGCATTTAAATTCAAGAGAAACTCCCTTTAAATTCATATCCGAAGATCAAGCAGATATCTCTCTTCCTCTTCTTCCTTTACGTTTTCTTTCTCTGCTCCTTCTTTCCTCACCTTCTTCATAATCAAGATGATGCTAAGATCCTCACCGGCTAAGGATCACAAGAAGGACAGTCCTCTTAAGAGCCAGGGGATCATCAAAGATTCGGCGAATGAAAGGTGCTGCTTCACTGATCCACAAATAGACAGAATCCGACATTGCTTTCCGGCGAACACCGATTTCAAGCCATTTGACCCCACCGTTCTAAGTGATTACGTTTCTGAAACATGGGTAGCTTTCCCGGTTACTCCTTTCACAATAGGATACTCGTATCCTTTCCCTGAATTCACCCAGTCTTTCTTCTCCCTCACCGGCATCTCCTACATTCAAGCTATGCCAATGATCTGGAGGGTCTTATATACCCTTGAAAGGATCATTGAGCAAGAAGGGATTGCTCTTGGAATGTCGGAGTTGGCAGAGATGTATGACCTTGTAACATTTGGATCCCACCGATATCTACTCAAGCGTAAACCCGGTGAAGAACACCCAATCTTCAAAGCCACTAAAAATGATACCAACTGGAAACAACGTTTTTTCTTTGTCAGAAGGGATTCTATCTCTGATGGAAAGGATCTGCCAAGGAAGTGGAGCACCCATGGTAGGATAGAGGATCCTGAGGAGGATCACCAGATGACCTTATTTTCGTCTAAGGATCACTAACGTACTTTTGTTCCTTTTTTGCAGCTATTACTGTTGCACACCTTATTACAACACCTGCCACGAAGGAAAGGCTTGCTGCTTTTCGGAGGCTTGATCCTCAAATAAGATCATTCAAAGCAAATACCCAGGATTCTCAAGAGGTATCCTCAGGTTCTGTCACGATGTCAAGTAAGTATCCTGTTTTTTGTATAGTTAAATGTTTAAATAAATAGTTAAATAGAAATAGGATAAGGATACTTATCTGTCTTGGGTGTGTAGGTGCTGGGAAATCTTCAAAATCTGCCTCCAAATTCAGTGTCACTGATCTTGAAAATGTTCGATCCTCCAAGAAAAAGTCTGCTGCTAGCCCCTCCGTCGTAATCCCCAAGGCAACCACTTCAAAGGGAAGATGTGGAAAGAAAAGGAAGAACTCTGAAGCTGAGAACCTACAAGGCTTGCCTCTGATCCGCCATCACTTCCTCGAGTACTTTGCCGATGTAAGGATCACTGACTTAACTTGATTATCCTGCCCATTTGAGGATCATGTGATCCTAACTTTGCATTGTCTTCTTTGTAGAAATTTTCCCAAATCGAGGACTATGTTGGGAATGTTGAAGAGCTTGAGTAGAAATACTCTGACCTCCAAAAAGTGGCAACGCTCAAGGACCTCAAGATTGCCTCCCTCGAAAAGGACCTCAATGATGCCAAAACTCAGGCGGTTGCAGCTCAGATCAATGCTGACTATGAGAAGCACGAGATCACAGAGGATGCTAAAGTCTCCGCTGCCATTTCCATGTACAAGACCAAGCTATAGATGGACCAAGAAGCTCAGGATCCTGCTTTTGACAGGAGGAACTAGGACATGGAAGGCTAGAAGGCTAGGCTGGCTGAGTTAGAGGATGAGGATGAGGCTGATGAGGTTCTGGCAATCGAGGCTGGTGGTAGTGGCAAGGATCAAGCGAAGGATACGGGAGCTGGAGGAGATGATGATGCAGTGAAGGTGTAGGCTGCATGAATGGGCGATGAAGGACATTTCTAGACGTAGCCGGAGCCTATTTTTTAAGTTTGGTTATTTGGTTATGGTGTTTTTTGTTGAACAATGATGAGTTGTACTTAAACAATAGTAATTAGGGCTAAGGATCATGGATCCTTCGAACAATAGGTAGGATTACAAATGGTGGAGGGATCCTCTGTTTGGGGGATGAAGCCATTGTGATCCTGCCGTCTTTTGATTCCTGCACTTTCTAGACCAATGAACAATGGACACCCTTTGCCAACCCATGTGGACGGGCCACGTTTTGCTGGTAGAAACGTGGGTTGGCAATTTTGACAACCTTAAAGGGTTTAATATTTTGTGAATAAAATAACTTTAACTTTTTGACTATATCCCGTGTTGCTATCCTTGTTAGTATTTTACTTTCCAATTGTTGTGATATTCATTTTGTCTAAACTTATCAAGTAAAAGAAAAATTTAATAAATATCTTCAAGGATTTTAGGATATGATCAAGGATCACATATCCTATAGTCGATAAGTTTTGAAAAGTAACATAGTTTAAGGATCACAAGTTCAGTTGTCAAAGGATAAGGGTTACTTAAATGAATAATGGATAAGATCAAAATAGTTAAGGATCATACCTGAGGATCCACGTTAGGATCCCAACCATTAACACTTGTAATCAGGATAACCCAAAGGACAAACCTTAGTAGAAAGTAAGGATGAAGGATCCTTGGTCGTTTATCTCCAAGAACCTAAAATAGGATACAACTTGGGACTAAGCCAATATAAGATAAGAGTTAGTAACTAGGGACAAGCCCAACAATTCTGGGGACAAGCCCAATATACTGGGGACAAACCCAAAGGATAACTGGGGACAAGCCCAAAGGATAACTGGGGACAAGCCCAAAGGATAACTGGGGACAAGCCCAAAGGATAAGTGGGGACAAGCCCAAAGGATCGTATGTAAACTGGAGTATGGCCCTCACTGGCGACTATCCAAACTTAGTGACATGAAAATGCCAAAACCTTAGCTAACGTGAAAACGTTAGAAACCTTAGGAATGGATGTATGGTACGTCTACCATTATACGTAGGATCCTGAATATAGCCAGTACAATGAAATTGTCAGCCCCTAAAGTGAGTACTGGTCCCATTGCCATGAGCTATACCAAAATCATCGTGCGCTACTGGCGAAACTGGGGACAGGCCCAAACTGGGGTCAAGCCCAAATAGCTGGGGTCAAGCCCAAATAACTGGATACTTCTGTGGATACTCAATCCTCAGTTAAGGATACCTGAACCTTCAAAACTCAGAATCAAGTGAAAGGAGGATAAAGGATGCAGGATCCTTATCCTTATATAAGAGAATAAAAGAATGAAATAGTTTGAGATTAGAATGTTACCAAGATGAGGATCATCTACTCTGTAAGGATCCTTCAAGGATACTTGTCGGGTGAGGATCATGGATCCTTGTCACATAAAATATTTCTTCAAATGGACAGCATTCCAAGCTCTTGGTAGCAAATCACCTTCCATTGTTAGCAATCGATATGCCCCCTGTCATGCTTCAGTTTCAATCAAATAGGGGCCTTCCCATTTTGGTGCCAACTTTCCATCAACAGGATTGGTGGTATTCTGAAATGCTTTCCTTAATACCATATCACCAACTTGGAATTTCCTGATCCTGACATTTTTGTTGTAGGCTCCAGCCATCCTTTGTTGATAACTAGCTATCCTTATCCTTGCCAAATCCCTGATTGCTTTTATAGTATTCAAGTCTTGAACCAAGTTTTCAGCGTTCTCTTCAGGATCACGAATGCTTGTTCTTGCAGTTGGAACCACCATCTCTGTAGGGATCACTGATTCTGCCCCAAATACCAAAGAAAATGGAGTTTGGCCTGTAGCATTCTTGGGAGTGGTCCTATCAGCCCAAAGCACATAAGGTAGTTCTTCTGCCCATTTACCTTTCTTGGATCCAAGCTTCTTCTTCAAATTGTTGATGATGATCTTGTTGGAGGATTCTGCCTGACCATTAGCTTGTGGGTGGACTGGTGTTGATGTTATCATCTTAATCCCCCAACTGTCACAAAAGTTAGTGGTTCTATTCCCAATAAATTGGGATCCATTATCACAAATAATCTCAGAAGGGATACCAAATCTAGTAATAATGTTTCTTTTAATAAAGGATATAACTTCCTTTTCTCTGACTTGAGCAAAGGCTTCAGCCTCTATCCACTTGGAGAAGTAATCAGTCATAGCAAGCATGAATACTTTTCCACCAGGTGCCTTAGGAAGGTTTCCAACTATATCCATTCCCCATCTCATGAATGGCCAGGAAGAGGATATAGGATGCAAGAGCTCTGCTGGTTGATGAAGGATATTACTATGCCTCTGACAAGGATCACACTTCTTGGCATACTCCACAACATCCTTCTTCATAGTGGGCCAATAGTATCCTGTCCTCAGGATCCTTGAGAATAATGCCCTGCCCCCAGTGTGATTTCCACAATCTTCTTCATGGAAATCCTTTAGGACTTCTTGGATTTCAGGATCCTCAATGCATCTAAGATATGGTCCTTAGTTTTGAAAGCCCTTGGGTTTTCTCCTGTAGGAATTTCTCCATGTTGTATGTATCTCATGATTGGGAGGATCCATGACCCTGAATGAGATTGAGTATCATCACTAGGGATGATTGCAGAATCTTCACCTATCTCCAAGTGTCATTTTGGTGTTAAGGCAGGTAAATTATTGGGCTATATGGTGACAAAGAGGGGCATTGAAGCAAGTCCAGAGCAAATCAAGGCTATTGTGAATATCAAATCTCCTGCCAATGCTAAGGATGTACAGAGATTGACGGGCAGGATCGCAGCCTTGAACAGATTCATATCCAAATCCTCAAAAAAGTGCAAGGAATTCTATGACATCCTGAGGAAGAACAAGAAATTTGAATGGACTGAAAAGCATGAAGGTGCCCTCAAAGCTCTTAAGGATTACCTATCCTCAGCCCCAGCCTTGATGAAACCAGAAAAAGGGGATGTATTATCCTTGTACCTAGCAGTATCCTCAAAAGTAGTAAGTGCGGTCCTTGTTAAGGATCACCAAGGTACACAACATCTTGTTTACTATGTAAGTAAGAGTTTACTTGATGCTGAATCCAGGTATTCACACTTAGAAAAACTTATCCTTGCATTAATTATGGCATCTACTAAATTGAGACATTATTTTGAAACTCATGCCATTGTTGTTAAGACTAATTTTCCAATTAAGAGTGTTCTCAGGAAACGTAAAATGTCAGGGAGGATGGCTAAATGGGCAGTGAAGCTTAGTGCATACGATATAAGATATGAACCAAGGACTGCCATCAAATCCCAAGCCTTGGCTGACTTTGTGGCAGATTTTAGTAGTGATTTGCAAAAGGAAGCTGAGTTAGAAGTCCAACAAATTGAAGAGACTAAGGATCCTTGGATACTCTTCACTGATGGAGCCTCTAATGTGAAAGGAACAGGGCTTGGAATACTACTAAAAACGCCACACGGGGACATAATACCCCACTCCATAGCTTGTGTTTCAAACTACCAATAATGAGGCTGAGTATGAAGCCTTGATAGCTGGTTTGCAAATTGCTAAGCATATGAGGATCAGGTATCTTGAGGTACATGTAGATTCCTTATTGATCACTAATCACTTTAATGGATCCTATGCTGTTAAGGGAGAAAAGCTAATCAAATATTATTGGCACTCTCTTTTGTATCCTTTAGTTTGACACAGGTACCAAGGGAAGAGAATGCGGAAGCTGATGCATTAGCCAATCTAGGATCATCTTTGAAGATTCCTGAGGATATTAAGATCCCTATTATCCATATCCTGACCCCTGCTATCGAGGATCATGCAGCTATGGAGATAGGAGAAGATTCTGCAATCATCCCTAGTGATGATACTCAATCTCATTCAGGGTCATGGATCCTCCCAATCATGAGATACATACAACATGGAGAAATTCCTGCAGGAGAAAACCCAAGGGCTTTCAAAACTAAGGACCATATCTTAGATGCATTGAGGATCCTGAAATCCAAGAAGTCCTAAAGGATTTCCATGAAGAAGATTGTGGAAATCACACTGGGGGCAGGGCATTATTCTCAAGGATCCTGAGGACAGGATACTATTGGCCCACTATGAAGAAGGATGTTGTGGAGTATGCCAAGAAGTGTGATCCTTGTCAGAGGCATAGTAATATCCTTCATCAACCAGCAGAGCTCTTGCATCCTATATCCTCTTCCTGGCCATTCATGAGATGGGGAATGGATATAGTTGGAAAGCTTCCTAAGGCACCTGGTGGAAAAGTATTCATGCTTGCTATGACTGATTACTTCTCTAAGTGGATAGAGGCTGAAGCCTTTGCTCAAGTCAGAGAAAAGGAAGTTATATCCTTTATTAAAAGAAATATTATTACTAGATTTGGTATCCCTTCTGAGATTATTTGTGATAATGGATCCCAATTTATTGGGAATAGAACCACTAACTTTTGTGACAGCTGGGGGATTAAGATGATAACATCAACACCAGTCCACCCACAAGCTAATGGTCAGGCAGAATCATCCAACAAGATCATCATCACCAATTTGAAGAAAAAGCTTGGATCCAAGAAAGGAAAATGGGCAGAAGAACTACCTTATGTACTTTGGGCTGATAGGACGACTCCCAAGAATGCTACTGGCCAAACTCCATTTTCTTTGGTGTTTGGGGTAGAATCAGTAATCCCTACAGAGATGGTGGTTCCAACTGCAAGAACAAGCATTCGTGATCCTGAAGGAAATGCTGAAAACTTGATTCAAGACTTGGATACTATAGAAGAAATCAGGGATTTAGCAAGGATAAGGATGGCCAGTTATCAACAAAGGATGGCTGGAGCTTACAACAAAAATGTCAGGATCAGGAAATTCCAAGTTGGGGATATGGTATTAAGGAAAGCATTTCAAAATACCACTAATCCTGCTGATGGAAAACTAGCACCAAAGTGGGAAGGCCCCTATTTGATTGAAGCTGAAGCAGGAAAAGGGGCATATCGATTGCTAACAATGGAAGGTGATTTGCTACCAAGAGCTTGGAATGCTGTCCATTTGAAGAAATATTTCATGTGATCATGATCCGTGATCCTTACCAGACAAGTATCCTTGAAGGATCCCTACTAACAGATGATCCTCTTTCTGGTAACATTCAAATCTCAAACTATTTCATTCTTTTATTCTCTTACAAGGATAAGGACCCTGCATCCTTTATCCTCCTTTCACTTGATTCTGAGTTTTGAAGGTTCAGGTATCCTTAACTAAAGATTGAGTATCCACAGAAGTATCCGGTTATTTGGGCTTGACCCCAGTTATTTGGGCTTGACCCCAGTTATTTGGGCTAGTCCCCAGTTTGGGCCTGTCCCCAGCTTCACCAGTAGCGCACGATGATCCTGGTATAGTTCATGTCAATGGGACCAGTACTCGCTTTAGGGGCTGACAATTTCATTATACTGGCTATATTCAGGATCCTACGTATATTGGTAGACGTACTATACATCCGTTCCTAAGGTTTCTAACGTTTTCACGTTAGCTAAGGTTTTGGCATTTTCATGTCACTAAGTTTGGATAGTCGCCAGTAAGGGCCATACTCCAGTTTACATACGATCCTTTGGGCTTGTCCCCAGTTATCCTTTGGGCTTGTCCCCAGTTATCCTTTGGGCTTGTCCCCAGAATTGTTGGGCTTGTCTCCAGTTGCTAACTTTCATTTTATATTGGCTTAGTCCCAAGTTATATCTTATTTCAGGTTTGTGAAGATAAATAACCAAGGATTCTTGATCCTTACTTTCAACTAAGGTTTGTATCTTGGTTATCCTGATTATAAATGTTAAAGGTTAGGATCCTAACTTGGATTCTCAGGTATGATCCTTAACTGTATTGATTTTATCATTTATGTGATTGACCCTTATCCTTTGACAATTGAACTTATGATCCTTAAACTATGTTACTTTTCACAAATTATCAATTATGGGTTATGTGATCTTTGATCATATCCTAAACTTTTTGGGACATTTCTTAAATTTTTTCCCTACTTGATAAGTTTAAACAAAATAAACATCACAACAGTTGGAAAGTAAAATATCAACACAGGATAAGCCAAAAAGTTTAAGTTATTTTATTCACAAAAAAAAATTAAACCCTTCTAAGTTGTCAAAATTACCTACCCCGAGCATCTACCAGCAATACGTGGCCCGTCCGCTGGGGTAGGTAAAGGGTGTCCATTGTTCATAGGTCTAACAAGTGCAGGAAATTAAAGACGGAAGGATAACGAGTGGCTTCATCCCCCAAACAGAGGATCCATCCACCACCCATTATCCTACCTATTGTTCAAAGGATCCTCCATGATCCTCAATCCTAATTACTATTGTTTAAGTACAGACCAACCATTGTTCATCAAAACATCATAACCAAAACAAACTACCAAACTTAAAAAATGGGCTCCGGCTACGTCTAGAAATGTCCTTCATCGCCCATTCATGCAGCTTACACATTCGCTGCATCATCATCCCCTCCAGCTCCGGTATCATTCGCTTGATCCTTGCCGCTACCACTAGCCTCGATTTCCAGGACCTCCTCAGCCTCATCAGCCTCATCCTCATCCTCCAATTCAGCCAGCCTAGCCTTCCAGCCCTCCATGTCCCAGTTGCTCCTATCAAAGGCGGGATCCTGAGCTTCTTGAGCCATCTGTAGCTTGGTTTTGTACATGGCAATGGCTGCGAAGACCTTAGCATCCTCTGTGATCTCATGCTTCTCATAATCAACATTGATCAGAATGGTAGCTATCTGAGCCTTGGCATCCTTAAGATCCTTTTCAAGAGAGGCAATTTTGTGATCCTTGAGCACCGCCACCTTTTGGAGATCAGAGTATTTCTCCTCAAGACCCTCAACATTCCCAACATAGTCCTCGATCTCCGCAAATTTCTGCAAACAAGACAATACAAAGTTAGGATCATATGATTCTCAATTGGATAGGATAACTAAGCTGAGTCCGTGATCCTTACATCGTTGAAGTACTCGAGGAATTGATGGCGGATCAGGGGCAGGGCTTGTAGGTTGTCAGCTTCGGAAGTCTTCCTTTTCTTTCCACCTCTTCCCTTCGAAGCGGTTGCCTTGGGGATGACGATGGAAGGGCTAGCAGTAGATTTTTTCTTGGAGGATCGAACAGTGTCAAGCTCAGTGACGCTGAATTTGGAGGCAGATCTTGATGATTTTCCAGCGCCTACACACCCAAAACAGATAAGTATCCTTATCCTATCTCTTTTTAACTATTTATTCAAACATTTAAATATAAAAAAGTACAGGATACTTACTTGATATAGTGACAGAACCTGAGGATACCTCTTGAGAATCCTGGGTGTTTGTTTTGAATGATCTTGTGGCAGGATCAAGTTTTCTAAAAGCAGCAAGTCTCCCCTTGGTGGCAGCTGAAGGAATAATATGCGAGAATGTGATAGCTGTACAAAAGAAATAGAAGCATATTAGTAGTCATCATCAGAAATGAGCTTACTCAGTGATCCTTCTAAGGATCCTCTACCCTACCATGGGTGCTCCACTTCCTTGGCAGATCCTTTCCATCCTGGATAGAATCCCTTCTGACGAAGAAGAATCTCCGTTTCCAGTTGGTATCATTTTTAGTGGCCTTAAAGATGGGATGTTCTTCACAGTGTTTGCGCTTGAATAGATATCGGTGGAATCCAAAGGTTGTGAGATCATACATCTCAGCTAATTTTGACATTCCCAAGTCAATTCCTTCTTGCTCAATGATCCTTTCAAGGGTATATAAGACCCTCCAGATCATTGGCATAGCCTGGATGTAGGAGATGCCGGTGAGGGAGAAGAAAGACTGGGTGAATTCAGGGAAAGGATAGGAGTATCCTATTGTGAACGGTGTGACCGGGAAAGCTACCCAAGTTTCAGAAATATAGTCACTAAGAACGGTGGGGTCAAATGATTTGAAAACAGTATTTGCCGGAAAACAGTGGCGGATTCTGTCTATTTGTGCATCAGTGAAACAGCACCTCTCATTCGCTGAATCTTTGATGATCCCCTGGCTCTTGAGAGGACTGTCCTTCTTATGATCCTTGGCTGGTGAGGATCTTAGCATCATCTTGAAGAAGGTGAAGAAAGAAGGAGCAGAGAAAGAAAACGTAAAGAAGGAAGAGGAAGAGAAATACCTGCTTGGTCTTCGGATATGAATTTAAAGGGAGTTACTCTTGATTTTAAATGGAGATTGATCTCTATCTCTAACTCCTATTTATAATGATGATTCTGCAGGATAGTCACCTCAGTGACGTCATGATTCGCAACGGCTAGTCCGATTATAACGGCTAGTTATCCGTTGGTTAAATGCGGATAAGAACAAAATATAACTCATTTATTTAAAAAATTACTCCTTATATTTTGGGGGCAATTGTTAGGGGTGGATTTCTAAGTAATCAGTGATCCTTAATTGCCGTTGGGCATAGTGATCCTTACTTCTGTATGAACTGGTGATCCTCAGAAGTGCTTCAGGATCAGGATCATGGATCACGGATCACTATAAGGATCCTTGTACTAACAATTGTCTACTTTGAATTCGAAATTGTTTTGCAGGAGTATCAATTTGGACTTGGTCTTGGCGATATTCCTGGAGTATATTCCTTAAAGTATTCCGCACGTGCTTGGCTGAAAATGGACGTTATGGAGTCGTGGAAGACTAGCACCATTTGCGGAATGTTAGTTAGAGTAGATATTTTCTATTTTTAAAGGGGTAGCGAGCTAATTAGAAAACACTTGGCTATTTTTGGCTACACACACACTCGTACAACTGCTCTCACCAGCTCTCGCTAACTCACTTGGCGATTACACACCTTTACACACAATACACTATAGTGATCCTTGTACTTAGCTCGCTATCATCCGAAGTTGTGACACATTTCTTGTTTAATTTGAGTTGGTGATCGGTAGTTTCCATCACCCGAGGTTTTTTATGCCGGAGATCATTCATTGATCAAGGGCTTTTTCCTCGTATAAATCTTCGTGTCACTTGTCCATTACATTTCATAGTGATTCTTATTGTTGTTCATCAATTCAAGCATCATATCCCACAACAGAAAGTTTGGTTACATTGTCATTGCTTGATTTTTGACCAAAACACTTAACACCAAAATGACACTTGGAAGGATTTAGTTTCATATTAAATTTATCAAGGATATTGAATGCTTCCTCCAAGTCTTTAAGGTGATCCTCAGCTTTCTTGGACTTAACCACCATGTCATCAATATAGACTTCCATAGTGTGTCCAATTTGTGCCTTGAACATCATATTGACAAGCCTTTGGTAAGTAGCACCTGCATTCCTTAGTCCAAATGGCATAGCAATATAACAATATATACCAGTTGGGGTCATAAAGGCTGTATCCTCTTGATCAGATGGTTCCATCTGAATTTGTTGAAATCCAGATGAAACATCCATAAAAGTCAACAACTCATGACCCGCGGTAGCATCCACCATGGAGTCTATGTGGGGTAATGGGAAAGGATCCTTGGGACATGCCTTGTTTAAATCAGTAAAATCGACACATACCCTCCACTTTCCATTTTTCTTTTGAACAACAACCACATTGGCTAACCATCTTGGATACTTAACTTCTCTTATCATACCTGCTCGAAGTAGTTTATCTACCTCCTCCTGTATAATAGCATTCCTTTCAGGTGCAAACTTCCTCCTCTTTTGATGAATTGGCTTGAATGACCTGTCAATGCCAAGTTTATGAGTAATTATATCTTTAGATATACCTGTCATATCCTCATGTTTCCAGGCAAAGGTAGTTTTCCTTCTTTTAAGGAAGGATACTAGCTCCTGTTCAATGTCGCTAAGGATCCCTGATCCTATGAAGATCTTGGATTCAGGATCATCAGGATCCATGAGAATTTCTTTCAAATCCTGTTCTCTTGCCTCCAAGACATCTCTTGAAGGACACTTTAATTGCTATTGCTCCCTTGGTCTTGAGGCTGGCTTCATTGATGAGGTATAGCAATTCTTAGCTTCTTGTTGATCACTCTCAATTTTCACCACTCCCCAAGGACTTGGAAGCTTTACACATTGATGATAGGTGGATGGAACTGCCTTCATATCATGTATCCATGGCCTGCCAAGGATAACATTGCAACATGATAAGCAATCTATAACAGAAAATTTTTGATAAGAATGCAATCCTTCAATATAGATTGGGAGTTTGATGTTGATGTGATTGTCGTGGGTCACGCAAATTTAATCCCAATAACAACAATAGATAGTGGTAGTAGGGTATCGAACTCAGGGAGTATGTGGAAAGTGTGTTGATTTTATAGCTTTGCAATTAACTACAATTAACCTAATTTGCAGAAATTAAAATTCAAGAGTTTTGGATTGTTGTTTTAGAAAACTAAATTAATAACTAATTGCGAATCAAAATTGGTTGTTAAGCAGATTAAGAGAGAACAATGACCATCTTAGGTTTCAGTTTCTTTAAACAATTGTGTGAAACTCCAACTAGAAAGAGTTACATAGACATAACTCGTGCATGAATAATCGAAGTGATAAAAGGGAACAAAGTACTTGGATTTATAAACGCGAGGTTGTTTCCCGATGATCAATTAATCAAAAACCAACCCTAACCCTTCCCGTGATATCTTGATTGCCAACGACACCAAGAACGTACGATTAAGACTAGAAATTGCAATATCGATTAACAAGCTACAAACAATTAAACATACACCATGATATTCAAGCAACGCAAGTTATCATTCTAGAAATTCAGAAATAAACACACAAAAGTTCAAGAGAAACCTTCACCTAAGATGATCACCGAAAGTTTTAGCCACACATAGCTTGGTGAATAATCATAACAATAAGTTCAATGTTTATATGAATCAAAATCACAAACTGAATGTTAGGAATTGTCCAAAACCAAGCAAGAACAGCCAAAATCGCCCCTCCAATGTTCTCTAACCGACCAATGATGAGATAGGTGAAAAGACACCATAAAATAAACTTAATGATGGCAGTTACGATTTGTGCGTCGCCTCCACCGTAAATTACGGTATCACCGTAATTTACGGTGATGTTCAATATGTTACGGCAGCATCTTCCTGAGTTACGGTAGGGATTTAGGCAGGATTCAGGTCCACCTCTTTTCTTTGTGCCTCACCAATGCTGCCGCCAATAGCCCCTAATGCACCCCCTCGATGTCTGTCGCCCATGTGCGGCCCAATCATGAGAAGTCCACGTGATGTATGTGGCGGCCCAATCCAAAAACAAGGTCCCAAAAATCTGCCGCCCAAAAGATAATGATGATGTTGTTTTTACCTTCTAGTCACGTGATGTGCCCCATAGTATGGCGGCCCAATCAAAGAAATCCAAAAGTCCCTAAACTTTGTGAATCCCTTTATTTATATTGTGATAAAATGAATATAATGTCCACCCCATATAATTCACGTGTATCTATCTGCCAATATTCCCCAAGTGTATGATGATGATGATTTGATATTAATGATGATCATGGCATCAATTCCTCCACGTGATGTGCTTCTCCTTTGTCAGATGTGATGATGATGTTGTTGACTTAAAGTCCACATGACTTCTCTTGTGCCTTCCTCAATTCCTATTTACCTCCAGTGCACATGATTATCCTCTCATCCATATTCACGTGAATAGATGGCCCAATGGATGTCGACCCAATTGATGAGATGTATTCTTTTAGAATGGCCCGATGATAATCAATTAATGTCTCTCAAACAACCGTAGCTTATGCATATTCAACCATGTCTTGACCCGAACATCTATCGAATGATATCTTTAGCACTGTTTATCATTCCCGGTAGTTCCACTTCACCTCCAGGCGTCCTAACTCCAATGAATTAAGCGATTATCCTGTAAAATTACCAATACTCGTAGTTATCACATTCACGATACATAACCGTGTAAAATATGGGATATGCATGTATTTAGCTCATTTAAGGGTTGTCCTACGGACCACCCGTCACATCCCCACACTTACCCGTTGCTTGTCCCAAGCAACCCATTCAAAACTATTTCAAAACACAAGCGATCAATCATGCAAACCAAACTAAAATAAGAAATCCTTTTACTAACCCCTTTTTAACACCCAACTAATGCACCCCTCACTATGTCTCTCCTCTCAGTTACAAGTAAGCACTAGCAATATGAGCTAGACACACAAAGGCTAACGGGCGGTTGCACAATTATAGGCTTGTACCTAAATCGATCCTTCTCCTAACAAGTGCCAAACATGAATGCAAATCAAAAGGACTTTCAAGGTTGTAACGTGGCTAGGTGTATGGGTAGGAAATGGAATATATATGAAGTAGCGAAAATTTAACCCGGTCTTTTTATTACACAATAAAACAAACTAACAACTACCAATCTAAACTACTTTGTACAAGACAACTTAACATCCTTTCTTTTCATTTTTCATTGATTTTTCTCTCTCTTTTTTTTTCCTTTCTGATTTTTTTTCTTTTCTGATTTTTTTTCTTTTTTTTTAACAAACAACATAATAACTTTCAACATAACATCAATTACATACTACTAAACAATCACTAATCACTATAAGACCGGGTCAAGTTGGGTAAATTTTTAGGTAAGTAGCTAGGGGTAACAAATGATAGGCTTTAAGGCACAAAATTGGGCAACTAAATGTCCAAACCCCCACCCCTCTCGCAACCATGCTCATATATATAACTTATGAGGTCCAACCCCCCAAATCCCACACTCACACACACCAAAGACGAGGCTACCTAGATGCCCTTATCCTTTTCGCATTCATGTTCAACTAAGGCCTCGAACCACATTCAAGCACAAGTTCTAATGCACCCCCACCCGTAGCCACTCTCATCAAAGATAAGCATTATTTATATACAAGTGTGGCTTCAACTCTCACCAAGAATGAAAGGGTATCAAGGGTTGCCGGTGCACATTTGGGGTTAATCTAAAGTGTTCAAATTCTCACAATGTTTTGCTTGACTCAAAATTTTTCAAAAACCTCAAAATTTCCTCCCATCCCCACACTTGGGATACATTGACCCCAATGTATGGTTTTGAGAGACTTTGATCGCATAAACTCTTAAACACCAACTAAAAGCTTATCAACTCCAACCCCAAATTTTTTTTTTTAACAAAATCAAACAAACTAACTACCAACATATCAAAGCTAAAGAACACAACAAGACTAAGGAAAGAGTACATCGACCTGGTGAAGTTTGCCACAACAGATGTTGTAGATAATCCGACTTCCTATCACCACCTTCACCCAAATATCCGTACATCTTCCCCACACTTGAATGTCGCCATGGCCCTGAAACATAGAAAGATAAAAACAACAAGATCAATATAAAACCCCGGGTTGCCTCCAGAGCAGCGCTAAGTTTTGAGTCTTCAGCCAGACAGAGCCACCCCCATTTATGGTGGCTCAAAGAATCGGTTCCTGCCATCTCCATCACTTCCTTGTGCCATTGAACAAAATGCATCCATCTTGTTTTGACTCGGTGGGTAATCAAATACACTCTTGCTCGCACCCATATATGTTTCTTCACGGTCCGGTGGGTGTTTTTTTCTCATTCGTTGTAACACATTTTTCATACAATCACTAGACTCACCACCCTTCCTCTCAATGGACTCATAACTAATCCCTCTAGTTTGAACATCAATGTACAACCTACGGTTCTTTTCGGTCATGGTAATAATCTCGTCTCTACAATTAATTTGAGCATTTGCTGTATATAGAAACGGTCGACCTAAAATTACTCTTTGTTGTGATGCCATATTGGTAGAAGCATAGTCCAAAACTAGGAAATCCACCGGGTATTCAAATTCTCCCAACTGAATCTTAACATTCCTAACCATTCCCCGTGGACGCCTCCAACTTCCATCCGCCAAGCTCACCATGGTGTCTATACCTTCAAGTGGACCAAAGTCGTACATATCGTATAGATCGCTTGGTAGCACACTCATGCTTGCCCCATAGTCCAACAATGCGTTAGGGATTTTTAATTTTCCCACACGGATAAGCACGATTGGCACACCATACTCTTTATCATTCTCGACTTCGGCATCTTTTTCCAAACCTGCATTCACTTGATACGAAGAAGTTAGCAATGTTTCATTAAATTTAGTATTTGGAACGGTGCTTACCACATTGATGTTAATGCTTTTTGTGTTTTTGGGATTTATCACCGTGTCACTTGGTAATTGACCTTTTGCTTTCTTCAATATCGCCACGTCACTCGCAAGTTGACCCATTTGAGTGGTCAACGATTGGATAGCTTTGTCACGGATTTCATCTTTTTGCATACGAACATCATCTAATTGATTTCTTCGTTGCATCTCCGCTTGCATCGCTTTCAACATCTCCATGAACTCATTCCCACTTAATGAAGTTTGACCCGAAGGACCACTTTGACCCGTTTGTTGAAATTGCCCTTGATAACCATAGTTGCTTCCACCCCGATAATTCCCTTGATTGTATTGTTGACGAGGTGCAAAGTTACCTTGAGCTCCTTGAAAGTTTGGGTTAACTTGGTTCGACGGATTTCCATAACGGAAATTTGGGTGGTTCCTCAAACCCGGGTGATAGGTGTTGGAATTCATGTTGTTGTAATTCCTATCACCCCCTCCTTGTCCTTGCACAACATTCACCTCTTCATATTTCCCTTCCACCATTCCTTGGCAATTTTCAGCCGCGTGACCTATTTCATTACACAAAGCACAAACATCATAAATTTAGTTAGTGGTTTGAACATTACCATCATCTATTGCGTGCACTTGAGGTCGGGCAATGGCCGGTCACGCTCTCCTCGATGCTTGAGCCTTTCTCTTTGATGTACTTGCCATATTCTCCAAAAACTCCCAATCATCATTTTCATAATTTGTGCCAAAAGTCCCACCGGTAATGGACATTAAATCTCGAGCATCCCCGGCACTCAACCCCTCGTGGAAAGCATTCATCAACTCCCAAAGTTCAATCCCATGGTGAGGGCAATTTTTAATCATCATATTAAAACGTTCAAATGCTTCATGGAACATCTCACCATGTTGTTGTTGGAAGCTCCTCAACCCCTTTCTAGCATCGTTGGTCTTTTGGGCGGTGTAAAATTCGTCTAAGAAAATTTGCTGCATCTCCGCCCAAGTATATATAGATGCTGAAGGTAAAGTGTAGAACCACTTCTTTGCCTTATCCTCCAAAGAAAATTGAAATAGTACCAACTTGATATCATCGGCCAAAAAACCTTGACTCCCAAAAGTATTGCACATTGAGTCATAAGCCTCTAAATGGAAATACGGTTCCTCCGTTGCTAGCCCTTTGTATTTCGGCAAACTTTGCAAAGAATTTGTTCTTACTTCAAAGGTTCTCCCTTGGTTGTTGTGAGGGATAACCACCGGTGACGGGTTTTGAGTAATTATCGGCCTAAAATGTGCTTCTATTCCCCTTGCTTGTTCCCTACGATGCCTTCTTGGAACACCCAGTCGACCCCTTGGACGAATAGGACCCATAGGTCTTTGTATATGCCCTTGCGGTACGAACGGTGGTTGAAATTGTTGTTGTGGCATCGGTGGTTGTTGAATTGGCCTTTGAAATTGTGGTTGTACATGTTGTGGCCGAACTTGTTGCAATGGAATAGGGCGTTGCATTGGTGGCCCTTGTGGCCTTGGCCTAATGTGTTGTGGTATGAGCTGTTGTTGCAGTATTCCACCAACACTTGCCATCCCTTGAGATTGACTTTGCACATAACCGAACTCTCCTTGATCACCATAACCTTCATAAGCGTACCCATCTTCATCATAGCCCTCAAAATCTTCGTATCCTTCCTCATATCCATCTCCCCCTATACCCGAAGTTTGCCCAATTGGAAGGGTTGAATATTGAAATCCCGCTTGGTTCGATGGTCTAAATCTTGAAGTAGTATGGACAATGGTTGTATTTGGTGGTATTGAATAATGGGAAGATGATTGACCGGAAACTGGGAAGAAATGAGTGAGTGGTGGAATCGTAGTAGATGGGCTAAAGGAAAGATTAGGTTCATTTTGAGTAGTAATCGGTTGTGTGGTGTTAGATGGTGTAATGTCATGAGGTGGAGTAGGAATTGTAGTGGAATTTGGTATGGTTGTGTTTGGTGATGGTTGTGTGGAAGTAGGTATAAATGATGAGGTCGTTTGACCCGTTGTGGGTGGTACTTGTGTTTCATCCATGATATTTCTAGGTGTAATGGGTGAAGTAGGTGAACCAATGATTCTGTTTTCGCGTAGTAAAACTCGGTTTTGCCTTAGCGTTCGTTCGATCTCCGGATCAAATGACAATGGTGACGCTTTGTGAGAGCCTCTAGTATGCATGCACCTGTAGAACCTGCACACTAAACACACCAGTGTAAACCCGAAAATAACAAAGCAAAACTAACAAACTGACACACGTTGCACACTACTCCCCGGCAACGGCGCCAAAATTTGATGTGATTGTCGTGGGTCACGCAAATTTAATCCCAATAACAACTATAGATAGTGGTAGTAGGGTATCGAACTCAGGGAGTATGTGGAAAGTGTGTTGATTTTATAGCTTTGCAATTAACTACAATTAACCTAATTTGCAGAAATTAAAATTCAAGAGTTTTGGATTGTTGTTTTAGAAAACTAAATTAATAACTAATTGCGAATCAAAATTGGTTGTTAAGCAGATTAAGAGAGAACAATGACCATCTTAGGTTTCAGATTCTTTAAACAATTGTGTAAAATTCCAACTAGAAAGAGTTACATAGACATAACTCGTGCATGAATAATCGAAGTGATAAAAGGGAACAAAGTACTCGGATTTATAAACGCGAGGTTGTTTCCCGATGCTCAATTAATCAATAACCAACCCTAACCCTTCCCGTGATATCTCGATTGCCAACGGCACCAAGAACGTACGATTAAGACTAGAAATTGCAATATCGATTAACAAGCTACAAACAATTAAACATACACCATGATATTCAAGCAACGCAAGTTATCATTCTAGAAATTCAGAAATAAACACACAAAAGTTCAAGAGAAACCTTCACCTAAGATGATCACCGAAAGTTTTAGCCACACATAGCTTGGTGAATCATCATAACAATAAGTTCAATGTTCATACGAATCAAAATCACAAACCGAATGTTAGGAATTGTCCAAAACCAAGCAAGAACAGCCAAAATCGCCCCTCCAATGTTCTCTAACCGACCAATGATGAGATAGGTGAAAAGACACCATAAAACAAACTTAATGATGGCAGGTACGATTTGTGCGTCGCCTCCACCGTAAATTACGGTATCACCGTAATTTACGGTGATGTTCAATATGTTACGGCAGCATCTTCCTGAGTTACGGTAGGGATTTAGGCAGGATTCAGGTCCACCTCTTTTCTTTGTGCCTCACCAATGCTGCCGCCAATAGCCCCTAATGCACCCCCTCGATGTCTGTCGCCTATGTGCGGCCCAATCATGAGAAGTCCACGTGATGTATGTGGCGGCCCAATCCAAAAACAAGGTCCCAAAAATCTGCCGCCCAAAAGATAATGATGATGTTGTTTTTACCTTCTGGTCACGTGATGTGCCCCATTGTATGGCGGCCCAATCAAAGAAATCCAAAAGTCCCTAAACTTTGTGAATCCCTTTATTTATATTGTGATAAAATGAATATAATGTCCACCCCATATAATTCACGTGTATCTATCTGCCAATATTCCCCAAGTGTATGATGATGATGATTTGATATTAATGATGATCATGGCATCAATTCCTCCACGTGATGTGCTTCTCCTTTGTCAGATGTGATGATGATGTTGTTGACTTAAAGTCCACATGACTTCTCTTGTGCCTTCCTCAATTCCTATTTACCTCCAGTGCACATGATTATCCTCTCATCCATATTCACGTGAATAGATGGCCCAATGGATGTCGGCCCAATTGATGAGATGGATTCTTTTAGAATGGCCCGATGATAATCAATTAATGTCTCTCAAACAACCGTAGCTTATGCATATTCAACCATGTCTTGACCCGAACATCTATCGAATGATATCTTTAGCACTGTTTATCATTCCCGGTAGTTCCACTTCACCTCCAGGCGTCCTAACTCCAATGAATTAAGAGATTATCCTGTTAAATTACCAATACCCATAGTTATCACATTCACGATACATAACCGTGTAAAATATGGGATATGCACGTATTTAGCTCATTTAAGGGTTGTCCTACGGACCACCCGTCAGATGTCCCCTAATGTATTCTTAGTTTCTCCACTGAATCCCACAAGTACTGAGGATCTTGGGATAATACCAGACTCCGGGATATTCATCTTCTTGAGGACATCAAGCTGAATGATGTTCATAGAGCTTCCTCCATCTATAAGGATCCTGCGAACAAAGTGGTTAGAAATAAACAATGTAATTACAAGACCATCATGATGAGGATCCTGGACATCAAGACGATCGTCCTCATCAAAAGTTATGATCTTATCCTCGGTGACAGTGGACGTCCGGATGGGTCTATCTCCATTGTCCATCTTGGTTTCCTTGGCATGTCTCTTGGCTGCTGAAAAGGAAGTACCACAAATGTCTGATCCACCGGATATGAAGTTTATAACTTGTGCATCTGCTGGAGGAGCAGGAGCCTTTTCCGGGATCCTTTCAGGATCCTGGATCCTTGACTTCTTCCGTCCCAAGAGTTCCTTCAAATGTCCCTTGCTCAACAAGTAACCAATTTCCTTTCTTAGTGCAATACACTCTTCAGTGAGATGCCCAAAATCCTCATGATATGCACACCACTTGGACTTATCCTTTGTAGCGGCTGGTTTATCACTTTTCCTTGGCCACCTAGCTTTCTCACCTAGATTCTGCATTGCAAGGATTAGTTCATTGTTATCAACAGAAAAACAGTATTCAGAAATAGGAGGATATTCCTCATCATCCTCTTCTTGTTCCACTGAATGCACATTCTGGTTATCAGACTTATTGTAGAACTTGGATTTGTTGTTCTTGAAGTAGGATCCTTGTTTCTCCTGTTTTGAGGATCCTGTCAATCTCTCCTGGATCCTTTTGTCATCCTCTAGGCGGATGAACCTAAGGGCCCTGGTTCTTACTTCATCAAGATTCCTGCAAGGTGTCATGATAAGATCATCATAGAATAATGAATCCCTAAGCAATCCCATTTTAAAGGCTTCTACACCCATAGCAATATCCAAGTTAGGAATATCCAAGGATTCTTTACTAAACTTAGTGATGTAATCTCTAAGTGATTCATTTTGACCTTGTGTTACCCTATATAGATCACTAGTTAATCGTTCAAATTTTCTAATTCAAGAGAATTGACTATTAAACAAATTAACTAGATTAGCAAATGAAGTAATAGAGTAAGGGGGAAGACTTAGCAGCCATTTAAGAGCAGGTCCTGTAAGTGTGGATCCAAATCCCTTGCATAGACATGCTTCTTTTAACCTTTCAGGAATTGGATTGATCTCCATCCTTTCCCTGTATTGAGCTACATGCTCCTCTGGATCCGTCGAACCATCATACAGCTTCATGGATGGTATCTGGAATCTTTTAGGTATCTCAACATCACATAAGGGTGGTGCAAAACGAGATATCCTATGGCTACCATCTGCAATTTCAGGAATGGGTTTAACCACTCCCGGTACACTGGATATCATATCCTTAAGCTTCTGTAGCTCTCTAGCCATAGCCTGATTAATACCTGTATCCTGCATTAAGCCATGGTTAGTGTTATATGAATTATTAAAAGTGTTACCTCCCACAAGATTCGTGTTTGGAATTGCGGATGTGAATCCATATTGACGAGACTCTGGCATGATTGAAGGACCAGAGGGAGCAATGGTCTGCATCGGTATGAAGTCTCCTTGATGAACGTCCGAGCTCTGAGGCTGCATACTTCTCAAGAATCCTTGATCCTGAAGGACGTTGGATCCTTGAAGTTGAGATGATCCTTGAACCTGAAAGGATCCTGGAACCAGAGAGGATCCTGGGACAAGGGAGGATCCTTGGACCGGGAAGGATCCTTGGACCTGGGAGGATCCATGGACCTGGGAAGATCCTTAGACCTGGGAGGATCCTTGGACCTGGGAGGATCCTTGGACCTGGGAGGATCCCTGGACCTGGGAGGATCCTTGGACCTGGGAGGATCCCTGGACCTGGGAGGATCCCTGAACTGCATGCATTCCCATATATCCTTCTGACGTGAAGTATCCCTGATGCTGAGAAGAGGATCCTGATGGTTGAGAAGAGAATCCTTGAGGATGGAAGTGAGAGCGAAATGCCTGACTCATAGTTGCTGTTCCATAACGCCTTCCTGGTAATTCACCCAAGTATTGCACGTCCGGAACTGCTGAGTGTTGGGAAGTTATGACTGGAGTGTCGAAGTTCAGCGATCTTGGCATCAGAGGGGAGTGATCCTCCACTGATTTCTTCTGTTTCTTGATCTCATCGATCTCCCGGAGGATCCTTTCGTTGGTTTTGTCCTGCTCTTGTGCATGATTCCTCATCTGCAAAATCAGAGCATAAAGATCATTAGTAGTAGGATTAGTTGAAACAGAAGAAGTTGGTGGTTTTGTGAAAATGGGGGTTTGTTTCTTCGCAACATTCTCAGCATTCTTCTGGGATCTAGAAGGTGGTGGAGGCAAAGGAGGAACGCCTTGTGAAGAACTGAATGACGGCATTAAGTTTGAAGTGTTCTTCGCTGAAGAAGCCATCTGCCTGGTTGTTATGAACCGAAATGACCACAAAGGTATGAATCTTCTTAGGAATGAAGCACCAATTTCCCCACGGTGGGCGCCAAACTGTTTTGGTCAAAAATCAAGCAATGATAATGCAACCAAACTTTCTGTTGTGAGGTATGATGCTTGAATTGATGAACAACAATAAGGATCACTCTGAAATGTAATGAACAAGTGACACGAAGATTTATACGAGGAAAAAGCCCTTGATCAATGAATGATCTCCGGCATAAAAAACCTCGGGTGATGGAAACTACCGATCACCAACTCAAATTAAACAAGAAATGTATTACAACTTCGGATGATAGCGAGCTAAGTACAAGGATCACTATAGTGTAACGTGCAAAAGGTGTATGAAAAGTGTATGAAATTGCAAAGCGAATTGCCAAGAGCTGGTGAGAGCAGTTGTTAGTGTGTGTGTAGCCAAAAATAGCCAAGTGTTTCTATTTAGCTCGCTACCCCTTTTAAAAGTAGAAAATATCTAAGCTAACAAACATTCTGCATTTCATGCAAGTCCTCCACGAACTCCATAACGTCCACTTCAGTTAAGCACGTGCGGAATAAGCCATGGAATATGCTCCAGGAATATCACCAAGACCAAGTCCAAGCTGGTACTCCTGCAAAACAACATTATATTCAAAGTAGACAATCGTTAGTATAAGGATCCTTAAGATGATCCATGATCCTGATCCTGCAATACTTCTGAGGATCACCAATTCTAACAGAAGTGAGGATCACGAAACCCAACAGTAATTGAGGATCACTGATCATTTAGAAATCCTCCCCTAACACTTAGCTAACATGAAAACGTTAGAAACCTTAGGAACGGATGTATGGTACGTCTACCATTATACGTAGGATCCCGGATACAGCCAGTACAATGAAATTGTCAGCCCCTAAAGCGAGTACTGGTCCCATTGCCATGAACTGTACCAGGATCATCGTGCGCTGCTGGCGATACTTGGGACAAGCCCAAAAGCTGGGGACTAGCCCAAATAACTGGGGTCAAGCCCAAATAACTGGATACTTCTGTGGATACTCAATCCTTTGTTAAGGATACCTAAACGTTCTGCAAAACTCAGATTCAAGTGAAAGGAGGATAAAGGATCCAGGATCCTTATCCTTATCCTTATATATAGGATAATTAAAGAATGAAATAGTTTGAGATTAGATCATTACCAGAATGAGGATCCTCTGTCCTGTAAGGATCCTTCAAGGATACTTGTTAGCTAAGGATCATGGATCCTTATTACATGAAGTATTTCTTCAAGTGGACAGCATTCCAAGCTCCTGGTAGCAAATCACCTTCTATTGTTAGCAAACGATATGCCCCCTTTCCTGCTTCAGCTTCAATCAAATAGGGGCCTTCCCACTTTGGTGCTAACTTCCCATCAGCAGGATTTGTGGTATTCTGAAATGCTTTCCTTAATACCATATCACTAACTTGGAACTTCCTGACCCTGACATTTTTATTGTAGGCTCCAGCCATTCTTTGTTGATAACTGGCCATCCTTATCCTTGCCAAATCCCTGAGTTCTTCTATAGTGTCCAAGTCTTGAACCAAGTTTTAGGCATTTTCTTCAGGATCACGAATGCTTGTTCTTGCAGTAGGAACCACCATCTCTGTAGGGATCACTGATTCTGCTCCAAATACCAAAGAGAATGGAGTTTGGCCAGTATCATTTTTTTGGAGTTGTCCTATCAGCCCAAAGTACATAAGATAGTTCTTCTGCCCATTTTCCTTTCTTGGATCCAAGCTTCTTCTTCAAATTGTTGATGATGATCTTGTTGGATGATTCTGCCTGGCCATTAGCTTATGGGTGGACTGGTGTTGATGTTATCATCTTAATCCCCCAACTGTCACAAAAGTTAGTAGTTCTATTCCCAATAAATTGGGATCCATTATCACAAACAATTTCAGAAGGGATACCAAATCTAGTAATAATATTTCTCTTAATAAAGGATATCACTTCTTTTTCTCTGACTTGAGCAAATGCTTCAGCCTCTATCCACTTGGAGAAGTAATCAGTCATAGCATGCATGAATACTTTTCAACCAGGTGCCCTAGGAAGCTTACCAACTATATCTATTCCCCATCTCATAAATGGCCAAGAAGAGGATATAGGATGCAAAAGCTCTGCTGGTTAGTGAAGGATATTACTATGTCTCTAACAAGGATCACACATCTTGGCATATTCCACAGCATCCTTCTTCATAGTAGGCCAATAGTACCCTGTCCTCAGGATCCTTGAGAATAATGCCCTGCCCTCAGTGTGGTTTCCACCATCTCCTTCGTGAAAATCCTTTAGGACTTCTTGGATTTCAGGATCCTCAATGCACCTTAGATATGGCCCTGAAAGAGATCGTTTATATAACATGTTATTCAATATTGTGAATTGAGATACCTTGATTTTGAAAGCCCTGGGGTTTTCTCCTGTAGGAATCTCTCCATGTTGTATGTATCTCAAGATTGGAAGGATCCATGATCCTGAATGAGATTGAGTATTATCACTAGGGATGATTGCAGAATCCTCTCCTATCTCCATGGCTACATGATCCTCGATAGTAGGGGTTAGGATATGGATAATAGGGATCCTGATATCCTCCGGGATCTTCAAGGATGATCCTAGGTTGGCTAATGCATCAGCCTTTGCATTCTCTTCCCTTGGTACCTGTGTCAAACTAAAAGAAACAAAAGAGAGCGCCAATTCTTTGACTATCTCTAAATATTTGATTAGCTTTTCACCTTTAACAGCATAGGATCCATTAAAGTGATTAGTAATTAACAATGAATCCACATGTACCTCAAGATACCTGATCCTCATATGCTTAGCAATTTGTAAACCAGCTATCAAGGCTTCATATTCAGCCTCATTATTAGTAGTTTGAAACTCACAAGCTATGGAGTGGGGTATTATGTCCCCCTGTGGCGATTTTAGTAGTATTCCAAGTCCAGTTCCTTTGACATTAGAAGCTCCATCAGTGAAGAGTATCCAAGGATCCTTAGTTTCTTCAAGCTGTTGGACTTCTAATTCAGCTTCCCTTTGCAAGTCACTACTGAAATCTGCCACAAAGTCAGCTAAGGCTTGGGATTTGATGGCAGTCCTTGGTTCATATCTTATATCATAAGCACTAAGCTTCACTGCCCACTTAGCCATCCTTCCTGACATTTCAGGTTTCCTGAGAACATTCTTAATTGGAAAATTAGTCTTAACAATAATGGCATGAGTTTCAAAATAATGTCTTAATTTAGTAGATGCCATAATTAATTCAAGGATAAGTTTTTCTAAATGTGAATACCTGGATTCAGCATCAAGCAAAGTCTTACTTACATAATAGACATGATGTTGTGTACCTTCGTGATCCTTAACAAGGACCACACATACTGCTTTAGAGGATACCGCTAAATACAAGGATAATATATCCCCTTTCTCTGGTTTCATCAAGGCAGGGGCTGAGGATAGGTAATCCTTAAGAGCTTTGCGATCATTTTCATGCTTTTCATTCCACTTGAATTTCTTGTTCTTCTTCAAAATGTCATAGAATTCCTTGCATTTTTCTGTGGATTTGGATATGAACCTGTTCAAGGCTGCGATCCTGCTTGTCAATCTTTGCACATCCTTAGCATTGGCAGGAGATTTGATATTCACAATCGCCTTGATTTGCCCTGGACTTGCTTCAATGCCTCTTTTTTGTCACCATATAGCCTAGGAATTTACCTGCTTTAACACCAAAGTGACACTTGGAAGGTGTTAGGGGAGGATTTCTAAATGATCAGTGATCCTCAATTACTGTTGGGTTTCATGATCCTCACTTCTGTTAGAATTGGTGATCCTCAGAAGTATTGCAGGATCAGGATCATGGATCATCTTAAGGATCCTTATACTAACGATTGTCTACTTTGAATATAATGTTGTTTTGCAGGAGTACCAGCTTGGACTTGGTCTTGGCGATATTCCTGGAGCATATTCCATGACTTATTCCGCACGTGCTTACCTGAAGTGGACGTTATGGAGTTCGTGGGGGACTTGCATGAATTGCGGAATCATGCAATACTTGGGTGAATTACCAGGAAGGCGTTATGGAACAACAACTATGAGTCAGGCATTTGGCTCTCACTTCCAGCCTCAAGGATTCTCTTCTCAACCATCAGGATCCTATTCTCAGCATCAGGGATATTTCACGTCAGGAGGATATTTGGGAATGCATGCAGTTCAGGGATCCTCCCAGGTCCAGGGATACTCCCAGGTCCAGGGATCCTCCCAGGTCCAGGGATCCTCCCAGGTCCATGGATCGTCCCAGGTCCAAGGATCCTTCCCGGTCCAAGGATCCTCCCTTGTCCCAAGATCCTCTCTGGTTCCAGGATCCTTTCAGGTTCAAGGATCATCTCAACTTCAAGGATCCAACGTCCTTCAGGATCAAGGATTCTTGAGAAGTATGCAGCCTCAGAGCTCGGACGTTCATCAAGGAGACTTCATACCAATGCAGACTATTGCTCCCTCTGGTCCTTCAATCATGCCAGAGTCTCGTCAATATGGATTCACATCCGCAATTCCAAACACGAATCTTGTGGGAGGTAACACCTTTAATAATTCATATAACACTAACCATGGCTTAATGCATGATACATGTATTAATCAGGCTATGGCTAGAGAGCTACAGAAGCTTAAGGATATGATATCCAGTGTACCGGGAGTGGTTAAACCCATTCCTGAAATTGCAGATGGTAGCCATAGGATATCTCATTTTGCACCACCCTTATGTGATGCTGAGATACCTAAAAGATTCCAGATACCATCCATGAAGCTGTATGATGGTTCGACGGATCCAGAGGAGCATGTAGCTCAATACAGGGAAAGGATGGAGATCAATCCAATTCCTAAAAGGTTAAAAGAAGCATTTCTATGCAAGGGATTTGGATCCACACTTACAGGACCTGCTCTTAAATGGCTGCTAAGTCTTCCCCCTTACTTTATTACTTCATTTGCTAATCTAGTTAATTTGTTTAATAGTCAATTCTCTTGTATTAGAAAATTTGAACGATTAACTAGTGATCTATATAGGGTAACACAAGGTCAAAATGAATCACTTAGAGATTACATCACTAAGTTTAGTAAAGAATCCTTGGATATTCCTAACTTGGATATTGCTACGGGTGTAGAAGCCTTTAAAATGGGATTGCTTAGGGATTCATTATTCTATGATGATCTTGTCATGACACCTTGCAGGAATCTTGATGAAGTAAGAACCAGGGCCCTTAGGTTCATCCGCCTAGAGGATGACAAAAGGATCCAGGAGAGATTGACAGGATCCTCAAAACAGGAGAAACAAGGATCCTACTTCAAGAACAACAAATCCAAGTTATACAATAAGTCTGATAACAAGAATGTGCATTCAGTGGAACAAGAAGAGGATGATGAGGATTATCCTCCTATTTCTGAATACTGTTTTTCTGTTGATAACAATGAACTAATCCTTGCAATGCAGAATCTAGGTGAGAAAGCTAGGTGGCCAAGGAAAAGTGATAAACCAACCGCTACAAAGGATAAGTCCAAGTGGTGTGCATATCATGAGGATTTTGGGCATCTCACTGAAGAGTGTATTGCACTAAGAAAGGAAATTGGTTACTTGTTGAGCAAGGGGCATTTGAAGGAACTCTTGGGACGGAAGAAGTCAAGGATCCAGGATCCTGAAAGGATCCTGGAAAAGGCTCCTGCTCCTCCAGCAGATGCACAAGTTATAAACTTCATATCCGGTGGATCAGACATTTGTGGTACTTCCTTTTCAGCAGCCAAGAGACATGCCAAGGAAACAAAGATGGATAATGGAGATAGACCCATCCGGACGTCCACTGTCACCGAGGATAAGATCATAACTTTTGATGAGGATGATCGTCTTGATGTCCAGGATCCTCATTATGATGGTCTTGTAATTACATTGTTTATTTCTAACCACTTTGTTCGCAGGATCCTTATAGATGGAGGAAGCTCTATGAACATCATTCAGCTTGATGTCCTCAAGAAGATGAATATCCCGGAGTCTGATATTATCCCAAGATCCTCAGTACTTTTGGGATTCAGTGGAAAAACTAAGAATACATTGGGGGACATCAAACTCCCAATCTATATTGAAGGATTGCATTCTTATCAAAAATTTTGTGTTATAGATTGCTTATCATGTTGCAATGTTATCCTTGGCAGGCCATGGATACATGATATGAAGGCAGTGCCATCCACCTATCATCAATGTGTAAAGCTTCCAAGTCCTTGGGGAGTGGTGAAAATTGAGAGTGATCAACAAGAAGCTAAGAATTGCTATACCTCATCAATGAAGCCAGCCTCAAGACCAAGGGAGCAATAGCAATTAAAGTATCCTTCAAGAGATGTCTTGGAGGCAAGAGAATAGGATTTGAAAGAAATTCTCATGGATCCTGATGATCCTAAATCCAAGATCTTCATAGGATCAGGGATCCTTAGCGACATTGAACAGGAGCTAGTATCCTTCCTTAAAAGAAGGAAAACTACCTTTGCCTGGAAACATGAGGATATGACAAGTATATCTAAAGATATAATTACTCATAAACTTAGCATTGTCAGGTCATTCAAGCCAATTCATCAAAAGAGGAGGAAGTTTGCACCTGAAAGGAATGCTATTATACAGGAGGAGGTAGATAAACGACTTCGAGCAGGCAGGTAAATTCTTAGGATATATGGTGACAAAGAGGGGCATTGAAGCAAGTCCAGAACAAATCAAGGCTATTGTGAATATCAAATCTCCTGCCAATGCTAAGGATGTACAAAGATTGACAGGCAGGATCGCAACCTTGAACAGATTCATATCCAAATCCTCAGAAAAGTGCAAGGAATTCTATGACATCCTGAGGAAGAACAAGAAATTTGAATGGACTGAGAAGCATGAAAGTGCCCTCAAAGCTCTTAAGGATTACCTATCCTCAGCCCTAGCCATGATGAAACCAGAAAAAGGGGATGTATTATCCTTGTACCTAGCAGTATCCTCAAAAGCAGTAAGTGCGGTCCTTGTTAAGGATCACCAAGGTACACAACATCCTGTTTATTATGTAAGTAAGAGTTTACTTGATGCTGAATCCAGGTATTCACACTTAGAAAAACTTATCCTTGCATTAATAATGGCATCTACTAAATTAAGACATTATTTTGAGACTCATGCCATTATTGTTAAGACTAATTTTCCAATTAATAATGTTCTCAGGAAACCTGAAATGTCAGGAAGGATGGCTAAGTGGGCAGTGAAGCTGAGTGCATATGATATAAGATATGAACCAAGGACTGCCATCAAATCCCAAGCCTTAGCTGACTTTGTGGCAGATTTTAGTAGTGACTTGCAAAAGGAAGCTGAGTTAGAAGTCCAACAATTTGAAGAGACTAAGGAGCCTTGGATTCTCTTCACTGATGGAGCCTCCAATGTAAAAGGAACAGGACTTGGAATACTACTAAAATCGCCACAGGGGGACATAATACCCCACTCCATAGCTTGTGAATTTCAAACTACCAACAATGAGGCTGAGTATGAAGCCTTGATAGTTGGTTTGCAAATTGCTAAGCATATGAGGATCAGGTATCTTGAGGTACATGTAGATTCATTATTAATCACTAATCACTTTAATGGATCCTATGCTGTTAAAGGTGAAAAGCTAATCAAATATTTGGAGATAGTCAAAGAATTGGCACTCTCTTTTGTATCCTTTAGTTTAACACAGGTACCAAGGGAAGAGAATGCAGAAGCTGATGCATTAGCCAATCTAGGATCATCTTTGAAGATCCCTGAGGATATCAAGATCCCTATTATCCAAATCCTGACCCCTGCTATCGAGGATCATGTAGCTATGGAGATAGGAGAAGATTCTGTAGTCATCCCTAGTGATGATACTCAATCTCATTCAGTATCATGGATCCTCCCAATCATGAGATATATACAACATGGAGAGATTCCTACAGGAGAAAACCCAAGGGCTTTCAAAATTAAGGTATCTCAATTTACAATATTAAATAATATGTTGTATAAACGATCTTTCTTGCAGGACCATATCTAATATGCATTGAGGATCCTAAAATCCAAGAAGTCCTAAAGGATTTCCATGAAGGAGATTGTGGAAACCACACTGGGGGCAGTGCATTATTCTCAAGGATCCTGAGAACAGGATACTATTGGCCCACTGTGAAGAAGGATGCCGTAGAGTATGCCAAGAAGTGTGATCCTTGTCAGAGGCATAGTAATATCCTTCACCAACCAGCAGAGCTTTTGCATCCTATATCCTCTTCCTGTCCATTCATGAGATGGGGAATGGATATAGTTGGAAAGCTTCCTAAGGCACCTGGTGGAAAAGTATTCATGTTTGCTATGACTGATTACTTCTCCAAATGGATAGAGGCTGAAGCCTTTGATCAAGTCAGAGAAAAGGAAGTTATATCCTTTATTAAAAGAAACATTATTACTAGATTTGGTATCCCTTCTGAGATTATTTGTGATAATGGATCCCAATTTATTGGGAATAGAACCACTAACTTTTGTGACAGTTGGGGGATTAAGATGATAACATCAACACCAGTCCACCCACAAGCTAATGGTCAGGCAGAATCATCCAACAAGATCATCATCAACAATTTGAAGAAGAAGCTTGGATCCAAGAAAGGAAAATGGGCAGAAGAACTACCTTATGTGCTTTGGGTTGATAGGACAACTCCCAAGAATGCTACAGGCCAAACTCCATTTTCTTTGGTATTTGGGGCAGAATCAGTGATCCCTACAGAGATGGTGGTTCCAACTGCAAGAACAAGCATTCGTGATCCTGAAGAGAACGCTGAAAACTTGGTTCAAGACTTGGATACTATAGACGAAATCAGGGATTTGGCAAGGATAAGGATAGCTAGTTATCAACAAAGGATGGCTGGAGCCTACAACAAAAATGTCAGGATTAGGAAATTCCAAGTTTGTGATATGGTATTAAGGAAAGCATTTCAGAATACCACCAATCCTGCTGATGGAAAGTTGGCACCAAAATGGGAAGGCCCCTATTTGATTGAAGCTGAAGCAGGAAAGGGGGCATATCGATTGCTAACAATGGAAGGTGATTTGCTACCAAGAGCTTGGAATGCTGTCCATTTGAAGAAATATTTTATGTGACAAGGATCCATGATCCTCACCCGTCAAGTATCCTTGAAGGATCCTTACAGAGTAGATGATCCTCATCTTGGTAACATTCTAATCTCAAACTATTTCATTCTTTTATTCTCTTATATAAGGATAAGGATCCTGCATCCTTTATCCTCCTTTCACTTGATTCTGAGTTTTGAAGGTTCAGGTATCCTTAACTGAGGATTGAGTATCCACAGAAGTATCCAGTTATTTGGGCTTGACCCCAGTTATTTGGGCTTGACCCCAACTATTTGGGCTTGACCCCAGTTTGGGCCTGTCCCCAGTTTCGCCAGTAGCGCACGATGATCCTGGTATAGTTCATGGAAATGGGACCAGTACTCGCTTTAGGGGCTGACAATTTCATTGTACTGGCTATATTCAGGATCCTACGTATAATGGTAGACGTACCATACATCCGTTCCTAAGGTTTCTAACGTTTTCACGTTAGCTAAGGTTTTGGCATTTTCATGTCACTAAGTTTGGATAGTCGCCAGTGAGGGCCATACTCCAGTTTACATACGATCCTTTGGGCTTGTCCCCAGTTATCCTTTGGGCTTGTCCCCAGTTATCCTTTGGGCTTGTCCCCAGTTATCCTTTGGGCTTGTCCCCAGTTATCCTTTGGGCTTGTCCCCAGTATATTGGGCTTGTCCCCAGAATTGTTGGGCTTGTCCCCAGTTACTAACTCTTATCTTATATTGGCTTAGTCCCAAGTTGTATCCTATTTCAGGTTCTTGGAGATAAACGACCAAGGATCCTTCATCCTTACTTTCTACTAAGGTTTGTCCTTTGGGTTAACCTGATTACAAGTGTTAAAGGTTGGGATCCTAACGTGGATCCTCAGGTATGATCCTTAACTATTTTGATCTTATCCATTATTCATTTAAGTAACCCTTATCCTTTGACAACTGAACTTGTGATCCTTAAACTATGTTACTTTTCAAAACTTATCGACTATAGGATATGTGATCCTTGATCATATCCTAAAATCCTTGAAGATATTTATTAAAATTTTCTTTTACTTGATAAGTTTAGACAAAATGAATATCACAACAATTGGAAAGTAAAATACTAACAAGGATAGCAACACGGGATATAGTCAAAAAGTTAAAGTTATTTTATTCACAAAATATTAAACCCTTTAAGGTTGTCAAAACTGCCAACCCACATTTCTACCAGTAAAATGTGGCCCGTCCACATGGGTTGGCAAAGGGTGTCCATTGTTCATTGGTCTAGAAAGTGCAGGAATCAAAAGACGGCAGGATCACAATGGCTTCATCCCCCAAACAGAGGATCCCTCCACCATTTGTAATCCTACCTATTGTTCGAAGGATCCATGATCCTTAGCCCTAATTACTATTGTTTAAGTACAACCCATCATTGTTCAACAAAAAACACCATAACCAAATAACCAAACTTAAAAAATGGGCTCCGGCTACGTCTAGAAATGTCCTTCATCGCCCATTCATGCAGCCTACACCTTCACTGCATCATCATCTCCTCTAGCTCCCGTATCCTTCGCTTGATCCTTGCCACTACCACCAGCCTCGATTGCAAGAACCTCATCAGCCTCATCCTCATCCTCCAACTCAGCCAGCCTAGCCTTCCAGCCTTCCATGTCCCAGTTGCTCCTGTCAAAAGCAGGATCCTGAGCTTCTTGGGCCATCTGCAGCTTGGTCTTGTACATGGCAATGGCAGCGGAGACTTTAGCATCCTCCGTGATCTCGTGCTTCTCATAGTCAGCATTGATCTGTGCTGCAACCGCCTGAGTTTTGGCATCATTGAGGTCCTTTTTGAGGGAGGCAATCTTGAGGTCCTTGAGCGTTGTCACTTTTTGGAGGTCAGAGCATTTCTCCTCAAGCTCTTCAACATTCCCAACATAGTCCTCGATTTCGGCAAATTTCTACAAAGAAGACAATACAAAGTTAGGATCACATCATCCTCAAATGGGCAGGATAATCAAGTTAAGTCAGTGATCCTTACATCGGCAAAGTACTCGAGGAACTGATGGCGGATCAGAGGTAAGCCTTGTAGGTTCTCAGCTTCAGAGGTCTTCCTTTACTTTCCACCTCTTCCCTTTGAAGTGGTTGCCTTGGGGATTACGACGGAGGGGCTAGCAGCAGACTTTTTCTTGGAGGATCGAACATTGTCAAGATCAGTGACACTGAATTTGGAGGCAGAATTTGAAGATTTCCCAGCACCTACACACCCAAGACAGATAAGTATCCTTATCCTATTTCTATTTAACTATTTATTTAAACATTTAACTATACAAAAAACAGGATACTTACTTGACATCGTGACAGAACCTGAGGATACCTCTTGAGAATCCTGGGTATTTGCTTTGAATGATCTTATTTCAGGATCAAGCCTCCGAAAAGCAGCAAGCCTTTCCTTCATGGCAGGTGTTGTAATAAGGTGTGCAACAGTAATAACTGCAAAAAAAGGAACAAAAGTACGTTAGTGATCCTTAGACGAAAATAAGGTCATCTGGTGATCCTCCTCAGGATCCTCTATCCTACCATGGGTGCTCCACTTCCTTGGTAGATCCTTTCCATCAGAGATAGAATCCCTTCTGACAAAGAAAAAACGCCGTTTCCAGTTGGTATCATTTTTAGTGGCTTTGAAGATTGGGTGTTCTTCACCGGGTTTACCTTGAGTAGATATCGGTGGGATCCAAATGTTACAAGGTCATACATCTCTGCCAACTCCGACATTCCAAGATCAATCCCTTCTTGCTCAATGATCCTTTCAAGGGTATATAAGACCCTCCAGATCATTGGCATAGCTTGAATGTAGGAGATGCCGGTGAGGGAGAAGAAAGACTGGGTGAATTCAGGGAAAGGATACGAGTATCCTATTGTGAAAGGAGTGACCGGGAAAGCTACCCATGTTTCAGAAACATAATCACTTAGAACGGTGGGGTCAAATGGCTTGAAATTGGTGTTCGCCGGAAAGCAATGTCGAATTCTGTCTATTTGTGGATCAGTGAAGCAGCACCTTTCATTCGCCGAATCTTTAATGATCCCCTGGCTCTTAAAAGGATTGTCCTTCTTGTGATCCTTAGCCGGTGATGATCTTAGCATTATCTTGATTATGAAGAAGGTGAGGAAAGAAGGATCAGAGAAAGAAAACGTAAAGGAAGAAGAGGAAGAGAGATACCTGCTTGATTTTCAGATATGAATTTAAAGGGAGTTTCTCTTGAATTTAAATGCGGATTGATCCCTATCTCTAACTCCTATTTATAATGATGATCTTGCAGGATAGTCACCTCAATGACGTCATGCTCGTAACGGCTAGTCCGACTCCAACGGCTAGTTATCCGTTGATTTGTTACGGATAAGAACAAAATACAACTCGTTTATTTACATAATTACTCCTTATATTTTGGGGGCAATTGTTAGGGGAGGATTTCTAAATGATCAGTGATCCTCAATTACTGTTGGGTTTCGTGATCCTCACTTCTGTTAGAATTAGTGATCCTCAGAAGTATTGCAGGATCAGGATCATGGATCATCTTAAGGATCCTTATACTAACGATTGTCTACTTTGAATATAATGTTGTTTTGCAGGAGTACCAGCTTGGACTTGGTCTTGGCGATATTCCTGGAGCATATTCCATGGCTTATTCCGCACGTGCTTAACTGAAGTGGACGTTATGGAGTTCGTGGAGGACTTGCATGAAATGCGGAATGTTTGTTAGCTTAGATATTTTCTACTTTTAAAAGGGGTAGCGAGCTAAATAGAAACACTTGGCTATTTTTGGCTACACACACACTAACAACTGCTCTCACCAGCTCTCGGCAATTCGCTTAGCAATTTCATACACTTTTCATACACCTTTTGCACGTTACACTATAGTGATCCTTGTACTTAGCTCACTATCATCCGAAGTTGTAATACATTTCTTGTTTAATTTGAGTTGGTGATCGGTAGTTTCCATCACCCGAGGTTTTTTATGCCGGAGATCATTCATTGATCAAGGGCTTTTTCCTCGTATAAATCTTCGTGTCACTTGTTCATTACATTTCAGAGTGATCCTTATTGTTGTTCATCTATTCAAGCATCATACCTCACAACAAAAAGTTTGGTTGCATTATCATTGCTTGATTTTTGACCAAAACAGAAGGATTTAGTTTCATATTAAATTTATCGAGGATATTGAATGCTTGCTCCAAGTCTCTAAGGTGATCCTCAGCTTTCTAGGACTTAACCACCATGACATCTATATAAACCTCCATAGTGTGTCCAATTTGTTCCTTAAACATCATATTGACTAGCCTTTGATAAGTAGCACCTGCATTCCTTAGTCCAAATGGCATAGCAATATAACAATATATACCAGTTGGGGTCATAAAGGCTGTATCCTCTTGATCAGATGGTTCCATCTGAATTTGTTGAAATCCAGATAAAGCATCCATAAAAGTCAATAACTCATGACCCACGGTAGCATCCACCATGGAGTCAATGTGGGGTAATGGGAAAGGATCCTTGGGACATGCCTTGTTTAAATCAGTAAAATCGACACATACCCTCCACTTTCCATTTTTCTTTTGAACAACAACCACATTGGTTAACCATCTTGGATACTTAACCTCTCTTATCATACCTGCTCGAAGTAGTTTATCTACCTCTTCCTGGATAATAGCATTCCTTTCAGGTGCAAACTTCCTCCTCTTCTGATGTATAGGCTTGAATGACCTGTCAATGCCAAGCTTATGAGTAATTATATCCATAGATATACCTGTCATATCCTCATGCTTCCAGGCAAAGGTGGTTTTCCTCCTCTTAAGGAAGGATACTAGATCCTGTTCAATGTTGCTGAGGATCCCTGATCCTATGAAGATGATGGATTCTGGATCATGGGGATCCATGAGGATTTCTTTCACATCCTGTTCTCTTGCCTCCACGACACCTCTTAGAGGATACTTTAGTTGCTATTGCTCCCTTGGTCTTGAGGCTGGCTTCATTGATGACGTGAAAACAATTCTTAGCTTCTTGTTGATCACTCTCAATTTTCACCACTCCCCACGGACTAGGAAGCTTTACACATTGATGATAAGTAGACGGGACTGCCTTCATGTCATGTATCCATGGCCTGCCAAGGGTAACATTACAACAAGATAAGCAATCTATAACACAAAATTGTTGATAAGAATGGAGTCCTTCAATATAGATGGGGAGTTTGATGTCCCCCAATGTATTCTTGGTCTCTCCGTTGAATCCCACAAGTACTGAGGATCTTGGGATAATGTCCGATTCAGGAATGTTCATCTTCTTGAGGACATCAAGTTGAATCATGTTTACTGAACTTCCTCCATCTATCAGGATCCTGCGAACAAAATGGTTAGAAATGAACAGAGTAATAACAAGACCATCATGATGAGGATCCTGAACATCAACACGATCATCCTTATCAAAAGTTATAATCTTATCCTTGTTGACGGTGGAGGTCCGGATGGGTCTGTCTCCATTATCCATCTTGGTTTCCTTGGCATGTCTTTTGGTTGCTGAAAAAGAAGTACCACAAATGTCTGATCCACCGGATATAAAGTTTATAACTTGTGCATCTGCTGGAGGAGCAGGAGCCTTTTCCGGGATCCTTTTAGGATCCTGGATCCTTGACTTCTTTCTTCCCAAAAGCTCCTTCAAGTGCCCCTTGCTTAACAAGTAACAAATTTCTTTTCTAAGTGCAATACACTCTTCAGTGAGATGCCCGAAATCCTCGTGATATGCACACCATTTGGATTTGTCTTTTGTAGCAGCTGGTTTATCACTTTTCCTTGGCCATCTTGCTTTCTCACCTAGATTCTGCATTGCAAGAATTAGTTCATTGTTATCAACAGAAAAACAGTATTTAGAAATTGGAGGATAATCCTCATCATCCTCTTCTTGTTCTACTGCATGCACGTTCTGGTTATCAGACTTGTTGTAGGACTTGAACTTGTTATTCTTAAAGTAGGATCATTGCTTTTCCTGCTTCGAGGATCCTGCCAGTCTCTCCTGGATCCTTTTGCCATCCTCTAGACGGATGAACCTAAGGGCCCTGGTTCTTACTTCATCAAGATTCCTGCATGGGGTTATAACAAGATCATCATAGAACAATGAATCCCTAAGCAAACCCATTTTAAAGGCTTCTACATCCGTGGCAATATCCAAGTTAGGGATATCTAAGGATTCTTTACTAAACTTAGTGATGTAATCTCTAAGTGATTCATTTTGACCTTGTGTTACCCTATATAGGTCACTAGTTAATCGTTCAAATTTTCTACTACAAGAGAATTGACTATTAAATAGATTAACTAGATTAGCAAATGAAGTAATAGAGTAAGGGGGAAGACTTAGCAGCCATTTAAAAGCAGATCCTGTGAGTGTGGATCCAAAACCCTTGCATATACATGCTTCCTTTAACCTCTCAGGAATTGGATTGATCTCCATCCTCTCCCTATATTGAGCTACATGTTCCTCTAGATCCGTTGAACCATCGTATAGCTTCATAGTTGGTATCTGGAACATTTTGGGTATCTCAGCATCACAAATAGGTGGTGCAAAGCGAGATATCCTATGGCTACCATCTGCAATTTCAAGAATGGGTTTAACCACTCCTGGTATGCTGGATATCATATCCTTAAGCTTCTGTAAATCCCTAGCCATAGCCTGATTGATACCTGTATCCTGCATAGAGCCATGGTTAGTGTTGTATGAATTATTAAAAGTGTTACCTCCCATGGGATTCAAGTTTGGAAGTGCAGATGTGAATCCATATTGACGGGATTCCGGTATGATTGAAGGACTAGAGGAAGCAATGGTCTGCATTGGTATGAAGTCTCCTTGATGAACATCCGAGCTTGGAGGCTGCATACTTCTTAAGAATCCTTGATCCTGAAAGATGTTGGATCCTTGATGCTGAGAGGATCCTTGAACCTGAAAGGATCCTTGGGGCTGAGAGGATCCTTGAACCTGAGAGGATCCTGGAACCACAGAGGATCCTTGGACCTGAGAGGATCCTTGGAGCTGAGAGGGTCCTTGGACCTGAGAGGATCCTTGAACTGTGTGCATTCCCAAATATCCTCCTGAGAGGATCCCGATGGCTGAAAACATGACCCTTGAGGCTAGAAGTGAGAGCCAAATGCTAGACTCATAGTTGCTGTTCCATAACGCCTTTCTAATGGACCACTTTGATACTGGATGTCTGGAACTGCCGATTGTAGGGTAGTCACAACTGGAGTGTCAAAATTCAATGACCTTGGTATCAGAGGAGAGTGATCCTCCACCGATTTCTTCTGTTTCTTGATATCACCAATCTCCTGGAGGATCCTTTCATTGGTTTTGTCCTGCTATTGCATGCGATCTCTCATCTGCAAAATCAGAGAAAAAAGATCATTAGTAGTAGGATTAGAGGAAACAGGAGAAGTTGGTGGTTTTAGGAAAATGGGGGTTTGTCTCTTCGCAGCATTTTCAGCATTCTTCTGGGATCCAGAAGGTGGTGGAGGCAAAGGAGGAACGCCCTGTGAAGAACTCATTGCCGGCATAGAGCTTGATGCGTTCTTTGATGAAGAAGCCATCTGCTTGGTTGTAATGAACCGAAATGATCACAAGAACAATAATTTCTCAAGAATGAAGCACCAATTACCCCACGGTGGTCGCCAAACTGTTTTGGTCAAAAATTAAGCAAAGATAATGCAACCAAACTTTTTGTTGTGAGGTGTGATGCTTGAATCAATGAACAATATTAAGGATCACTCAGAAATGTAATGAACAAATGACACATAGATTTATACGAGGAAAAAACCCTTGATCAAGATTTGATCTCCGGCACAAAAAACCTCGGGTGATGGAAACTACTGATCACCAACTAAGATTAATAAAAATAGCTTTACAACTCGGGATGATAACAAGCTTGTTACAAGGATCACTAGTGTGTAATGTGCAAAAAAGTGTATGAAATCGCCAAGTATTGCCTGAGAGCTAACTGAGAGCTGTTACGAGTGTGTGTGTGTATGCCAAAATTAGCTAAGTGTCTCTATCAAGCTTGTTATCCCCATTTTAAATTAGAAATAACTAAGTTAACAAACTATCCGATAATTATGCAAGCTCCCCACGATCACCACAACGTCCATAATGGTCAAACACATACGGAATATTGAGGGAATATTCTCCTGGAATTTCGTTAAGACTTGGTCCATGCCTTTGCTCCTGCAAAAAAAGCTTACGTACAAGGAAGACAACTGTTAGTAGTAGGATAAGAACAGTGATCCTGAATCCTGATCCTGCGACACCTGCTGAGGATCCTTAATTCAAATAGAATTGAGGATCCATGATCCTGGCAGCACTTGAGGACCCGTGATCCTTAGGATTTGGAAAATCCTCCCCTAATAGTAAAAGGTAAGGATCAGGAATCCTTGCCTGTTTAACTTCAAAATCCTGAAACAGAACATAACTTGGGACTAAGCCAATATAAAAGAAGAGTTAGTAACTGGGGACAAGCCCAACAATTTTGGGGACAAGCCCAATATACTGGGGACAAGCCCAAAGGATAACTGGGGACAAGCCCAAAGGATCACTGGGGACAAGCCCAAAGGATCACTGGGGACAAGCCCAAAGGATCTTGTGTAAACTGGAGTATGGCCCTCACTGGCGACTATCCAAACTTAGTGACATGAAAATGCCAAAACCTTAGCTAACGTGAAAACGTTAGAAACCTTAGGAATGGATGTATGGTACGTCTACCATTATACGTAGGATCTCGGATACAACCAGTACAATGAAATTGTCAGCCCCTAAAGCGAGTACTGGTACCATTGCCATGAATTGTACCAGGATCATCGTGCGCTACTGGTGATACTGGGGACATGCCCAAATAACTAGGTTCAAGCCCAAACAACTGGGGTCAAGCCCAAATAACTGGGGTCAAGCCTAAACAACTGGGGTCAAGCCCAAACAACTGGATACCTCTGTGGATACTCAATCCTTTGTTAAGGATACCTAAACCTTCTGCAAAACTCAGAATCAAGTGAAAGGAGGATAAAGGATCCAGGATCCTTGTCCTTGTATATAAGATAATTATAGTTTGAGATTAGATCATTACTAAAATGAGGATCATCCATCCTCTAAGGATCCTTCAAGGATGTGGATCACGAATATTGCTAAGGATCACAAATCCTTATCAAATGAAGTATCTCTTCAGGTGGACAGCATTCCAAGCTCTTGGTAGCAAATCACCTTCCATTGTTAGCAATCGATATGCCCCCTTTCCAGCCTTAGCTTCAATCAGGTAGGGGCCTTCCCATTTTGGTGCCAATTTTCCATCAGCAGGATTTGTCGTGTTCTGAAAGGCTTTCCTTAATACCATATCACCAACTTGGAACTTCCTGATCCTGACATTCTTATTGTAGGCTCCAGCCATCCTTTGTTGATAACTAGCCATCCTTATCCTTGCCAAATCCCTGAGTTCTTCTATAGTATCCAAGTCTTGAACCAAGTTTTCAGCATTTTGTTCAGGATCACGTATGCTTGTTCTTGCAGTAGGAACCACCATCTCTGTAGGGATCACTGATTCTGCCCCAAATACCAAAGAAAATGGAGTTTGGCCAGTAGTATTCTTGGGAGTTGTCCTGTCAGCCCATAATACATAGGGTAGTTCTTCTGCCCATTTTCCTTTCTTGGATCCAAGCTTCTTCTTCAAGTTGTTGATGATGATCTTGTTGGATGATTCTGCCTGACCATTGGCTTGTGGGTGGACTGGTGTTGATGTTATCATCTTAATCCCCCAGCTATCACAAAAGTTAGTAGTTCTACTCCCAATAAATTGGGATCCATTATCACAAATAATTTCAGAAGGGATACCAAATCTAGTAATAATATTTCTTTTGATAAAGGATATCACTTCTTTTTCTCTGACTTGAGCAAAGGCTTCAGCCTCTATCCACTTGGAGAAGTAATTAGTCATAGCAAGCATGAACACTTTTCCACCAGGTGCCTTGGGAAGTTTACCAACTATATCCATTCCCCATCTCATAAATGGCCAAGAAGAGGATATAGGATGCAAAAGCTCTGCTGGTTTATGAAGGATATTACTATGTCTCTGACAAGGATCACACTTCTTGGCATATTCCATAGCATCCTACTTCATAGTAGGCCAATAGTATCCTGTTCTCAGGATCCTTGAGAATAGTGCCCTGCCCCCAGTGTGATTTCCACAATCTCCTTCATGAAAATCCTTTAGGACTTCTTGGATTTCAGGATCCTCAATGCATCTTAGATATGGTCCTGCAAGAGATCGTTTATATAACATGTTATTCAATATTGTAAATTGAGATACCTTAATTTTGAAAGCCCTGGGGTTTTCTCCTGTAGGAATCTCTCCATGTTGTATGTATCTCATGATTGGAAGGATCCTTGATCCTGAATGAGATTGTGTATCATCACTAGGGATGATTGCAGAATCCTCTCCTATCTCCATGGCTACATGATCCTCAATAGCGGGGGTTAGGATGTGGATAATAGGGATCCTGATATCCTCTGGAATCTTCAAGGATGATCCTAGATTGGCCAATGCATCAGCTTCTGCATTCTCTTCTCTGGGTACCTGTGTCAAACTAAAGGAAACAAAAGAGAGTGCCAATTCTTTGACTATCTCTAAATATTTGATTAGCTTTCACCTTTAACGGCATAGGATCCATTAAAGTGATTAGTAATTAACAATGAATCTACATGTACCTTAAGATACCTGATCCTCATATGCTTAGCAATTTGCAAACCAGCTATCAAGGCTTCATATTCAGCCTCATTATTAATAGTTTGAACTCACAAGCTATTGAGTGGGGTATTATCTCCCCCTGTGGTGATTTTAGTAGTATTCCAAGTCCAGTTCCTTTGACATTAGAAGCTCCATCAGTGAAGAGTATCCAAGGATCCTTAGTTTCTTCTAGCTGCTGGACTTCTAATTCTGCTTCCTTTTGCAAGTCACTACTGAAATCTGCCACAATGTCAGCTAAGGCTTGGGATTTAATGGCAGTCCTTGGTTCATATCTTATATCATAAGCACTAAGCTTCACTGCCCACTTAGCCATCCTTCCTGACATTTCAGGTTTCCTGAGAACATTCTTAATTGGAAAATTAGTCTTAACAATAATGGCATGAGTTTCAAAATAATGTCTTAATTTAGTAGATGCCATAATTAGTGCAAGGATAAGTTTTTCTAAATGTGAATATGATGTGCGTGAAAGTGTTATTTATATTAGGTGTATATTTTAAGCCCTTTTTAACACTTATTTTAGCCAAGTTTTAAAATTATAAAACACGATATTTTACTAACACTAAACACACATATGGGCAAGTGCACCCATCGTGAGCGTAGTATAGCGTTGGTAAGATACCGAGGTCGTCTAAGGACACAAGAGCTTTTAGTACCGGTTTATCCTCAACGTCTAATCAAAATAAAAGGTTTAGAAAAAAGTTTTAAACTGAGAAAAATAAAAACTAACTAAAATGCTGAAAATAAAAATAAAATAAAACAGATAGACAAGATGAATCACTTGGTTCCGACTCGTATCTAGTATAACCTTTGATTATTTCCGCACTTTTGCACATAATTAAGAGATTATCTTAGTTATTGTAGTAGGCCCCTCTTTTGAAGGTGACGTTACCCTCACCCCAGTAGTTTGAGTCAGCAAGGATACAATCCTAAAAGGGTGGATTATTGGAAGATAATGAATTAAGTTATTAATGCAGTATTATGGTAGGCCCCGCTTTTGGCGGTGACGTTACCCTCGACTAAGTAGTCTGAGTCAGCAGGGATACAGTCCTAAATAGCCGGGTTATAGTATTAATAGTAGTTAACTTATGAGGGGATCTAAGAGTTTGGACCCCCGCCATTCAATACCGTGAAGCATTGAAGGAGGTCCTACTAAATTTGACCCAGGTCCATTGCAGGACCTCTAAACGCTGAACAATGGAAAGACCTTTACCAAACCGTTCCCTTAACCCCCGACCAGGTAGCCAACATACCTCCATATAGACCGTGGAGATATGAATGGTGAAAATCCTTTATTTTATATAGACAGTAAAATAATGCCAAGACGCCATGGTCAAACGATAAGGAAAGATCACCTTCAACATAAGTAACTAGTTATTAAAGTCATTAATACAAAACCAAATAAAAAGTGCAAAAGATTCGAAATAAAAAGTATTATACTAGACACTTTGTCTTCACCAAGTGATGTAAGAGACTTAGGCTGTCACACCCCCAAAATCCACCTGCGGAGTACTACCGCTTGGAGGTGTGACTGACCAGGATCCAGCCACCAATCATATTGAACAAGCATAAGTAGTTATAAAGTCCAACCAATACAATTGGTGTTCAAACAAAACATAGTTTAAGTTGCAAGCGGAAGCATAAGTCTTAAATCAAAACATAAGTTTAATTGTTTCAAAGTTTAACATGGCACACAGCCGTCCATGTCCCACAACGACTCTCTTCCATGCAAGCTCCAGCTGAGTACCTATTGTCCTGCAAAGCATGTAGTAACGAGTCAACAACAAGTTGAGTGAGTTCACGGTTGGGTGTTCGTTTTAAGTTGTTTCGAAAACAGTTTCCTTTATCTGGCATCCTGCCGTGGGGGTTACCCCATAGTTAAAAACGTGACTTGTTTATTCCCGGTTATTCTGGCAATCCAGCCGTGGGGGCTACCCCGTGTTAGTTATCTGGCATTTCGGCCGTGGGGGCTACCCCATGTATACACTAGACTCGTTACCATATCGACTGCTGACTGTAGTCATGTTTAAGTGCCCTGAAACTGTCAATGTCTATCATCATTGACGTGCCCCAGATCCATTAGTTCACGCCCGTCCTCTGCGGCACGGTGTGAGGTTTGTCAGACCTAAATAGCGCTATCTAACTAATGACCCGCTCGCCATTGGCCCGGCGATTAAGTCGATATAAAAAGGAGGGACTTCGTGATAGAGTTTTGGTCTAGTACGAGTTATCTGTCCGTGAGGACGAGGAATTACATTCCTGAACCATTGCTGTCCTACCCAAGGAGGACGAGGAACCCATGTTCCTTAACCCCAATTCCCGACCCCTGGGAATCCCATGCTTTGTAGAGGGTGTGAACTCACCTTGGTTTGCTCGGCAGATACACAGAAAGGTCAATCAAGCAATATTATGGTCACTCACGTCCTATCATAGTTATATCATACAAATCAGGTTCGTATTCAAGTAGTACACGTATGTTTCTAGCACATTGCATTCAAGTATCATTCATGGCAGTCCATCAACATTCACGTTCAATCAGTAATGTATAAGGTCTATGCATTAGGCCCAAAAGTCCGGCCCAATCACCTAAGCCCGTAATCATGCAAGTCCAATTCAGCGTGCATATGAAGATGGTCTTGAGTCGAGACTGTGCGGTCTCTAGTCGAGACTGTGCGGTCTCGAGTTGTAGCTTACAAGTTTCGAGTCGCAACTGATGAGGTCTCGGGTTATGCATGTGTTGGTCTCGAGTCGCAACCGGACTCGCAAGTAGGGTCTCGAGTCACGATGTTTGGGTGTTGATCACGTGGGGTCTCGAGTCGAGACTGTAGGTTCTCGACTCGCAACTAGTGTCGAAACCAGGGATCTCGAGTTGACATTTGGTGGCCTCGAGTCGAGACAGAAGGTCTCGGCTGGGGTCATTTGCTGAATTCGACATTGTACTTGGCCAATGAGATTTCATGGTCATGATATTATGTACTACCCAGTAATATTGCACTAACATGTTCCCTTGTCTATTACTTACTAAAAATGGATCAAACATGGCAATTTCAAATGTTCATAACATATTTATATCATCTTCAAGTTGTTCTTCATATATTCAAGTTATGTTCATGTTGATTATTCAAACTTGTTCATCATATTTCTGGATTTTTAGCATAAATCACAAACATAATCATGAACAACAAATCAACACACTTGAACATACTCATCTAAAGGTTTCAAATCATCACATAACATCTCAAAATTAACTCTACACTAATCCGATTAACATGGTACTACACATATGCAAGCCGGTTTTCATGAACATCAATAATCAATGGTTTGAATCATATTTAGACACAAGATATCATGAGCTCATTATGTAACATATCCGAAATCAAAACATGTTATCCGATTATCAACATCATACAACTCCGATTCACAAAACCTCATCAAGCATACAACTATATTTGTTCAATCATGTCATTCATACTATCATTTAACAACAACAAACATCATAAGGACACTAACCGGTTGATGAGTTTCAAAGGTGAGTATGAAGCTTCCAAGCGGGTCTGTGTGTGAGTCGATCCGAGAGCTCCTAGTGTCACCGGTTTGATCCGAGAAGAAGGAGGAGAGGTGATGTTGAGACTTAGGGTTTAATGGTTTCTAGAGAGAGAGTAGGGGAGTGTGTGTGTTGCCCAAAAGATGATAGTGTTGGTTAGCAACAAGGATATATACTAGCTTCAAGTGGTGCACCCTAATGGGTTCTCGAATAGGCTAAGGGGTGCGTGGCCCAAACCGGCCCAACTGTTACTGTTCACTCGAGACCGCATGGTCTCGAGTCGGGTCCTTGTGTCTCGGTTCATACTAATACACACATACTATACATATAAGCATACATATATCACATAAAGGTTCACTTATCATTAATCACACAAGTTAACTAGTCACATAACGTTCAAGCAAGTAACATCGAGATACAAGAAAGGTTCTAAATTTCGAGTTGTCACATCATCCCCAAGTTAAAAGAAATTTCGTCCCGAAATTTGGTAAGCACTCACTGAGGAAGCTAGTTAAGTTGTATGGTTTTCCCGGTTTTCCTGGGGTGTCACATCCACCCCCCGTTGATCTGGAATTTCGTCACGAAATTCCGTAGCTTCAGCCTCAGTAGTGGGTGTACTGTTTACGAACAGTTGGGGATACTTTTGTTTCATCTGATCTTCGCGCTCCCAGGTGAACTCTGGGCCGCGACGTGAGTTCCAACGAACTCGAACGAGAGGTATTCTAGTGCTCTTGAGGACCTTAACATCCCGGTCCGTGATTTCAACTGGTTCCTCGACGAATCGTAACTGCTCGTCAATAGTGAGTTCCTTCAGAGGAACTACGTGGGTCTCATCTGACAGACACTTCTTCAGATTCGACACGTGAAAAACGTTGTGAACTGCACCGAGTTCGGCTGGTAAGTTCAGTCTGTAGGCCACTCTGCCTATTTTCTCGATGATTTCGAAGGGTCCAATGTATCGTGGGTTAAGTTTGCCGCGTTTACCAAAACGAACCACACCCTTCCAGGGTGAAACTTTGAGTAGTACCCGCTCCCCAACCTGGAGCTCTAGGGGTTTCCTGCCCTTATCGGCGTAAACTTTCTGACGGTCACGAGCTGCCGTCATGCGTTTTCGTATTTGAGCGATTTGTTCGGTCGTGTCTACCACATGCTCTAGACCAGTGATTTGACTATCCCCCACCTCTGCCCAACAAAGAGGTGACCGGCATTTACGTCCGTATAATGCCTCAAACGGAGCAGCTTTAATGCTGGTGTGGTAGCTGTTATTGTACGAGAATTCCACAAGTGGCAGATGCTTTTCCCAGCGGTTGCCAAAGTCGATTACACATGCACGAAGCATGTCTTCTAAGGTTTGAATAGTGCGCTCGGACTGCCCGTCCGTCTGAGGGTGATACGCTGTGCTCATATCTAATCGTGAGCCAAAGGATTTGTGCATTGCTTGCCACAGTTCTGAAGTAAAACGTGCATCTCGATCTGAGATAATAGAGGTGGGCACCCCGTGCCTCGAAACAACTTCCTTGAGGTATATTTCTGCGAGAGCGGAGAACTTATCCTTCTCCTTGATAGCCAAGAAGTGTGCAGATTTTGTAAGTCGATCCACGATCACCCAAATAGTATCGTTTCCGCGCTGGGATCTAGGTAGGCCAGTAACAAAATCCATGGAAATTTGCTCCCATTTCCATTGTGTTATCTCTGGTTGTTGGAGTAGGCCTGAGGGTTTCTGGTATTCAGACTTGACTCTCGCACAAGTCAGACACTTGCTGACATAGGTCGCTATGTGGGCCTTCATGCTAGGCCACCAGTACGTAGTTTTGATATCGTGGTACATCTTATCTGAACCAGGGTGTACCGAGTAGCGAGACTTGTGTGCTTCGTCCATCACAAGCTCTCGTAGGTTGCCATAGAGTGGGACCCAAACGCGTCCCGTCACGTAGTAAGCACCGTCTTCCTTTTGTTCTAAGCGCTGTCTTGATCCGCGTAGGGCTTCAGCCCTGACGTTTTCTGGTTTCAGTGCTTCTATCTGAGCAGCTCGTATTTGGGAAGGAAGGCTAGAATGGATCGTGAGTTGTAAAGCTCGCACGCGCTTAGGCGCAGTGTCCTTTCGACTGAGGGCGTCAGCCACAACATTGGCCTTGCCCGGGTGATACCTGATCGAGCACTCGTAGTCATTCAGTAGTTCGACCCATCGTCGTTGTCGCATGTTCAGTTCCTTCTGCTTGAAGATATTTTCGAGGCTCCTGTGGTCGGTGTAGATGGCGCACTTGGTACCGTACAGGTAATGCCGCCATAACTTAAGTGCAAAAACAACAGCTCCCAGCTCCAAATCGTGTGTAGTGTAGTTCTTCTCATGAACTTTAAGTTGGCGTGAGGCATAGGCGATAACTTTATCTCGTTGCATCAACACGCAACCAAGACCCTGAATTGATGTGTCGCAGTAAACCACAAAGTCGTCTGTGCCCTCTGGCAAGGAAAGGATCGGTGCGCTGCAAAGTCTATCCTTTAAGTGCTGGAATGCTGACTCCTGTGCATTTCTCCAGCGATAAACAACGCCTTTCTGCGTTAATGAGGTGAGAGGCTGTGCAATCTTAGAAAAATCCTTTATGAATCTACTGTAGTAACCTGCCAATCCTAAGAATTGGCGAATTTCCTTCGGTGTTCGAGGTGCAGGCCAGTTCTTAATAGAGTCTACCTTAGATGGATCAACATGGATCCCATTCCTGTTCACCACATGGCCTAGGAAATGGACTTCTCGAAGCCAGAAGTCACATTTCGAGAACTTTGCGTAAAGCTGTTCGGTTCGAAGGAGTTCCAGAATAAGTCGTAGATGTTGCTCATGCTCCTCCCGACTCTTAGAATAGATCAGGATGTCGTCGATGAAGACTATGACGAACTTGTCCAGGTAAGGCTTGCACACTCGGTTCATCAAGTCCATGAAAACCGCAGGTGCGTTTGTCAGCCCAAAAGGCATGACCAAAAACTCATAGTGCCCGTATCGAGTTCTGAAGGCCGTTTTGGAGACGTCCTCTTCTCGGACTCTCAGTTGGTGATATCCCGATCTCAAATCAATCTTTGAATAGTAGCTCGACCCTTGCAGCTGGTCGAACAAGTCGTCAATACGCGGTAGAGGATAACGATTCTTCACCGTCACCTTGTTGAGTTCCCGGTAGTCGATGCACATTCTGAAAGTACCGTCCTTCTTCTTCACAAATAGTACTGGAGCTCCCCAGGGCGATGAGCTAGGACGAATAAAACCCTTATCCAAGAGTTCTTGTAGTTGCGTAGCGAGTTCTTCCAACTCTGATGGAGCTAAACGATAAGGTGTACGAGCTATAGGCGCAGCTCCAGGAGCTAATTCAATCTGAAACTCGACTTGGCGATGAGGCGGAAGACCAGGTAATTCCTCAGGAAATACCTCAGGATAGTCGCGTACAATTGGAAAATCTTCTATCTTCCTCTCTTTCTCTGAGGTGTCAGTAACGAGAGCCAAAATGGCAGTGTGGCCCTTTCGCAAGCACTTTTGGGCCTTAAGGAGAGAGATGACGTTCTCAACGGCACTCCTCTTGTCGCCACGGATCAGGAGATGTTCATTACCGGAACCCGGAATACGAACAATCTTTTCGTTGCAAAGAATCTCTGCTCGGTGTTGGGATAACCAATCCATCCCAATGACAACGTCGAAACTACCTAAGATGATAGGGATGAGGTCGATAGAGAAGGTCTGGTCAGCGAGACTAAGTTTACAACCCTTGACTACGTGTGTGGCTTCTAAACTCTTACCATTTGCTAGCTCTACGGTGTGCTTGTTGTTCAAAGGTGTTGGAATACGCTTAAGCATTCGACTAACTTCTAGTGACATGTAGCTAGTATCGGCACCCGAATCAAATAATACTGAAACATAAAAGTCGTCGAGAAGGAACTTACCCGCCACAACATTGGGGTCATTCCTTGCTTCACCTTGGCCAATCACGAACGCCCGCCCCCTTGCTCCATTGTTGTTGTTGTTCCCATTGTTACCATTCCCCTGATTGTTGTTGTTGTTCTGGTTCTTGTTCAGTTGGGGACAATCTCTCTTGAAGTGGCCTTCAGCTCCACACTGAAAGCACCCTTTGTTATCACCCTGTTGCTGCTGCTGGCGTTAGTTTTGTTGAGTTTGTTGACGATTCTGATTGGCGGGGTATAAGCTCATGCAATCCTTTGCAGCGTGACCTGGCTTGTTGCACCGATGACAGTTGCCCCTGGTGCATGGCCCGCTGTGGTGCAGGCTGCAGCGATTGCATTTGGGGTGATTCCCTTTGTACCCACCGTGGCTTTGACCACCAGATGATTGCTGGCCGGGGCTCTTGTAGTCATCAGTCTTTCTTTGCTGAGACTGAGACTGAACAGAAGTCGACCCCTTACTTGAAGTTCCATCCCATTTCCGTTTGTTGTCACTAGAGGTACCAGAAGTAGTTGCAGCACCTATGCGCTTTGGTAACTTGTTCTGCTCCACCGCCTGATCAGTGAGACGGTGGGCCAACTGAACAACTTGCTGGATGGTGGCGAGGTTCGCTGAAGTCACATGGCTTTGGATCTCTGGCACCAAGCCCTTGAGAAAGAGTTCAATACGCTTAAATGGAGGGTCCACCATAGTAGGACACAGTAAGGCAAGCTCATTCGATCTCTTAGTGTACGCCTCAATTTCTGACCCCGTCATCTTGAGGTTGAAGAACTCGACTTCCAGTTTGTGAATGTCATCACGACTGCAGTATTCTTCCTTGATCATCTCCTTAAAAGTTTCCCATGGGGTGGCGTTGGCAGCAACCAACCCCAGCATTTGGACCTGAGCGTTCCACCATGTGAGGGCTAAACCCTCGAGAGTACCAGTAGCATACTTCACCCTACGCGCCTCAGGGCATTCACACATTTCGAACACAGATTCTAGTTTCTCAAACCAGTGGAGGAGACCTACTGCTCCTTCAGTGCCGCTAAAAGTAGTTGGTCGGCAGTCGATGAAAGTCTTAAAAGTGCACACGGGTGGCTGAGCATGCTGACCTATCGTGGGTGAAAGAAAAGACAGAGTTTAACACAAGGGTTGGTTCACGAGAGTAGGATTCTAAAGATCCTAGAATGAGTTCGGACTGCAGGATATACCTCCTGCGTGTGCAGCTGCAAGTGCTGCGGCAACTCGTTCGTTAATCAGAGCCGTCAACTGGGCTTGTGTCAGGTTAACGCGTCCAGACATGATCCTCATATCAAGAAGAACGTGAGTGAGAGGGGTTCGCGAAAATGCGATGACAGAAGTGAGCAAATACACACGTGTTCAAGCAACAATAGTTATACTAATCAAGCCTACCATGAACAATGTACTATGTAACTAACAAGTAGGAAATATATACATAGATCATATCACCTAGAATGTCGAGTCTTGCATGTGGAGTGAAGCGTCGTTGTGGACCGTAGAGCACTGTACAGGTTATCGTCTGGTTTTAACAAAACGTTTTCCCCTTTATTAAAACCAAGTTCTCTATAACCAATGGCTCTGATACCAATCTGTCACACCCCCAAAATCCACCTGCGGAGTACTACCGCTTGGAGGTGTGACTGACCAGGATCCAGCCACCAATCATATTGAACAAGCATAAGTAGTTATAAAGTCCAACCAATACAATTGGTGTTCAAACAAAACATAGTTTAAGTTGCAAGCGGAAGCATAAGTCTTAAATCAAAACATAAGTTTAATTGTTTCAAAGTTTAACATGGCACACAGCCGTCCATGTCCCACAACGACTCTCTTCCATGCAAGCTCCAGCTGAGTACCTATTGTCCTGCAAAGCATGTAGTAACGAGTCAACAACAAGTTGAGTGAGTTCACGGTTGGGTGTTCGTTTTAAGTTGTTTCGAAAACAGTTTCCTTTATCTGGCATCCTGCCGTGGGGGTTACCCCATAGTTAAAAACGTGACTTGTTTATTCCCGGTTATTCTGGCAATCCAGCCGTGGGGGCTACCCCGTGTTAGTTATCTGGCATTTCGGCCGTGGGGGCTACCCCATGTATACACTAGACTCGTTACCATATCGACTGCTGACTGTAGTCATGTTTAAGTGCCCTGAAACTGTCAATGTCTATCATCATTGACGTGCCCCAGATCCATTAGTTCACGCCCGTCCTCTGCGGCACGGTGTGAGGTTTGTCAGACCTAAATAGCGCTATCTAACTAATGACCCGCTCGCCATTGGCCCGGCGATTAAGTCGATATAAAAAGGAGGGACTTCGTGATAGAGTTTTGGTCTAGTACGAGTTATCTGTCCGTGAGGACGAGGAATTACATTCCTGAACCATTGCTGTCCTACCCAAGGAGGACGAGGAACCCATGTTTCTTAACCCCAATTCCCGACCCCTGGGAATCCCATGCTTTGTAGAGGGTGTGAACTCACCTTGGTTTGCTCGGCAGATACACAGAAAGGTCAATCAAGCAATATTGTGGTCACTCACGTCCTATCATAGTTATATCATACAAATCAGGTTCGTATTCAAGTAGTACACGTATGTTTCTAGCACATTGCATTCAAGTATCATTCATGGCAGTCCATCAACATTCACGTTCAATCAGTAATGTATAAGGTCTATGCATTAGGCCCAAAAGTCCGGCCCAATCACCTAAGCCCGTAATCATGCAAGTCCAATTCAGCGTGCATATGAAGATGGTCTTGAGTCGAGACTGTGCGGTCTCTAGTCGAGACTGTGCGGTCTCTAGTCGAGACTGTGCGGTCTCGAGTTGTAGCTTACAAGTTTCGAGTCGCAACTGATGAGGTCTCGGGTTATGCATGTGTTGGTCTCGAGTCGCAACCGGACTCGCAAGTAGGGTCTCGAGTCACGATGTTTGGGTGTTGATCACGTCGGGTCTCGAGTCGAGACTGTAGGTTCTCGACTCGCAACTAGTGTCGAAACCAGGGATCTCAAGTTGACATTTGGTGGCCTCGAGTCGAGACAGAAGGTCTCGGCTGGGGACATTTGCTGAATTCGACATTGTACTTGGCCAATGAGATTTCATGGTCATGATATTATGTACTACCCAGTAATATTGCACTAACATGTTCCCTTGTCTATTACTTACTAAAAATGGATCAAACATGGCAATTTCAAATGTTCATAACATATTCATATCATCTTCAAGTTGTTCTTCATATATTCAAGTTATGTTCATGTTGATTATTCAAACTTGTTCATCATATTTCTGGATTTTTAGCATAAATCACAAACATAATCATGAACAACAAATCAACACACTTGAACATACTCATCTAAAGGTTTCAAATCATCACATAACATCTCAAAATTAATTCTACACTAATCCGATTAACATGGTACTACACATATGCAAGCCGGTTTTCATGAACATCAATAATCAATGGTTTGAATCATATTTAGACACAAGATATCATGAGCTCATTATGTAACATATCCGAAATCAAAACATGTTATCCGATTATCAACATCATACAACTCCGATTCACAAAACCTCATCAAGCATACAACTATATTAGTTCAATCATGTCATTCATACTATCATTTAACAACAACAAACATCATAAGGACACTAACCGGCTGATGAGTTTCAAAGGTGAGTATGAAGCTTCCAAGCGGGTGTGTGTGTGAGTCGATCCGAGAGCTCCTAGTGTCACCGGTTTGGTCCGAGAAGAAGGAGGAGAGGTGATGTTGAGACTTAGGGTTTAATGGTTTCTAGAGAGAGAGTAGGGGAGTGTGTGTGTTGCCCAAAAGATGATAGTGTTGGTTAGCAACAAGGATATATACTAGCTTCAAGTGGTGCACCCTAATGGGTTCTCGAATAGGCTAAGGGGTGCGTGGCCCAAACCGGCCCAACTGTTACTGTTCACTCGAGACCGCATGGTCTCGAGTCGGGTCCTTGTGTCTCGGTTCATACTAATACACACATACTATACATATAAGCATACATAAATCACATAAAGGTTCACTTATCATTAATCACACAAGTTAACTAGTCACATAACGTTCAAGCAAGTAACATCGAGATACAAGAAAGGTTCTAAATTTCGAGTTGTCACATCATCCCTAAGTTAAAAGAAATTTCGTCCCGAAATTTGGTAAGCACTCACTGAGGAAGCTAGTTAAGTTGTATGGTTTTCCCGGTTTTCCTGGGGTGTCACATAGGCAAACATGGCCTTGCTTGTCAAGAACTCTTACGATCAATCTTGGATCCCGAGACGACTCACACACTCTACGATGGACAATGGATGATGGTGGTGGATGATGGTGTTGTGATGGTGGTGGGTGGTGGATGAAGTGTGAGAGAGGTGGTGTGCCAAGGGATGAGTTGAAATGAATCCAAGCACTCCTATTTATAGGCTGAACAGAGAGCTGGGCACGGCCCCGTGTCCGCTGGGCACGGCCCCGTGCCTGTCTGACACTTTCTCTCCTCATTAATTGTAATTCGCAATTACAATTAATGCGCCTGCTGTACTTTCGACACGCCCCCGTGTTCACTGGGCACGGCCCCGTGGTGGGCAATAGAAGCTTCTATAGGTTTGTCTTTTCTGCTGCTTCTTGGGCACGGCCCTGTGCTGGCTGAGCACGGGGCGTGTTCAGTCTTCTGCCTTCTCTATTTTGCTTGGGAAGATGCCGTTGAGGGGTCGGGCAGTCCACTTATGTTCCTTTCCTTGTATTTATGTTAGATTTAGTTGTCTTTTTGCTTCTTTTGTGAATTTGAGCTCATTTAATCCTGAAAATACAAAAGGAAGACAAAAACACTCTTTTTCCAACATTAGTACTTAAAAAGGGTTAGTTTTATGCCTCATTTGATGTAATTTATATGTTGCATTTTACACACATCAAATACCCCCACACTTGAAGTTTTGCTTGTCCTCAAGCAAAACTCTTTAATATGTGGCTTACACTCCCAAATGGAATGGGTAGAAGAGAAGGTTTTGGGCTTGTCGTAGAGTGTCGGGATATCCATGATCTTTTTGGGTTTTATTTTTATTTATTTACAATCCTATTTGTAATGATTTATTTAGAACATTTCATAGGAGAAATTACTTATTTGGGCATAACATGCCTTTTTAAAATTCCATTTATATACAAGTTCACATACCTCACGGGAGAAATCACTCACACTCGGCTGATGGTGTATTTTTAGTGAATCACTCGAGAGCGGCATGGAACTTATTCCTACCATAAGCTTGCCAAGCAATCAATCCTCCTCCTTTTTAACTTTTATACCTTCGTAAATATCAAGAGGACTTTGTGGTTTAAGGGTTAGGCTTGGGTTAAAGGTAGGTGGTTGGGATAGTGGTTAGTGGTTAGTAGAAAAAGGGCGAAAAGCGTAACAAGTGTCGGTTTTCGTAAGACTTTCTATTTCTGTAACTTTTTATTTTGATGAAGCTTTTATTCAAACAAAGTTATTTTTGATGAACTTGTTTGTTTATTTTCTTTTCTGCTTCATCATCAACACATTATTTTTTTTTTTTTGAACGATCATACGAAAAAGAACCGAACTTGTTACTAAAACAAAGGGTTAAAAATAAAAAAGGTTTTGGTGGGAAAAAGGGTTTTTGGTTTGGGTGATGAAATGAAAAGGTTTAGGCTCAAAGGGGCTAACTAGGGGGATTTTTGGGTAGGTGGTAAAAGAAAAAGAAAAATAATGGTGTAGAAATAAAAAGGGTTAGTCCTAATGCCTCCATCATTTACTTACTCGGGTTTAAGTTGATAAGGACCTGGAATGTATCGTCATGGCAAGTTCTAGAGTTGTAAGAACCAAGCGGCTATTCACACAAGAAACGAAAAATGAGCATTTAGTCTAAAGATGTAAATTTGTATGCTCAATAAAGGCTCAAAACTCACTTTTGTGGGAATGGGTTTTTATGTAATCAAGTATATAAAATCAAATTTTAACTAAGTTTGTCATGCCTTTTCATAATTTTCTTATGTTGGTTCTTTTTATCACTACGCTATCGGTTGTAAATTTGTAAAAATATAACCTTTTTGAGAACTTGAATTTCCCGAGTTAAACCTAGATAAGTAAGAAAAATGAAATTTTTGAAAAAAATTGGGGTGATTAGCGGTTCCAATAGAGTTTTGTGTAAGGCTTGTGTTTAGGACTTGCAAAATTCAAGGTTTTAGCATCCCCCCCACACTTAAATTACACATTGTCCTCAATGTGTCCCAAAAATAAATTTTTAGGTTGATTAGATGTGTAAAATGGTGTAAAAAGCAAAGATTTATGTTACTGGTAGTCTGGCCACGGCCCCGTGTCCACTGGACACGACCCCGTGGCGAACTGCCAGTAACGAGAACTTACAGAAGGTGAACACGGCCCTGTGTCCACTGGACACGGCCACGTGTCTGACAAAAATCTGCAGGACAGTAGCCAAACAGCAGGTCTGGGAGGTGAGCACGGGGGCGTGTTGGCTGGACACGTCCCCGTGTGGACAGTCTGAAAGCCTGAAAAGCAGGTTTCTTCCTACGGTTTTTCCATCCTGGCCCTATAAGTGTTGAGGCTTAGCACCCCAAGCCTTGGTTTGTACCTGTTTCATCACTTAATACCACACCAAGCAACACAAATATCCTACATTACCATAGTTAATTGTTCCAAGCATAAAGTAAAAGAAAAAGAAAAGTAAAATGCAGAAAATAGTTAGGAAAAGTAAATTGTTTAACACTTGGCACGCAGGCCACCAATTGTTCGATAGATAAAGGGACTTAAACCCGTGGAGTCATCAATGGCGTGCAATGTGGTCTCGTATGTATCTGACATCGTCTTGGATCTCGGATAGGTTTCTCTCGATAGCTCCGACCCGGTGGTAGGTGTTGCTCGCCATGTTATAGGTGTTCCGAGTACACATGAGGTTTTCCTGCAACAAATCATGCAAACTTTGAAAGTTAGGAAAACCGCCTCCCGAGGAGGATGATTGGCCCGGATCACCGTGGGGTTGGTAGTGGTACTGATGATGTTGCGGAGCTGGGAGGACAAGCGCTTCTTGCGGGTTCCATGCATGACCTTGCATCCTTTGAAAGGTTACTGTCCCGTCTTCTGCCTCATAAATCAGGTTCATTGAGCGGCATATGTGAATATCCACCGTACCCAACCATGGGCTCCTCTCAAATGACCTCGGTATGTGGGTGAAGTGCTTGAAGAGACGATACACCCATCCCCCGAAGAAAATAGGAGTTGGTGCACTAGCAAGGCGGTTGTGATGCATGTTTCGGAGCATAAGGAACGGAACATCGAGCGGCCTGCGGTTGTGAATGCAGTGGAGGACAAGCAAATCTCTTAACCCAACGACGCCACCACTGTCATGCCTTTGGCTAAGAGAGTAGCCGAGGAGCCTATGAATGTATCTGTATAGCGGATCCCTCAGCTTGGTACTCTTAGTGCTGCTCGGATTGTAGAACCCTTCCCCAATCTGAGCCCACATGGCTTGGCGTTCGTTGTCTTCAATCTCTCTCAACCCCCCAGTATTTTCTTCGTTTCCCGCATCCTCTTCCGCATACAACCCGATAATCGACCCAAATTGTGCCATAGAGATCGAATACCTCGTTCCGCCACACCGGAATGACACCCCGTCATTATCGAACGGGTCGCACCTTGAAGTGAATGCAAAGGTGCTATAAAATTCCAAGGTGCATTCATGAACGGAACGGAGTCGAGTTGTTAGTGCGACTCTGAGTGGTCCCGTGACAATGTTGTTGAAACGGTCAATCTGATTCACCATGGTTAGTAGCTCTGTGCAAGCTTACCTCGGGTATTCCTCCGGCCTTGTTTGAAGAAGCTCGTATCGAGCTCTTGCATCTAGCTCATTGGCGTTGAATCTTGTGAACTTTCTGGCCATCTGCAAGAATACACCAAAAGTTATCAAGAAACAGAAATATTTTTGGGCAAAACTGCAAACAGCGGCCTGGACACGGCCCCGTGTCCAGAGGTCTGTTACTCAAAAATTCCATTTTTCGACCCGGTTTCGAAAACTTGAAAATTTTTGGTCCAATAGGTGCGGTTTCCCCCGAAAATGAAACCCTAAACACCGTTTTTCCAAAATATCCCGTTTACCCTATCAATTTTATATTTTTCGGTTCAAGAACAAGGGTTTGGGGGGTTTTGTAAGAAATCGGGTGAATCTATGAACAATACAAGTGTATTTACTTTCCTTAACACTAATCTAACTAAATGCAAACAGATCTAAACAAAAATTTGAGGTTTGATCCGGATGAAATTCAAGAACCCTAGATTTTCCCCAAATTTTTGGTGTTTAACTACATGCAAGTAACTAATCTAACTACTAAGAGTGATAGAATCATACCTTGACGTTGTTAGATCGATAGGAGACGTCGAAATTTTTGCGAAAAATCGCCTGGAACCAGAGCTTTTGTGGGGAAACGGGGCGTGTGGAATGAAGAAACTGTTTTGAAAAAGGGGTTTTAACCCGTCTGCAGCGCGAACACGGCCCCGTGTCCAGCGGACACGGCCTCGTGTCGAGCAAAAAAATAATTTTTTTTAAGTGCGCGTGTGAGTGCCCCTTTTTCCCATAAGCTATGGTTAGAAAACTTACCGCTTTATTTTGTCGTCTCAATCGTTCGTAACTTACCAGGCATGATGTTTTTATTCTTCCACTGTTTGAAGCGAGATCTCTTCTTCTTCATCCTCAATGAATCCTTGATAGAGTTTCAGCCGTTGGCCATTGACTTTAAATGGTGGCCCATTTCGAGATTTAATTTCTACTGCACCGTGTGGAAAAATGTGGGTGATGGAAAAAGGTCCTGACCACCTAGACTTTAATTTGCCAGGAAACAATCGAAGTCGTGAATTAAACAAAAGAACTAGATCCCCTACCCGAAATTCATTAGGTTTAATATGTTTGTCATGCAAATTTTTCATTCTTTCCTTATAAATTTCAGAGTTTGAGTATGCATAATTCCTAAGCTCGTCTAATTCGTTTAATTGACAAAATCGATTTTTACCAGCAAATTCTAAATCCAAGTTTACATTTTTGATTGCCCAGTAGGCTTTGTGTGCAATTTCTACTGGCAAATGACAACTTTTTCCATAGACTAGCTTATATGGGGTTGTACCTATTGTTGTTTTATAAGCAGTTCGAAAAGCCCATAAAGCATCGTCTAATTTATCAGCCCATTCCTTTTTATTTAATCCTACGGTTTTTTCGAGTATTCGTTTTAAACCTCTATTAGTCACTTCGGCTTGCCCGTTTGTTTGAGGGTGATACGCTGTTGAAACCCGGTGATAGACCCCATATCTTGTTAAAAAAATTTCAAGTTGATGGTTGCAAAAATGGGTACCTCTATCACTTATTAAAGCTTTAGGTGTGCCAAAACGAGAGAATAATTTTTTCAGAAATCTTACCACGACTCTTCCATCATTTGTTGGAAGTGTCTCGGCCTCGGCCCATTTAGACAAGTAATCTACTGCCACAAGTATATATTTGTTTCCTTTCGATGGTGGGAAAGGTCCCATAAAGTCGAGTCCCCACACATCAAAAATTTCACAAACAAGAATGCCATTTTGTGGCATTTCGTTTTTGGAAGAAATATTACCTGTTCTTTGGCAAGCATCACATGTTTTTACAAGACTTTGAGCGTCTTTGTAAATGGTTGGCCAATAAAATCCTGAATCGAATACCTTTCGTGCGGTACTAGCAGCACCATGATGTCCTCCGTATGGACCTTCATGACAATGGCGGAGAATTCTTCGTGCTTCACTACCATGTACGCATCGTCTGACGAGTTGGTCGGCACACATTTTGAAAAGATATGGATCTTCCCAAAAGTAATGTTTCACATTGGCAAAGAATTTTTTTCTTTGATGATGTGGCCATCCTTTTGCGACTATACCGCTAGCTAGGTAATTAGCATAGTCGGCGTACCATGGTTCTTCCTTGTATTCCACCATTTCCAGGGACTCAGTTGGAAATTTTTCGTTGATTTGCTCGTCCCTGGTTGCCTCTAAAGCTGGGTCTTCTAAACGTGAAAGATGATCTGCTGCGGTATTTTCTGCTCCTCTTTTGTCCTTGATTTTAATGTCAAATTCTTGGAGGAGTAGAATCCACCTAATCAAACGTGGTTTTGCGTCTTGCTTCTTGAAGAGATATCGAATGGCTGCATGGTCTGTATAGACTATAGTTTTAGAAAGAACAAGATAAGAACGAAATTTATCAAAAGCAAATACCACAGCTAGTAACTCTTTTTCAGTTGTTGTGTAATTTTCTTGTGCATCATTAAGTGTTTTACTAGCATAATAGATTGGGTGAAAATGCTTTTCTTTTCTCTGTCCCAAGACAGCTCCAACTGCAAAGTCACTGGCATCACACATGATTTCGAAAGGAAATTTCCAATCAGGCGCTATCATGATAGGTGCATTGACTAACATTTCCTTTAGGGTAAGAAATGCTTGATTGCAATCCTTGTCAAAGATGAATGGAGCATCTTTTTCAAGTAACTTCGTTAGAGGCCTTGAGATTTTTGAAAAGTCTTTGATAAATCGTCTATAAAATCCGGCATGCCCTAGGAAACTTCTGATAGCTCGTACGGAGGATGGGGGTGGTAATCTAGAAATGGTATCTATTTTGGCTCGATCCACCTCCATTCCTTCGCTTGAGATCTTGTGACCGAGTACTATTCTCTCCGTTACCATGAAATGGCATTTTTCCCAATTAAGGGCGAGGTTAGTTTCCTCACATCGGGATAGCATTCGTTCAAGATTATCGAGGCATTGGTCATATGAATCCCCAAAGATAGAAAAGTCGTCCATAAAGACTTCCATTGTCTTTTCTACCATGTCATGGAAAATGGCTACCATGCAACGTTGGAATGTTGCTGGGGCATTGCATAGACCAAACGGCATGCGTCGATAAGCAAAAGTTCCATAGGGACATGTGAAAGTTGTCTTTTCTTGGTCTTCAGGTGCTATCGGGATTTGAAAGTAACCTGAAAAACCATCCAAGAAACAGTAAAATTTATGACCGGATAATCTTTCTAACATTTGATCAATGAAGGGTAAAGGAAAGTGATCCTTTCTTGTTGCTTCATTTAATCATCTATAATCTATACATACTCTCCATCCTGTGACGGTTCTCGTTGGTATTAGTTCATTCTTTTCGTTAGTTATTACCGTCATACCTCCTTTCTTCGGAACTACTTGGACGGGACTTACCCAAGGACTATCTGAGATAGGATAGATAAGTCCGGCATCAAGTAACTTGATGACTTCGTTTTTAACCACTTCTTGAACATTTGGATTTACTCGACGTTGTGGTTGTATGACCGATTTGTAGTCATCTTTCATCAAAATTTTGTGTGTGCACATAGAAGGACTAATTCCTTTTATGTCTACAAGTTTCCAAGCTATTGCGTTTTTGTGTTTTTTCAAAAGATTAATCAATTTTTCTTTTTCTAAGTTATCTGATTTAGACGAAATAATTACAGGTAACTTACCATCTTTGTCTAGAAAAGCATATTCCAAACCTTTTGGAAGTTCTTTGAGCTCAAGTGGTGGGTCTTTAGGAGACTCCTTATTTGGTTGCTCATTTCGATCAAGAACTTTAAAAGTTTGTTCTATGGCGACCTCTTCTTCAACAAAGTGGTCAATCTCTTCACTTGTATCGGGTGGTTCATCTTCATCTTCAATTAGGGGGTCATTATTGCCGAATGGATATTTCATTGATCGTTCGAGATCGACACTTCTTTTAAATGCCCCTAATTGAAGAGGTAGATTGTTGAACTTCCGGTTTTTCAAAGCTTCATGAGTTTTTACAAATGGTCTTCCCAACACTAGAGGAGCATCATCGAGGATGACAAAGTCGGTTGGGATTACCATTTGATTTGTTTGAACCAAGACATCTTCAACTATACCGATTGATTTTATTACTTTCCGATTGGATAGAAAAATGGGTATTTGAAGTGGAGAAAAATCACTAATACTTAATTTTTCGAAAATGTAGTTAGGCATTATGTTAACACAAAGATCTTTATCGATTGTGACATTACTAATAAACGAATTTTGAAAGAAACATGGAACCGGTGTGATGTTAATTTCAAACGGGTCTTCTTTTATTAGTGAAGTTTGATCATTAGTTAACTTAACACTTACCGTTTCGTCAATTTTAGTGTTAGTGTTTAACTCTTTTAAAAACTTAGCATGAGTGGGTACTAAACAATTGTTTTCGAAAGAAGGCGACAAGAGATTAATTTCTTCAAAATTAGGCTCTTCTTGAATTTTAACGTTGTCGGACTCACCTTTTCCGTTGTTTAACTCATGTGTCGGTTTTTCACTTATTTGTTCTTCCATTTTTATATTTTCAGTTATCTCTTCCTTTTTTAATTCTTCTCTTGCGCGGGACTCCTCTTCCCTTGCGCGAGCTTCTTTTATACATCGATCGATAACTCTAATGTGTTCTAATATCCTATCGGTCACTTCGGTTATAGAAAAAAAATCGGAATTTTCTAAGCTTGAATCCGGTTGTTCGACCCTTTGTTCCTCATAATACTCATATGAAGTCGATGGTTCGCACCATTGTTCTTCATTGTAAGCATATGATGGATAAGGTTCGTAATTTTGTTCTCCATAATACTCATATGAGGTGGGTTGTTCACGCCAAGGTTCCTCATAGTAAGCATATGAAGGTGGTGGCTCATATCTTGGTTCCTAAAAGTATGAGTATGAGGGCTCATACCTTGGTTCATCAAAATATGAGTATGAGGGAGGAGGTTCATACCTTTGGTCTTCATAGGATGTGTATGAAGTTGATGGCTCGTACCTGGGCTCCTCATAGTAGGTGTATGAATTGGATGGTTGATACGAGTGATTATTTTGAATCGAGCGTGCATTACGACAATTAGTGCAATAATTACCCCTATAATCATCCTCCTCATAGGTGTAGTTGTAACCTCCTGAGTATTGATCCATAAGAATCACTCAGCAGACCACAACCAAGTCTCGAGATCAGAAAACAAAAAGAAAAACGGAAACAGAGGCTGGACACGGCCCCGTGTTCAGTGAGCACGGCCCCGTGTTCAGGATCTGTATCTGGGCGTTTTAATTAAATTTACTGATTTCGTTGAGCACGGGGCGTGTTCAGTGAGCACGGCCCGTGTTCAAGTTTCTGTTACTGGGTGTTTTTATGAAAATGTGCAGCACGGCCCCGTGTTCAGTGAACACGGCCCCGTGTACAGGTTACCGTAAATGCAAAACTAAACTAAAATGCAGAAAAATGTGCGCGCTTTTAAAAAGGTTTTGAAAAACTGATTAGGCCGTCGATTTTAAGCTTTCTTAAAATCCTTGTGTCCCCGGCAACGGCGCCAAAAACTTGATGTGCGTGAAAGTGTTATTTATATTAGGTGTATATTTTAAGCCCTTTTTAACACTTATTTTAGCCAAGTTTTAAATTTATAAAACACGATATTTTACTAACACTAAACACACATATGGGCAAGTGCACCCATCGTGAGCGTAGTATAGCGTTGGTAAGATACCGAGGTCGTCCAAGGACACAAGAGCTTTTAGTACCGGTTTATCCTCAACGTCTAATCAAAATAAAAGGTTTAGAAAAAAGTTTTAAACTGAGAAAAATAAAAACTAACTAAAATGCTGAAAATAAAAATAAAATAAAACAGATAGACAAGATGAATCACTTGGTTCCGACTCGTATCTAGTATAACCTTTGATTATTTCCGCACTTTTGCACATAATTAAGAGATTATCTTAGTTATTGTAGTAGGCCCCTCTTTTGAAGGTGACGTTACCCTCACCCCAGTAGTTTGAGTCAGCAAGGATACAATCCTAAAAGGGTGGATTATTGGAAGATAATGAATTAAGTTATTAATGCAGTATTATGGTAGGCCCCGCTTTTGGCGGTGACGTTACCCTCGACTAAGTAGTCTGAGTCAGCAGGGATACAGTCCTAAATAGCCGGGTTATAGTATTAATAGTAGTTAACTTATGAGGGGATCAAAGAGTTTGGACCCCCGCCATCCAATACCGTGAAGCATTGAAGGAGGTCCTACTAAATTTGACCCAGGTCCATTGCAGGACCTCTAAACGCTGAACAATGGCAAGACCTTTACCAAACCATTCCCTTAACCCCCGACCAGGTAGCCAACATACCTCCATATAGACCGTGGAGATATGAATGGTGAAAATCCTTTATTTTATATAGACAGTAAAATAATGCCAAGACACCACGGACAAACGATAAGGAAAGATCACCTTCAACATAAGTAACTAGTTATTAAAGTCATTAATACAAAACCAAATAAAAAGTGCAAAAGATTAGAAATAAAAAGTATTATACTAGACACTTTGTCTTCACCAAGTGATGTAAGAGACTTAGGCAAACATGGCCTTGATTGTCAAGAACTCTTACGATCAATCTTGGATCCCGAGACGACTCACACACTCTACGATGGACAATGGATGATGGTGGTGGATGGTGGTGTTGTGATGGTGGTGGGTGGTGGATGAAGTGTGAGAGAGGTGGTGTGCCAAGGGATGAGTTGAAATGAATCCAAGCACTCCTATTTATAGGCTGAACAGAGAGCTGGGCACGGCCCCGTGTCCGCTGGGCACGGCCCCGTGTCCGCTGGGCACGGCCTCGTGTCCGCTGGGCACGGCCCCGTGCCTGTCTGACACTTTCTCTCCTCATTAATTGTAATTCGCAATTACAATTAATGCGCCTGCTGTACTTTCGACACGCCCCCGTGTTCACTGCGCACGGCCCCGTGGTGGGCAATAGAAGCTTCTATAGGTTTGTCTTTTATGCTGCTTCTTGGGCACGGCCCCGTGCCTGTCTGACACTTTCTCTCCTCATTAATTGTAATTCGCAATTACAATTAATGCGCCTGCTGTACTTTCGACACGCCCCCGTGTTCACTGGGCACGGCCCCGTGGTGGGCAATAGAAGCTTCTATAGGTTTGTATTTTCTGCTGCTTCTTGGGCACGGCCCCGTGCTGGCTGAGCACGGGGCGAGTTCGGTCTTCTGCCTTCTCTATTTTGCTTGGGAAGATGCCGTTGAGGGGTCGGGCAGTCCACTTATGTTCCTTTCCTTGTATTTATGTTAGATTTAGCTGTCTTTTTGCTTTTTTTTTGTGAATTTGAGCTCATTTAATCCTGAAAATACAAAAGGAAGACAAAAACACTCTTTTTCCAACATTAATACTTAAAAAGGGTTAGTTTTATGCCTCATTTGATGTAATTTATATGTTGCATTTTACACACATCAGAATACCTGGATTCAGCATCAAGCAAACTCTTACTTACATAATAGACAGGATGTTGTGTACCTTCGTGATCCTTAACAAGGACCACACTTACTACTTTAGAGGATACCGCCAAATACAAGTGTTTTGGTCAAAAATCAAGCAAAGATAATGCAACCAAACTTTTTGTTGTGAGGTGTGATGCTTGAATCAATGAACAATATTAAGGATCACTTAGAAATGTAATGAACAAATGACACAGAGATTTATACGTGGAAAAAGCCCTTGATCAAGAGTTGATCTCCGGCACAAAAAACCTCGGGTGATGGAAACAACCGATCACCAACTAAGATTAATAAAAATAGCTTTACAACTCGGGATGATAACAAGCTTGTTACAAGAATCACTAGTGTGTAATATGCAAAAAAGTGTATGAAATCGCCAAGTATTGCCTGAGAGCTAACTGAGAGCTGTTACGAGTGTGTGTGTGTATGCCAAAATTAGCTAAGTGTCTCTATCAAGCTTGTTATCCCCATTTTAAATTAGAAATAACTAAGTTAACAAACTATCCGATAATTATGCAAGCTCCCCACGATCTCCACAACGTCCATAATGGTCAAACATGTGCGGAATATTGAGGGAATATGCTACTGGAATTTTGTTAAGACTTGGTCCATGCCTTTGCTCCTGCAAAACAAGCTTACGTACAAGGAAGACAACTGTTAGTAGTAGGATAACAACAGTGATCCTGAATCCTGATTCTGCGACACCTGCTGAGGATCCTTAATTCAAATAGAATTGAGGATCCATGATCCTGGCAGCACTTGAGGACCCGTGATCCTTAGGATTTGGAAAATTCTCCCCTAACAATTGCCCCCAAAATATAAGGAGTAAAGTGTAAATTGTCGAGTTATATTTTCTTGATCTTATCCGTAACAAACCAACGGATATATAGCCGTTATGATCGAACTATCCGTTACAGATCTGACGTCATCTGAAGCGACATCCCTGTAAAATCATGATTATAAATTGAAGTTAGAGATAAGGATCAATGTGCATTTAAATTCGTGCGAGACTCCCTTTAAATCCACATTCGAAGACCAAGCAGGTATCTCTCTTTCCTCTTTCTCTTCTCCTTCTTACTCTGTTTCTTTTTTCTTCAAAATTTCCGAATCACAATGAAGCTAAGATCATCCCCTGCTAAGGATCATCGAAAAGACAGTCCTTTAAAAAGCCAAGGGATCATCGAAGACTCTCCGAAGGAACGTTGCTGCTTTACTGATCCTAAGATCGACAGGATTCGCCATTGCTTCCCGGCGAGCACTGTTTTCAAACCCTTTGACCCTATCGTCCGGAGTGATTTTATCTCTGAAACCTGGGTTGCATTTCCAGTTACCCCTTTCTCGATAGGATACTCCTACCCTTTTCCTGAATTTACCCAATCTTTCTTCTCCGTTACTAGCATATCCTATATCCAGGCTATGCCAATGATGTGGAGGGTTCTGTTTACCCTGGAGAGGATCATTGAGCATGAGGATATTGAGTTGGGAATGCCGGAGTTGTTTGAACTATACAACCTTGTGAGCCATGGTTCACACCGCTTTCTATTCAAACATAAACCCGGTGAACCTCATCCAATCCTGAAAACCACCAAGAATGATAACAAGTGGAAGAAACGTTTTTTCTTCGTCAGGAGGGATTCTATCCCTAATGGGAAGGATCTCCCCAGAACATGGGCCACTCATGGTAGGATACAGGATCCTTATAGAAGGATCATAGGATACCCTGTCTCTGCTGAGGATCACTAACACCTTTGTTTCTCTTTTGCAGCTATTTCGGTTTCACACATCATTACTTCACCTGCAATGAAGGAAAGGCTTGCTGCTTTCTGGAGTCTTGATCCTGCTATAAGATCATTCCAAGCAAGTACCAAGGATTCTCAAGAAGTATCCTCAGGTTCTGTCACAATGTCAAGTAAGTATCCATGTTTGTATATAATTAAATGTTAAGACGTGAATAAAACAAGAATACTTATCTTTTGTTTTAGATGGATAGGTGCAGGAAAATCCTCAAGGTCTACCACCCGCTTCAGTGTCACCGATCTTACTCCTGTTGCTCCCAGGTCTGGGAAGAAGAAGACTGCTGCCAGCCCGAGTGCCGTGGTCCCAAAGCCTACCACCTCCAAGGGAAAGAAAAGGAAGGCTACCGAAGCCGACAATCTTGAAGGCTTGCCTCTTATCCGCCATCAATTCCAAGAATACTTTGCCGATGTAAGGATCACTAACCCTGGCTGATTATCCTGCCCATCCGAGGATCACGTGATCCTAAACTTTACCTTGACTTTTTGCAGAAATTCGCCGAGGTCCAGATGCTGTTTGATGCTTACAATGAGGAAGCGGAGCAAAAGCATCGGGAATTCCAAAAGTTCTTCCTGGCCAAAGATCAAACTATCTCCCGCCTTGAGAAGGATCTTGCTCTGGCAAAGCAGCAGGAGGTCATGGCCCAGATAAATGCTGATCACGAGAAGCACGACCTGCTGGAGGATGCTAATGTCTCAGCTGCCATCACCATGTATAAAATCAAGCTACAAATGGCCCAAGAGGCTGAGGATCCGGACTTTGACAGGATCACTTGGGACAAGGAGGAATGGAAGGCAAAGCTGGCTGAGCTTGAGGATGAAGAGGAGGAGGCTACTGAAGTCTTGGCAATTGCGGCGAGTGGCAGCGGGAAGGATCAGGCTGGTGATGATGCTGGTGGTGATGCTGGTGGCGATGCTGGTAGTGATGCAGCCAAGGTGTGAGCTGCAGAAATGGGCGATGATGGATATTTCTAGACATGGCCGGAGCCCATTTTTTAGGATTTGGTAGTAGTTCTTTGGTTATGGTGTTTTGAAACAATGTTGGGTTGTAATCTGAACAATAGTTTTTAGGATTATGGATCAAGGATCCTTAGACAATAGGTAGGATAATAGGTGGTGGAGGGATCCTCTGTTTGGGGGATTAAGCCACTTGTTATCCTGCCATCTTTTATTTCCTGCACTTCAAAGACCTATTAACAATGGACACCCTTTACCTACCCCAGCGGACGGGCCACGTATTGCTGGTAGATGCTTGGGGTAGGTAATTTTGACAACCTTCGAAGGGTTAACTTTTGTGAATAAAAATAACTTCAACTTTTTGGCTATTTCCCGTGTTATTATCCTTGTGCATTCTTTATTTTCCTATTGTAGTTATCCACTTTGGCTGAATTTATCAAGTTTAATAAATCATGTTTAAAAATTTTAGGGTATGATCAAGGATCAAATATCCTATAGTCGATAAACTCAGAAAAGTTATGCAACTTAAGGATCATTAGTTCCGTTGTCAAAGGATAAGGGTCACTTATATAAATACAGAATAAAATAAAAGTGATCAAGGATCATACCTGAGGATCCAAGTTAGGATCCTAACCCTTTAATACTTATAATCAGGATAACCAAAAGACAAGCCTTAGTAGAAGGTAAGGATCAAGGATCCTTAATCGTTTAGCCTCAAAAACCTGAAATAGAATATAACTTGGGACTAAGCCAATATAAGATAAGAGTTAGTAACTGGGGACAAGCCCAACAATTCTGGGGACAAGCCCAATATACTAGGGACAAGCCCAAAGGATAACTGGGGACAAGCCCAAAGGATAACTGGGGACAAGCCCAAAGGATCTTGTGTAAACTGGAGTATGGCCCTCACTGGCGACTATCCAAACTTAGTGACATGAAAATGCCAAAACCTTAGCTAACGTGAAAATGTTAGAAACCTTAGGAACGGATGTGTGGTACGTCTACCATTATACGTAGGATCCCGGATACAGCCAATACAATGAAATTGTCAGCCCCTAAAGCGAGTACTGGTCCCATTGCCATGAACTGTACCAGGATCATCGTGCGCTGCTGGCGATACTGGGGACAGGCCCAAAAACTGGGGACTAGCCCAAATAACTGGGGTCAAGCCCAAATAACTGGATACTTCTATGGATACTCAATCCTTTGTTAAGGATACCTAAACCTTCTGCAAAACTCAGATTCAAGTGAAAGGAGGATAAAGGATCCAGGATCCTTGTCCTTATATATAGGATAATTAAAGAATGAAATAGTTTGAGATTAGATCATTACCAGAATGAGGATCCTCTGTCCTGTAAGGATCCTTCAAGGATACTTGTTAGCTAAGGATCATGGATCCTTATTACATGAAGTATTTCTTCAAGTGGACAGCATTCCAAGCTCTTGGTAGCAAATCACCTTCCATTGTTAGCAAACGATATGCCCCCTTTCCTACTTCAGCCTCAATCAAATCGGGGCCTTCCCACTTTGGTGCTAACTTCCCATCAACAGGATTGGTGGTATTCTGAAATGTTTTCCTTAATACCATATCACCAACTTGGAACTTCCTGACCCTGACATTTTTATTGTAGGCTCCAGCCATTCTTTGTTGATAACTGGCCATCCTTATCCTTTCCAAATCCCTGAGTTCTTCTATAGTGTCTGTTAGGGGTGGATTTCTAAATGATCAGTGATCCTCATTTACTGTTGGGTTTAGTGATCCTCAATTCTGTCTGACGTAGTGATCCTCAGAAGTGTTGCAGGATCAGGATCATGGATCATCATAAGGATCCTTGTACTAACGGTTGTCTACTTTGAATTGGAAATTGTTTTGCAGGAGTATCAACTTGGACTTGGTCTTGGCGATATTCCTGGAGAATATTCTAAGCGTATTCCGCCCGTGCTTGGCCAGAAATGGACGTTATGGAGCCGTGGAGGACTTGCACCATTTGCGGAATGTTAGTTAGAGTAGATATTTTCCATTTTTAAAGGGGTAGCAAGCTAATTAGAAAACACTTGGCTATTTTTGGCTACACACACACTCGTACAACTGCTCTCACCAGCTCTTGTTTACTCACTTGGCGATTACACACTTTTACGCACAATACACTATAGTGATCCTTGTACTTAGCTCGCTATCATCCGAAGTTGTAACACATTTTATTGTTTAATTTGAGTTGGTGATCGGTAGTTTCCATCACCCGAGGTTTTTTATGTCGGAGATCATTCATTGATCAAGGGCTTTTTCCTCGTATAAATCTTCGTGTCACTTGTTCATTACATTTCATAGTGATCCATATTATTGTTCATCAATTCAAGCATCATACCTCACAACAGAAAGTTTGGTTGCATTATCTTTGCTTGATTTTTGACCAAAACAGTTTGGCGCCCTCCGTGGGGCAATTGGTGCTTCATTCCTAAAAAGATTCGTGTTTTCGTGGTCATTTCGCTTCATAACAACCAAGCAGATGGCGTCCTCAGCGAAGAATACTTCAAGTTTGATGCCCTCATTCAGTTCTTCCCAAGGAGTTCCTCCTTTGCCTCCACCACCTTCTGGATCCTAGAAGAATGCTGAGAATGCTGCGAAGAAACCAACCCCCATTTTCCAAAAACCACCAACTTCTTCTGTTTCAACTAATCCTACTACTAATGATCTTTATACTCTGATTTTGCAGATGAGGAATCATGCACAAGAGCAGGACAAAACCAACGAAAGGATCCTCCGGGAGATCGATGAGATCAAGAAACAAAAGAAATCAGTGGAGGATCACTCTCCTCTGATGCCAAGATCGCTGAACTTCGACACTCCAGCCATAACTTCCCAACACTCAGCAGTTACGGACGTGCAATACATGGGTGAATTACCTGGAAGGCGTTATGGAACAGTAACTATGAGTCAGGCATTTGGCTCTCACTTTCAGCCTCAAGGATTCTCTTCTCAACCATCAGGATCCTCTTCTCAGCATCAGGGATACTTCACGTCAGGAGGATATTTGGGAATGCAGGCAGTTAAAGGATCCTCCCAGGTCCAAGGATCCTCCCAGGTCTAAGGATCCTCCCAGGTCCAAGGATCCTCCGAGGTCCCAGGATCCTCTCTGGTTCCAGGATCCTTTCAGGTTCAAGGATCATCTCAACTTCAAGGATCCAACGTTCTTCAGGATCAAGGATTCTTGAGAAGTATGCAGCCTCAGAACTCGGACGTTCATCAAGGAGACTTCATACCAATGCAGACTATTGCTCCCTCTGGTCCTACAATCATGCAAGAGTCTCGTCAATATGGATACACATCTGGGATTCCAAACACGAATCCCGTGGGAGGTAACACTTACAATAATTTATACAATACTAACCATGGCTTAATGCAGGATACAGGTATCAATCAGGCTCTGGCCAGGGAGTTACAGAAGCTCAAGGATATGATATCTAGTGTTCCAGGAGTGGTTAAACCCATTCCTGAAATTGCATATGGTAGCCATAAGATATCTCGTTTTGCACCACCCTTATGTGATGCTGAGATACCTAAAAGATTCCAGATACCATCCATGAAACTGTATGATGGTTCGACGGATCCAGAGGAGCATGTAGCCCAATACAGGGAGAGGATGGAGATCAATCCAATTCCTGAAAGGTTAAAAAAAGCATGTCTATGCAAGGGATTTGGATCCACACTTACAGGATCTGCTCTCAAATGGCTGCTAAGTCTTCCCCCTTACTCTATTACTTCATTTGCTAATTTAGTTAACTTGTTCAATAGCCAATTCTCTTGTAGTAGGAAATTTGAACGATTAACTAGTGATCTATATAGGGTAACACAAGGTCAAAATGAATCACTTAGAGATTACATCACTAAGTTTAGTAAAGAATCCTTAGATATTCCTAACTTGGATATTGCTACGGCTGTAGAAGCCTTTAAAATGGGATTACTTAGGGATTCATTATTCTATGATGATCTTGTCATGACACCTTGCAGGAATCTTTATGAAGTAAGAACCAGGGCCCTTAGGTTCATCCGTCTAGAGGATAACAAAAGGATCCAGGATAGATTAGCAGGATCCTCAAAACAGGAGAAACAAGGATCCTACTTCAGGAACAACAAGTCCAAGTTCTACAATAAGTCTGATAACCAGAACGTGCATTCAGTGGAACAAGAAGAGGATGATGAGGATTATCCTCCTATTTCTGAATACTGTTTTTCTGTTGATAACAACGAACTAATCCTTGCAATGCAGAATCTAGGTGAGAAAGCTAGGTGGCCAAGGAAAAGTGATAAACCAGCTGCTACAATGGATAAGTCCAAATGGTGTGCATAGCATGAGGATTTTGGGCATCTCACTAAAGAGTGTATTGCACTAAGAAAGGAAATTGGTTACTTGTTGAGCAAGGGGCATTTGAAGGAACTCTTGGGTCGAAAGAAGTCAAGGATCCAGGATCCTGAAAGGATCCCGGAAAGGGCTCCTGCCCCTCCAGCAGATGCACAAGTCATAAATTTCATATCCGGCGGATCAGACATCTGTGGTACATCCTTTTCAGTAGCAAAAAGACATGCTATGGAAACCAAGATGGATAATGGAGACAGACCCGTTCGGACCTCCGTTGTCACCCAGGATAAAGTCATAACCTTTGATGAGGATGATCGTGTTGACGTGCAGGATCCTCATCATGATGCTCTTGTGATTACATTGTTTATTTCTAACCACTTTGTTCGCAGGATCCTGATAGATGGAGGAAGCTCTGTGAACATCATCCAGCTTGATGTCCTCATGAAGATGAATATCCCGGAGTCCGATATTATCCCAAGATCCTCGGTGCTTGTGGGCTTCAGTGGAGAAACTAAGAATACATTGGGGGACATTAAACTCCCAATCTATATTGAAGGATTGCATTCTTATCAGAAGTTTTGTGTTATTGATTGCTTATCATGTTGTAATGTTATCCTCGGCAGGCCATGGATACATGACATGAAGGCAGTCCTATCCACCTATCATCAATGTGTAAAGCTTCCAAATCCTTGGGGAGTGGTGAAAATTGAGAGTGATCAACAGGAAGCTAAAAATTGCTATACCTCATCAATGAAGCCAGCCTCAAGACCAGGGGAGCAATAGCAATTAAAGTATCCTTCAAGAGATGTCTTGGAGGCAAGAGAACAGGATTTGAAAGAAATCCTCATGGATCCTGATGATCCTGAATCCAAGATCTTCATAGGATCAGGGATCCTTAGTGATATTGAACAGAAGCTAGTCTCCTTCCTCAAAAGAAGGAAAACCACCATTTCCTGGAAACATGAGGATATGATAGGTATATCTAAAGTTATAATTACTCATAAACTTGGCATTGATAGGTCGTTTAAACCAATTCATAAAAAGAGGAGGAAATTTGCACCTGAAAGGAATGCCATTATCTAGGAAGAGGTAGATAAACTACTTCGGGCAGGTATGATTAGAGACGTTATGTATCCAAAATGGTTAGCCAATGTGGTTGTTGTTCAAAAGAAAAATGGAAAGTGGAGGGTATGTGTCGATTTTACAGATTTAAACAAGGCATGTCCCAAGGATCCTTTCCCATTACCCCACATTGACTCCATGGTGGATGCTACCGCGGGTCATGAGTTGTTAACTTTTATGGATGCTTCATCTGGATTTCAACAAATTCAGATGGAACCATCTGATCAAGAGGATACAGCCTTTAGGACCCCAACTGGTATATACTGTTATATTGCTATGCCATTTGGATTAAGGAATGCAGGTGCCACTTATCAAAGGCTAGTTAATATGATGTTCAAGGAACAAATTGGACACACTATGGAAGTCTATATTGATGACATGGTGGTTAAGTCCAAGAAAGCTGAGGATCACCTTAAAGACTTGGAGGAAGCATTCAATATCCTTGATAAATATAATATGAAACTTAATCCTTCTAAGTGTCATTTTGGTGTTAAGGCAGGTAAATTCTTAGGATATATGGTGACAAAGAGGGGCATTGAAGCAAGTCCAGAGCAAATCAAGGCTATTGTAAATATCAAATCTCCTGCCAATGCTAAGGATGTGCAAAGATTAACGGGCAGGATCGCAGCCTTGAACATATTCATATCCAAATCCTCAGAAAAGTGTAAGGAATTCTACGATATCCTGAGGAAAAACAAGAAATTTGAATGGACTGAGAAGCAGGAAGGTGCCCTCAGAGCTCTTAAAGACTACCTATCCTCAGCCCCAGCCTTGATGAAACCAGAAAAAGGAGATGTGTTATCCTTATATTTGGCGGTATCCTCAAAAGCAGTAAGTCCGGTCCTTGTTAAGGATCACCAAGGTACACAACATCCTGTTTATTATGTAAGTAAGAGCTTACTTGATGCTGAATCCAGGTATTCACATTTAGAAAAACTTATCCTTGCATTAATTATGGCATCCACTAAATTAAGACATTATTTTGAGACTCATGCCATTATTGTTAGGACTAATTTTCCAATTAAGAATGTTCTCAGGAAACCTAAAATGTTAGGAAGGATGGCTAAGTGGGCAGTGAAGTTAAGTGCATATGATATAAGATATGAACCAAGGACTGCCATCAAATCCCAAGCCTTAGCTGACTTTGTGGCAGATTTTAGTAGTGATTTGCAAAAGGAGGCTGAATTAGAAGTCCAACAACTTGAAGAAACCAAGGATCCTTGGGTACTGTTCACCGATGGATCCTCCAATGTAAACGGAACAGGGCTTGGAATACTATTAAAATCGCCACAGAGGGACATAATACCCCACTCCATAGCTTGTGAATTTCAAACTACCAACAATGAGGCTGAGTATGAAGCCTTGATAGCTGGTTTGCAAATTGCAAAGCATATGAGGATCAGGTATCTTGAGGTACATGTAGATTCTTCACTGATCACTAATCACTTTAATGGATCCTATGCTGTTAAAGGTGAAAAGCTAATCAAATATTTGGAGATAGTCAAAGAATTGGCACTCTCTTTTGTATCCTTTAGTTTGACACATGTACCAAGGGAAGAGAATGCAGAGGCAGATGCATTAGCCAATTTAGGATCATCCTTGAAGATCCCGAAGGATATCAAGATCCCTATTATCCATATCCTGACCACGGCTATTGAGGATCATGTAGCTATGGAGATAGGAGAGGATTCTGCAATCATCCCTAGTGATGATACTCAATCTCATTCGGGATCATGGATCCTTCCAATCATGAGATACATACAACATGGAGAGATTCCTACAGGAGAAAACCCGAGGGCTTTCAAAATCAAGGTATCTCAATTTACAATATTAAATAATATGTTGTACAAACGATCTCTTGCAGGACCATATTTAAGATGCATTGAGGATCCTGAAATCCAAGAAGTCCTAAAGGATTTCCATGAAGGAGATTGTGGAAACCACACTGGGGGCAGGGCATTATTCTCAAGGATCCTGAGGACAGGATACTACTGGCCCACTATGAAGAAGGATGCTGTGGAGTATGCCAAGAAGTGTGATCCTTGCCAGAGGCATAGTAATATCCTTTACCAACCAGCAGAGCTCTTGCATCCTATATCCTCTTCCTGGCCATTCATGAGATGGGGAATGGATATAGTAGGAAAGCTTCCTAAGGCACCTGGTGGAAAAGTATTCATGCTTGCTATGACTGATTACTTCTCTAAGTGGATAGAGGCTGAAGCCTTTGCTCAAGTCAGAGAAAAGGAAGTTATATCCTTTATTAAAAGAAACATTATTACTAGATTTGGTATCCCTTCTGAGATTATTTGTGATAATGAATCCCAATTTATTGGGAATAGAACTACTAACTTTTGTGACAGCTGGGGGATTAAGATGATAACATCAACACCAGTCCACCCACAAGCTAATGGTCAGGCAGAATCATCCAACAAGATCATCATCAACAATTTGAAGAAGAAGCTTGGATCCAAGAAAGGAAAATGGGCAGAAGAACTACCTTATGTGCTTTGGGCTGATAGGACAACTCCCAAGAATGCTACAGGCCAAACTCCATTTTCTTTGGTATTTGGGGCAGAATCAGTGATCCCTACAGAGATGGTGGTTTCAACTGCGAGAACAAGCATTCGTGATCCTGAAGAAAATGCCGAAAACTTGGTTCAAGACCTGGATACTATATAGGAAATCAGGGACTTGGCAAGGATAAGGATGGCCAGTTATCAACAAAGGATGGCTGGAGCTTACAACAAAAATGTCAGGATCAGGAAATTCCAAGTGGGTGATATGGTATTGAGGAAAGCATTTCAAAATACCACCAATCCTGCTGATGGAAAGCTAGCACCAAAGTGGGAAGGCCCTTACTTGATTGAAGCTGAGGCAGGAAAGGGGGCATATCGATTGCTAACAATGGAAGGTGATTTGCTACCAAGAGCTTGGAATGTTGTCCATTTGAAGAAGTATTTTATGTGACTAGGATCCATGATCCTCATTTGACAAGTATCCTTGAAGGATCCTTACAGACAGATGATCCTCTTTCTGGTAACATTCTAATCTCAAACTATTTCATTCTTTTATTCTCTTATATAAGGATAAGGATCCTGCGTCCTTTATCCTCCGTTTACTTGATTCTAAGTTTTGAAGGTTCAGGTATCCTTAACTAAGGATTGAGTATCCACAGAAGTATCCAGTTATTTGGGCTTGACCCCAGTTATTTGGGCTTGACCCCAGTTATTTAGGCTAGTCCCCAGTTTGGGCCTGTCCCCAGTTTCGCCAGTAGCGCACGATGGTATAGTTCATGGCAATGGGACCAGTACTCGCTTTAGGGGTTGACAATTTCATTGTACTGGCTATATTCAGGATCCTACGTATAATGGTAGACGTACCATACATCCGTTCCTAAGGTTTCTAACGTTTTCACGTTAGCTAAGGTTTTGGCATTTTCATGTCACTAAGTTTGGATAGTCGCCAGCGAGGGCCATACTCCAATTTATATACGATCCTTTGGGCTTGTCCCTAGTTATCCTTTGGGCTTGTCCCCAGTTATCCTTTGGGCTTGTCCCCAGTTATCCTTTGGGCTTGTCCCCAGTTATCCTTTGGGCTTGTCCCCAGTATATTGGGCTTGTCCCCAGAATTGTTGGGCTTGTCCCCAGTTACTAACTTTCATCTTATATTGGCTTAGTCCCAAGTTGTATCCTATTTCAGGTTTTTGAAGTTAAACGACTAAGGATCCTTGATCCTTACCTTTTACTAAGGTTTGTCTTATGGGTTATCCTGATATTAAGTGTTAAAAGATAGGATCCTAACTTGGATTCTCAGGTATGATCCTTAACTATTTTGATTTTATTCATTATTTATTTGAATAACCCTTATCCTTTGACAACTGAGCTTGTGGTCCTTAAACTGTATTACTTTTCAGAACTTATCAATTATAGGATATGTGATTCTTGATCATATCCTAAAAGTTTTTGAGGATATTTCTTAAATTTTATCTCTATTTGATAAGTTTAAACAAAATAAACATCACAACAGTTGGAAAACAAAATACTAACAAGGATATCAACGCAGGATATAGCCAAAAAGTTAAAGTTATTTTATTCACAAAAGATTAAACCCTTTAAGGTTGTCAAAATTGCCAACCCACGTTTCTACCAGCAAAACGTGGCCCGTCCACATGGGTTGGAAAAGGGTGTCCATTGTCTAAGGGTCTTGATAGTGCAGGAATTAAAAGACGGCAGGATCACAATGGCTTCATCCCCCAAACAGAGGATCCTACCACCATTTGTAATCCTACCTATTGTTCAAAGGATCATCCATGATCCTCAACCCTAATTACTATTGTTTATGTACAGACCAACCATTGTTCATCAAAACATAATCAAAACAAAAAAAAACCATAACCAAACTAAAAAATGGGCTCCGGCTACGTCTAGAAATGTCCTTCATCGCCCATTGCTGCAGCCTATGCCTTCCCTGCATCATCATCCCCTCCAGCTCCAGTATCCTTCGCCTGATCCTTGCCACTACCACTAGCCTCGATTGCCAAGGGCCTCGTCAGCCTCATCCTCATCCTCCAACTCAGCCAGCCTGGCCTTCCAGCCATCCATGTCCCAGCTGCTCCTATCAAAGGCGGGATCCTGAGCTTTTTGAGCCATTTGAAGCTTGGTCTTGTACATGGCAATGGCAGCGGAGACCTTAGCATCCTCCGTGATCTCGCTCTTCTCATAATCAAAATTGATCAGAATGGCAGATGTTTGAGCTTTGGCGTCATTGAGATCCTTTTCAAGGGAAGCGATCTTGAGGTCTTTGAGCATGGCTACTTTTTGGAGATCTGAGTATTTCTCCTCAAGCTCCTCAACATTCCCCACATAATCCTCGATCTCAACAAATTTCTACAATAAAGACAATGCAATGCAAAGATTAGGATCAGGTGATCCTCAAGTGGATAGGGTAATTAAACTGAGTCAGTGATCCTTACGTCATTGAAGTACTCGAGAAATTGATGACGAATCAGAGGTAAGCCTTGGAGGTTGTCAGCTTCGGAGGTTTTTCTCTTCTTTCCACCTCTTCCCTTTGAAGTGGTAGCTTTGGGGATTACAACAGAGGGGCTAGCAGCAGACTTTTTCTTGGATCGGACGGTGTCGAGCTCGGTGACACTGAACTTGGATGCAGATCTTGATGACTTTCCAGCACCTACATATTTAAAACAGATAAGTATCCTTATCCTATTTCTATTCAACTATTTATTTAAATATTTGACTATACAAAATACAGGATACTTACTTGACATAGTGACAGAACCTGAGGATACTTCTTGTGAATCCTGGGTGTTTGTTTTGAATGACCTAATTGCAGGATCAAGTCTTCTGAAAGCAGCAAGTCTCTCCTTGGTGGCAGGTGAGGGTATAATATGTGAAATAGTGATGGCTGTACAGAAGAAACAGAAGCATATTAGTAATCATCATCAGAATTGGGCTTACTCAGTGATCCTTCTAAGGATCCTCTATCCTACCATGAGTGCTCCACTTCCTTGGCAGATCCTTTCCATCCGGGATAGAATCCCTTCTAACAAAGAAGAACCGCCGTTTCCAATTGGTATCATTCTTAGTAGCTTTAAAGATGGGATGTTCTTCTCCGGGTTTATGCTTGAATAAATATCGGTGGGATCCAAATGTTGTGAGATCATACATCTCGGCCAATTCTGACATTCCCAGGTTAATTCCTTCTTGCTCAATGATCCTTTCAAGGGTATATAAGACCCTCCAGATCATTGGCATAGCTTGAATATAGGAGATGCCGGTGAGGGAGAAAAAGGATTGGGTGAATTCAGGGAAAGGATACGAGTATCCTATGGAGAAAGGAGTGACTGGGAAAGCTACCCAAGTTTCGGAAACGTAATCGCTCAGAACAGTGGGATCAAACGATTTGAAAGTGGTGTTCGCCAGGAAGCAATGCCAGATTCTGTCTATTTGTGGGTCAGAAAAGCAACATCTTTCTTTCGGTGAATCTTTGATGATCCCCTGGCTCTTGAGAGAAGTGTCCTTCTTATGATCCTTCACCGGTGAGGATCTCAGCATCATCTTGATTGTGAAGAAGGTGAAGAAAGAAGGAGCAGAGAAAGAAAATGTAAAGGAGGAAGGGGAAGAGAAATACCTGCTTAATCGTCGGATGTGAATTTAAAGGGAGTCTCTTGAATTTAAATGTGAAATGATCCCTATCTCTAACTCCTATTTATATTGATGATTCTACAGGATAGTCACCTCAGTGACGTCATGTTCGCAACGGCTAGTCCGATTATAACGACTAGTTATCCGTTGGTTAATTGCGGATAAGAACAAAATATAACTCATTTATTTACATAATTACTCCTTATATTTTGGGGGCAATTGTTAGGGGTGGATTTCTAAATGATCAGTGATCCTCATTTACTGTTGGGTTTAGTGATCCTCAATTCTGTCTGAAGTAGTGATCCTCAGAAGTGTTGCAGGATCAGGATCATGGATCATCATAAGGATCCTTGTACTAACGGTTGTCTACTTTGAATTGGAAATTTTTTTGCAGGAGTATCAACTTGGACTTGGTCTTGGCGATATTCCTGGAGAATATTCTAAGCCTATTCCGCACGTTCTTGGCCAGAAATGGACGTTATAGAGTCGTGGAGGACTTGCACCATTTGCGGAATGTTAGTTAGAGTAGATATTTTCCATTTTTAAAGGGGTAGCGAGCTAATTAGAAAACACTTGGCTATTTTTGGCTACACACACACTCGTACAACTGCTCTCACCAGCTCTTGTTTACTCACTTGGCGATTACACACTTTTACGCACAATACACTATAGTGATCCTTGTACTTAGCTCGCTATCATCCGAAGTTGTAACACATTTTAATGTTTAATTTGAGTTGGTGATCGGTAGTTTCCATCACCCGAGGTTTTTTATGCCGGAGATCATTCATTGATCAAGGGCTTTTTCCTCGTATAAATCTTCGTGTCACTTGTTCATTACATTTCATAGTGATCCTCATTATTGTTCATCAATTCAAGCATCATACCACACAACAGAAAGTTTGGTTGCATTATCTTTGCTTGATTTTTGACCAAAACAGTGTCCAAGTCTTGAACCAAGTTTTCGGCATTTTCTTCAGGATCACGAATGCTTGTTCTTGCAGTAGGAACCACCATCTCTGTAGGGATCACTGATTCTGCTCCAAATACCAAAGAGAATGGAGATTGGCCAGTAGCATTTTTGGGAGTTGTCCTATCAGCCCAAAGTACATAAGGTAGTTCTTCTGCCCATTTTCCTTTCTTGGATCCAAGCTTCTTCTTCAAATTGTTGATGATGATCTTGTTGGATGATTCTGCCTGGCCATTAGCTTGTGGGTGGACTGGTGTTGATGTTATCATCTTAATCCCCCAGCTGTCACAAAAGTTAGTAGTTCTATTCCCAATAAATTAGGATCCATTATCACAAACCATTTCAGAAGGGATACCAAATCTAGTAATAATATTTCTCTTAATAAAGGATATCACTTCTTTTTCTCTGACTTGAGCAAAGGCTTCAGCCTCTATCCACTTGGAGAAGTAATCAGTCATAGCAAGCATGAATACTTTTCCACCAGGTGCCCTAGGAAGCTTACCAACTATATCCATTCCCCATCTCATAAATGGCCAAGAAGAGGATATAGGATGCAAAAGCTCTGCTGGTTGGTGAAGGATATTACTAAGTCTCTGACAAGGATCACACTTCTTGGCATAATCCACAGCATCCTTCTTCATAGTAGGCCAATAGTACCCTATCCTCAGGATCCTTGAGAATAATGCCCTGCCCCCAGTGTGGTTTCCACAATCTCCTTCGTGAAAATCCTTTAGGACTTCTTGGATTTTAGGATCCTCAATGCACCTTAGATATGGCCCTACAAGAGATCGTTTATATAACATGTTATTCAATATTGTGAATTGAGATACCTTGATTTTGAAAGCCCTGGGGTTTTTCTTGTAGGAATCTATCCATGTTGTATGTATCTCATGAATGGAAGGATCCATGATCCTGAATGAGATTGAGTATCATCACTAGGGATGATTGCAGAATCCTCTCATATCTCCATGGCTACATGATCCTCGATAGCAGGGAATAGGATATGGATAATAGGGATCCTGATATCCTCCGGGATCTTCAAGGATGATCCTAGGTTGGCTAATGCATCAGCCTCTGCATTCTCTTCCCTTGGTACCTGTGTCAAACTAAAGGAAACAAAAGAGAGCGCCAATTCTTTGACTATCTCTAAATATTTGATTAGCTTTTCACCTTTAACAACATAGGATCCATTAAAGTGATTAGTAATTAACAATGAATCCACATGTACCTCAAGATACCTGATCCTCATATGCTTAGCAATTTGCAAACCAGCTATCAAGGCTTCATATTCAGCCTCATTATTAGTAGTTTGAAACTCACAAGCTATGGAATGGGGTATTATGTCCCCCTGTGGCGATTTTAGTAGTATTCCAAGTCTAGTTCCTTTGACATTAGAAGCTCCATCAGTGAAGAGTATCCAAGGATCCTTAGTTTCTTCAAGCTGTTGGACTTCTAATTCAGCTTCCCTTTGCAAGTCACTACTGAAATCTGCCACAAAGTCAGCTAAGGCTTGGGATTTGATGGCAGTCCTTGGTTCATATCTTATATCATAAGCACTAAGCTTCACTGCCCACTTAGCCATCCTTCCTGACATTTCAGGTTTCCTGAGAACATTCTTAATTGGAAAATTAGTCTTAACAATAATGGCATGAGTTTCAAAATAATGTCTTAATTTAGTAGATGCCATAATTAATGCAAGGATAAGTTTTTCTAAATGTGAATACCTGGATTCAGCATCAAGCAAACTCTTACTTACATAATAGACAAGATGTTGTGTACCTTTGTGATCCTTAACAAGGACCGCACTTACTGCTTTAGAGGATACCGCTAAATACAAGGATAATATATCCCTTTTCTCTGGTTTCATCAAGGCAGGGGCTGAGGATAGGTAATCCTTAAGAGCTTTGAGAGCATTTTCATGCTTTTCAGTCCACTCGAATTTCTTGTTCTTCCTCAAAATGTCATACAATTCCTTGCATTTTTCTAAGGATTTGGATATGAACCTGTTCAAGGCTGCGATCCTGCCTGTCAATCTTTGCACATCCTTAGCATTGGCAGGAGATTTGATATTCACAATAGCCTTGATTTGATCTGGACTTGCTTCAATGCCTCTTTTTGTCACCACATAGCCTAGGAATTTACCTGCTTTAACACCAAAGTGACACTTGGAAGGATTTAGTTTCATATTAAATTTATCAAGGATATTGAATGCTTCCTCCAAGTCTCTAAGGTGATCCTCAGCTTTCTTGGACTTAACCACCATGTCATCTATATAAACCTCCATAGTGTGTCCAATTTGTTCCTTGAACATCATATTGACTAGCCTTTGATAAGTAGCACCTGCATTCCTTAGTCCAAATGACATAGCAATATAACAATATATACCAGTTGGGGTCATAAAGGCTGTATCCTCTTGATCAGATGGTTCCATCTGAATTTGTTGAAATCCAGATGAAGCATCCATAAAAGTTAACAACTCATGACCCGCGGTAGCATCCACCATGGAGTCAAGGTGGGGTAATGGGAAAGGATCCTTGGGACATGCCTTGTTTAAATCAGTAAAATCGACACATACCCTCCACTTTCCATTTTTCTTTTGAATAACAACCACATTGGCTAACCATCATGGATACTTAACTTCTCTTATCATACCTGTTGGAAGTAGTTTATCTACCTCTTCCTGGATAATAGCATTCCTTTCAGGTGCAAACTTCCTCCTCTTCTGATGTATAGGCTTGAATGACCTGTCAATGCCAAGCTTATGAGTAATTATATCCTTAGATATACCTGTCATATCCTCATGCTTCCAGGCAAAGGTGGTTTTCCTCCTCTTAAGGAAGGATACTAGATCCTGTTCAATGTAGCTGAGGATCCCTGATCCTATGAAGACGATGGATTCAGGATCATGGGGATCCATGAGGATTTCTTTCACATCTTGTTCTCTGCCTCCAAGACATCTCTTGGAGGATACTTTAGTTGCTATTGCTCCCTTGGTCTTGAGGCTGGCTTCGTTGATGACGTGTAATAATTCTTAGCTTCTTGTTGATCACTCTCAATTTTCACCACTCCCCATGGACTAGGAAGCTTTACACATTGATGATAAGTAGACGGGACTGCCTTAATGTCATGTATCCATGGCCTACCAAGGATAACATTACAACAAGATAAGCAATCTATAACACAAAATTTTTTTATAAGAATGGAGTCCTTCAATATAGATTGGGAGTTTGATGTCCCCCAATGTATTCTTGGTCTCTCCGCTAAATCCCACAAGTACTGAGGATCTTGGGACAATGTCCGATTCAGGAATGTTCATCTTCTTGAGGACATCAAGTTAAATGATGTTTACTGAACTTCCTCTATCTATCAGGATCCTGCGAACAAAATGGTTAGAAATGAACAGAGTAATAACAAGACCATCATGATGAGGATCCTGAACATCAACACGATCATCCTCATCAAAAGTTATAATCTTATCCTTGGTGACGGTGGAGGTCCGGATGGGTCTGTCTCCATTTTCCATCTTGGTTTCCTTGGCATGTCTTTTGGCAGCTGAAAAGGAAGTACCACAAATGTCTGATCCACCGGATATAAAGTTTATGACTTGTGCATCTGCTGGAGGAGCAGGAGCCTTTTCCGGGAACATTTCAGGATCCGGGATCCTTTCAGGTTCCTGGATCCTTGACTTCTTTCTTCCCAAAAGCTCCTTCAAGTGCCCCTTGCTTAACAAGTAACCAATTTCTTTTCTAAGTGCAATACACTCTTCAGTGAGATGCCCAAAATCCTCGTGATATGCACACCATTTGGATTTGTCTTTTGTAGCAGCTGGTTTATCACTTTTCCTTGGCCATCTTGCTTTCTCACCTAGATTCTGCATTGCAAGAATTAGTTCATTGTTATCAACTGAAAAACAATATTCAGAAATTGGAGGATAATCCTCATCATCCTCTTCTTGTTCTACTGCATGCATGTTCTGGTTATCAGACTTGTTGTAGGACTTGAACTTGTTATTCTTAAAGTAGGATCCTTGCTTTTCCTGCTTCGAGGATCCTACCAGTCTCTCCTGGATCCTTTTGTCATCCTCTAGACGGATGAACCTAAGGGCCCTGGTTCTTACTTCATCAAGATTCCTGCATGGGGACATAACAAGATCATCATAGAACAATGAATCCCTAAGCAAACCCATTTTAAAGGCTTCTACAGCCGTGGCAATATCCAAGTTAGGGATATCTAAGGATTCTTTACTAAACGTAGTGATGTAATCTCTAAGTGATTCATTTTGACCTTGTGTTACCCTATATAGGTCACTAGTTAATCGTTCAAATTTTCTACTACAAGAGAATTGACTATTAAATAGATTAACTAGATTAGCAAATGAAGTAATAGAGTAATGGGGAAGACTTAGCAGCCATTTAAGAGCAGATCATGTGAGTGTGTATCCAAAACCCTTGCATAGACATGCTTCCTTTAACCTCTCAGGAATTGGATTGATCTCCATCCTCTCCCTATATTGAGCTACATGTTCCCCTGGATCCGTTGAACCATCGTATAGCTTCATAGTTGGTATTTGGAACCTTTTGGATATCTCAGCATCACAAATAGGTGGTGCAAAGCGAGATATCCTATGGCTACCATCTGCAATTTCAGGAATGGGTTTAACCACTCCTGGTACACTGGATATCATATCCTTAAGCTTCTGTAACTCCCTAGCCATAGCCTGATTGATACCTGTATCCTGCATAGAGCCATGGTTAGTGTTGTATGAATTATTAAAATTGTTACCTCCCATGGGATTCAAGTTTGGAATTGCAGATGTGATTCCATATTGACGAGATTCCAGTATGATTGAAGGACCAGAGGAAGCAATGGTCTGCATTGGTATGAAGTCTCCTTGATGAACATCCGAGCTTGGAGGCTGCATACTTCTTAAGAATCCTTGATCCTGAAAGATGTTGGATCCTTGATGCTGAGAGGATCCTTGAGCCTGAAAGGATCCTTGGGGCTGAGAGGATCCTTGAACCTGAGAGGATCCTGGAACCACGGAGGATCCTTGGACCTGAGAGGATCTTGGAACCACGGAGGATCCTTGGACCTGAAAGGATCCTTGGAGCTGAGAGGGTCCTTGGACCTCAGAGGATCCTTGAACTGTGTGCATTCCCAAATATCCTCCTGAGCTAACGAAGGACCCCTGATGCTGAAAAGAGGATCCCGATGGCTGAAAACAGGATCCTTGAGGCTGGAAGTGAGAGCCAAATGCTTGACTCATAGTTGCTGTTCCATAATGCCTATCTAATGGACCACTTTGATACTGGATGTCTGGAGCTGCCGATTGTAGGGTAGTCACAACTGGATGTCAAAATTCAATGACCTTGGTATCAGAGGAGAGTGATCCTCCACTGATTTCTTCTGTTTCTTGATATCACCAATCTCCTGGAGGATCCTTTCATTGGTTTTGTCCTACTCTTGCATGCGATCTCTCATCTGCAAAATCAGAGTAAAAAGATCATTAGTTGTAGGATTAGAGGAAACAGAAGAAGTTGGTGGTGTTGGGAAAATGGGGGTTTGTCTCTTCGCAGCATTTTCAGCATTCTTCTGGGATCCAGAAGGTGGTGGAGGCAAAGGAGGAACGCCCTGTGAAGAACTCATTGCCGACATAGAGCTTGATGTGTTCTTTGATGTAGAAGCCATCTGCTTGGTTGTAATGAACCGAAATGATCACAAGAACAATAATTTCTCAAGAACGAAGCACCAATTGCCCCACGGTGGGCGCCAAACTGTTTTGGTCAAAAATCAAGCAAAGATAATGCAACCAAACTTTTTGTTGTGAGGTGTGATGCTTGAATCAATGAACAATATTAAGGATCACTCAGAAATGTAATGAACAAATGACACAGAGATTTATACGAGGAAAAAGCCCTTGATCAAGAGTTGATCTCCGGCATAAAAAACCTCGGGTGATGGAAACTACCGATCACCAACTAAGATTAATAAAAATAGCTTTACAACTCGGGATGATAACAAGCTTGTTACAAGGATCACTAGTGTGTTATGTGCAAAAAAGTGTATGAAATCGCCAAGTATTGCCTGAGAGCTAACTGAGAGCTGTTACGAGTGTGTGTGTGTGTATGCCAAAATTAGCTAAGTGTCTCTATCAAGCTTGTTATCCCCATTTTAAATTAGAAATAACTAAGTTAACAAAATATCCGATAATTATGCATGCTCCCCACGATCTCCACAACGTCCATAATGGTCAAACACGTGCGGAATATTGAGGGAATATGCTCCTGGAATTTCGTTAAGACTTGGTCCATGCCTTTGCTCCTGCAAAACAAGCTAACGTACAAGGAAGACAACTGTTAGTAGTAGGATAACAACAGTGATCCTGAATCCTGATCCTGTGACACCTGCTGAGGATCCTTAATTCAAATAGAATTGAGGATCCATGATCCTGGCAGCACTTGAGGACCCGTGATCCTTAGGATTTGGAAAATCCTCCCCTAACAACAAGGATAATATATCCCCTTTTTCTAGTTTCATCGAGGCAGGGGCTGAGGATAGGTAATCCTTAAGAGCTTTGAGAGCATTTTCATGCTTTTCAGTCTATTCAAATTTCTTGTTCTTCCTCAAAATGTCATAGAATTCCTTGCATTTTTCTGAGGATTTGGATATGAACCTGTTCAAGGCTGCGTTCCTGCCTGTTAATCTTTGCACATCCTTGGCATTGGCAGGAGATTTGATATTCACAATAACCTTAATTTGCTATGGACTTGCTTCAATGCCTCTTTTTGTCACCATATAGCCTAGGAATTTACCCTTTAACACCAAAGTGACACTTGGAAGGATTTAGTTTCATATTAAATTTATCAGGGATATTGAATGCTTCCTCCAAGTCTCTAAGGTGATCCTCAGCTTTCTTGGACTTAACAACCATGTCATCTATATAGACTTCTATAGTGTGTCCAATTTGTTCCTTGAACATCATATTGACTAGCCTTTGATAAGTAGCACCTGCATTCCTTAGTCCAAATGGCAATATAACAATATATACCAGTTGGGGTCATAAAGGCTGTATCCTCTTGATCAGATGGTTCCATCTGAATCTGTTGAAATCCAGATGAAACATCCATAAAAGTCAACAACTCATGACCCGCGGTAGCATCCACCATGGAGTCAATGTGGGGTAATGGGAAAGGATCCTTGGGACATGCCTTGTTTAAATCAGTAAAATCGACACATACCCTCCACTTTCCATTTTTCTTTTGAACAACAACCACATTGGCTAACCACCTTGGATACTTAACCTCTCTTAACACACCTGCTTGAAGTAGTTTATCTACCTCTTCCTGGATAGTGGCATTCCTTTCAGGTGCAAACTTCCTCCTTTTTTGATGAATTGGCTTGAATGACATGTCAATGCCAAGTTTATGAGTAATTATATCTTTAGATATACCTGTCATGTCCTCATGCTTCTAGGCAAAGGTGGTTTTCTTCCTCTTAAGGAAGGATACTATATCATGTTCAATGTTGTTGAGGATCCCTAATCCTATGAAGACTATGGATTCAGGATCATGAGGATCCATAAGGATTTCTTTCACATCCTGTTCTCTTGCCTCCAAGACATCTCTTGGAGGATGCTTTAATTGCTATTACTCCCTTGGTCTTGAGGCTGGCTTCATTGATGACGTGTAACAATTCTTAGCTTCTTGTTGATCACTCTCAATTTTCACCACTCCCGATGGACTAGGAAGCTTTACACATTGATGATAGGTAGATGGGACTGCCTTCATGTCATGTATCCATGGCCTACCAAGGATAACATTATAACAAGATAAGCAATCAATAACACAAAATTTTTTATAAGAATGAAGTCCTTAAATATAGATGGGGAGTTTGATGTCCCCCAATGTATTCTTGGTCTCTCCGCTGAATCCCACAAGAACTGAGGATCTTGGGACAATGTCTGATTCAGGGATGTTCATCTTCTTGAGGACATCAAGCTGAATGATGTTTACTGAGCTTCCTCCATCTATCAGGATCCTGCGAACAAAATGGTTAGAAATAAACAGAGTAATAACAAGGCCATCATGATGAGGATCCTGAACATCAACACGATCATCCTCATCAAAAGTTATAAATTTATCCTTGGTAATAGTGGAGGTCCGGATGGGTCTGTCTCCATTATCCATCTTGGTTTCCTTGGCATGTCTTTTGGCTGCTGAAAAGGAAGTACCACAAATGTCTGATCCACCGGATATGAAGTTTATAACTTGTGCATCTGCTGGAGGAGCAGGAGCTCTTTCTGAGATCCTCTTAGGATCCTGGGTTCTTGACTTCTTTCTTCCCAAAAGCTCCTTCAAATGCCCCTTGCTTAACAAGTAACCAATTTCTTTTCTTAGTGAAATACACTCTTCAGTGAGATGTCTGAGATCCTCATGATATGCACACCATTTGGACTTGTCTTTTGTTACGGCTGGTTTATCATTTTTCCTTGGCCATCTTGCTTTCTCACCTAGATTCTGCATTGCAAGAATTAGTTCATTGTTATTGTTTTGGTCAAAAATCAAGCAATGATAATGCAACCATACTTTCTGTTGTGAGGTATGATGCTTGAATCAATGAACAACACTAAGGATCACTCTGAAATGTAATGAACAAGTGACACAAAGATTTATACGAGGAAAAATCCCTTGATCAATGAATGATCACCGGCATAAAAAATCTCCGGTGATGGAAACTACCGATCACCAACTCAAATTAAACAAGAAATGTGTTACAACTTCGGATGATAGCGAGCTAATTACAAGGATCACTATAGTGTAATGTGCAAAAGGTGTATGAAAAGTGTATGAAGTTGCTAAGCGAATTGCCGAGAGCTGGTGAGAGCAGTTGCTAGTGTGTTTAGCCAAAAATAGCCAAGTGTTTTCTATTTAGCTCCCTACCCCTTTTAAAAATGGAAAATATCTAAGCTAACAAACATTCCGCATTTCATGCAAGTCCCCCACGAACTCCATAACGTCTACTTCAGGTAAGCACGTGCGGAATAAGTCATGGAATATGCTCCAGGAATATCGCCAAGACCAAGCCCAAGCTGGTACTCCTGCAAAACAACATTATATTCAAAGTAGACAATCGTTAGTATAAGGATCCTTAAGATGATCCATGATCCTGATCCTGCAATACTTCTGAGGATCACTAATTCAACCAGAAGTGAGGATCACTAAACCCAACAGTAAATGAGGATTACTGATCATTTGGAAATCCTCCCCTAACAATTGCCCCCAAAATATAAGAAGTAATTATGTAAATAAACGAGTTATATTTTTTGTTCTTATCCGTAATGAATCAACGGATAACTAGCCGTTGTAATCGGACTAGCCGTTACGAGCATGACATCACCGAAGTGACTATCCTGCAAGATCATCATTATAAATAGGAGTTAGAGATAGGGATCAATCTGCATTTAAATTCAAGAGAAACTCCCTTTAAATTCACATCCGAAGATCAAGCAGGTATCTCTCTTCCTCTTCTTCCTTTACGTTTTCTTTCTCTGTTCATCTTCTTCTCTACCCTCATGAACAAGATGATGCTAAGATCCTCTCCGACTAAGGATCACACAAAAGACAGTCCTCTTTAAAGCCGGGGGATCATCAAAGATTCAGCGAAAGAAAGATGCTGCTTCACTGATCCACAAATAGAGAGGATCCGAGATTGCTTTCCGGCGAACACCGATTTCAAACCATTTGATCCCACCGTTCTAAGTGATTACGTTTCTGAAACTTGGGTAGCTTTCCCAGTCACTCCTTTCACAATAGGATACTCGTATCCTTTCCCCGAATTCACCCAGTCTTTCTTCTCCCTCACCGGCATCTCCTACATTCAAGCTATGCCAATGATCTGGAGGGTCTTATATACCCTTGAAAGGATCATTGAGCAAGAAGGAATTGCTCTGGGAATGTCGGAGTTGGCAGAGATGTATGACCTCGTAACATTTGTATCCCACTGATATCTACTCAAGCGTAAACCCGGTGAAGAATACCCCATCTTCAAAGCTACTAAAAATGACCCTAACTAGAAATGGAGATTCTTCTTTGTCAGAAGGGATTCTCTCCCTGATGGAAAGGATCTGCCAAGGAAATGGAGCACCCATGGTAGGATAGAGGATCCTGAGAAGGATCACCAGATGACCTTATTTTTGTTTAAGGATCACTAACGTCCTTTTGTTTCTATCTTGCAGCTATTACTGTCGCACACCTCATCACAACCCCTGCATCAAAGGAAAGACTTGCCGCTTTCCAAAGACTTGATCCTGCAAGAAGATCATTTAAAACAAACACCCAGGATTCTCAAGAAGTATCCTCAGGTTCTGTCACTATGTCAAGTAAGTATACTGTCTTTTGCATAATTAAATGTTTAAATAAATAGTTAAATAGAAATAGAATAAGGATACTTATCTATTTTGGTGTGTAGGCGCTGGAAAACCTTCAAGATCTGCCTCCAAATTCAGTGTCACTGATATTGACACCGTCCGATCCTCAAAGAAAAAATCTGCTGCTAGCCCCTCTGTCGCAATCCCCAAGGCAACCACTTCAAAGGGAAGAGGTGGAAAGAAAAGGAAGACCTCTGAAGCTGACAACCTCCAAGGCTTGCCTCTGATCCGCCATCAGTTCCTCTAGTACTTTGCTGATGTAAGGATCACTGACTTAGCTTAGTTATCCTGCTCATTTGAGGATCATGTGATCCTAACTTTATATTGTCTTTTTTGTAGAAATTTGCCGAAATTGAGGACTATGTTGGGAACGTCGAAGAGCTTGAGGAGAAATACTCCGATCTCCAAAAAGTGGCGGTGCTCAAGGATCACAAGATTTCCTCCCTCGAAAAGGATCTCAATGATGCCAAAACTCAGATAGTTGCAACTCAGATCAATGCTGATTATGAGAAGCACGAGATCACGGAGGATGCTAAAGTCTCCGCTACCATTGCCATGTACAAGACCAAGCTGAAGATGGCCCAAGAAGCTCAGGATCCTGCCTTTGACAGGAGCAACTGGGACATGGAGGGCTGGAAGGCTAGGCTGGCTGAGTTGGAGGATGAAGATGAGGCTGATGAGGTTCTGGCAATCGAGGCTGGTGGTAGTGGCAAGGATCAGGTGAAGGATACGGGAGCTGGAGGAGATGGTGATGCAGCGAAGGTGTAGGCTGCATGAATGGGCGATGAAGGACATTTCTAGACGTAGCCGGAGCCCATTTTTTAGAATTTGGTAGTTTATTTTGGTTATGGTGTTTTTGGTGAACAATGATGGGTTGTATCTTTGAACAATAGTAATTAGGGCTAAGGATCATGGATCCTTTGAACAATAGGTAGGATTACAAATGGTGGAGGGATCCTCTGTTTGGGGGATGAAGCCATTGTGATCCTGCCGTCTTTAATTTCCTGCACTTGTTAGACCTATGAACAATGGACACCCTTTGCCAACCCATGTGGACGGGCCACGTTTTGCTGGTAGAAACGTGGGTTGGCAATTTTGACAACCTTAAAGGGTTTAATGTTTTGTGAATAAAATAACTTTAACTTTTTGGATTATCCTGTGTTGATATAATTGTTAGTATTTTACTTTCCAACTGTTGTGATGTTCATTTTGTTTAAACTTATCAAGTAAAGAAAAAATTTAAGAAATATCCTCAAAAATTTTAGGATATGATCAAGGATCATATATCCTATAGTTGATAAGCTTTGATAAGTTATATAGTTTAAGGATCCTAAGTTCAGTTGTCAAAGGATAAGGGTTATTCAAATAAATAATGAATAAAATCAAAATAGTTAAGGATCATACATGAGAATCCAAGTTAGGATCCTAACCTTTAACACTTATTATCAGGATAACCCAAAAGACAAACCTTAGTAGAAGGTAAGGATCAAGGATCCTGGGTCGTTTATCTCCAAAAACCTGAAATAGGATACAACTTGGGACTAAGCCAATATAAGATAAGAGTTAGTAACTGGGGACAAGCCCAACAATTCTAGGGACAAGCCCAATATACTAGGGACAATCACAAAGGATAACTGGGAACAAGCCCAAAGGATAACTGGGGACAAGCCCAAAGGATCGTGTGTAAACTGGAGTATGGCCCTCACTGGCGACTATCCAAACTTAGTGACATGAAAATGCCAAAACCTTAGCTAACGTGAAAACGTTAGAAACCTTAGGAACGGATGTATGGTACGTCTACCATTATACGTAGGATCCTGAATATAGCCAGTACAATGAAATTGTCAGCCCCTAAAGCGAGTACTGGTCCCATTGCCATGAACTATACCAGGATCATTGTGCGCTACTGGCGAAACTGGGGACAGGCCCAAACTGGGGTCAAGCCCAAATAACTGGGGTCAGGCCCAAATAACTAGGGTCAAGCCCAAATAACTGGGGTCAAGCCCAAATAACTGGATACTTCTATGGATACTCAATCCTTAGTTAAGGATACCTGAACCTTCAAAACTCAGAATCAAGTGAAAGGAGGATAAAGGATGCAGGATCCTTATCCTTATATAAGATAATTAAAGAATGAAATAGTTAGAGATCATAATATTACCAGAAAGAGGATCATCTGTCTTATAAGGATCCTTCAAGAATACTTGTCATGTTAGGATCATGGATCCTTATCACATGAAATATTTCTTCAAATGGACAACATTCCAAGCTCTAGGTAGCAAATCACCTTCCATTGTTAGCAATCGATATGCCCCCTTTGCTGCCTCAGCTTCAATCAAATAGGGGCCTTCCCATTTTGGTGCCAACTTTCCATCAGCAAGATAGGTAGTATTCTGAAATGCTTTCCTTAATACCATATCACCAACTTGGAATTTCCTGATCTTGACATTTTTGTTGTAGGCTCCAGCCATCCTTTGTTGATAACTAGCCATCCTTATCCTTGCCAAATCCCTGATTTCTTCTATAGTATCCAAGTCTTGAACCAAGTTTTCAGCATTTCTTCAGGATCACGTATGCTTGTTCTTGCAGTAGGAACCACCATTTCTGTAGGGATCACTGATTCTGCCCCAAATACCAGGGAAATTGGAGTTTGGCCAGTTGCATTCTTGGTAGTTGTCCTATCAGCCCAAAGCACATAAGGTAGTTCTTCTGCCCATTTTCCTTTCTTGGATCCAAGCTTCTTCTTCAAATTGTTGATGATGATCTTGTTGGATGATTCTGCCTGACCATTAGCTTGTGGGTGGACTAGTGTTGATGTTATCATCTTAATCCCCCAGCTGTCAAAAAAGTTAGTAGTTCTATTCGTAATAAATTGGGATCCATTATCACAAACAATTTCAGAAGGGATACCAAATCTAGTAATAATGTTTCTTTTAATAAAGGATATAACTTCCTTTTCTCTGACTTGAGCAAAGGCTTCAGCCTCTATCCACTTAGAGAAGTAATCAGTCATAGCAAGCATGAATACTTTTCCACCAGGTGCCTTAGGAAGCTTTCCAACTATATCCATTCCCCATCTCATGAATGGCCAGGAAGAGGATATAGGATGCAAGAGCTCTGCTGGTTGGTGAAGGATATTACTATGCCTCTGACAAGGATCACACTTCTTGGCATATTCCACAGCATCCTTCTTCATAGTGGGCCAATAGTATCCTGTCCTCATGATCCTTGAGAATAATGCCCTGCCCCCAGTGTGGTTTCCACAATCATCTTCATGGAAATCCTTTAGGACTTCTTGGATTTCAGGATCCTCAATGCATCTTAGATATGGTCCTGCAAGAGATCGTTTATACAACATATTATTCAATATTGTAAATTGAGATACCTTAATTTTGAAAGCCCTAGGGTTTTCTCCTGTAGGAATTTCTCCATGTTTTATGTATCTCATGATTGGGAGGATCCATGATCCAGAATGAGATTGAGTATCATCACTAGGGATGACTGCAGAATCTTCTCCTATCTCCATAGCTACATGATCCTCAATAGCAGGGGCAATGATGTGGGTAATAGGGATCCTTATATCTTCCGGGATCTTCAAGGATGATCCTAGATTGGCTAATGCATCAGCCTCTGCATTGTCTTCCCTTGGTACATGTGTCAAACTAAAGGAAACAAAAGAGAGTGCCAATTCTTTGACTATCTCCAAATATTTGATTAGCTTTTCACCTTTAACAGCATAGGATCCATTAAAGTGATTAGTGATTAATAATGAATCTACATGTACCTCAAGATACCTGATCCTCATATGCTTAGCAATTTGCAAACCAGCTATCAAGGCTTCATACTCAGCCTCATTATTGGTAGTTTGAAATTCACAAGCTATGGAGTGGGGTATTATGTCCCCCTGTGGCGATTTTAGTAGTATTCCAAGCCCTGTTCCTTTTACATTAGAGGCTCCATCAGTGAAGAGAATCCAAGGATCCTTAGTCTCTTCAAGTTGTTGGACTTCTAACTCAGCTTCCTTTTGCAAGTCACTACTGAAATCTGCCACAAAGTCAGCTAAAGTTTGGGATTTGATGGCAGTTGTAGGCTCATATCTTATATCGTATGCACTAAGCTTCACTGCCCACTTAGCCATCCTTCCTGACATTTCAGGTTTCCTGAGAACATTCTGAATTGGAAAATTAGTCTTAACAATAATGGCATGAGTCTCAAAATAATGTCTTAATTTAGTAGATGCCATAATTAATGCAAGGATAAGTTTTTCTAAGTGTGAATACCTGGATTCAGCACCAAGTAAACTCTTACTTACATAATAAACAGGATGTTGTGTACCTTGGTGATCCTTAACAAGGACCGCACTTACTGCTTTTGAGGATACCGCCAAGTATAAGTGTTTTGGTCAAAAAAATCTGATGAGGATATTGCAACCAAACTCTCTATTACGGGGTATGATGCTAATAATGTAGAACAATGACAAGGACCACTTCAATGTAAATTGCACAAACGACACAAGGATTTATACGGGGAAAAAGCCCTTGATCAAGAGTTGATCTCCGGCACAAAAAACCCCGGGTGATGGAAACTACCGATCACCAAGCTCAAATAAATGAATAAATGTTTACAACTTTGGATAGTAACGAGCTAGGTACAAGGATCACTATCGTGAAATGTGTAAAAGTGAGTGAAAACAAATGAATATTCGTCGAGAGCTTCGAGTGTGCGAGTATATGAGAGTGTGTAGCTGAAAATGGCTAAGTGTTCTAATTCTAGCTCGTTACCCCTTTTTAAAATAGAAGTTAACTACAATAACTAACTATCCGACTTTTGTGCCAAGCTCCCACGTTCTCCACAACGTCCATTTTTGGTCAATCGTGTGCGAAATGCCCGTGGAATATTCCTTAGTACCGTTGCCAAGACCAAGTCAAGCTTGTTACTCCTGCGAAATAATACAAAACACAAATAAACAATCGTCAGTACGAGGATCCTTAAAGTGATCCATGATCCTGATCCTGAAGCTCTTCTGAGGATCACTATCTGTCACAGAAGTAAGGATCATTAATTAGGATAACGAATAAGGATCACTAATTGTTAGAAAATCCTCCCCTAACAATTGCCCCCAAAATATAAGGAGTGATATGTAAATTGAGCGAGTTATATTTTCCTGATCTTATCCGCAACTAACTATCGTAAATATAGCCGTTATTGTTGAACTAGCCGTTGCAATCGTGACGTCACAGAAGTGACAACCCTGCACGATCATGATTATAAATAGGAGATAGAGATAGGATCAAATGCATTTAAAATTTCAGAAAGACTCCCTTTATAACTGCATTCCGAAGATAGACAGGTATTCTCTCTTCATCTTCTTCCTTCTCTTACTCTGTTTTTCTTACTTTACCATTATCTCTTCAAGAATGATGCTCCGGTCCTCCCCCACCAAGGATCACCAGAAGGATAGTCCCTTGAAGAGTCAAAAGATCATTAAAGACTCCGCAAATGAGAGGTGTTACTTTAACGATGCTCAGATAGACAAGATCCGTCATTGCTTTCCGGCGAGTGCTTTTTTCAAACCCTTTGATCCTACTATTCTGAGCGACTATGTTTCAGAAACATGGGTTGCCTTTCCAGTTACTCCATTCGCCATAGGATACACCTATCCTTTCCCAGAATTTACACAATCCTTCTTTTCCCTTACCGGCATCTCTTACATCCAAGCCATGCCGATGATTTGGAGGGTTTTGTATACCCTGGAGAGGATCATCGAACAGGAAGGCATCGATTTAGGCATGTCAGAGCTGACACAATTGTATGACCTTACTACCTTTGGTTCCCATCGTTATTTGTTCAAACGAAAACCCGACGGAGAACACCCCCTTCTTAAAGTTACCAAGAATGACACAAATTGGAAACGTCGCTTCTTCTTTTTCAGGAGGGATACCATTCCAAACGGAAAGGATCTACCAAGGACATGGTCCACCCATGGTAGGCTAGAGGATCCTGAGAAGGATCACCAGGTAGTCTTGTTTTTGTATAAGGATTACTGACCCCTTTTTGTCTTGTGTTATGCAGCTATTTCTGTCTCACACATCATCACATCACCTGCAACCAAGGATAGGCTTGCTGCTTTTTGGAAGCTTGATCCTGAAACAAGGACATTCAAGATAGACACCCAAGATTCACAAGAAGTATCCTCAGGTTCCATTACCATGTCAAGTAAGTATCCTGCTTGATTTATAGTTTGAATATTAAAATAAATAATTAAATTGAAATAAGAGTAGAACACTTATCTTGTTTTGATTGTGTAGGTGCCGGAAAATCTGCCAAGCCTGTATCCCAGTTCAACACAGCTGACCTTGATATTGTTCGATCCAGGAAGAAGAGGTCCACTACCAATCCTAAAATTTCCATTCCCAAAGCACCCACTAAAGGAAAGGGTGGTAAGAAGAGGAAAACTTCTGACACTAAGGACCTTCAAGGCCTACCACTGATCCGCCACCAGTTCCTTGAATACTTCAATGATGTAAGGATCACCAATTCTGCCGAGGTATCCTACTCATATGAGGATCACCTGATCTTGAACTGTTTTGTCCTTTTCTTTGCAGAAATTTGCTGAGATTGAAGATTACGTGGGAAATGTTGAGGAGCAGGACAAGAAGATTGCTGACCTCCAACAGGTTGCCGTGCTTAAGGACCTTGCCATTGCTGATCTTCAGAAGGAACTCCAAGATGCCAAGACTAAGACAGCTAAACTTCTGATTGACGTTGACTATGAGAAGCATGATCTCATAGAAAATGCTAAGGTCTCTGCTGCCATCACAATGTATCAGACAAAATTGAAGATGGCCCAGGAATCTCAAGATCCTAACTTTGATAAAAGCAGTTGGGATATTGAGGGCTGGAAAGCAAGGTTGGCTGATCTCGAGGATGATGAGGAGGAGACTACTGAGGTCTTGGCGATTGAGGCAAGTGGCAGTGGAAAGGATCTGATGAAGGATACCGCAGCTGGAGGGGAAGAGGATGCAGCAAAGGTGTAGGCTGTACAATTGGGCGATGATGGACATTCCTAGACGCAGCCGGAGCCCAATTTTTTAAATTTGGTAGTAGGTCTTTTGTGGTTGTGATGTCGAACAATTTAATGGTTTGTACTTGAACAATAGTTTTTAGGATTAAGGATCATGTATGATCCTTTGGACAATAGGCAGGATTGCAATTGGTGGAGGGATCCTCTGTTTTGGGGATGAAGCCATTGTGATCCTGCCGCCTTTATATTCCTGCACTACTTTCGAACTTATTATCATGGACACCCTTTACCTACCCCAGCGGACGGGCCACGTTTTGCTGGTAGATGCTCGGGGTAGGTAATTTTGACAACCTTTTAAGGGTTAATCCTTTGTTAATAAATAAAATCTTAACCTTTTGTCGCTTATCTTGTGTTGTTATCCTTTTTAATATCTTGCTTTCCAATTGTTGTAATGTTCATTCCATTTATACTTATCAATCCTTGAAAAATTAAAAAAGATATCCAAAAAGTTTAGGATATGATCAAGGATCACATATCCCATAACTGATAAGTTCCAAAAAGTGATATATCACAAGTTTAGTTGTCAAATTTTAAGGGTTATTCAAATCAATAATAAATATAATTAATAATAGTTAAGGATCATACCTGAGGATCCAAGTTAGGACCCTAACCATAATAAGGATAACTATAAGATAAACCTTAAAGTGGAGTAAGGATCAAGGATCCCTAGTTGCCTATCTTTAAGAACCTGAAATAGAGCATAACTTGGGACTAAGCCAATATAAGAAAAGAGTTAGCAACTGGGGACAAGCCCAAGGATAACTGGGGACAAGCCCAAGGATAACTAGGGACAAGCCCAAGGATCGTATGTAAACTGGAGTATGGCCTTAACTGGCGACTATCCAAACTTAGTGACACGAAAATGCCAAAACCTTAGCTAACGTGAAAACGTTAGAAACCTTAGCTAACGTGAAAACGTTAGAAACCTTAGGAACGGATGTATGGTACGTCTACCATTATACGTAGGATCCTAGGCATAGCCAGTACAATGGAATTATCAGCCCCTAAAACGAGTACTGGTCCCACTGCCTTGAACTATACCAGGATCATCATGCGCTACAGGCGGAACTGGGGTCAAGCCCAAATAACTGGGGTTAAACCCAAGGAACGAATTGCTTCAGCGAATAACCAATGTTATGCTAAGGATACCTGAACTTTCAAAACTTAAACTCACGTGAGAGATGGATAAAGGACACATGATCCTTATCCTTATATGAGAAAATAAAGAAATGAAATAGTTCAAGTTTAGGATATTACCTAAGTAAGGATCACCGATACTTTGAGGATCCTTTGAGGATCATCTGTGCCATGAGGATCCTGCTCACATGAAATATTTCTTCAAGTGGACAGCATTCCAAGCTCTTGGTAGCAAATCACCTTCCATGGTTAGCAATCTATATGCCCCCTTTCCTGCTTCAGCTTCAATCAAATAAGGGCCTTCCCATTTTGGAGCCAATTTTCCATCAGCAGGATTGGTGGTATTCTGGAATGCTTTCCTTAATACCATATCTCCAACTTGAAACCTCCTGATCCTGACATTTTTGTTGTAAGCACCAGCCATTCTTTTTTGATAACTGGCCATCCTTATCCTAGCGAGATCCCTGATTTCTTCAATAGTATCCAGGTCTTGAGCTAAGTTCTCATTATTCTCCTCAGGATCACGGGTACTTGTTCTAGCAGTTGGAACCACCATTTCTGTTGGGATCACTGATTCTGCCCCAAATACCAAAGAGAATGGCGTTTGACCAGTAGCATTCTTAGGGGTTGTCCTATCAGCCCAAAGCACATAGGGTAGTTCTTCTGCCCATTTCCCTTTCTTGGATCCAAGCTTCTTCTTCAAATTGTTGATGATGATCTTGTTGGATGATTCTGCCTGACCATTAGCTTGTGGGTGGACTGGTGTTGATGTTATCATCTTAATCCCCCAGCTGTCACAAAAGTTAGTAGTTCTATTCCCAATAAATTGGGATTCATTATCACAAATAATCTCAGAAGGGATACCAAATCTAGTAATAATGTTTCTTTTAATAAAGGATATAACTTCCTTTTCTCTGACTTGAGCAAAAGCTTCAGCCTCTATCCACTTGGAGAAGTAATCAGTCATAGCTAGCATGAATACTTTTCCACCAGGTGCCTTAGGAAGCTTACCAACTATATCCATACCCCATCTCATAAATGGCCAAGAGGAGGATATAGGATGCAATAATTCAGCTGGTTGATGAAGGATATTGCTGTGTCTCTGACAAGGATCACATCTTTTAGCATACTCCACAGCATCTCTCTTCATGGTTGGCCAGTAGTATCATGTCCTCAGGATCCTTGAGAATAATGCCCTGCCCCCAGTGTGGTTTCCACAATCTCCTTCACGGAAGTCTTTTAAAACTTCTTGGATTTCAGGATCCTCAATGCATCTCAAGTATGGTCCTGCAAGAGATCGTCTATACAACATATTATTTAAAATTGTGAATTGAGATACCTTAGATTTGAAAGCCCTAGGGTTTTCTCCTGTAGGAATCTCTCCATGTTGTAAGTATCTCATAATTGGTGAGATCCATGATCCTGATCCTGAATGGGATTGAGTATCCTCACAAGGGATAATTGCAGAATCATTTCCTATCTCCAAAGCCTCGTGATCCTCGATAGCCGGGTTCAGGATATGGATAATAGGGATCTTGATATCCTCCGGGGTCTTCAAGGATGATCCTAAGTTAGCCAATGCATCAGCCTCTGTATTTTCTTCCCTTGGTACCTGCGTCAAACTAAAGGAAACAAAAGAGAGTGCCAAACTTTTGACTATCTCTAAATATTTGGTTAGCTTTTCACCTTTAACAGCGTAGGATCCATTAAAGTGGTTTGTAATTAACAATGAATCTACATGTACCTCAAGATACCTAATCCCCATATGCTTTGCAATTTGCAAACCAGCAATTAAGGCTTCATATTCAGCCTCATTGTTAGTGGTTTGGAACTCACAAGCTATAGAGTGGGGTATTATGTCCCCCTGTGGCGATTTTAGTAGTATTCCAAGCCCTGTGCCTTTGACATTTGAAGATCCATCAGTATAGAGTATCCAAGGATCCTTGGTCTCTTCTAGCTACTGGACTTCTAACTCAGCTTCTTTTTGTAAATCACTACTGAAATCAGCCACAAAGTCAGCTAATGCTTGGGATTTGATGGCTGTCCTAGGCTCATATCTTATATCATATGCACTTAGCTTCACTGCCCACTTAGCCATCCTTCCTGACATCTCTGGTTTCTGCTTTTGAGGATACTGCAAGATACAAGGATAGCACATCGCCTTTTTCTGGTTTCATCAAAGCCGGGGCTGAGGATAGGTAATCTTTGAGGGCTATTAAAGCATTTTCATGCTTCTCAGTCCACTCAAATTTCTTGTTCTTCCTTAGGATATCATAGAATTCTTTGCACTTTTCTGAGGATTTGGATATAAATCTGTTCAAAGCTGCTATCCTGCCTGTTAGCCTTTGAACATCCTTAGCATTGGCCGGAGATTTGATGTTCACTATTGCTTTGATTTGTTCCGGGCTAGCTTCAATGCCTCTCTTTGTCACCATATATCCTAAGAATTTACCTGCTTTAACACCAAAGTGACATTTTGAAGGATTAAGTTTCATGTTATATTTGTCAAGGATATCGAATGCTTCCTCCAAGTCCCTTAGGTGATCCTCAGCTTTTATGGATTTTACCACCATATCATCTATGTAAACCTCCATAGTTTGTCCAATATGATCCTTGAACATCATATTCACCAGCCTTTGATATGTTGCACCTGCATTTCTTAGTCCGAACGGCATAGCAATATAGCAGTATATACCAGTTGGAGTCTTGAAGGCTGTATCCTCTTGGTCGGATGGTTCCATTTGGATTTGTTGGAATCCAGATGAAGCATCCATAAAAGTTAACAGTTCATAACCCGCAGTTGCATCCACCATGGAGTCAATGTGGGGTAATGGGAAAGGATCCTTGGGACATGCCTTATTTAAATCGGTAAAATCGACACATACCCTCCACTTTCCGTTTTTCTTTTGAACAACAACCACATTGGCCAACCATCTTGGATACTTGACCTCCCTAATCATACCTGCCCGGAGCAATTTCTCTACCTCTTCCTGGATAATGGCATTCCTTTCCGGTGCAAACTTTCTTCTCCTTTGATGGATTGGTTTGAAGGATCTGTCAATCCCGAGCTTGTGAGTGATTACATCTTTGGATATACCAGTCATGTCTTCGTGTTTCCATGCAAAGGTAGTCTTTCTCCTTTTGAGGAAGGATACGAGGTCTTCTTTCATTTCGCCAAGGATCCCTGATCCGATATAGATTTTGGATTCAGGATCATCAGGATCCATGAGGATTTCTACGACATCCTGCTCTCTTGGCTCCAAGACATCCCTTGGAGGATACCTTGATTGCTATTGCTCCCTTGACTTCGAGGCTGGTTTCATCGATGAAGTGTAGCAATTCTTAGCCTCCTGCTAATCACTATCAATCTTCACTATTCCCCAAGGACTAGGGAGCTTCACACATTGATGGTAGGTAGATGGGACTGCTTTCATATCGTGTATCCAAGGCCTGCCAAGGATAACATTACAACAAGATAAACAGTCAATAACACAAAATTTTTGATAAGAGTGTAGGCCTTCAATGTATATTGGGAGTTTAATGTCCCCCAGGGTATTCTTAGTTTCGCAACTAAATCCCACGAGCACGGAGGATCTTGGTATGATGTCCGATTCAGGAATACCCATCTTCTTTAGAACATCAAGCTGGATAATGTTCACTGAGCTTCCTCCGTCTATAAGGATCCTGCGGACAAAATGGTTAGAAATGAAACGAGTAATAACTAAACCATCGTGATGAGGATCCTAGATATCAACACGATCATCCTCATCAAAGGTTATGACTTTTCCTTCGAAGACACTTGATGTTCGAACAGGTCTTTCTCCATTATCCATTTTAGTTTCCTTTGCATGCCTTTTAGCTGCTGAGAAGGATGTGCCGCAAATGTCTGATCCTCCAGAAATAAAGTTTATTACTTGTGCATCTACTGGAGGGGCTGGAGCCTTCTCAGGGATCCTTTCAGGATCCTGAGTCCTTGACTTTTTTCTTCCCAACAATTCTTTTAGATGCCCCTTGCTCAACAAGTATCCAATTTCCTTTCTTAGTGCAATGCATTCTTCTGTGAGATGCCCAAAATCTTCATGGTATGCACACCACTTTGATTTATCCTTAGTTGCAGCTGGCCTATCATTTTTTCTCGGCCATCTAGCTTTATCACCTAGGTTCTGCATCGCAAGGATTAGTTCATTGTAATCAACACAAAAACAATATTCAGAAATTGGAGGATAATCCTCATCATCCTCTTCTTGATCAACAGAATGCACGTTCTGGTTATCAGATCTGTTGTAGGATCTGAACTTGTTGTTCCTGAATGAGGATCCTTGCTTATCCTGCTTTGAGGATCCTGCTAACCTCTCCTGGATCCTCTTGTCATCCTCTAGCCGAATGAACCTAAGTGCTCGTGTTCTTACCTCATCTAAGTTCCTGCATGGTGTCATAACAAGATCATCATAGAACGACGAATCCCTAAGCAATCCCATTTTAAAGGCCTCAACAGCCGTAGCTATATCTAGGTTGGGAATGTCTAAGGATTCTTTACTGAATTTGGTAATGTAATCCCTTAATGATTCATTATGACCCTGGGTTATCCTATATAGATCACTAGTTAATCGTTCAAATTTTCTACTACAAGAAAACTTATTATTAAACAAGTTAACTAGATTAGCAAATGAGGTAATAGAATAGGGAGTGTTATGGGAGAAATTCTGAGCCCATATCCTGGAAAATATCTTGGTTTATATCTTGGTTGTGTAGTATCTGTTTACGTCCGGGATGCTGGTTCAGGATATTGGTAATATCCTGAAAGGTATCCTCAGGATTACTAATGGATTATGTGCAGGTACGTGGGATAGAAGCTAGCAACGTTAACAAGACTTATTCCGCGGAAGACTCGGTCCAGGCCGTTCAAAGAAAGACGTTGAAACCTTATTACTCGGTCTACAACGTTCGTGGTGGAATATTCGGAGTATCCCATATTTTTAGGAATATTTGTTTGTATTTCGTTACTATAAATAGGAGGAACACCAGATCAAATAGGACATAACAATCTCACTGCAATCACACTCACTACACTCTAACACTTGTTCTCTCGCAATTTGTACTCTCGCACGAATTCATTGTAACACTTAGCGATCTGGTTGATATCCTGCACTGTATCCTGAAGTTTAAAGCAATAAGAAGAACAAGGCAGCTGCGATTGTCAGCTCCCGAGGTTTTATGCCGGCGATCTAGATTGATCAAGGGCTTTCCTCGTACATCTCGTGTCATTTCCTTTACTTTTTATTCATTGTTTGCTCATTGTTTGATCATTGATACAGCTCGATATCCTGAGCCGTATCCTGAATACTAATTTTCTAAATAACTCAACAAGCACATTTTCTATACACTTTCTAGCACACTACCTCACATTACTAATTTGATCACTAAATTGCTTCGGTAATTTTTGACCAAAACAATTTGGCGCCCACCGTGGGGCAAGTGGTGCTCTCTTTACTAAAAATTTTTGTTAAATCGCTAATCGGTTTTTTATTTACAAAACTTTTTGCTACATTGTCCATAATGGCCTCAAGATCAAACATGAGTTCCTCTACTATGCCTGCTATGACTTCTGCCACTACCGGTTCGGTGCTTCCACCACCTCCTCCAAGGATGCCGGCTTCTACGCAATCTCAAGATGTTATCCCTACTCGGAGTGTCCAGGGATCTGCTCCCGTTTTAGCTTCTAACGATGAAATTTTAACCTTATTTGGAAGTGTGCAGGAACAAATGAGGCAGCAACAGGAAACAAACCAAATGCTTTTAAGGGAAATACAACTCCTGAAGGCCGGCTCGAGCAGATCTGCTGAGGATATTGTCACTCCATTACATCCCAGAACGCTGAACTTCAGCTCGGCTGTGTATACTGAGGATAACAGGGGGAATATTGTGCCCAGCCTTCCTCAAAATCATACTCCTGAAATACCCTCCTCGGTCAGGATGTCGACTATAAGGAGCTCAGGATATGCTTCAGGATATGGGCAAAATCCTCCAACGGGTAACGTGTCAAATAATAATAACACTCATGCTACTAACAATAGTGGATCTTTGCAGGATACAGGTGTGACATCGGCACTTACTAGGGAACTTCAGAAGTTGAAGGACATGATATCAATTGTACCCGGGGTGGTCCAGCTAATCCCGGAAGTGTCTCAAGACAGCCACAAGATATCTCGTTTTGCATATCCTATCTGTGATGCTGAGATTCCAAAGAGGTTCCAAACCCCCAACATGAAGCTTTATGACGGAACAACGGATCCTGAGGAGCATATTGCTCAGTATAGGGAAAGGATGGAGATTAACCCTATCCCCCCGGATCTCAAGGAAGCATGCTTGTGCAAGGGTTTTGGCTCAACCTTGACCGGATCAGCTTTGAAGTGGCTCTTGAATGTTCCTCCACATTCAATTACATCTTTTGCTCACTTAGTAAATTTATTTAATAGTCAGTTTTCTTGTAGTAGAAGCTTCGAAAAATTAACAAGTGATCTCTACAGGATAACACAAGGGCCTCAGGAATCCCTTAGGGATTATGTGAACAAGTTTAGCCGGGAATCACTAGACATTCCTCATCTTGATGTTGCAACAGCTGTGCAAGCTTTCAAGATGGGGTTGCAAAAGGATTCTCAATTTTACCAAGACCTTGTAATGAACCCATGCAGGAACCTGGATGAAGCTCGGAACAGGGCCCTAAGATACATTCGGTTGGAAGATGACAGAAAGATGCAAGAAAGGATGAACTCATCCAACACTTATGAGTCAACTAACAGGAAGTCGGAATCCTCATTCAAGTCGTATCGGCCTAAGCCATATGGCAGAAATGAGAACAAGAGAGTGAATGCTGTCGAAGATGAGGATCCTGAAGAGTATCCTGAATTATCTGAATATTGCTTTTCTGTTAACATTCCTGAATTGATGTATGCCATGCAGGGTCTAGGGGACAAGGCAAGATGGCCTCGAAAGAATCAACAAAAAGCGGATTGGAAAGACAAATCAAAATGGTGTGCTTTCCACGAAGATTTCGGACATATGACTGAGGATTGCATCGCTTTGAGGAAAGAAATAAGCTATCTTCTAAGCAAGGGATATTTGAAAGATCTCTTAGGAAGAAAGAAGAATAAGGGTCAGGATACTGAGAAGGATCCTGAGCGAGCAGCATCACCTCCCGCGGATGCCAAGATAATCAACTTCATTTCGGGAGGATCCGACATTTGTGGGACTTCGTATTCGGCAGCAAAGAGACATGCAAAGGAAGCTAAGGCCGAAAGGGGAGACAAACCTGTCAGGATGACTACACTCACAACTGACAAAGTGCTCACATTTGATGCTGATGACAGGGATACTGTCCAAGATCCTCACCATGATGCTCTGGTAATAACGTTATATGTGGCTAACCATTTTGTACGTAGGATATTGGTAGATAATGGCAGCTCCGTCAACATAATCCAACTAGAGACGCTTAAAAGAATGAATGTATCTCCAATGGATATCACTTCAAAGTCTACTGTGCTTGTTGGGTTCAGTGGAGAGGCTAGAAACACAGTGGGAGAGATAAAATTGCCGGTGTACGTTGAAGGAGTCAACTCAATACAACGTTTCTGTGTAATGGACTCTCTATCCTGCTATAACATTATACTGGGAAGACCGTGGATTCACGATATGAAGGCCGTGCCGTCAACATATCACCAATGCATCAAGATACCTACCCCTTGGGGAGTTGTCAAAGTTGATAGTGATCAGTAGGAGGCGAAAGAATGCTACTCATCCTCGATGAAATCTTCAACCAAACCTAGTGCTGCATAGCAATTAAAGACGCGGGCCCAGGATATCGTGGAGGATCCGGAGCAGGATGTAAAGAAAATTATCCTAGGCCAGGATAATCCCGATATTTTGGTGCTCGTGGGAACCAATATCCCTCAGGATATTGAAGAGCAATTAATTAACTTTTTAAAATGCAGGATGTCAACGTTTGCATGGAAGCATGAGGATATGACCGGCATATCCAAAGATATTATCACTCACAAGCTTGGAATTGATAAATCATTCAAGCCCGTGCAACAAAAAAGAAGGAAGTTTGCTCCTGAACGCAATACAATTATTCAAGAGGAAGTTGAAAGATTGTTGAAGTCCAAAATGATTAGAGAAGTCAAGTTCCCAAGGTGGCTAGCAAACGTGGTTGTTGTACAGAAGAAAAACGGGAAATAGAGAGTCTGTGTGGATTACACAGATTTGAACAAAGCTTGTCCTAAAGACCCATTTCCTCTCCCCCACATTGATGCAATGGTAGATGCCACTGCTGGGCATGAAATGCTGACTTTCATGGATGCATCCTCAGGATTTCAACAGATCCAAATGGAGCCTTCTGACCAGGAGGACACTGCCTTCATGACACCAACAGGTATTTATTGTTATACAGCTATGCCTTTTGGTTTGAAAAATGCAGGTGCAACATACCAAAGATTGCTAAACATGATGTTCAAAGACAAACTGGGGGACACCATGGAGGTGTACATTGACGATATGGTGGTAAAGTCAAAGAAAGCCCAGGATCACCTCCAGGATATTAAAGGAGCGTTTGATATCCTGGATCAGTATAATATGAAGCTGAATCCTGCTAAGTGCCATTTTGGAGTGGGGGCAGGAAAATTTCTAGGATATATGGTGACCAAAAGAGGAATAGAAGCGAGCCCGGAGCAGATTAGAGCCATCTTGGATATTAAATCGCCCTCAAATATGAAAGATGTTCAACGATTAACGGGGCGAGTGGCGGCATTAAACAGATTTATCTCAAGATCCTCAGAGAAATGCAAAGATTTTTATGATATCCTGAAGAAGAACAAAAAATTCGAGTGGGGTGAGAAGCATGAAGCGGCCCTACAGGATTTAAAGCAATATCTTTCAACCGCACCTCTACTGATGAAGCCTGAGAATGGTGAACCATTATCCCTATACCTCGCGGTATCAGGGAATGCTGTAAGTGCCGTCCTTGTAAAGGACCATGAAGGTCAGCAATATCCTGTTTATTATGTTAGTAAAAGCTTGTTAAATGCCGAAACTAGATATTCTCATTTAGAAAAATTAATACTAGCATTAGTTATGGCATCAACAAAACTTAGACATTATTTTGAGACTCATAGGATTCATGTTAAAACAAATTATCCTGTCAAAAATGTGCTTAGGAAACCAGAGATGTCAGGCAGGATGGCTAAGTGGTCAGTAAAGTTGAGTGCTTATGATTTAGTATATGAACCTAGGAATGCCATAAAGTCTCAGGCTTTAGCTGACTTTGTGGCTGATTTTAGTAGTGACATTCAGGATGAGGTAGACCTAGAAGTTCAATAGTTAGGAGAATCCTCAGGATCCTGGACATTATATACTGATGGTGCATCTAATATAAGAGGAGTAGGATTAGGAATACTACTAAAATCGCCACAGGGGGACATATTACCCCAGGCCATTAGGTGTGAATTTCCTGCTACTAATAATGAGGCAGAATATGAAGCTTTAATTGCAGGATTAGAATTGGCTAAGAGTATGAGTATAAAAAGTTTACAAGTATATGTTGACTCTTTGTTAATTACTAACCATTTTAATGGATCCTATGCAGTTAAGGGTGAGAAATTGACTGAATATCTTGATATTCTCAAAAAATTAGCAGGATATTTCGATGTTTTTACACTTGAACAGGTACCAAGAGAGGATAATGCTGAAGCGGATGCCTTAGAAAATCTGGGATCATCAATCAGGATACCGGAAGGGACCCAAATACCAGTAATACATGTCTTATATCCTGCAACGAATCCTCAGGATAAAGAAGTAGCGGATATTCGGGATCCTGGAGTGGAATATCCTGAACAGGATCCTAAATCCTGGACAACTCCAATTCTGAAATATCTTAAAGATGGACACATCCCCGAAAATGAAAATCCTAAGGCATTTAGGATGAAGGTATCACGATTCACTATTATAAATAATATTTTATACAAGAAATCTCTTGCAGGACCATATTTAAGGTGCTTGGAGGATCATGAAGCCAAAGAAGTACTTCAGGATATACGTGAAGGGGACTGTGGTAATCACACTGGGGGCAGATCATTATTCTCGAAAGTATTGAGGACATGATACTTTTGGCCAACAATGAGGAAAGATGCTGCAGAATATGCTCGAAGATGTGATGCATGTCAAAGGCATAGTAACATACTACATCTACCAGCTGAACCACTATATCCTGTAGTTTCCCCTTGGCCATTCATGAAATGGGGGATGGATATAGTAGGAAAGTTACCAAAAGCTCCGGGAGGAAAAGTATTTATGTTAGCAATGACGGATTATTTCTCTAAGTGGGTTGAGGCTGAAGCATTTGTTCAAGTTAGAGACCAAGAAGTAGTATCCTTCATAAAGAGGAATATCCTGACTAGGTTTGGAGTACCAGCTGAGATCATTTGTGATAATGGGTCCCAGTTTATAAGCAAAAGGACTACTGACTTTTGCAAGAGTTGGGGAATCAAAATGATCACATCTACTCCGGTACATCCTCAAGCGAATGGACAAGCCGAATCCTCGAACAAGATAATAGTCAATAACTTAAAGAAGAGACTTGGAGCCAAAAAAGGAAGATGGGCGGAAGAGTTACCCTTTGTTTTGTGGGCTGATAGGACAACGGTGAAGAATGCAACTGGCCAAACCCCGTTTTCCTTGGTATTTGGAGCGGAGGCAATGATTCCAACAGAAATGACGATACCTACTGCAAGATCTATGCTACAGGATCCTGAACAGAATCCTGAAGTCTTATGTCAGGATTTGGATACTATAGATGAAAAAAGAGATGCAGCAAGACTAAGGATAGCAGCATATCAACAAAGAATATCCAGAGCATATAATAAGAACATAAGGACTAGAAGATTTCGAGTTGGTGATTGGGTGCTAAGAAAGGCTTTTCAAAATACCACTAATCCTGCCGATGGCAAGCTAGCTCCGAAATGGGAAGGACCTTATGAAGTCGAGTCAGAAGCAGGGAAAGGAGCATATCGACTCAAAAATATGGAAGGGGATATGCTACCGAGATCTTGGAATTCTATACATCTCAAGCTTTACTTCAAGTGAGTTTAGAATTCAATTTCTAACTCAGAATGGTATGAATTCTATCTTTTTTAAATATGTTTTGGTTTAATTTACCCTTTGAAACTCAATACTGACTTAAGCATCGGAGGGGTGTTAGCCAAGCTAACACCCACCTTAGTTTACAATTGTTTTGCAGAATATCTTTCAGGATATAGCTCCAGGATATATACTCAGGATAAGTCGAAAGATTAGAGGATTGGCCCCCTCTCTCACGTTTAAGGGATCCTGATCCCTCCACAGGTTTAAAGGTATTCACCTTTCTCACGAATTGGGTTTAAACACCCCGCCTGGAGCGCAAGTTATCCAGGGGTAGTTCAAGGTAGCGGGACCAGTTCATGTAAAAGTGGCTGACAATTTCGTTACTGTTGGCTATACCCTGGATCCTTAAGGTATATGAGGATTGATCACCCTCTCTCGCGAAAGGGTATTTTCATACTCTCTAAGGTTTAAAGGTTTTCACCTTTCTAAGAATTGGAGTTTATACACTCTCGCCTGTAGCGCATGAAATTTAGGGTTTATCCCCAGATATCAGGGTTTAACCCCAGGATATTAAGGGTTTATCCCAAGTATGCTAAGGATTCATTTCAGGATATCATGGGTTTTGCCCTGGGGTATTCGGTGTTCATTGGAGTCAAAATATAAATACATTGGTGTTTTTGGCAAACACAGGGGACATACGTAATACTGCTCAAAGGATGGATCCAAGTTTATAAGTATACACTGGGGACAAACTTATGATAAAGGATTGGAACTGATCCTCTAAGGATCTCTGGTATGATCTCTCCTTTTCGTTTGGACAATTTATAGGTGTATTTTAATATCCTGATCAAGATATCTTTCAGGATATCTTCCAGGATTCATTTATGATATATGTTCCTAAGAATGTTCAAACCAAACAATTTTCATAAGTAAAATTTGTATGACAATAACAATAAAGTCAAAAGAGTAGTTATATTATTAACATACCAAAAGATGTGCTCTTAATTTCACCTCAAAACAAGGCCCATCCACTAAGAGCACTAATAGTTCATAACCATATTTACCCAACAGTTGAAGGCTTCATCTCAAACCGAGACCCATCCACCTTCAACTGTTGTATTGTCCAAAAAGCATGCAGGAAATGTAAATTGTTCAGGTACGGGAAAGTAAAAGGCAGAAAAGTAAATTGTTTGTGGAACTACAAACCAACATTCAAATTCAAAAAGGTGGGCTCTAGCCTTGGCACGTATATCCGTCATCGCCCACCTAAGTGCCCTCACACAGCGGCATCTCCTCCAACTTTCTCAGACTTCTCCGCTCCAGCATCCTGACCAGCATCCTGCGCAGCATCCTGACCAATGTCCATCTCAGCATCACCTCCAGCATCCTTCTTCTCTCCAGCTTGGACCACCACCTCTGCTGGCTTAGAAGACTCACCGGCTTCAGCAGGAAGCGGCACAGCTTTGCCTCCGAGCTCCTTTAACTTAGCCACCCAGGATTCAACTGGCCAAGATGGACAAACAAGGCCCGTCTCCTTGGCCTCGTAGGCCATCTTGATGCGTGCTTGTAGCAGGGAGACGATAGCAGAAGCCTTGATTCCCTCTCGAAAGCTGATCAAGGCCTGATCATGATCCATTTGAACGCTGGCAAGTTTGACCTCAGCGTCTTGGGTGACCTTCTTTAGCAAGCTTTCATAGTGCCGGCTCTTCGCTTCAGCAATAGCACCTTGGTCAGCAACGGTGCTCTCGAGCTGCTTGATCCTGGCTTCATGAAGTGCCATAGTACCACAGGCGTCATTGTACAAGTGGAGCAAATGCTGGAGGCCCTGCACATTAATTACAGGTATGGAGTTAGAATGTATGCTGACTAAGACATCCTACCAGGATATCCTGTTAGGATATACGTGCAGGATATATGTGTAGGATATACATGGAGGATATGCGTCAGGATATTACCTTGTTGAGGAAGGATGTCATTGGCTCTAAGGAGTCAGAGAAGCTGAGTTCATCATAGGAGAACCCTTCTGAGCCTGGAGCACTGACCTCAAGACCCTTTCTCTTTTTCGCTGCGGAAGCACGGGTTCTTGGATTGGCCTTGGGAGCCGGGAGTGGCTTGGAGCTAGTAGCAGCAGGAGTCTCCTTCTTGACTATTGCTGGAGTTGGATAGCTGTCAAGTTCATCCAGGTCTAGATAGACTGGGACTTTGCTGGAATCTGCACACAGGGAGTAAATTCTAAATCCCTCCTATGAATAACAGATAAAAAACATATGTGTGCAGGATATCTTGCAGGATCCTTACCAGACATGTTAGCACTTGAAAGTGGGCTTGGAGTTGGTGGAGAAGGATTGAAACTTCTTTCTGCCTCTGGGAGAAGTCTAATGGCGTCTATTCTTTCTTGAGAATTAGCAAGAGGAGGTGCAATCTTCCTAAAATCAGCTGCACAAAAATGAAAATTTATTAGTTCAGAATATGAGACAGGATAAGAGACAGGATCATTCTTAAACCCTAATTCCTACCCTTTCTTAACCATCTCATCGGATAATCCGTTCCACCGGGGATTGAATCCCTTTTTACGAAGAAAAACTTGGATTGCCATCCATCCTCATAAAATAGGAATCTAGATGAGCCGTGGCATCTAAGCTTGTAGGCTAAAGGGAGGTCATGGACGGAAAGGTCAGGTATGTGGTTTCTCTTGATTTGGTCAAGAACAGATAAAATACGCCAAAGCATTGGCATGGTTTGACTAAAAGAAATTCTAGTGATGTTAAAAAACTCGGTAATGAAGTCCGGAAAGGGGAATCGTAGCCCTAAGGTAAAGGGGAAAGCATTGAAACAAATCCACTCGGTGGAAACCATATCTGACCGGATTTCTCTGTCAAAGGGTCGGAATATGGTTCCATCCGGAAAGATACCGGAGGATTTCAAAGCCGACAGATGAGCACTATCAAAGGTGCATGTTTCATTCTCCGGTTCTTGGAGAAGATTCTGTTGGATGAATGTGGGAGCCGAGTCGCCTGAACTGGACCTCGTTTGCCTAGGCATTTGATCGCCTGAATTCTTGCCGGAGTAAAATGAAAGATGGTTATGAAGATGAGAGAGAGAATATTACCTTTTTCTTGTCGATTGTGGGTAAAAAAGGAGATGAGGATGAGAAGATATAGGGTATGATGAGTAAATATAGGCCGGGTGGTTGAAAGCTATCACATCAGAAGTCTTATCTCTTAATTGCCTCGGCCACTGTGAAAAAAATGTAACCGTTAGGATATCAAACGGTAACATTTTTGGGGACAATTGTTATGGGAGAAATTCTGAGCCCATATCCTGGAAAATATCTTGGTTTATATCTTGGTTGTGTAGTATCTGTTTACGTCCGGGATGCTGGTTCAGGATATTGGTAATATCCTGAAAGGTATCCTCAGGATTACTAATGGATTATGTGCAGGTACGTGGGATAGAAGCTAGCAACGTTAACAAGACTTATTCCGCGGAAGACTCGGTCCAGGCCGTTCAAAGAAAGACGTTGAAACCTTATTAATCGGTCTACAACGTTTGTGGTGGAATATTCGGAGTATCCCATATTTTTAGGAATATTTGTTTGTATTTCGTTACTATAAATAGGAGGAACACCAGATCAAATAGGACATAACAATCTCACTGCAATCACACTCACTACACTCTAACACTTGTTCTCTCGCAATTTGTACTCTCGCACGAATTCATTGTAACACTTAGCGATCTGGTTGATATCCTGCACTGTATCCTGAAGTTTAAAGCAATAAGAAGAACAAGGCAGCTGCGATTGTCAGCTCCCGAGGTTTTATGCCGGCGATCTAGATTGATCAAGGGCTTTCCTCGTACATCTCGTGTCATTTCCTTTACTTTTTATTCATTGTTTGCTCATTGTTTGATCATTGATACAGCTCGATATCCTGAGCCGTATCCTGAATACTAATTTTCTAAATAACTCAACAAGCACATTTTCTATACACTTTCTAGCACACTACCTCACATTACTAATTTGATCACTAAATTGCTTCGGTAATTTTTGACCAAAACAGGGAGGAAGACTTAGCAGCCATTTGAGAGCTGATCCAGTAAGAGTGGATCCGAATCCCTCGCACAGGCATGCTTCCTTTAACCTTTCTGGAATTGGATTGATCTCCATCCTCTCCCTGTATTGTGCTATGTGTTCTTCAGGATCCGTCGAACCATCATACAGCTTCATTGTTGGCACATGGAACCTCTTGGGTATCTCAGCATCACAGATTGGTGGTGCAAAACGAGATATCTTGTGGCTCCCATCTGCAATCTCTGGGATAGGTTTGACCACTCCTGGAACACTTGATATCATATCCTTTAGCTTTTGCAATTCTCTGGCCATGGCATGATTGATACCTGGATCCTGCATAAGACCATGGTTAGTAGTATAAGAATTATTAAAAGTGTTGCCTCCCATTGGATTCAGATTAGGAAGATTGGATGTTAATCCATATTGTTGGGGCTTTGGAATGATCGAGGGACCAGTAGAAGCATTGGTCTGCATTGGAATAAAATCTCCCTGATGGACATCTGAACTTCCTGTTTGCAAACTCCTCAAGGATCCTGGCATCTGGAAGGATCCCTGAAACTGGGACGATCCTGGAACAAAGGAGGATCAACAAAGGAGGATCCTTGAACCTGGGATAATCCTGGAACAAAAGAGGATCCTTGAACCTGGGATGATCCTGGAACAAAGGAGGATCCTTGAACCTGAGATGATCCTGGAACAAAGGAGGATCCTTAAACCTGGGATGATCCTGGAACAAAGGAGGATCCTTGAACCTGGGATGATCCTGGAACAAAGGAAGATCCTTGAACCTGGGATGATCCTGGAACAAAGGAAGATCCTTGAACCTGCTGCGCTCCTGAATATCCTCCTGAATTCGTGAGGGATCCCATATGCTAAGGATAGGATCCCGCTGGCTGGAAATATGAACCTGATGCCTGGGTCACTGTTGTTGTTCCGTAGTGCACTCCTTTTGGTCCACCCACATATTGAACATCTGGAACCACTGATGGCTGGGAAGCAATCACCGGAGTATCAAAATTCAAAGATTTTGGCACCAGTGGGGAATGATCCTCTGCCGTTTTCTTTTGTTTCTTGAGATCTCCGATTTCTTTGAGAATCCTTTCATTGGTCTTATCCTGTTGCCGTATCTGATCCTTCATCTGCAAAATCAAAGTAAACATGTCACTAGTAGTGGGAGTGTAAGAAGCAGAAGAAGTTGGAGGTTTTGAGAAAATGGGAGTTGGTTTCTTCGCAGCATTCTCAGCATTCTTCTGGGATCCAGAAGGTGGTGGAGGCAAAGGGGGAACGCCTTGTGAAGAAGTGAATGAGGGCATCAAATTTGAAGCATTCTTCGCTGAGGAAGCCATTTCCTCGGTTGTAGTGAACTGAAATGAGCACAGAAATGCGAATTTTTTTCTAAGGATGAAGCACCAATTGCCCCACGGTGGGCGCCAAACTGTTTTGGTCAAAAAAACCTGAAGAGGATATTGCAACCAAACTCTCTATTACGGGGTATGATGCTAATAATGTAGAACAATGACAAGGATCACTTCAATGTAAATTGCACAAACGACACAAGGATTTATACGGGGAAAAAGCCCTTGATCAAGAGTTGATCTCCGGCACAAAAAACCCCGGGTGATGGAAACTACCGATCACCAAGCTCAAATAAATGAATAAATGTTTACAACTTTGGATAGTAACGAGCTAGGTACAAGGATCACTATCGTGAAATGTGTAAAAGTGAGTGAAAACAAATGAATATTCGTCGAGAGCTTCGAGTGTGCGAGTATATGAGAGTGTGTAGCTGAAAATGGCTAAGTGTTCTAATTCTAGCTCGTTACCCCTTTTTAAAATAGAAGTTAACTACAATAACTAACTATCCGACTTTTGTGCCAAGCTCCCACGTTCTCCACAACGTCCATTTTTGGTCAATCGTGTGCGAAATGCCCGTGGAATATTCCTTAGTACCGTTGCCAAGACCAAGTCAAGCTTGTTACTCCTGCGAAATAATACAAAACACAAATAAACAATCGTCAGTACGAGGATCCTTAAAGTGATCCATGATCCTGATCCTGAAGCTCTTCTGAGGATCACTATCTGTCACAGAAGTAAGGATCATTAATTAGGATAACGAATAAGGATCACTAATTGTTAGAAAATCCTCCCCTAACAATAAGGATAATACATCACTTTTTTTGGTTTCATCAAGGCTGGGGCTGAGGATAGGTAATCCTTAAGAGCTTTAAGGGCACTTTCATGCTTCACAGTCCATTCAAATTTCTTGTTCTTCCTCAGGATGTCATAAAATTCCTTGCACTTTTCTGAGGATTTGGATATGAATCTGTTCAAGGCTGCGATCCTGCCTGTCAATCTTTGCACATCCTTAGCATTGGCAGGAGATTTGATATTCATAATAGCCTTGATTTGCTCTGGACTTGCTTTGATGCCCCTCTTTGTCACCATAAAGCCTAAGAATTTAGCTGCCTTAACACCAAAATGACACTTGGAAGGATTTAGTTTCATATTAAATTTATTAAGGATATTGAATACTTCCTCCAAGTCTTTAAGGTGATCCTCAGCTTTCTTGGACTTAACCACCATGTCATCAATATAGACTTCCATAGTGTGTCCAATTTGTTCCTTGAACATCATATTGACAAGCCTTTGATAAGTAGCACCTGCATTCCTTAGTCCAAATGGCATAGCAATATAACAATATATACCAGTTGGGGTCATAAAGGCTGTATCCTCTTGATCAGAGGGTTCCATCTGAATTTGTTGAAATCCAGATGAAGCATCCATAAAAGTCAACAACTCATGACCCGCGGTAGCATCCACCATGGAGTCAATGTGGGGTAATGGGAAAGGATCCTTGGGACATGCCTTGTTTAAATCAGTAAAATCGACACATACCCTCGACTTTCCATTTTTCTTTTGAACAACAACCACATTGGCTAACCATTTTGGATACTTAACCTCTCTTATCATACCTGCCCGAAGTAGTTTATCTACTTCTTCCTGGATAATAGCATTCCTTTCAGGTGCAAACTTCCTCCTCTTTTGATGAATTGGCTTGAATGACCTGTCAATGCCAAGTTTATGAGTAATTATATCTTTAGATATACCTGTCATATCCTCATGTTTCCAGGCAAAGGTAGTTTTCCTTCTTTTAAGGAAGGATACTAGTTCCTGTTCAATGTAGCTAAGGATCCCTGATCCTATGAAGATCTTGGATTCAGGATCATCAGGATCCATGAGGATTTCTTTCAAATCCTATTCTCTAGCCTCCAAGACATCTCTTGAAGGATATTTTAATTGCTATTACTCCCTTGGTCTTGAGGCTGGCTTCATTGATGAGGTATAGCAATTCTTAGCTTCTTGTTGACCACTCTCAATTTTCACCACTCCCCAAGGACTTGGAAGCTTTACACATTGATGATAGGTGGATGGAACTGCCTTCATATCATGTATCCATGGCAAGTACTGAGGATCTTAGGATAATATCAGACTCCGGGATATTCATCTTCTTGAGGACATCAAGCTGAATGATGTTCACAGAGCTTCCTCCATCTATAAGGATCCTGCGAACAAAGTGGTTAGAAATAAACAATGTAATTACAAGACCATCATGATGAGGATCCTGGACATCAACACGATCATCCTCATCAAAGGTTATGACTTTATCCTGGGTGAAAACGGAGGTCCGGACGGGTCTGTCTCCATTATCCATCTTGGTTTCCTTAGCATGTCTCTTTGCTGCTGAAAAGGAGGTACCACAAATGTCTGATCCACCGGATATGAAGTTTATAACTTGTGCATCTGCTGGAGGGGCAGGAGCTCTTTCCGGGATCCTTTCAGGATCCTGGATCCTTAACTTCTTTCGTCCCAAAAGTTCCTTCAAATGCCCCTTGCTCAACAAGCAACCAATTTCCTTTCTTAGTGCAATACACTCTTCAGTGAGATGCCCGAAATCCTCATGATATGCACACCATTTGGACTTATCTTTTGTAGCAGCTGGTTTATCACTTTTCCTTGGCCACCTAGCTTTCTCAGCTAGATTCTGCATTGCAAGGATTAGTTCATTGTTATCAACAGAAAAACAGTATTCAGAAATAGGAGGATAATCCTCATCATCCTCTTCTTGTTCCACTGCATGCACGTTCTGGTTGTCAGACTTATTGAAGAACTTGGATTTGTTGTTCTTGAAGTAGGATCCTTGTTTCTCCTGTTTTGAGGATCCTGTCAATCTATCCTGGATCCTTTTGTCATCCTCTAAGCGGATGAACCTAAGGGCCCTGGTTCTTACTTCATCAAGATTCCTGCAAGGGGTCATAACAGGATCATCATAGAATGGTGAATCCCTAAGCAATCCCATTTTAAAGGCTTCTACAGCCGTAGCAATATCCAAATTAGGAATATCTAAGGATTCTTTACTAAACTTAGTGATATAATCTCTAAGTGATTCACTTTGACCCTTTGTTACCCTATATAGATCACTAGTTAATCGTTCAAATTTTCTACTACAAGAGAATTGACTATTAAACAAATTAACTAGATTAGCAAATGAAGTAATAGAGTAAGGGGCAAGACTTAGCAGCCAATTAAAAGCAGATCCTGTAAGTGTGGATCCAAATCCCTTGCATAGACATGCTTCTTTTTACCTTTCAGGAATTGGATTGATCTCCATCCTCTCCCTGTATTGAGCTACATGCTCCTCTGGATCCGTCGAACCATCATACAGCTTCATAGATGGTATCTGGAACCTTTTAGGTATCTCAGCATCACACAAGGGTGGTGCAAAACGAGATATCCTATGGCTACCGTCTGCAATTTCAGGAATGGGTTTAACCACTCCTGGTACACTGGATATCATATCCTTAAGCTTCTGTAGCTCCCTAGCCATAGCCTGATTGATACCTGTATCCTGCATTAAGCCATGGTTAGTGTTATATGAATTATTATAAGTGTTACCTCCCACAGGATTCGTGTTTGGAATTCCAGATGTGTATCCATATTGGCGGGATTCTGGTATGATCGAAGGACCAGATGAAGCAATGGTTTGCATTGGTATGAAGTCTCCTTGATGAACGTCCGAGCTTGGAGGCTGCATACTTCTCAAGAATCCTTGATCCTGAAAGACGTTGGATCCTTGAAGCTGAGATGATCTTTGAACACCTGAAAGGATCTTGGAACCAGAGAGGATCCTAGAACATGGAAGGATCCTTGGACCGGGACGGATCCTTGGACGTGGGAGGATCCTTGGACCTGGGAGGATCCTTGGACCTGGGAGGATCCTTGGACCTAGGAGGATCCTAGGACCTGGGAGGATCCTTGGACCTAGGAGGATCCTTGGACCTGGGAGGATCCTTGAACTGCATGCATTCCCAAATATCCTCCTGAGTTGAAGGATCCTTGATGCTGAATAGATGATTCCGATGGCTGAAAATAGGATCCCTGAGGCTGGAAGTGAGAGCCAAATGCCTGACTCATAGTTGTTGTTCCATGACGTCTTCCTGGTAATTCACCCAAGTATTGCACGTCCGGAGCTGATGAGTGCTGGGAAGTTATGACTGGAGTGTCGAAGTTCAGCGACCTTGGCATCAGAGGAGAGTGATCCTCCACTGATTTCTTCTGTTTCTTGATCTTAGCGATCTCCCGGAGGATCCTTTCATTGGTTTTATCATGCTGTTGTGCGTGATTCCTCATCTGCAAAATCAGAGCGTAAAGATCATTAGTAGTAGGATTAGTGGAAACAGAAGAAGTTGGTGGTTTTGTGAAAATGGGGGTTTGTTTCTTCGCAGCATTCTCAGCATTCTTCTGGGATCCAGAAGGTGGTGGAGGCAAAGGAGGAACGCCTTGTGAAGAACTGAATGACGGCATTAAGTTTGAAGTGTTCTTCGCTGAAGAAGCCATCTGCCTGGTTGTTATGAACCAAAATGACCACAAAGGTATGAATCTTCTTGGGAATGAAGCACCAATTGCCCCACGGTGGGCGCCAAACTGTTTTGGTCAAAAATCAAGCAATGATAATGCAACCAAACTTTCTGTTGTGAGGTATGATGCTTGAATCAATGAACAACACTAAGGATCACTCTGAAATGTAATGAACAAGTGACACAAAGATTTATACGAGGAAAAAGCCCTTGATCAATGAATGATCTCCGACATAAAAAACCTCGGGTGATGGAAACTACCGATCACCAACTCAAATTAAACAAGAAATGTGTTACAACTTCGGATGATAGCGAGCTAATTACAAGGATCACTATAGTGTAATGTGTAAAAGGTGTATGAAAAGTGTATGAAGTTGCTAAGCGAATTGCCGAGAGCTGGTGAGAGCAGTTGCTAGTGTGTGTGTAGCCAAAAATAGCCAAGTGTTTTCTATTTAGCTCGCTACCCCTTTTAAAAATGGAAAATATCTAAGCTAACAAACATTCCGCATTTCATGCAAGCCCCCCACGAAATCCATAATGTCCACTTCAGGTAAGCACGTGCGGAATAAGTCATGGAATATGCTCCAGGAATATCGCCAAGACCAAGTCCAAGCTGGTACTCCTGCAAAACAACATTATATTCAAAGTAGACAACCGTTAGTATAAGGATCCTTAAGATGATCCATGATCCTGATCCTGCAATACTTCTGAGGATCACCAATTCAACCAGAAGTGAGGATCACTAAACCCAACAGTAAATGAGGATCACTGATCATTTGGAAATCCTCCCCTAACAGTTATCAACAGAAAAACAGTATTCAGAAATTGGAGGATAATTCTTGTTTTGGTCAAAAATCAAGCAATGATAATGTAACCAAACTTTCTGTTGTGAGGTATGATGCTTGAACCAATGAACAACACTAAGGATCACTCTAGAATGTAATGAACAAGTGACACAAAGATTTATACGAGGAAAAAGCCCTTGACCAATGAATGATCTCCGGCATAAAAAACCTCGGGTGATGGAAACTACCGATCACCAACTCAAATTAAACAAGAAATGTGTTACAACTTCGGATGATAGCGAGCTAATTACAAGGATCACTATAGTGTAACATGCAAAAGGTGTATGAAAAGTGTATGAAATTGCTAAGCGAATTATCGAGAGCTGGTGAGAGCAGTTGTTAGTGTGTGTGTAGCCAAAAATAGCCAAGTGTTTCTATATAGCTCGCTACCCCGTTTAAAAATGGAAAAATATCTAAGCTAACAAACATTCCGCAATTCATGCAAGTCCCCCACGAACTCCATAACGTCCACTTCAGGTAAGCACGTGCGGAATAAGTCATGGAATATGCTCCAGGAATATCACCAAGACCAAGTCCAAGCTCGTACTCTTGCAAAACAATACCATATTCAAAGTAGACAATCGTTAGTATAAGGATCCTTAAGATGATCCATGATCCTGATCCTGCCATACTTCTGAGGATCACCAATTCTAACAGAAGTGAGGATCACGAAACCCAACAGTAATTGAGGATCACTGATCATTTGGAAATCCTCCCCTAACAATTGCCCCCAAAATATAAGGAGTAAAAGTGTAAATAACGAGTTATATTTTCTGTTCTTATCCGTAATCAATCAACGGATAACTAGCCGTTGTAATCGGACTAGCCGTTACGAACATGACGTCACTGAGGTGACTATCCTGCAAAACCATCATTATAAATTGAAGTTATGGATAGGGATCAATTCGCATTTAAATTCCAGAGAAACTCCCTTTAAATCCACACTCGAAGATCAAGCAGGTATCTCTCATCCTCTTCTTCCTTTACGTTTTCTTTCTCTGCTCCTTCTTTCTTCACCTTCTTCATAATCAAGATAATGCTAAGATCCTCACCGGCTAAGGATCACAAGAAGGATAGTCCTCTTAAGAGCCAGGGGATCATCAAAGATTTGGCGAATGAAAGGTGCTGCTTCACTGATCCACAAATAGACAGAATACGCCGTTGCTTTCCGGCAAACACCAATTTCAAGCCATTTGACCCCACCGTTCTAAGTGATTATATTTCTGAAACTTGGGTAGCTTTTCCGGTCACCCCTTTCACAATAGGATACTCGTATCCTTTCCCTGAATTCACTCAGTCTTTCTTCTCCCTCACCGGCATCTCCTACATTCAAGCTATGCCAATGATCTGGAGGGTTTTATATACCCTTGAAAGGATCATTGAGCAAGAAGGGATTGCTCTTGGAATGTCGGAGTTGGCAGAGATGTATGACCTCGTAACATTTGGATCCCACCGATATCTACTCAAACGTAAACCCGGTGAAGAACACCCAATCTTCAAAGCCACTAAAAATGATACCAACTGGAAACGGCGTTTTTTCTTTGTCAGAAGGGATTCTATCTCTGATGGAAAGGATCTGCCAAGGAAGTGGAGCACCCATGGTAGGATAGAGGATCCTGAGGAGGATCACCAGATGACCTTGTCTTTGTCTAAGGATCACTAACGTACTTTTGTTCCTTTTTTGCAGCTATTACTGTTGCACACCTTATTACAACACCTGCCATGAAGGAAAGGCTTGCTGCTTTTCGGAGGCTTGATCCTAAAATAAGATCATTCAAAGCATATACCCAGGATTCTCAAGAGGTATCCTGAGGTTCTGTCACGATGTCAAGTAAGTATCCATGTTTATAGGTAATTAAATGTTTAAATAGATAGTTAAATAGAGATAGGATAAGGATACTTATCTGTTTTGGGTGTGTAGGTGCTGGGAAATCTTCAAAATCTGCCTCCAAATTCAGTATCACTGATCTTGACAATGTCCGATCCTCCAAGAAAAAGTCTGCTGCTAGCCCCTCCGTCACAATCCCCAAGGCAACCACTTCGAAGGGAAGAGGTGGAAAGAAGAGGAAGACCTCTGAAGCTGAGAACCTACAAGGCTTGCCTCTGATCCGCCATCAGTTCCTCGAGTACTTTGCCGATGTAAGGATCACTGACTTAACTTAATTATCCTGTCCATTTAAGGATCATGTGATCCTAACTTTGCATTGTCTTGTTTGCAGAAATTTTCCGAAATCGAGGATTATGTTGGGAACGTAGAAGAGCTCGAGGAGAAATATTCTGATCTCCAAAAAGTGGCGGAGCTCAAGGATCACAAGATTGCCTCCCTCGAAAAGGTTCTCCATGATGTCAAAACTCAGATGGTTGCAGCCCAGATCAATGCCGACTATGAGAAGCACGAGATCACGGAGGACGCTAAGGTCTCCGATGCCATTTCCATGTACAAGACCAAGCTGCAGATGGCCCAAGAAGCTCAGGATCCTGCCTTTGACAGGAGCAACTGGACATGGAGGGCTGGAAGGCTAGGCTGGCTGAGTTGGAGGATGAGGATGAGGCTGATGAGGTTCTGGCAATCGAGGCTGGTGGTAGTGGCAAGGATCAGGCGAAGGATACGGGAGCTGGAGGAGATGGTGGTGCAGCGAAGGTGTAGGCTGCATGAATGGGCGATGAAGGACATTTCTAGACGTAGCCGGAGCCCATTTTTTAAGTTTGATAGTTTGATTTGGTTATGGTGTTTTTTGTTGAACAATGATGGGTTGTACTTAAACAATAGTAATTAGGGCTAAGGATCATGGATCCTTCGAACAATAGGTAGGATTACAAATGGTGGAGGGATCCTCTGTTTGGGGGATGAAGCCATTGTGATCCTGCCATCTTTTGATTCCTGCACTACCAAGACCCTTAAACAATGAACACCCTTTGCCAACCCATGTGGACGGGCCACGTTTTGCTGGTAGAAACGTGGGTTGGCAATTTTGACAACCTTAAAGGGTTTAATCTTTTGTGAATAAAATAATTTAACTTTTTGGCTTATCCTGTGTTGATATCCTTGTTAATATTTTACTTTCCAACTGTTGTGATGTTTATTTTGTTTAAACTTATCAAGTAAAGAAAAAATTTAAGAAATATCCCCAAAAAGTTTAGGATATGATCAAGGATCACATATCCCATAATCGATAAGTTCTGAAAAGTAATATAGTTTAGGGATCATAAGTTCAGTTATCAAAGGGTAAGGGTTATTTAAATAAATAATGAATAAAATTAAAATAGTTAAGGATCATACCTGAGAATCCAAGTTAGGATCCTATCCTTTAACACTTATAATCAGGATAACCCAAAAGACAAACCTTAGTAGAAAGTAAGGATCAAGGATCCTTGGTCATTTATCTCCAAAAACCTGAAATAGGATACAACTTGGGACTAAGCCAATATAAGATAAGAGTTAGTAACTGGGGACAAGCCCAACAATTCTGGGGACAAGCCCAATATACTGGGGACAAGCCCAAAGGATAACTGGGGACAAGCCCAAAGGATCGTATGTAAACTGGAGTATGGCCCTCACTGGCGACTATCCAAACTTAGTGGCATGAAAATGCCAAAACCTTAGCTAACGTGAAAACGTTAGAAACCTTAGGAACGGATGTATGGTACGTCTACCATTATACGTAGGATCCTGAATATAGCCAGTACAATGAAATTGTCAGCCCCTAAAGCGAGTACTGGTCCCATTGCCATGAACTATACCAGGATCATCGTGCGCTACTGGCGAAACTGGGGACAGGCCCAAACTGGGGTCAAGCCCAAATAACTGGGGTTAAGCCCAAATAATTGGATACTTCTGTGGATACTCAATCCTTAGTTAAGGATACCTGAACCTTCAAAACTCAGAATCAAGTGAAAGGAGGATAAAGGATACAGGATCCTTATCCTTATATAGGATAATTAGAAAATGAAAGAGTTAGAGATCAGAATATTACCAGAATGTGGATCATCTGCCTTATCAGGATCCTTCAAGGATCTTGTCATGTTAGGATCATGGGTCCTGATCACATGAAATATTTCTTCAAATGGACAGCATTCCAAGCTCTTGGTAGCAAATCACCTTCCATTGTTAGTAATCGATATGCCATCTTTCCTGCCTCAACTTCAATCAAATAGGGGCCTTCCCATTTTGGTGCCAACTTTCCATCAGCAGGATTGGTGGAATTCTGAAATGCTTTCCTTAATACCATATCACCAACTTAGAGTTTCCTGATCCTGACATTTTTGTTGTAGGCTCCAGCCATCCTTTGTTGATAACTAGCCATCCTTATCCTTGCCAAATCCCTTATTTCTTCTATAGTATCCAAGTCTTGAACCAAGTTTTCAGCATTTTCTTCAGGATCACGAATGCTTGTTCTTGCAGTTGGAACCACCATTTCTGTAGGGATCACTGATTCTGCCCCAAATACCAAAGAAAATGGAGTTTGGCCAGTAGCATTCTTGGGAGTTGTCCTATCAGCCCAAAGCACATAAGGTAGTTCTTCTGCCCATTTTCCTTTCTTGGATCCAAGCTTCTTCTTCAAATTGTTGATGGTGATCTTGTTGGATGATTCTGCCTGACCATTAGCTTGTGGGTGGACTGGTGTTGATGTTATCATCTTAATCCCCCAGCTGTCACAAAAGTTAGTAGTTCTATTCCCAATAAATTGGGATCCATTGTCACAAACACATTCAGAAGGGATACCAAATCTAGTAATAATGTTTCTTTTAATAAAGGATATAACTTCCTTTTCTCTGACTTGAGCAAAGGCTTCAGCCTCTATCCACTTGGAGAGGTAATCAGTCATAGCAAGCATGAATACTTTTCCACCAGGTGCCTTAGGAAGCTTTCCAACTATATCCATTCCCCATCTCATGAATGGCCAGGAAGAGGATATAGGATGCAAGAGCTCTGCTGGTTGGTGAAGGATATTACTATGCCTCTGACAAGGATCACACTTCTTGGCATACTCTACACCATCCTTCTTCATAGTGGGCCAATAGTATCATGTTCTCAGGATCCTTGAGAATAATGCCCTGCCCCCAGTGTGGTTTCCACAATCTCCTTCATGGAAATCCTTTAGGACTTCTTGGATTTCAGGATCCTCAATGCATCTCAGATATGGTCCTGAAAGAGATCGTTTATACAACATATTATTCAATATTGTAAATTGAGATACCTTAGTTTTGAAAGCCCTTGGGTTTTCTCCTGTAGGAATTTCTCCATGTTGTATGTATCTCATGATTGGGAGGATCCATGATCCTGAATGAGATTGAGTATCATCACTAGGGATGACTGCAGGATCATCTCCTATCTCCATTGCTACATGATCCTCGATAGCAGGGGTCAGGATATGGATAATAGGGATCTTGATATCCTCAGGAATCTTCAAAGATGATCCTAGATTGGCTAATGCATCAGCTTCTGCATTCTCTTCCCTTGGTACCTGTGTCAAACTAAAGGATACAAAAGAGAGTGCCAATTCTTTGACTATCTCCAAATATTTGATTAGCTTTTCACCTTTAACATCATAGGATCCATTAAAATGATTAGTGATTAATAATGAATCTACATGTACCTCAAGATACCTGATCCTCATATGCTTAGCAATTTGCAAACCAGCTATCAAGGCTTCATACTCAGCCTCATTGTCGGTAGTTTGAAATTCACAAGCTATGGAGTGGGGTATTATGTCCCCCTGTGGCGATTTTAGTAGTATTCCAAGTCCTGTCCCTTTTACATTGGAGGCTCCATCAGTGAAGAGAATCCAAGGATCCTTAGTCTCTTCAAGTTGTTGGACTTCTAACTCAGCTTCCTTTTGCAAGTCACTACTAAAATCTGCCACAAAGTCAGCTAAGGCTTGGGATTTGATGGCAGTCCTTGGTTCATATCTTATATCATATGCACTCAGCTTCACTGCCCACTTAGCCATCCTTCCTGACATTTCAGGTTTCCTGAGAACATTCTTAATTGGAAAATTAGTCTTAACAATAATGGCATGAGTCTCAAAATAATGTCTCAATTTAGTAGATGCCATAATTAATGCAAGGATAAGTTTTTCTAAGTGTGAATACCTGGATTCAGCATCAAGTAAACTCTTACTTACATAATAAACAGGATGTTGTGTACATTGGTGATCCTTAACAAGGACCGCACTTACTGCTTTCGAGGATACTGCTAGGTATAAGGATAATACGTCTCCCTTTTCTAGTTTCATCAAAGCTGGGGCTGAGGATAGGTAATCCTTAAGAGCTTTAAGGGCATTTTCATGCTTATCAGTCCATTCAAATTTCTTGTTCTTCCCCAGGATGCCATAGAATTCCTTGCACTTTTCTGAGGATTTGGATATGAATCTGTTCAAGGCTGCGATCCTGCCTGTCAATCTTTGTACATCCTTAGCATTGGCAGGAGATTTGATATTCACAATAGCCTTGATTTGTTCTGGACTTGCTTCAATGCCCCTCTTTGTCACCATATATCCTAAGAATTTACCTGCCTTAACACCAAAATGACACTTGAAGGATTTAGTTTCATATTAAATTTATCAAGGATATTGAATGCTTCCTCCAAGTCCTTAAGGTGATCCTCAGCTTTCTTGGACTTAACCACCATGTCATCAATATAGACTTCCATAGTGTGTCCAATTTGTGCCTTGAACATCATATTGACAAGCCTTTGGTAAGTAGCACCGGCATTCCTTAGTCCAAATGGCATAGCAATATAACAATATATACCAGTTGGGGTCATAAAGGCTGTATCCTCTTGATCAGTTGGTTCCATCTGAATTTGTTGAAATCCAGATGAAGCATCCATAAAAGTCAACAACTCATGACCCGCGGTAGCATCCACCATGGAGTCAATGTGGGGTAATGGGAAAGGATCCTTGGGACATGCCTGGTTTAAATCAGTAAAATCGACACATACCCTCCACTTTCCATTTTTCTTTTGAACAACAACCACATTGGCTAACCATCTTGGATACTTAACTTCTCTTATCATACCTGCTCGAAGTAGTTTATCTACCTCTTCCTGGATAATAGCATTCCTTTCAGGTGCAAACTTCTTCCTCTTTTGATGAATTGGCTTGAATGACCTGTCAATGCCAAGTTTATGAGTAATTATATCTTTAGATATACCTGTCATATCCTTATGTTTCCAGGCAAATGTAGTTTTCCTTCTTTTAAGGAAGGATACTAGCTCATGTTCAATGTCGCTAAGGATCCCTGATCCTATGAAGATCTTGGATTCAGGATCATCAGGATCCATGAGAATTTCTTTCAAATCCTGCTCTCTTGCCTCCAAGACATCTCTTGAAGGATACTTTAATTGCTATTGCTCCCTTGGTCTTGAGGCTGGCTTCATTGATGAGGTATAGCAATTCTTAGCTTCTTGTTGATCACTCTCAATTTTCACCACTCCCCAAGGACTTGGAAGCTTTACACATTGATGATAGGTGGATGGAACTGCCTTCATATCATGTATCCATGGCCTGCCAAGGATAACATTGCAACATGATAAGCAATCTATAACACAAAATTTTTGATAAGAATGCAATCCTTCAATATAGATTGGGAGTTTGATGTCCCCCAATGTATTCTTAGTTTCTCCACTGAATCCCACAAGTACTGAGGATCTTGGGATAATATCAGACTCCGGGATATTCATCTTCTTGAGGACATCAAGCTGAATGATGTTCACAGAGCTAACTCCATCTATAAGGATCCTGCGAACAAAGTGGTTAGAAATAAACAATGTAATTACAAGACCATCATGATGAGGATCCTGGACATCAAGACGATCATCCTCATCAAAAGTTATGATCTTATCCTCGGTGACAGTGGACGTCCGGATGGGTCTATCTCCATTATCCATCTTGGTTTCCTTGGCATGTCTCTTGGCTGCTGAAAAGGAAGTACCACAAATGTCTGATCCACCGGATATGAAGTTTATAATTTGTGCATCTACTGGAGGAGCAGGAGCCTTTTCCAGGATCCTCTCAGGATCCTGGATCCTTGACTTCTTCCGTCCCAAGAGTTCCTTCAAATGCCCCTTGCTCAACAAGTAACCAATTTCCTTTCTCAGTGCAATACACTCTTCAGTGAGATGCCCAAAATCCTCATGATATGCACACCACTTGGACTTATCCTTTGTAGCGGCTGGTTTATCACTTTTCCTTGGCCACCTAGCTTTCTCACCTAGATTCTGCACTGCAAGGATTAGTTCATTGTTATCAACAGAAAAACAGTATTCAGAAATAGGAGGATAATCCTCATCATCCTCTTCTTGTTCCACTGAATGCACATTCTGGTTATCAGACTTATTGTAGAACTTGGATTTGTTGTTCCTGAAGTAGGATCCTTGTTTTTCCTGTTTTGAGGATCCTGCCAATCTATCCTGGATCCTTTTGTCATCCTCTAGGCGGATAAACCTAAGGGCCCTGGTTCTTACTTCATCAAGATTCCTGCAAGGTGTCATGACAAGATCATCATAGAATAATGAATCCCTAAGCAATCCCATTTTAAAGGCTTCTACAGCCGTAGCAATATCCAAATTAGGAATATCTAAGGATTCTTTACTAAACTTAGTGATGTAATCTCTAAGTGATTCATTTTGACCTTGTGTTACCCTATATAGATCACTAGTTAATCGTTCAAATTTTCTACTACAAGAGAATTGACTATTAAACAAATTAACTAGATTAGCAAATGAAGTAATAGAGTAAGGGGGAGGACTTAGCAGCCATTTAAGAGCAGATCCGGTAAGTGTGGATCCAAATCCCTTGCATAGACATGCTTCTTTTAACCTTTCAGGAATTGGATTGATCTCCATCCTCTCCCTGTATTGAGCTACATGCTCCTCTGGATCCGTCGAACCATCATACAGCTTCATAGATGGTATCTGGAATCTTTTAGGTATCTCAGCATCACATAAGGGTGGTGCAAAGCGAGATATCCTATGGCTACCATCTGCAATTTCAGGAATGGGTTTAACCACTCCCGGTACTCTGGATATCATATCCTTAAGCTTCTGTAGCTCTCTAGCCATAGCCTGATTGATACCTGTATCCTGCATTAAGCCATGGTTAGTGTTATATGAATTATTAAAAGTGTTACCTTCCACAGGATTCGTGTTTGGAATTGCGGATGTGAATCCATATTGACGAGACTCTGGCATGATTGAAGGACCAAAGGGAGCAATGGTCTGCATTGGTATGAAGTCTCCTTGATGAACGTCCAATCTCTGAGGCTGCATACTTCTCAAGAATCCTTGATCCTGAAGGACGTTGGATCCTTGTAGTTGAGATGATCCTTGAACCTGAAAGGATCCTGGAATCAGAGAGGATCCTGGGACCTGGGAGGATCCTTGGACCTGGGAGGATCCTTGTACTTGGGAGGATCCCTGAACTGCATGCATTCCCAAATATCCTCCTGACGTGAAGTATCCCTGATGCTGAGAAGAGGATCCTGATGGTTGAGAAGAGAATCCTTGAGGCTGGAAGTGAGAGCCAAATGCCTGACTCATGGTTGCTGTTCCATAACGCCTTCCTGGTAATTCACCCAAGTATTGCACGTCCGGAACTGCTGAGTGTTGGGAAGTTATGACTGGAGTGTCGAAGTTCAGCGATCTTGGCATCAGAGGGGAGTGATCCTCCACTGATTTCTTCTGTTTCTTGATCTCATCGATCTGTTGTGAGGTATGATGCTTGAATCAATGAACAACACTAAGGATCACTCTAGAATGTAATGAACAAGTGACACAAAGATTTATACGAGGAAAAAGCCCTTGACCAATGAATGATCTCCGGCATAAAAAACCTCGGGTGATGGAAACTACCGATCACCAACTCAAATTAAACAAGAAATGTGTTACAACTTCGGATGATAGCGAGCTAATTACAAGGATCACTATATTGTAACGTGCAAAAGGTGTATGAAAAGTGTATGAAATTGCTAAGCGAATTGTCGAGAGCTGGTGAGAGCAGTTGTTAGTGTGTGTGTAGCCAAAAATAGCCAAGTGTTTCTATATAGCTCGCTACCCCGTTTAAAAATGGAAAAATATCTAAGCTAACAAACATTCCGCAATTCATGCAAGTCCCCCACGAACTCCATAACGTCCGCTTCAGGTAAGCACGTGCGGAATAAGTCATGGAATATGCTCCAGGAATATCGCCAAGACCAAGTCCAAGCTCGTACTCCTGCAAAACAATACCATATTCAAAGTAGACAATCGTTAGTATAAGGATCCTTAAGATGATCCATGATCCTGATCCTGCCATACTTCTGAGGATCACCAATTCTAAAAGAAGTGAGGATCACGAAACCCAACAGTAATTGAGGATCACTGATCATTTGGAAATCCTCCCCTAACAACCCTCATCATCCTCTTCTTGTTCTACTGTTATTCTTGAAGTAGGATCCTTGCTTTTCCTGTTTTGAGGATCCTGCCAATCCCTCCTGGATCCTTTTATCATCCTCTAATCGGATGAATCTAAGGGCCCTGGTTCTCACTTCATCAATATTCCTGCATGGGGTCATAACAAGATCATCATAGAATAATGAATCCCTAAGCAAACCCATTTTAAAGGCTTCCACAGCCGTGGCTATATCCAGATTAGGGATATCTAAGGATTCTTTACTAAACTTAGTGATATAATCTCTAAGTGACTCATTTTGACCTTGTGTTACCCTATATAGATCACTAGTTAAACATTCAAATTTTCTGCTACATGAGAACTGACTATTAAACAGATTAACTAGATTAGCAAATGAAGTAATAGAGTAAGGGGGAAGACTTAGCAGCCATTTAAGAGCTGATCCTGTGAGTGTGGATCCGAAACCCTTGCATATACATGCTTCTTTTAACCTCTCCGGGATGGGGTTGATATCTATCCTCTCTCTATATTGAGCTACATGTTCCTTTGGATCCGTTGAACCATCATACAGCTTCATAGTTGGTATTTGGAACCTTTTGGGTATCTCATCATCACAAATGGGTGGTGCAAAACGAGATATCCTATGGCTTTCATCTGCAATTTCAGGAATGGGCTTAACCACTCCTGGAACGCTGGATATCATATTCTTCAGCTTCTGTAATTCCCTAGCCATAGCTTTATTGCTACCTGTATCCTGCATAGAGCCATGGTTAGTATTATAAGAATTATTGAAAGTATTACCTCCCATAGGATTTGAGTTAGGAATTGCAAATGTGAATCGATATTGACGGGATTCTGGTATGATTGAAGGACCAGAAGAGGCAATGGTCTGCATTGGAATGAAGTCTCCTTGATGAACATTTGTGCTTTGGGGTTGTATACTTCTCAAGAATCCTTGATCCTGAAAGATGTTGGATCCTTGAACCTGAGAGGGTCCCTGAGGCTGAGAGGATCCTTAGACCTGAAAGGATCCCTGAGGCTGAGAGGATCCTTGGACCTGAAATGAGGATCCTTGAACCTAAGAGGATCCTTGAACCATGGAGTATCCTTGGACCCCTGACGATCCTTGAACCTGAGAGGATCCTTGGACTGTGTGCATTCCCAAATATCCTCCTGGGCTGACGAAGGATCCCTGATGCTCAAAAGAGGATCCCGAAGGGTGAAAACAGGATCCTTGAGGCTGGAAGTGAGATCCATAACGCCTTCCCAATGCTTCAGTTTGGTACTGGATGTCTAAGGCTGCAGATTGCTGGGCAGTTATAGCCGGAGTGTCGAAATCCAGTGAACTTGGTATCAGAGGAGAGTGATCCTCCCCTGATCTCTTCTGTTTCTTGATGTCACCGATCTCCCGGAGGATCCTTTCGTTGGTTTTGTCCTGCTCTTGTATGTGATCCCTCATCTGCAAAATCAAAGTAAAAAGATCACTAGTAGTAGGATTAGAAGAAACAGAAGAAGTTGGTGGTTTTGGAAAAATGGGGCTTTGTCTCTTTGCAGCATTTTCAGCATTCTTCTGGGATCCAGAAGGTGGTGGAGGCAAAGGAGGAATGCCCTGTGAAGAACTCATTGCCGGCATTGAACTTGAAGTGCTCTTTGCTGAAGAAGCCATCTGCTAGGTTGTAATGAACCGAAATGATCACAAAAATGAGAGTTTCTTAGGAATGAAGCACCAATTCCCCCACGGTGGGCGCCAAACTGTTTTGGTCAAAAATCAGGCTAAGATAATGTAACCAAATCTTTGTTGTGAGGAATGATGCTTAAATCAATGAACAATGTTAAGGATAACTCAGAAATGTAATGAACAAATGACACGAGGATTTATACGAGGAGAAAGCCCTTGATCAAGAGTTGATCTCCGGCACAAAAAACCTCGGGTGATGGAACTTCCGATCACCAACTAAGATTAAACAAAAGAAGTTTACAACTCGGGATGATAACAAGCTTGTTACAAGGATCACTAGTGTGCAATGTGCAAAAAATGTATGAAATCGCCAAGTAGTGTTCGAGAGCTGATTGAGAGCTGTTACGAGAGTGTGTGTATGCCAAAATTAGCTAAGTGTCCTAACTCAAGCTTGTTATCCCCATTTTATATTAGAAATAACTAAACTAACTAACTATACGTAAATTGTGCAAGCTCCCCACGATCTCCATAACGTCCATAAGAGCCAAGCACATGCGGAATATTGAGGGAATATGCTCCAGGATTCTCGGTAAGACTTGGTCCATGCCTTTGCTCCTGCAAAACAAGCTTACGTACAAGGTAGACAATTGTTAGTATAAGGATAACATTAAGGATCCTGAATCCTGATCCTGCAACACCTACTGAGGATCCTTAACTCAAACAGAATTGAGGATCCATGATCCGGGTAGCACATGAGGATCCATGATTCTTAGGATTGGAAAATCCTCCCCTAACAAAAACGACGCTTGAAAAAGTCGAGCGTAAAAAACGGCGAGAAAAAACGACCCATTAAAAAACGATGCGTAAAAACAGCGTGCAAAAACCGGCGCGCAAAAAAATTGTCTTTGTTAAAAAAATCTGAATTTAAAAATGTTTTTAATAAAAAAATATTTTTAAAAAATAAAAAGTAATATAATAAAACTAAAACGTAATATAATAAAACAAAAAAGTAATTAAAAAATAATAAAGACAAAAAAGAATTATTTTACTAAACTACCCTTTTAGATTAAAATATTAAAGATATAATAAGACAAATTGTATTTAATATTAATTTTTGTTACTTTTAATCTCATCTATCCATCTTATTGATCTAAATGCTAGAAAGTGGTTCATATGGTTCTTACAACTAGAGGTGCTTTTCATTTTAGCGATCCCCTATATATATATATATATATATATATATATATATATATAGATATATATATATATATATATATATATGATAATGCTAGGGAGAAAATCCGCCATTTTGAGAAAACCCAACCTCCCGACTTTTTTTTTTGAAAAAAATAACACATGTAATATACATGTTTTAAGAGTTTTGAGCCAAAAAATCAAAAAAGCGCCGAGTGGTTTTTTTTTTTTTAAATAAACAAGTTTCAGCAACTTTTTCACTAACATGTGTTAGACAAAAAGTTGCTTAAACTTGTTTATTTAAAAAAAAAAAACCACTCGGCGCTTTTTTGATTTTTTAGCCTCAAAACTCTTAAAAACATGTATATTACATGTGTTATTGTTTTAAAAGAAAAAAAAAGTCGGGAGGTTGGGTTTTCTCAAATTTTTAGGGTTTTCTATCTAACCCTACCCTACATATATATATATATATATATATATATATATATATATATATATAGGGTAAGGTTCATGCGAGAACCACCCTTATTGCGAGAACTGCGAGAACCAATGTGAACACAAAATAAAATCTAAAAAAAATCAAAAAAGCACTCAAAAAATTTTTTTTATTTTTTTAATATTTTTTAATATATTTCGTTACCAAAAAAAAAAAAACTTTTTTTTTCGAGTAACAGTTATCCATGCACATGTGCATATGTATCATTACTTCAACAAATTCGGTAATACGTTATCAGGAATAGACAATTTCACTTTAATTTACAATACCATTAGTAATACACTACTTTTTACATTACCAATATTCAAAATGCACATGTGCATAATTAGGTATAACCATGATATAACGTGTTTTGATACAAAAAGTTTGTGATTTTAAATGGAGAAGTAGACCCATATACATGTTTTTTGGTTAGTTATATCTAGTGGTTGATGGTTTGGTTATAGTTGTCAATTTTTTATGTAATATGTTGATTGGATGGTATAAATGGTGTTTACATACATGTAATAAAGTGAAAATATTGTTAACGGTATTGTATTATGGATGGTAGGAGGTAATGGTATTGTATTATGGATGGTAGGAGGTAATGGTAGTGTATTATGGATGGTATGATAGATGAAAAGGAAAGTGTATTCAAAGTGGTGTACCAAAACACCTTATTTCATGTTGATACATATAAATGCACATGTGCATTTCTAATATTGGTAATGTAAAAAGTAGTGTATTACATATGGTAGTGTAAATGAAAGTGCATTGTCTAATATATGTAATGAATTACGGAATTTGTCAAAGAAATGACAAAAATGCACATGTGCATGCTTGTGTATTATAGATGGAATGATAGATGAAAGAGAAAGTAGTGTACCAAAACACCTTATTTCCTGTTGATACATATAGATGCACATGTGCATTTCTAACATTGTTAACGTAAAAAGTAGTGTATTACACGTGGTAGTGTAAATGAAAGTGCAATTGACTATTATTTGTAATGAATTACGGAATTTGACAAAGAAACGATACATATGCACATGTGCATGGATAACTGTTACTCGGAATTTATTTATTTTTTTTGAAAATTTTTTTTTATTTTTTTTATTAACGAAATATTGCGAATTTTTCAAAAAAAATAGTAAAAAAATAAAAAAAAAAAAATTTGGTGTTTTTTAGATTTTTTTAGGAATTACTGTTTGTGTTCACACTGGTTCTCGCGGTTCTCGCAATAAAGGGTGGTTCCTAACGGATCTTTGTCCTATATATATATAGGGTAAGGTTCATTTGAGAACCTCCTTTATTGTGAGAATCAATGTGAACACACCAAAAAAACCTAACCCTCACCCCCTCCCCCCTAAAACTAAATGCTAAAAACTAAACCTCCCAAAAAAGAGTAAACTGCTAAATTCGTCCCTGAGGTTTGACTCAAATTGCTAGATCAGTCCAAAATCAAGTTTGTTTGCTAAAACAGTCCCTGAGACTAGTTTCTATTGCTATTTCAGTCCAATTAATAGGAGTTAATTGCTAAATTCGTCCCTAAGGTTTGACTCAAATTGCTAATCTAGTCCAATCATTTTCCCTTTCATTGGACTGAAATAGCAATAGAAACTAGGCTCAGGGACTGTTTTAGCAAACAAACTTGATTTTGGACTGATCTAGCAATTTGAGTCAAACCTCAGGGACGAATTTAGCAGTTTACTCCCCAAAAAAACCTAACCCCCATCCCGCTCAAGCTAAAATGCTAAAAACTAAACCCTCAAAAAAATAAAAATAAAAACACATAGTTTTTTTAATAATTTTTACATTAAAATCGCTACTTTTAATAGCAAAAAAAAAATTAAAAAAAATTGGTAACGAAATATAGCGATTTTTTTTATAAAAAAATAGTAAAAAAAAAATTTGTATGTTTTTTAGCTATTTTTAGATATTTTTGGTTGTGTTCACATTGGTTCTCGCAATAAAGGGTGTTGGTGCATTAGGTCTGTCGACTTCATCTTGTATCGAGTCTTGTTCTATAATTGTTAGATCAGGGCATGTTGTACGAGAAATAGGATTTTAGTGTGTTTGAGCTAATTTCGTTTGAAAGTGACATGTGTCATTTCAAACAAAATCAACTTGGTTAATTCCGTTTGAAATGGCAACTGTCACTTTCAAACGAAATTACCTCCTCTATATATAGCTCTCACACGAAATCATTTGTAACTTTGATGTTTCCGGTACCGAAGTGCTGCCGATGTGTCTGCTGATCTGAAAACTTGTTATATCAATAATACAAGACAATTAAGTGTGAATCACGCTGTTTTACAAGTCTATTTCATTGTTTCCGCCTTTGAAATAAATTAGAACTCTTCTGATCGAATCGTTTAGGTCACAAAACGATCCTACAAGTGGTATCAGAGCTCAGGAGGAAGAGTTCTTGCCAAAACAGCCATAATTTCTGACTTCTACACCTTCTTTTTCAAAATTAACAAAATTTCACGGTCAAAATGGTTTGAATTTCATACATGTCATGCGAAACAGTGTTTTAAAGAATCCTTGAGAATATTAGACCTTAATTCGGCTTAAAATTGGTAAAAACTGTAATTCCGCTTGAAAATCAGATCGAAAAAGGTGACGTCAGCAGCATTTCACACGAAATTAGTACTTCATTCCGCTTGAAATCGCTATTCCGTTTGAAAAGTACCTTTGAATTCACACGAAATTACCTTATTTCGCTTCATATTATAATTCCGTTTGAGACCGTTCCACATGAAATTAGTGATTTCGCTTCAAAGTGTATTTCCGTTTGAATATTCATCTGTTTCACACGAAATCAGGTATTCCGTGTGAGAGTGTATTCCGTTTGAAAGTGTGATTTCGCACCAAAGTGTTATCTCATGTGAAAGTGTGATCTCGTTTGAAAAGTGATTCCAGTTGAAAGTGGTATTTCGCTTCAAGTGATTCCGTTTGAGATTTGATTCCGTTTGAAACTGAGTTTTTGTGAAACAATTTTCCGAAATATGGAAGAGGAATTCTACAATGCGTTTGCTACTCCAATTGCACCAGTTACAGCTGCTGAAACATTGTACAGTGAGAATGAAACGGGAACTCATCAAAAACCGCCAAAGCTTATGTACATTGAAGATTTTAAAGGATGGCAGAATCGATTTGATAACTGGGTGCAAGCCTATAAGTTTGACGCTTGGTGTTCATTAGAAAAAGATTACGAGAAATCGAAAAATGAACGTGGACTTGAAAAGGCGTTTTGTGACTTTTCAGAGATTGATAAATTGAAATATACAAGTGAAAAAATGATGATCAGTATTCTTCAACAAGCGATTAAAGAAGATATCTTTGTTTTACTTCAACATGAGGGTACTGCTAGGTCAATTTGGACGGCATTGATTCAGAAGTTTAAAGGAAGTGCAGATATGATCAAGAACAAGAAAGCTTTGCTTAAGAAATCATTTGACATGTTTGTAGCCTTTGACCATGAAACCACAAAAATGACCATTGACAGATATTGACATCTTGTTTTGGAAATGGGAAGATTGGACATTAAGAAAGATGATGATGAATGGGTGGATAAACTTGCTGATACATTACCACAGCAGAAATGGGGGACTTATTTGCTGATTCTTAAACACATGAGAAAGTCTGAAAATATGAATCTGACACAGTTTATTCAGAAGATTGAAGAGCACGAGTTGGATATCCAGAAAACAGCAATCATGAAGAATCCGAATGCTCAACAAGATGTCAGTTTATATTACAGAGGGAACAAATTTGAAGTTACCCCCAACCCAAAGATTCAAATTGGTTTCAGTGCTGATACTTCTTCTGGAACAAAAAGTAATACAGTGACACAGAGTGGTGGATCTTCGTCTTCATATTCAAGTTTTGATCCAAATTTTACAACATCAAGTCCTCAACAACAGAATTCTACAAATCTGCAGTGCAATGTTACCTTGAACATTCAAAATGGTCAAAATCTATCTCCAGAAATAGCTAAGCAACACATGGCATCATTGGTTGCTATGTTGGAATCGTATGAAAGCTTGATTGGTGGTAAAATTGGAAATCCGATGCTTACCAAAGAGGATTATGACTAGATTGATGCAGAGGAACTTGAGTTGATGGATGTAAAGTAGTGTTTAGCCAGTGCTGTTCAAAGAGCAGAAAAATTTACACAAATCACTGGTAGAGATGATTTTTGGGGAATGAGTGAATCTCCAATAGGGTTTGACAAATCGAAAGTCACCTGTTTTCGTTGCAAAGGAAAGGGACATTTTAAACGAGAATGCAAAAATAAAGAAGCAACAGGAAGACAAGATGGAAAGAATGATTATTATCAAAAGTCGATTTTTCATCAGATTGCTCAACAACCACAAATTGATAAACAACCACAAACTGCTCATGCACGTACCATTCAAGAGAAAAGAGCTTGTTTTGGGATAATTGATCAAGATGTTGAATTTGTTGCAGAGGGATTTAGCTGGGATAAATACATTCCACCTGGTTCAGGTCTTGTTACTAGAATTCTGGAAGAAGATGAAGTCAAATTAAGTCCAAAAAGAATCCCGATTTTTCCAGATCTTGGAAGTGATATAGATACTGATGATGAAGAAGAATACATTAATAAAACCAGAAAATGTATAGATCCTGATAGTTTTAATTTGTTCTTTGCAGATAAAGTTGAGATGTTGAATGAGAAAAAGATTGCCAGATTGAAGAGAGAGCTGGAAGCAATAAGAAAAATAGCTGATGAAAAGGCAAATATGGAAGCTGAAGAAACAAATGTTGAACCAGTGACTGAAAAAGTGATAGAAAAAATCATTGGAGTGGAGAAAGTGGTAGAGAAAATTGTTGAAGTAGAAAAAATTAGTCGAAGTTGAAAAACTCGTCGAAGTTGAGAAAATCGTCGAGGTAGAAAAAATAATTGAAGTTGAGAAACTTGTTGAAGTTGAGAAGGTTGTCGAAGTTGAAAAGATAGTTGAGGTTATTAAACCTTGTTCGAAATGTTTGGAATCTTGCAAAGATTGTGAGGAGAAAGACAAGAAGATTTGTGAACTGGAAGAGCTGAAAGAAAATTTACTGTCTGATGTGAAGTATGTGAAAGAGTCATATGATGTTTTGAACAAAACAGTTGATAGTTTGAACAAAACAAATCGAGAAGTAGATGCTGTAATGACAATGATGAGCTCAACATTAATGACAAAACAGAAGGTCATCAATGAATATATTGAAGACTGTGCTAAGCTGAAGCAAGACTTGGAATTTGAAAAGATTGAGAGTGAAAGAATCAAACGTTTGTTGTTCAGTTATACAACATGTGATTATTTGATTGATAGAGTTTATCCTACTGTTGCAGGTCTTGAAGCGTTTCAAGATAAAAAAAACAGAAGATGCGGATACTGGTAAGAAACAAAGTGTCAAATATAACAAGTGTCCACCCCCGATCTATGAAAGTTATTCTCCCAGAAATCCAAATGAGGAACATTTAAATAAGGCTCTCAACATCAAGTTAAAGTCTGAAATCATTGATGAATTACCAGATAACATTGATGTCACATTCACAACGTCTGACACTGATCATGAGTCTGAGTTGTTAAAGAAAGTGGTCGATCAGGTGTTGGATATGGATGAAGAGTCAAAGTCGGAGTCTAAATATGAAAGTTCAAGTTCGTCAGAAAAGAGTCCGAGGTCACCGGTTAAACGGGTTTACAATAAAGAATTCCTGTTATCAAAATCCAATTTGAATGACGGACCAATCAAAGTAGCATATACTTTGAATGATTCAGACAAATTATATTCTGATGAGGAATTTCCAATAAGAAGTGTCAAATCTGAAATGATCAAACAGGTTTTCAAATTAACAGAAATTAACATTTCTGAAATAAAAGATTTAAATCTTCATGAAAAATCTAAAAAGTACACTTCAAGAGTTCAACAGAGATTGAACAAGAAAATGGGTTACAGTTCTGGTTCAGGTTTTCGAAAGAAACCAAACCATAATAGTAATTTCAAAAAGAAAGGTCTTGGTTTTAGTTCTTCGGAAAATTATAAAAATGAGAAAAATTTTAAACCAAAAACAAAATTTGTTGCAGGAGGAAGTTCTGAAGAAGAGCAGAAAAAACCATTCTGGAAACAGTCAAATCAAGAGTTTCTTGCTGAAATAAAGAAGAATGTGAAGAAATTTGCTCCAAGAGTTGACAGAAGAACATGTTTTAAATGTAAAAAAACTGGACACATTGCTTGGAATTGCCATGAGTTCACTTATTCAAAACAGGGAGTTTCTTCTAACTTTGAAACAAACAAGAAATTTGTTGATAAAAAGAAACAACCAACTGAGAAATCTAAGATGTTTGAAAATTCGACTTTCGAAACTGGTGAAGTTTCAAAACGTTTTTACAAAAGAAAAGTCGATTTGAACAAACAAAGATGGGTTGTAAAATCTGAGAGCAGTTCTGAGAATGAATCTGATTCCATAAAATCTGAGGAGTCATTGGAAGAGAAAAAGATTGAGAATTCCGTTCCAGAGTTGAACGAGGAAAACTTTCCGCCATTGTCAAAAGATAATTTGAAATCAAAATGTAAGTTTGAGATTTCAGGTCAATTCTTTGCTGCTAAGAAAGAGTTTGATGCTGAAAAAGTGTTTAATGGAAAAGTTAGACATATTTTTGGGAAGATGGTTGATGGGAAGGTTAAAAGTGCAAAAGATTTTTATCAATCAAAAAGATGGTGGGATAGATGTTTGCCAAAATCACCCAAGGCTGGTCAGGCTTGGGTGACAGCATTTTCACCATAAAATCCCAAGTTGGTAATCGTGGAGCAGGAATCGGTATCATTCTTGAATATGTTTAGTTGGTAAATCTACAGGTGGTATCTTTATATTGTTATTTTTTTGATATACAAATGGTGTTGGTTGGTGAGTGAACCTACAAGAGATTGAAGAAGGTTTTCACTTACAAGTGGTAAATCAAGGACATTAAATTGTACTTGTTTTTCCTACAAGTGGTATTTTGGAAAACAATGTGATGAGATTATCCCCTAACTTACAAGTGATAAAATCAACAGAATTTATTTTCCGGAAAAACCATTTGATTAAAAGAAACTTAAGTGTTTTGAAATCAATGGGAAAATAGTTTGTTGAAAGGGGGAGTTCTGATTGTTTATGCCAAGAGGATGGCGAATTGAAGTGATTTGATATCAGTTGTCACTTTGTTTGTACAGTTTGTTTTCAAATTTCTTTAAATGATTTTGAATTTTAGGGGGAGTAAGAAATTTCAGAAAATCCAAAAACATTAGAAAATTTGAAAAAGTCAAAAACATGATAAAATTGAAAACGGGTTTTGTTGTGAGAAAAAAAAAAGGAAATGATAGTATGTCAGTGGATGATCACAACATGCTAAAGAATTGGAAAGTAAAAATGTGATAAACGGTCTCACTGATGATGTGCCAGTAGGTTTTTGCACATTTAGTAGATTGTGACGAGATATAAACCTAAATTCAAACTTGCTTATATCGTGGGGAACATCTCTCGGATATATGGGTAACCCCCGAAATCTTGTTTGAAAACCCCCTCTTTCTGAGATACTAGGTCTTTATGCTTAGTGATATCTGGGGTATTATCCCGGGACTTCTGATTTTGCGGAAGTAATGGCCTAGTCCCCGGAGAATACTTTACGCTTGCTTGAAATATAGCCTGCCCTCAGCATAAAAAATGATGAAACATTGAAAAATAAAAATCATGTGCTGCTGTAAAAAAGATCCTTTAAAGGGGACCCACCAAAAGTCGAAGCCGTCATCTCTCTGCTGAACGGAAGTTCTGACCTGAGCTCTCACGGCCTTCGCAATTAACCCTTTACAGATATCATCTAGGTATACTCACCTGTAAGACTGAATATTGGGATCTGGATACGGGAGTATATTCTGAGGTGGGACACGCGAATAAGTTTAAGTATCTAAAACATTAATCTCGTATCTCGAAACAGATGAACTTTGTGTGAAAATTTAAGTGGACCAGTATACTGACAATCTAAGTGAATCTTTTAGAACTTAAAATGTTTAAAGCTTAACGGTGTTGGTGATTTGTCTCAAAAACTGATATGATCCTCTTACACACAAACTCACAAAAATATTGTATGTAAATATTTCTTTACTGCATTTCATCAATTTCAAAAATCCAAAAAGATTTTCGGAGTGTTTTAGCATAAATTTTGAAAAATACAAAAAGATTTTAGACAACTGATGTTGAAGAGCTGATTTTCAAAATTTCGAGTGCTAAACATGACGAACAGGTTTGGGAGTATGTGATTTGAAAAGATTTTCTTACAAATGGTTCATCAGAGATTTTAAATGTTAAATCATTTTCTATGATGTTTTCAAGTGATGGTTTATGTTTGTGTCTACAGTGGTTAGCAAAGTTTAAATTTGTCAAATTGTTAATTTGTAAATCTTATTTTGAGGTACAGAATGTGCAGGCTATGGCTATTAGAGAGCCAGGTTGCGATTCTTGAACCTGTGAAAGCAAGACTACGATCCCAGCACAATTCAAGGGGAAGTCTACTAGTAGATCAACATCCGAGGGAGAGAAGATTCTGTAGATGCAAGAGCCAGAATTGAATCCTGATGATAAGAGAGAGAGTAGAAGATAAATATTGAAGATGCTCACTCTGTTAGATACTTTGAAAGAGCCCGAAGACTGTTCAAGACTGAAGATTGTGAAGACTCGACACTGAAGACTCGTCAACATCCGAGGGGGAGTCTGTTGGTGCATTACGTATGTCGACTTCATCTTGTATCGAGTCTTGTTCTAGAATTGTTAGATCAGGGCATGTTGTACGAGAAATAAGATTTTAGTGTGTTTGAGCTAATTTCGTTTGAAAGTGACATGTGTCATTTCAAACTAAATAAGGTGTTTTGGTACACTACTTTGAATACACTTTCCCGTTTATCTATCATACTATCCATAATACACTACCATTACCTCCTACCATCCATAATACAATACCATTACCAACATTTTCACTTTATTACATGTATATCAACACCATTTATACCATCCAATCATCATATTACATCATAAAGTAACAACTATAGCCAAACCATCAACCATTAGATATAACTAACCAAAAGACATATATATGGGCCTACTTCTTCATTCAAAATCACAAACTTTTTGTACCAAAACACGTAATATCATGGTTATACCTAATAATGCACATGTGCATTTTGAATATTGGTAATGTAAAAAGTAGTGTATTACGGATGGTATTGTAAATTACAGTGCAATTTTCTATTACTGATAACGTATTATGGAATTTTATCGAAGTAATAATACATATGCACATGTGCATGGATAACTGTTATTCGAAAGAAAAAAAAAATTTGGGTAACTAAATATAGCGATTTTTTTTTTTAAATCTTAAAAAAATAATTTTTTAGTGCTTTTTAAAAAATTTTTAGATTTTATTTTGTGTTCACATTGGTTCTCGTGATTCTCGCAATAAGGGTGGTTCTCAAATGAACCTTACCCTATATATGTATATATAGGAGAAGGATCCGTTAGGAACCACTCTTTATTGCGAGAACCAATGTGAACACAACCAAAAATACCAAAAAATAGCTAAAAAACACACAAAAACATTTTTTTATATTTTTTATAAAAAAATCGCTACTTTTAGTAGCCCAAAAAAAATCTTAAAAAAAAAATCTTTTTTGTCTACTAAAAATAGCGATTTTAATGTAAAAAATATTTAAAAAAAAAATTGTGTGTTTTTATTTTTAGTTTTTTTGAGGGTTTAGTTTTTAGCATTTTAGCTTGGGGGGGTTAGGTTTTTTTTTGTGGTGGGGGTGGGGTGTTTAGGTTTTTTTTTTTTTTTTGTGGGGGGGGGGAGGGTTTTGTTCGGTTTTTTTTTTTGTTTTTTTAGGTATAAAGTGGTTCTCGCATGAACCTTACCCTATATATGTATGTATGTATGTATGTATGTATGTATGTATGTATGTATGTATGTATGTATGTATGTATGTATGTATGTATAGGGGAGGGTTTAAATGAGAACACTAAATATCGCGAGAACAGTGAGAACGAATGAAAAAACCGCAAAAACTTGGTCAAAAACATTTCAAATTAAAAATTTCTTTTTACACTTGTCATTATTATTCGAATACAATGTTAAAAATTTAATTAACACGTTTAAATTTACCTCTATTCTTAAATATTGAAAATTTACACGTGTAAGTTGATGCGTGCGGTGTGTTATGGGTTTTTATGTATATTTTTAAGCCCTTTTTACACGTTAGTTAAGTTTTAAATTTATAAAAACACGATATTTTACAAACACCAAACACACATATGGGAAAGTGCACCCATCGTGAGCGTAGTATAGTGTTGGCAAGATACCGAGGTCGTCCAAGGACACAAGAGCTTTTAATACCGCTTTATCTTCAACGTCTAATCAAATCAAAAGTTTAGAAAAAGGTTTTAAACTAAAAAAAAAAAACTAACTAAAATGCTGAAAAATAAAATAAAATAAAACAGATAGACGAGATGAATCACTTGAATCCGACTCTTGTTTAGTGTTACCTTTGATTATTTCCGCACTTTTGCACTTTTTAAGAGATTATCTTAGTTATTGTAGTAGGCCCCTCTTTTGAAGGTGACGTTACCCTCAACCCAGTAGTTTGAGTCAGGAAGGATACAATCCTAAAGGGTCGGATTATTGAAAGATAATTAATTAAGTTATTAATGCATAATGTGGTCGGCCCCTCTTTTGAAGGTGACGTTACCCTCGGCTAAGTAGTCTGAGTCAGCAGGGATACAGTCCTAAGTAGCCGGGTTAAAGTTTTAATAGTAGCTTACATATGAGGGGATCAAAGTGTTTGGACCCCCGCCATCCAATACCGGTGGGTATTGAAGGAGGTCCTACTAAATTTGACCCAGGTCCTTGAAGGATCTATACACTGAACAAGGCAAGACTCTTACCAAACCGTTCCCTTAACCCCCGACCAGGTAGCCAACATATCTCCATATAGACCGTGGAGATATGAATGGTGAAAATATTTTATTTTATATAGACAGTAAAATAATGCCAAGACACAACGGACAAACGATAAGTAAGAATCACCTTCAACATACGAAACTAGTTATTAAAGTCGTTAATACATAACCAAATAAAAAGTGCGAAAAGTTTAAAAATAAAAAGTATTACACTAGACACTTGTCTTCACCAAGTGATGTAAGAGACTTAGGCAAGCATGGCCGTTGATTGTCAAGAACTCTTACGATCAATCTTGGATCCCGAGACGACTCACACACTCTATGTTGGATAATGGATGATGGTGGTGGATGATGGTATTGTGATGGTGGTGGGTGGTGGGTGAAGTGTGAGAGAGGTGGTGTGCCAAGGGATGGTTTGCAAATGAGCCAAGCAACCCTATTTATAGCCTGAGCAGACGCTCGGGCACGGCCCCGTGTCCATTGGGCACTGCCCCGTGTCCATTGGGCACTGCCCCGTGTCCACCTTCCTTCTCTTTCTTCATTAATTGCATCTTGTCTGCATTAGTTGACCACACACCCGTGTCCGCTGGGCACGACCCCGTGTGCAGAAGCGTATCTGTACAATCAAGATTTCCCCATATTCTGCGAATCTTAGAGTTGACCACGGCCCCGTGTCCGGTGGGCACGCCCCCGTGGTGGGTGATAGAAGCTTCTACAGCTTTGTCTTTTCTGCAGACACTTGGACACGCCCCCGTGTTCACTGAACACGGTGCATGTTCAGCCTCCTGTTCTCTTGTTTTTGCTTGGGAAGATGCTGTCGGGGGGTCGGGCATGCCACGTTTGATCATTTTCTTGTTTTTATGTTAGATTTAGCTGCCTTTTTGCTTCTTTTGTTCATTTGAGCTCATTTAATCCTGAAAATACTTAAGGAAGACAAAAACACACTTTTTCCAACATTAGTACTAAAAAAGGGTTAGTTTTATGCCACATTTGATGTAATTTATTTACAATCCTATTCGTCATGATTTATTTAAAACATTACATAAGATAAATTACTTATTAGGGCATAACATGCCTTTTTAAAATTTCACTTATATACAAGTTCACATACCTCACGGGGGATCACTCAACACTTGGCCGAAGATGTATTTTAGTGAATCGCTCGAGAGCGGCATGGAACTTATTCTTACCATAAGCTTGCCAAGCAATCAATCATCCTCCTTTTTAACTATACACCTTTGTAAATATCAAGAGGACTTTTGGGGTGAATAGTTAGGCTTGGGTTAAAGGTAGGTGGTTGGGTTAGTGGTTAGTAGAAAAGGGTGAAAGGCGTAAAAGCATCGGTTTTCGTAAGACTTGCTATTTTTGTAATTTTTTATTTTGATGAAGCTCGTTATTCAAACAAAGTTATTTTTGATAAACTTGTTTGTTTATTTCTTTTTGCTTCATCCTGATCATTCAAAGATTTTTTTTTTTCAAAGTCATGAGAAAAACCGAGCTTGTTACTAAAACAAAGGGTTAAAAATAAAAAAGGTTTTGGTGGGTAAAAGGGTGTTTGTTTTTGGGTTAAGAAATGAAAAGGTTTAGGCTCAAAGGGGTTAACTAGGGGGATTTTGGGTAGGTGGTAAAAAAAGAAAAATAATGGTGTAGAAATAAAAAGGGTTAGTCCTAATGCCTCTGTCATTTACTTACTCGAGTTTAAGTTGGTTAGGACCGGGAATGTATCGTCGTGGCAAGTTCTAGAGTCGTAAGAACCAAGCGGCTATTCACATAAGAAACGAAAAATGAGCAATTAGTTTAAAGATATGTATTTGTATACTCAATAAAGGCTCAAAACTCACTTTTTGTGGGAATGGGTTTTTATGTGATCAAGTATATATAATCAAATTTTAACTAAACTTGTCATGCCGTTTCATAATTTTCTTATGTTGGTTCTTTTTATCACGACGCTATTGGTTGTAAATTTGTAAAAATATAACCTTTTCAGAATTTGAAATTCTCAAGTTAAACCTAGACAAGTAAAAAAGATTGAAAATTTTTTGAAAAAAAAAATTTGGGGTGATTAGCGGTTCCAATAGAGTTTTGTGTAAGGCTTGTAATTAGGACTTGCAAGATTCAAGGTTTTAGCATCCCCCCCACACTTAAATTACACATTGTCCTCAATGTGTCCCAAAAATAAGTTTTTAGGTTGATTGAATGTGTAAAAAGGTGTGAAAAAGCAAAAATTTATGTTACTGAGCGTCTGGACACGGCCCCGTGGTGTCCGGGCACGGCCCCGTGTTCAGATCGCCAGTAACTAAATTGAGTAAAAAGAAATAGAAGCCTGGGAACGGGGGCGTGTTGACCTGGACACGGCCCCGTGTCTAGAGGCTGTTTATGAAGTTTCGTCTATTTCTAAGGAATTCATCCGGATCGGGTGGTTACTTACTGGATGGAACAACCCCAAAGTGCCTAAGATACCTGAATTGCTCTAGATTAAGACGAGAACGCAAGAGGTTGTCGGTGAGGGTGATTCCTATGCTAAATGTAGGTGGACAAGTCCAACCCTTTCCCGGGCTCTCGTTAAAGAAGGTGTATGCCGAATCGCTCAGGTCTATGTATGCACCGAACGAAGTCGATGGAGAGTCCTTCACGGCACAATCGACACAGGGATGACTATCGCCCACGTCTTCGCTAGAGTTAGAGGTAATATCGGGAACAACGAAGTTGTTTTTATCGAATGTGATCCCAACAATTCTTCTTGGGTATCGTCTTGAGATGAATTATTGAAATCCATCTTAAGTTCTTTTAACCAATTAAGAATTAGATCTTCCAATTGAAATAGTTCATCAAGAAGCATTTCTCCTAGAAGATCTGGTTGAGAGCATTCGAGGGAGAGATATGGATTATTTTTACTTTCGCCCCTCTTAAGGCTATAGGAAAATAATGGGTCTATATAATGGGGCTTATAATATAGAAAATAACATTCTAAATCTTTATGGGAGCCACCACATATTTGACACCACGTACCATAAGAGTGCCAAAAGTAAAAAATATCAGTATCACTCATATTTGTGTCAGAAATTACCAACCTTCGGGATATTACGGTTCTGTTTTCAGAAACTGAAACTTGGGCACGGGGCGTGTTGAGTGGGCACGGTCCCGTGTTCAGCTTACTATTTGACTTAAAACAGGATTGCCAGTTCCAAAGATTGGGCACGAGGCGTGTTCAGCGGGCACGGCCCGTGATGAGTTCTGCAGAAGCTGAAAAATTAAGAAAATCCTAAAAAATTAGAAAAAACGATTAGGCCGTTGATTCCTAACTTTCTTAAAATCCTTGTGTCCCTAGTAGCGGCGCCAAAAACTTAACGCGTGCGGTGTGTTATAGGTTTTTATGTATATTTTTAAGCCCTTTTTACACGTTAGTCAAGTTTTAAATTTATAAAAACACGATATTTTACTAACACCAAACACACATATGGGCAAGTGCGCCCATCGTGAGCGTAGTATAGTCTTGGCAAGATACCGAGGTCGTCCAAGGACACAAGAGCTTTTAATACCGGTTTATCTTCAACGTCTAATCAAATCAAAAGTTTAGAAAAAGGTTTTAAACTAAAAAAAAATAAAAACTAACTAAAATGCTGAAAAATAAAATAAAATAAAAACAGATAGACAAGATGAATCACTTGGATCCGACTCGTGTTTAGTGTAACATTTTATTATTTCCGCACTTTTGCACTTTTTAAGAGATTATCTTAGTTATTGTAGTAGGCCCCTCTTTTGAAGGTGACCTTACCCTCAACCCAGTAGTTTGAGTCAGCAAGGATACAATCCTAAAGGGTCGGATTATTGAAAGATAATTAATTAAGTTATTAATGCATAATGTGGTAGGCCCCTCTTTTTAAGGTGACGTTACCCTCGGCTAAGTAGTCTGAGTCAGCAGGGATACAGTCCTAAGTAGCCGGGTTAAAGTTTTAATAGTAGCTTACATATGAGGGGATCAAAGAGTTTGGATCCCCGCCATCCAATACCGGTGGGTATTGAAGGAGGTCCTACTAAATTTGACCCAGGTCCTTGCAGGATCTATACACTGAACATGGCAAGACTCTTACCAAACCGTTCCCTTAACCCCCGACCAGGTAGCCAACATATCTCCATATAGACCATGGAGATATGAATGGTGAAAATCTTTTATTTTTTATAGACAGTAAAATAATGCCAAGACACCACGGACAAACGATAAGGAAGAATCACCTTCAACATAAGAAACTAGTTATTAAAGTCATTAATACATAACCAAATAAAAAGTGTGAAAAGATTAAAAATAAAAAGTATTACACTAGACACTTGTCTTCATCAAGTGATGTAAGAGACTTAGGCAAACATGGCCTTTGATTGTCAAGAACTCTTACGATCAATCTTGGATCCCGAGAATACTCACACACTCAATGATGGATAATGGATGACGGTGGTGGATGATGGTATTGTGATGGTGGTGGGTGGTGGGTGAAGTGTGAGAGAGGTGGTGTGCCAAGGGATGGTTTGCAAATGAACCAAGCACCCCTATTTATAGCCTGAACAGACGCTCGGGCACAGCCCCGTGTCCATTGGGCACGGCCCCGTGTCCACCTTCCTTCTCTTTCTTCAATAATTGCATCTTATCTGCATTAGTTGATCACGCCCCCGTGTCCGCTGGGCACGACCCCATGTGCAGAAGCGTATCTGTACTATCAAGATTTCCCTAGATTCTGCGAATCTTAGAGTTGACCACGGCCCCGTGTCCGGTGGGCACGCCCCTATGGTGGGTGATAGAAGCTTCTACAGCTTTGTCTTTTCTGCAGACACTTAGACACGCCCCCGTGTTCACTGAACACGAGGCGTGTTCAGTCTTCTGTTCTCTTGTTTTTGCTTGGGAAGATGTTGTCGGGGGGGGGGGTCGGGCATGCCACGTTTGATCCTTTTCTTGTATTTATGTTAGATTTAGCTGCCTTTTTGCTTCTTTTGTTCATTTGAGCTCATTTAATCCTGAAAATACAAAAGGAAGACAAAAACACACTTTTTCCAACATTAGTACTAAAAAAGGGTTAGTTTTATGCCACATTTGATGTAATTTATATGTTGCATTTTGCACACATCATAAGTTTTCTCATTTACACATGTGTAAATTTGTTGTATTTAATAAATTTACACATGTGTAAAAAATCAAATAAGAGTGATTTTGAGAGAATAAATGAATTATTTGATATTGCAAATTCTTTTTTCAATGTTGTATCTTAATTACCATGAGGTTTGTATTAAAAAAATGGTTTCTATAGGTTTTCTCATTCGTTCTCACGGTTCTCGCAATATTTAGCGTTCTCAAGATAACTCTCCCCTATATATATGTGTATATATATATGTATATATATATATATATAGAGAGAGAGAGAGAGAATGAGACGGTAGTTGCATCTAGGTGGCGAAACATCCAAGGATGTAGGTCGTTGTTGCATCGATGTGACAACGTATCAAATATGTAGACCATTATTGCGTCGAGTTGATGTTGTATCTAGGGTGGCTAGCACCCAACGATGAATGATTATTTTTGAAATGTATGTTTTCATAATTGAGAAAAAGTTAATGTACGGTTATGACTATGAAATGTATTTTAGAACTCTTTTTCTCTTTAAAGCGTTGATACCATTACTTAACATACATATTTATTAGAACTCACTAGGTGTTGCTGTGTTGCTGAAAACTCATTTTGTCTGTGTATTAGGTAAGTGACTGGATGTTCTGGAAGGCGGCTGTCCGGCTGGTGCTGATTTGGTTACCCGACCTTTCTCATAGACATTAGCATTCCCCGTTGAACTCATGTTGACATGTTGGGTTTTGTACACATTTGCAACATTACTTTTAGTTTATATTAAGACTTCTATTGTGTTTGGTTTTAATTTTTTAGTCTAAAACTACGCGTAATGCCATTTACTAAGTAAGGTTATCGAGTTTTGAAAGTCCCCGGGACCCCCTGGATCGATGATGAACAACATCCACCGCCCTCGATTCAAGACATGAAACAACAAAAACATAAAATATAGAAAGATCTAGAAGATGACTCTCTTTATTATTGAAACAACCATCACAGAATTACAAACCGAAAAAGTATACATCATCTACAAGCTGGTTTAGATCACTAAGATCTAAACCTAGCTTTCTCTCACTAACACATAGTTTCCCTCTCTAGAATGTGCACACACCTTTGAACGATTACAGGAGTTTGCAAGAGTTGCCCTAATCTACCTTATACACACATATATATAGACTAGGGACTAAACCCAGACAAACATATGTCCAGATACCACAAACTCGGACCACTAAGTCCAAAACAAATCCATCCAAACTTAACATAACTTCGGACAAACCTATTCTAAACAAACTTGGACACTAAACAAATAAACATAGAACTTCCGAATTTACCAATAAATTCGGACTAGACATATTCAGACATAAAACATATTCGGACAAGGCATCTCACTTGGATCTTTGACTTTGTTGACTTGTACCTTTGACTTCGTTGACAAGAACTTATAAAGCAAAGTTACCCGGCAGAAACTACACTTACAGACTCCCCCTTAACTGTTGCTATCAGTTCTCTGTGACATCGATAATCTTCAGTCACTGGATACTGCACTTACAGACTCCCCCTTGACTGATGATGTCATGCCTGCTTTCAACTTTAGCTGAGACTCCTTCTTTCCAGCAGAGCACAACGATCATCAATCGTTCTAATTAAAGACTTGTTGATGATCACTTAAATGGCCGCTTTGAGAAACCTGAAGAATCCAACATCTAGCACTGTCGATCCTTCCCTTCAAAGTTCTCCCAAATCAAATTAACGCTAACCAACCTACAACCAAATGTAAGAACATTGCTCGATCCTTGATTTTCAAACTTAACCGATAGAAGAACGAAACACCAAATTTCCAATGTCCAACATCGAACACTTCAAATTCCGCAAAGACATGAAATTCGGTTCGATAAGTTAATAGCAAACTGAACTTTGAAAAAGTACATCCACCATCTTGATCAAAGTCTTCAACCGAGTGTCTTAAATCATTTTGCCTTGAATCTTCAAGATCCAATCTGGTATCTTCACGAATCCACCAATTACCCGATGACTTTCATCTCCGATCTCCCCCTCAATGTAAGAACCTCTTAATTATTTCGAGAATCCGACCAATCACCAACTTGGAAGAGGGACCAAGAAGACTAACCTTGTCAATCTACTCTAACCCACATATAATAAGGCTCAATCTTCAACTAAATGCCAAACAAACAATTAGCTTCATCACATCAACCCTTGATAACACCTCGAACAAACTCGACGAAATTCAATCACACACTAGCTCTGAATCGTATCTTGTTTTTAAACTTTTATGCACTGGCGAGATCAAACCTCATTTAATCTCATGATTGTAAACACGAACTTGTTCCACTGTCGCACCACGATCTTTTAGAAATTTACAAAGAAAATAGGAAATTTTTAAAATTTTCTCCCCCTCTTTCTTTGTAAACTTTCAATGTCACACCCCCAAAATCCACCTGTGGAGTATCACCGCTTGGAGGCGTAACTGACCAGGATCAAGCTACCAATCATATTGAACAAGCATGTAAGTAATTATAAAATCCAACCAATACAATTGGTGTCCAAACAAACATAGTTTAAGTTGCAAGTGGAAGCATAATGTTTAAAACCAAAACATAAGTGTAAACGTTTCAATGTTTAACATGGAACACAACTGTCCATGTCCCACAACGACTCTTCCCCATGCAAGCTCCAGCTAAGTACCTAGTGACCTGCAAAGCATGTAGTAACGAGTCAACAACTAAGTTGAGCGAGTTCACAGTTGGGTGTTCGTTTTAAGTTGTTCCAAAAATAGTTTCCTTTAACTGGCATCCCTGCCGTGGGGGTTACCCCATAGTTGAAAACGTGTTTTGCTTAATCTCGTTTACTCTGGCTATCTAGCCGTGGGGGCTACCCCATGTTTATTTATCTGGCTCTCCGGCCGTGGGGGTTACCCCATGTTTATACTACTAGACTCGTTACCATATCGACCACTGACTTTAGTCATGTTTATGTACCCTTAGCGTCCATGTCTATCATCATTAACGTGCCCAGATCCATTAGTTCATGCCCGTCCTCTGCGGCACGGTATGAGGCTTGTCAGACCTAAATAGCGCTATCTAACTAATGACCCGCTCGTCATTGGCCCGGCAATTAAGTCAATATAAAAAGGAGGGACTTCGTGATATAGTTTTGGTCTAGTGCAATTCAAACTGTCCAAGAGGACGAGGAAGTTATATTCCTTAACCCGTACTGTCCTACCCAAGAAGGACGAGGAATCCATGTTCCTTAACCCATTCCCAACCCCTGGGAATCCCATGCTTTGTTGAAAGTGTGAACTCACCTTAGGTTAGCTCGGAAGATAAGTAAAGGTCAATCGAGCTGCTAGGGTCAACCACGTCCTAACATGGTCACCATACAAGTCAGGTCTAGGTTCAAGTAGTGCACATATGTTTATACATAAGCTAACTAGTTACGAACACGTATTGATCATGGCAACACATAAATCACTTAAACAATCAAGTCCCCATAATGCCCAACTTGTGCGACTCAGAAGGTTGTGCTCGCACAAGTTCATTAGCCCAATAATCTTGTGCGATTCACTAAATGAAGCCCAAAGATACCCGGCCCAAATAACATAAGCAGTCCAACATGAATACGGCCCAACAAATAAACATAAGTCTTGTGCGATCCGGATGGTCTTGTGCGACTGACCAGTCCTTGTGCGATTGGGATTGGGCTTTGAGGCCCAACAGTGTAACAGTTTTAAGTAGTTTGTGTGTGGCCCAAGCCTTGTGCGATCGGCACCATCTTGTGCGATCCACAAGGTCTTGTGCGATCATGCAGATGCTGTATTGTACACTGTGTTTAATCAGTTGCACTTTATGACTTATGCGACTGTGTTGTGCGACCAGACACTTGTGCGATTGAGCTCTTGTGCGATCAGATCAGGTCTTGTGTGACCTGATCTTGTGCGACCGAGAGAGCTTGTGCGATTCAATTAAATATCCGAAACTTATGCTATTTAGTTATATCATTCAACAGTTTCCTTCTTTACACATAATCAATCAACAAAATTAACAGTTTTAGATCATGCAAATCATCGATCAAACAAGGGTTTTATCATCTAATTCATATAAACCCTAGTCATATTCAAAGCATAAACAATAACTTATCAAATCATCAGTTTCAATTCATCATACAACACCTCATGTTCGATCATATAATGGGTCCGATTACACGAACATACAGCCGATAAATCAAGCATTTGATTCTAGATCAATAATATGCAAATCCGATTAATATGAACATTATCAAATACACATATGTGAGCCGATTTCATGAGCACTAAGATTTAACAGTTTATATCATGTTCAATGACAAAATATCACTAGATCATCATGTAATACACCTAGATCATAACACCATCAAATATACAACCGATAATTATAAACACTAACCGATTGAGGGAAGAATATAATCAATCCTAGCAAGAAAGTCTTCGAGGGATGGGGTGTGATGCCGTCGACTTAGAGAGAGAGAAAGAAGTCGTAGGGTTTGTGTGTTTCTGTAACACCTGTGCCTCCACGGCCATCAAACAAATACCAAACCAATGAAATATTATATTTCATACTTGGGATTTGTAAAATTATGTGTATCTTTTACACATATCAACTCTTGTTTGATTTTAAGCTTTAAATCGCTTTCGGGAGGGTTATACGCGCTCTGATGCGTAAATATAACCAGTTTAATCCAACGAACACTCCGGAATAGTGAAATAGGCTTAACATACCTTAAATAACCTTTACATAACTTAGATATAAGTTTTGGAAGGTTTGGTGTGGAGAAATCAAAGTTTAATCGCTTACAGGGACTAAAGTTGACAAACTGCGAAAGTATGCCAATTCGAACTGTAACAGACATTCCGGAGCATGACCATAAGTTAAACATACCATAAATATCCTTTACATAGCTTAGAAATAGGCTTTGAGGGGTTCGGTGTGCTAAAATAAACTTTTGTGTCATTCAGGGACTAAAAGTGTCAAAAAGTGCACAAGTTTGCATTTTCGCGCATAACTTACGTTCTGAATACATCTGGACATCCAAAAATTTATGTAAGCATGACTACATTATATTTTAGTGTTCGCCTTAAGAAAAATCCATGCGTCGCGTCATTTGGATCGTTTTTCGCGCTAATGCGCATTCCGCCGTAATTAAGCGAACATCGCGTTCGTACGGCCAAACGAACCAACCTCCGGCATATTTTTGAGCATGTTTTGAGTTCCCTATACTTTAACTTCATTTTAGAGCCTTGAAATGAGGTTAACGGGGTTCAAACGCATCGAAAATCGCTTAAACGGGCTGCAGGGACCATTTCTGCCAATTTTGAAAGTTTGCTGAAACAAGGGGGCAGTGGCGTAGCGCCACTGCATGTAGCCTTACCAGTCGCGCTACGCGACTGCCTATTCTGGGCAGAAACATGCAGAAACTCAGTTTTTCGCATTCGGGACCAGATTCGACGTATTAACAGCTGTTAAACAGCTGTTCTCCACTCCTTAATCCCTTGCCACATGTTGATACCCTATGGTGAGTGGCCAATTTAGTCACCATGAGTTTCCGACAAGTGTACGGGTTGGATCATGGCACGATATTCGACAAGCGATCTTAACGGTTCGGGTATTCCTATAAATACCCAACCCACACAACCTCATTTTGCACAAGAATGCTGATTTGAGAGCTCTAAGTTGAAACCATTGTTTCATACCTGAGTTCTTGGATCGGGATTAGCATTCGGGGACCCTTCGTAAGTATTCTTTCGTTCTTTTCCTTATTTTATTGCTTTTCGAGTCAGAAAGTCAAACTTTGTTTGACTTTCAGCGTTGACCAGTAATGGTCAATGCGAAGTTCGTTTGAACTTCGCAACGTGAGTGTAATCACGTTGGTTATAGTCCCTTGGGACTATGCCCACTGATTACCACGTTGTCTAGGGTCGTAGGGTAGGCGATCTAATAAATCGCCTATACCTTCGAACCCGACCCAGTTTGGTCGATCATTAGGATCCGACCAAATACATTAGGTGACCATAGTAGGTAGGGAATAACCTTCCGAGGTTATACCCTATGGTCACATCGTTTAAGTAGTTGTATGATAGGTAGTTTATATGCCTTAGGTAAATTACCATAATACCCTTTTCATGTATAATTGGTGATTAAGCATATGTAACCTAAACTTTTGTCACATAACTGATTATGTAACATGTTTAGGCATATAACACTTGTCATAGGACTAGTTAGACGGTCCGAACGCGTTTCACGCGCACGACACGTTAAAGTAGCATATGTTACCTTAATGGGTCGCGATGGGCCGAAAGCACTTAGGTTTGGTTTCATTGTAGTATGTAGGCCTTGTTAAACCATATCATATGAGTTCCAACACTCATTTGGTTTACCAAGCCTCATCCTATCCAATCTCTCGATTTAAGTCCGGTTTATTTATATAGTATTGGATTTGCCGACTGATTCCGTGCTCCCTCTAGCTTTGTTTGGTTGTTGTTCAAGACCTCCAAGCATTCTCAGGCGAGTACATTATTCCCCTATTTTACTGCTTTCAATTGTTTTGGGGTGACTCATATGTGCTAAATGTTTTCAAGGCTTTAACGATGATAACAAAACGATTTTCGATGTTATAACGATGGTTTCTAAAACGATTAAGACGATTTATACAAAACTAATAACGATTTCAATAAAGTGAACAAACTTGTTGGTTGGGTTACATAACAAATGACATTCATTAGCAATGATCAAGCCGACCAGTATTAGGTTATGGTACCATAGGATCTGACAAATCCCGTTATTTACTACACCCGTGGTTATGTGTGGGTATGGTAGGTAGCGACTGAATCTGAAATTATTAATTTACCCTATGGAGGTTTGTTAATACGAAAACGAGAAGCGACGAAAACGAGAAGCGATGAAAGTCACGAAGGTTTGAATGTTATTAGCGAGACGACCTTATAAGTAGTTTCACGACCTAAAACGAATTAAACGATTTACGATTGGTTTTCACATGATGTTTTAACGATTGGGTTAACGATTGGGTTCAAAGCGATATACGATATTATTTTGGTTATACATATTACATGATTTACATTTGGGCATGAACATTACTTTGGTGGTTTGGTTTGGATTAAGTGATTAAGTAACAATGCGTGTGGAATATGATACAAGCATGGTGGATACGCCGCTGGTACTTCCTATATATAAGTGTTTGTGTGGTATTACATATTGTAGCGTTATTTGAATCATTTCAGTTTGAGACATAGAACATTTTATACAAGTAACATACTTTTCACAAGACATTTATTTACAAACAACTTATCTTATACAAACTCATTTTACATGGTTATTCATTTAATCATGCATTATTCTCTTATTTATACATATCACCTGAACTTATCATTGTTTTTCAAATAATTTACTAAAACAAATGTTTTTGGGTTAAGAGTCATGGCTACGAGGTTTTACAAATTATAACCCGCTTGATTTGAGTTGGTTAATTAAGTTGCAATATTATACTCTTTTCAAAACAAGGTTTTTAAATAAAGTATTGCAACGTCTAAACTAGCCATGATTTCGACACTCCTACAAAACCTATGTACTCGCCAGCATTTCTTTGCTGACCTCGTTTTCACATATGTTTCAGGTATTGTTGAATGATATCGATTGATAAGATGCATGCTCACATAGGACTGGACAAGGCCTTAGTGACTCAATAACAATGATAGACTATGTTTAAATAGTGTATTTAGATTTCAAGACGATGTAATTATTCAATGTTTAATAAAACGAAACACTTTTTGGTATCCATGGTTATGAAACATTAATTCTGTTGCAACACGCCCCGATGTTTCCGCCGCGCTTTGTTGTTTTACGCGGTCGGGGTGTGACAGAAAAGATGGTATCAGAGCCAATGGTTATAGGGAATTAGGTTATTAGTAATTAGTAATGCTTTGACCTAGTCTATAACCTTCTTAGGACCCTAACGCGAGTTTACTTGCGTTTAGTCATAAAACAATACCGTCACCTATCCTTAGGTGACGACCACAACAAGAACATAAATTTCAAAACCGCTTTGAAAACTAATCATCTGTTCTAGGATGATTGATTACTAGGTTTTGAACCCTCTATTGTAAGGTTTTGAACTCTCTATTATATGGTTTTGAACCCCTTTGAGTTTTCAAAACTTCGTCAAGGTTTTGGGTTTTAAATAATGTGAACACGTGCAAACTGGAAGGGTGAATGCCTGTATTCTGGGTTTTCTGGCTAGGCAAGCACTTCGTATACATCTCATTAGACGCGAGACCAGTTGTGCTTACCTGGGAATTCTTGGGATGAGTGTTCACTTATTAGGCGAGCATGTCTTCGCGATACATTATTTTTGACCCATTTACTTTGATCAGTCACCGTCTCATTTGTTTGCCTTAGGTAACAAACAAATGATCGCAATCTTCATGCGTTATCATTCTGTTTTGATTATCCAATAATCTTTCACCTGTTTCTCCCTATGCCTTTCTTTTTCTTCAAGAATGTCTCTTCATCACGATGACGCCCAGATATCTGAGCAAGCAGCCAAAATTCGCTCAGCGAATAGGCGAAGTAGCCCTGAAGACTGTTGAATTAGCTACTGCCATGTATCATCTCCAGGATGAAGCCACTCAAGAGTCACCAAGACAGGCAGGACCTAGTCAGGTGACAGCACCATCAGCCAAGAAACCAATCGAGGAATCAAAGACCATGGATGAACGATCCCCTAAGAAGTCAAAGAAGCGAAAGGCTTCTCAGAACTTCGCCATGGTCGCTCACAATGGTAAAGCAGTCCCCAACCAACCAGCTCAACCCCCTGCTAGGTGTGTATGGCCTTTCCTATGATACCTACATCAAGGAACTATGTACCTTACAACCTACTCTTGTGATTTTTCTCTCTCAAATGATTGCTCATGATTCCCTCGAAAATTTTAAGTACTCGTTTCACTCTAAGAAACAAAGTACAGAAAATTAAGTGACATTATGAGTAATCGTGCTTTTCGCACATCTGTGCCTTTAAATCCTTGGTTAGATAACTAAGGGTATTTTCAAATCTCATACCCATTACGTTTTGATTTTTCAACATACACAGTACCAGTATTTCAAAACAATCTTCATGATCTCAAAACATTTCATATAGTTTGAAAACAATTTTTCTAGATGCATTGTCTGTGTTATTTCAAAAACATTGGCCATGTTATCAAAACCAACCTTTCTAATTTCAAAATATTTCATATAGTCTGAAGACAATATTAACACAATACATTTTCTGATCAAGTGCATGATTTCGAAAAGCATCATTCATGTCTTTCAAAAACCTTATACATAATTTCAAAATTCATTTCGCATGACTTTAAAAATTTTTTTGTAAATATATCTACCTATTACACCTACTTTATGATTTCAAAAAAAAAAAATATTATATATAAGGTTTCAAAAACGTTAAACACATTTTTCTTAAAAGAACCCCATGCATAGTTTTCAAAAATATTTTCCTCATACATTGACTTAACCTTCAAATTCCGCTTCATATGTCGCCTTGACATATCAGGCATCTCAACTTCATAAGCATTTTACTTCATGTTTTGACTTAAGCACATCCCGTGCAAGATTTCAAAACATCTTCAACTTCTAAAATCCATATGGGATCTTTTTTTTATCTCCACAATTAGACCCTTGTGGATAATCATCATTCAAATCAGAGTCCTTAATCGGATTCCTTATGTACCTTAATTCGAACACTTCGGTTCCTAGTAATCGAAATCGAATTTTCTTTTTGAATCTTTCTATCTTTATAGTTGGATTCTTGATAACGTTTAAAGTACCAAATGAAATTCACGGAATGGATTCCTAGTGTGCTTTAAATGCATGTACGCAATTTACAAGACAAATTAACGAACAATTTTGTGGTTATATGATATGTGTTTATGTGTTCTCCTCTATGTTTTTGTGTGTTACGATTTTCCAAATCCTCATAGAATCTTTCATATCTTCATATGAGAGATTCATAGTAGGATATTCAAAAGGTACTACCTTAAATCCTTATGGGCTTCTACCTGGTAGTTAAGACCCTTGGGTTATATAGTACCACTCCATGATTCATAAGAGACCCTCTTAGTAGTCTACTCAAAAAGATTGATTCACAATTTGGTTAGAGAATGACATCTAGTGATGTAGCGGAACAGACTCCTTGATAGTCTATTTAGATCATTTATTGATTTAATTTAAAGGACTCTATGGCGGTCTAGTCACACTCATCACTGGTTTGTTCATTTGGTTTTCCCCTACACACTATAAAATAGACTGTGTGAATTGTGCAAAGAATTGTCTGATTATGGACGCGTACATAATTATGAAATTTAGTGCACAGAAACACAGTAAGATTTATTATGTGTAAGAACCGATAGTGACAACAATAACGAAATGAGAACGATGTAATGGAGGTACGGTGGACGCACCAATGACGCTTCATATACTTGTATATAAGTATCCCTCTTACATTGCAATCATGATGTTATTAAAGATTACTAGAAGTTCAGAACCCTAACCAATATTGTTCGATCTTTTCAACCTCATGTTTTCAAGCTCTCGCAAGTTTCCTCTAAATAAATTTCGGGACGAAATTTCCTAAAGTAGGGGAGACTGTAACACCTGTGCCTCCACGGCCATCAAACAAATACCAAACCAATGAAATATTATATTTCATACTTGGGATTTGTAAAATTATGTGTATCTTTTACACATATCAACTCTTGTTTGATTTTAAGCTTTAAATCGCTTTCGGGAGGGTTATACGCGCTCTGATGCGTAAATATAACCAGTTTAATCCAACGAACACTCCGGAATAGTGAAATAGGCTTAACATACCTTAAATAACCTTTACATAACTTAGATATAAGTTTTGGAAGGTTTGGTGTGGAGAAATCAAAGTTTAATCGCTTACAGGGACTAAAGTTGACAAACTGCGAAAGTATGCCAATTCGAACTGTAACAGACATTCCGGAGCATGACCATAAGTTAAACATACCATAAATACCCTTTACATAGCTTAGAAATAGGCTTTGGGGGGTTCGGTGTGCTAAAATAAACTTTTGTGTCATTCAGGGACTAAAAGTGTCAAAAAGTGCACAAGTTTGCATTTTCGCGCATAACTTACGTTCTGAATACATCTGGACATCCAAAAATTTATGTAAGCATGACTACATTATATTTTAGTGTTCGCCTTAAGAAAAATCCATGCGTCGCGTCATTTGGATCGTTTTTCGCGCTTATGCGCATTCCGCCGTAATTAAGCGAACATCGCGTTCGTACGGCCAAACGAACCAACCTCCGGCATATTTTTGAGCATGTTTTGAGTTCCCTATACTTTAACTTCATTTTAGAGCCTTGAAATGAGGTTAACGGGGTTCAAACGCATCGAAAATCGCTTAAACGGGCTGCAGGGACCATTTCTGCCAATTTTGAAAGTTTGCTGAAACAAGGGGGCAGTGGCGTAGCGCCACTGCATGTAGCCTTACCAGTCGCGCTACGCGACTGCCTATTCTGGGCAGAAACATGCAGAAACTCAGTTTTTCGCATTCGGGACCAGATTCGACGTATTAACAGCTGTTAAACAGCTGTTCTCCACTCCTTAATCCCTTGCCATATGTTGATACCCTATGGTGAGTGGCCAATTTAGTCACCATGAGTTTCCGACAAGTGTACGGGTTGGATCATGGCACGATATTCGACAAGCGATCTTAACGGTTCGGGTATTCCTATAAATACCCAACCCACACAACCTCATTTTGCACAAGAATGCTGATTTGAGAGCTCTAAGTTGAAACCATTGTTTCATACCTGAGTTCTTGGATCGGGATTAGCATTCGGGGACCCTTCGTAAGTATTCTTTCGTTCTTTTCCTTATTTTATTGCTTTTCGAGTCAGAAAGTCAAACTTTGTTTGACTTTCAGCGTTGACCAGTAATGGTCAATGCGAAGTTCGTTTGAACTTCGCAACGTGAGTGTAATCACGTTGGTTATAGTCCCTTGGGACTATGCCCACTGATTACCACGTTGTCTAGGGTCGTAGGGTAGGCGATCTAATAAATCGCCTATACCTTCGAACCCGACCCAGTTTGGTCGATCATTAGGATCCGACCAAATACATTAGGTGACCATAGTAGGTAGGGAATAACCTTCCGAGGTTATACCCTATGGTCACATCGTTTAAGTAGTTGTATGATAGGTAGTTTATATGCCTTAGGTAAATTACCATAATACCCTTTTCATGTATAATTGGTGATTAAGCATATGTAACCTAAACTTTTGTCACATAACTGATTATGTAACATGTTTAGGCATATAACACTTGTCATAGGACTAGTTAGACGGTCCGAACGCGTTTCACGCGCACGACACGTTAAAGTAGCATATGTTACCTTAATGGGTCGCGATGGGCCGAAAGCACTTAGGTTTGGTTTCATTGTAGTATGTAGGCCTTGTTAAACCATATCATATGAGTTCCAACACTCATTTGGTTTACCAAGCCTCATCCTATCCAATCTCTCGATTTAAGTCCGGTTTATTTATATAGTATTGGATTTGCCGACTGATTCCGTGCTCCCTCTAGCTTTGTTTGGTTGTTGTTCAAGACCTCCAAGCATTCTCAGGCGAGTACATTATTCCCCTATTTTACTGCTTTCAATTGTTTTGGGGTGACTCATATGTGCTAAATGTTTTCAAGGCTTTAACGATGATAACAAAACGATTTTCGATGTTATAACGATGGTTTCTAAAACGATTAAGACGATTTATACAAAACTAATAACGATTTCAATAAAGTGAACAAACTTGTTGGTTGGGTTACATAACAAATGACATTCATTAGCAATGATCAAGCCGACCAGTATTAGGTTATGGTACCATAGGATCTGACAAATCCCGTTATTTACTACACCCGTGGTTATGTGTGGGTATGGTAGGTAGCGACTGAATCTGAAATTATTAATTTACCCTATGGAGGTTTGTTAATACGAAAACGAGAAGCGACGAAAACGAGAAGCGATGAAAGTCACGAAGGTTTGAATGTTATTAGCGAGACGACCTTATAAGTAGTTTCACGGCCTAAAACGAATTAAACGATTTACGATTGGTTTTCACATGATGTTTTAACGATTGGGTTAACGATTGGGTTCAAAGCGATATACGATATTATTTTGGTTATACATATTACATGATTTACATTTGGGCATGAACATTACTTTGGTGGTTTGGTTTGGATTAAGTGATTAAGTAACAATGCGTGTGGAATATGATACAAGCATGGTGGATACGCCGCTGGTACTTCCTATATATAAGTGTTTGTGTGGTATTACATATTGTAGCGTTATTTGAATCATTTCAGTTTGAGACATAGAACATTTTATACAAGTAACATACTTTTCACAAGACATTTATTTACAAACAACTTATCTTATACAAACTCATTTTACATGGTTATTCATTTAATCATGCATTATTCTCTTATTTATACATATCACCTGAACTTATCATTGTTTTTCAAATAATTTACTAAAACAAATGTTTTTGGGTTAAGAGTCATGGCTACGAGGTTTTACAAATTATAACCCGCTTGATTTGAGTTGGTTAATTAAGTTGCAATATTATACTCTTTTCAAAACAAGGTTTTTAAATAAAGTATTGCAACGTCTAAACTAGCCATGATTTCGACACTCCTACAAAACCTATGTACTCGCCAGCATTTCTTTGCTGACCTCGTTTTCACATATGTTTCAGGTATTGTTGAATGATATCGATTGATAAGATGCATGCTCACATAGGACTGGACAAGGCCTTAGTGACTCAATAACAATGATAGACTATGTTTAAATAGTGTATTTAGATTTCAAGACGATGTAATTATTCAATGTTTAATAAAACGAAACACTTTTTGGTATCCATGGTTATGAAACATTAATTATGTTGCAACACGCCCCGATGTTTCCGCCGCGCTTTGTTGTTTTACGCGGTCGGGGTGTGACAGTTTCCTTGTGTTTGTAAGTTATGAGGAACAAAACTCCCTAAGGGATAGATGCATGCGTACAAGAGGAGTGGGCCGAACCCAGCTTTGGGCTGCCCTTGGTTTGGATGCAAAGAGTGTAGCCCGAATGGGCTTGTGCGATCGGGTTGTGTTGTGCGATCGGTTCGTTTCTATACATTCACATTCGTTACACATAACACATATCAAACATAACATTTCATTAATCATTAAGGTTCACATAATCACATAGTGTTCAAACATGCTACACTTAGCACAAAGATAGGTTCTGAAATACGAGTTGTCAAATTATCCCCAAGTTGAAAGAAATTTCATCCCGAAATTGGGTGCGTACTCACTGAGGAAGCTAGTTAAGTTGCGTGATTTCCTGGTTTTCCTGGGGTGTCACATCCTCCCCCCGTTGATCTGGAATTTCATCCCGAAATTCCGCAGTAGCTTCAGCCTCAGTAGTGGTTGTACTGTTTGCGAACAATTGGAGATACTTTTGTTTCATTTGATCTTCGCGTTCCCAGGTGAACTCTGGGCCACGACGGGAGTTCCAACGAACTCGAACGAGAGGTATTCTGGTACGTTTGAGAATCTTCACATCTCGGTCAGTAATCTCTACTGGTTCCTCGACGAATTGCAACTGCTCATCGATAGTGAGCTCCTTCAAAGGAACTATGAGGGTCTCATCTGACAGACACTTCTTCAGATTCGACACGTGGAAAACGTTGTGAACTCCACTGAGTTCTGCTGGTAGGTTCAGTTTGTAGGCCACTTTGCCTATTTTCTCTATGATGTCAAATGGTCCAACATATCGTGGGTTAAGTTTCCCTCGTTTTCCAAAACGAACAACACCCTTCCAGGGTGAGACTTTGAGTAGCACTCGATCCCCAACCTAGAACTCGAGTGGTTTCCTGCCTTTATCAGCGTAGCTTTTCTGACGGTCACGAGATGCCGCCATTCGTTGTCGTATTTGAGCAATCCTTTCTGTTGTGTCTACCACAAGTTCTGGGCCAGTGATCTGGCTGTCGCCAATTTCTGCCCAACAAAGAGGTGATCGGAATTTACGCCCGTACAATGCCTCAAATGGACCGGCCTGGATACTGGTGTGGTAACTGTTATTATACGAGAACTTCACTAGTGGAAGATCTTTTTCCCAGCCGTTGCCAAAATCGATAACACATGCACGAAGCATGTCTTCAAGTGTCTGGATGGTGCGTTCAGACTGCCCATCCGTTTGCGGGTGATAAGCTGTGCTCATATCTAAACGTGAGCCAAAGGACTTGTGCATTGCTTGCCACAGTTCAGAAGTAAAACGTGCATCACGATCAGAGATAATAGAGGTGGGCACTCCGTGCCTCGAAACCACTTCCTTCAAGTAAACGTCTGCTAAGGTAGAGAACTTGTCAGTTTCTTTGATAGCCAAGAAGTGTGCAGACTTTGTGAGTCGATCCATGATCACCCAAATAGTATCATTTCCGCGTTGAGATCTAGGTAGGCCAGTAACGAAATCCATGGAAATTTGCTCCCATTTCCATGGTGGTATCTCTGGTTGTTGAAGTAGGCCTGAGGGTTTCTGATATTCGACTTTGACTCTCGCACAAGTCAAACATTTACTAACGTAGGTTACTATGTGAGCTTTCATGCTAGGCCACCAATACGTAGTTTTCAAGTCGTGGTACATCTTATCTGAACCAGGATGTACTGAGTAGCGAGACTTGTGTGCTTCATCCATCACAAGCTCTCGTAGGTTGCCATAGAGTGGGACCCAGATGCGTCCTGTTACATAGTATGCACTATCTTCCTTTTGTTCTAACCGTTGCCTTGAGCCACGTAGGGCTTCAGCCCTGACGTTTTCTGGTTTCAATGCTTCTACCTGAGCATCTCGTATCTGGGAAGGAAGACTAGATTGAATGGTGAGTTGTAATGCTCGCACGCACTTAGGAGTAGTGTCCTTTCGACTGAGGGCGTCAGCCACAACATTGGCTTTGCCTGGATGGTACTTGATCGCGTATTCGTAATCATTTAATAACTCCACCCATCGACGTTGATGCATGTTTAACTCCTTTTGCTTGAAGATATGCTCGAGACTCCTGTGATCGGTGTAAATGGTGCACCTGGTACCGTACAGGTAATGTCTCCATATCTTAAGTGCGAAAACAACAGCTCCCAGCTCCAAATCATGCGTAGTATAGTTCCGTTCATGAATCTTAAGTTGACGTGACGCATAAGCAATGACCTTGTCACATTGCATCAGCACACATCCAAGTCCCTGAATGGATGCGTCGCAATAAACCACAAAATCGTCTGTGCCTTCAGGCAATGTGAGGATATGGGCGATACAGAGTCTATCCTTTAAGTGCTGAAACGCAGTTTCCTGTGCATCACCCCAACGATAGGTGACACCTTTCTGAGTTAGTGAGGTGAGAGGTTGCGCAATCTTGGAGAAATCCTTGATAAACCTTCTGTAGTAACCTGCCAGCCCAAGAATTGGCGGATTTCCGTTGGTGTACGGGGCGCAGGCCAGTTCTTGATCGAGTCTACCTTGGATGGATCAACGTGAATCCCATCCTTGTTTACCACGTGGCCTAGGAAATGGACTTCGCGAAGCTAGAATTCACATTTCGAAAACTTAGCATAAAGTTGTTCTGTTCGAAGGAGTTCCAAAATAAGTCGTAGATGTTGCTCGTGTTCCTCCTGACTCTTAGAATAGATCAGGATGTCATCGATGAATACTATAACGAACTTATCTAGGTAAGGCTTGCATACTTGATTCATAAGGTCCATGAAAACCGCAGGTGCGTTTGTCAGTCCAAAAGGCATGACCAAAAACTCGTAGTGTCCATAACGAGTTCTAAAGGCTGTTTTGGAGACGTCCTCTTTTCGGACTCTCAGCTGGTGATATCCCGATCTTAGATCAATCTTTGAATAGAAGCTCGACCCTTGCAGCTGGTCGAATAGGTCATCAATACGTGGAAGAGGATAACGATTCTTCACAGTCACCTTGTTGAGCTCGCAGTAGTCAATACACATTCTGAAGGTACCGTCTTTCTTCTTCACAAATAGCACTGGAGCTCCCCATGGCGAAGAGCTAGGACGAATAAAACCCTTATTCAAAAGCTCTTGTAGCTGTGTGGACAGTTCTTCCAATTCTGATGGGGCTAAACGATAAGGTGCTCGAGCTATGGGCGCTGCTCCAGGTGCTAGCTCGATTTGAAACTCGCCTGGCGATGAGGCGGAAGACCAGGTAATTCCTCATGGAATACCTCAGGAAAGTCACGTACGATAGGAAAATTTTCTATCTTCTTCTCTTTCTTCAAGGTGTCAGTAATGAGAGCCAAAATAGCAGTGTGACCCTTTCGGAAACACTTCTGGGCCTTAAGGAAAGAGATGATGCTCACGACAGCACCACTCTTGTCGCCACGAATCATGAGAGGTTCATCACCCGAACGAGGAATACGGACAATCTTCTCGTTGCAAAGAATCTCTGCTTGGTGTTGGGATAACCAATCCATCCAAATGACAACGTCGAAGCTACCCAAAACGATAGGAATGAGGTCGATAGAGAAGGTCTGATTAGCAAGAACAAGTTTACAACCCTTGACTACGTGTGTGCCCTCTAAGCTCTTACCATTAGCTAGCTCTACAGTGTGCTGGGTGTTCAAAAGTGTTGGGGTACGCTTAAGCATTTGGCTAACTTTTAAGGACACGTAGTTAGTATCGGCACCCAAATCAAATAAAACAGTAACATAAAAGTCGTCCAGTAGGAACTTACCCGTCACGACGTTGGGATCGTTCCTTGCATCACCTTGGCCAATAACGAACACACGACCCCTTGCACCATTGCCGTTGTTACCCTCGTTGTTCCCATTCCCCTGGTTGTTATTATTGTTGTTGTTCTGATTCTGGTTCAGTTGGGGACAGTCTCTCTTGAAGTGGCCTTCAGCTCCACACTGAAAGCATCCTCTGTTGGTACCTTGCTGCTGCTGGCGTTGATTCTGTGGGGGTTGTTGTTGACGATTCTGATTCGCGGGACGTAAACTTCTGCAATCCTTTGCAGCGTGGCCTGGCTTATTGCACCGATGACAGTTTCCCATGGTGCATGGCCCGCTGTGGTGTAGGTTACAGCGATTGCATTTGGGGTGAATTCCCCTGTACCCACCTTGACTTTGACTACCAGATCATTGCTGACTAGGGCTCTTATAGTCGTCAGTCCTTCTCTGTTGTGACTGAGACGGAACAGAAGTTGAACCTTTGCTAGAAGTTCCATCCCACTTACGTTTGTTGTCGCTGGGAGTATCAGTTGTAGTTGCACCAATACGCTTTGGTAACTTGTTCTGCTCCACCGCCTGATCCGTGAGACGATGAGCCAACTTGATGATCTGTTGAATGGTGCCAAGATTTGCTGAGGTCACGTGAATTTGAATCTCTGGCACTAAACCCTTTAGGTACAGTTCAATACGTTTGATGGGAGGGTCTACCATAGTAGGACACAGGATATCCAACTCGTTTGATCTTCTCGTATATGCTTCGATTTCTGACCCCGTCATCTTTAAGTTGAAGAACTCTACCTCCAGCTTATGAATGTCATCACGGCTACAATATTCTTTGATCAATTCCTTGAAATCGTTCCAGGGGGTGGCGTTAGCCGCAACTAACCCCAGCATTTGGACCTGAGCGTTCCACCACGTGAGCGCTATCCCCTCAAGGGTACCAGTAGCATATTTCACCCTGCGAGCCTCAGGGCATTCACACATCTCAAAGATAGATTCAAGTTTCTCGAACCAGTGGAGGAGGCCTACGGCTCCTTTAGTGCCGCTGAAAGTAGTAGGTCGGCAGTCCATAAGAGTTTTGAAGGTGCACATAGGTGGCTGAGCATGTTGACCTGTCGTGGGTGTAAGAAGGGACAAGATTAAGCACAAGTGTTGGTTTACGAGAGTAGGACCTAAAGATCCTAGAGTGAGTTTAGACTGCAGGGTACACCTCCTGCTTGTGCGGCTGCAAGTGCCGCAGCAACTTGTTGGTTAATCAGAGCCGTCAACTAGGCTTGAGTCATGTTAACGCATCTACTCATGATCTTCATATCAAAGGAAACATGAGTGAGAGGGGTTCGCGAAAGTGTGATGACAGAAGAGAGCACACATGTGTTTTCAAACTATCGTTGCTACGTTTATCTAAGCATACCATAAGCAAAGTTCTATGTAATCTAGCAAGTAGGCAATAAAACATAAACCATATCACCTAGAATGTCGAGTCTTGCAAGTGGAGCGAAGCGTCGTTGTGGATCATTGAGCACTGTACAGGTTATAGTCTGGTTTTAACAAAACTTTTTTCTTCCTTATTAAAACCAAGTTCACTATAACCAATGGCTCTGATACCAATCTGTCACACCCCCAAAATCCACCTGCGGAGTATCACCGCTTGGAGGCGTGACTGACCAGGATCAAGCCACCAATCATATTGAACAAGCATGTAAGTAATTATAAAATTCAACCAATACAATTGGTGTCCAAACAAACATAGTTTAAGTTGCAAGCGGAAGCATAATGTTTAAAACCAAAACATAAGTTTAAACATTTCAATGTTCAACATGGCACACAGCTGTCCATGTCCCACAACGACTCTTCCCCATGCAAGCTCCAGCTAAGTACCTAGTGACCTGCAAAGCATGTAGTAACAAGTCAACAACTAAGTTGAGCGAGTTCACAGTTGGGTGTTCGTTTTAAGTTGTTCCAAAAATAGTTTCCTTTAACTGGCATCCCTGCCGTGGGGGTTACCCCATAGTTGAAAACGTGTTTTGTTTAATCCCGTTTACTCTGGCTATCTAGCCGTGGGGGCTACCCCATGTTTAATTATCTGGCTCTCCGGCCGTGGGGGTTACCCCATGTTTATACTACTAGACTCGTTACCATATCGACCACTGACTTTAGTCATGTTTATGTGCCCTTAGCGTCAATGTCTATCATCATTGACGTGCCCAGATCCATTAGTTCATGCCCGTCCTCTGCGGCACGGTGTGAGGCTTGTCAGACCTAAATAGCGCTATCTAACTAATGACCCGCTCGCCATTGGCCCGGCGATTAAGTCGATATAAAAAGGAGGGACTTCGTGATAGAGTTTTGGTCTAGTGCAATTCAAACTGTCCAAGAGGACGAGGAAGTTATATTCCTTAACCCGTACTGTCCTACCCAAGAAGGACGAGGAATCCATGTTCCTTAACACATTCCCAACCCCTGGGAATCCCATGCTTTGTAGAAAGTGTGAACTCACCTTAGGTTAGCTCGGCAGATAAGTAAAGGTCAATCGAGCTGCTAGGGTAAACCACGTCCTAACATGGTCACCATACAAGTTAGGTCTAGGTTCAAGTAGTGCACGTATATTTACACATAAGCTAACTAGTTACGAACACGTATTGATCATGGCAACACATAAATCACTTAAACAGTTAAGTCCCCATAATGCCCAACTTGTGCGACTCAGAAGGTTGGGCTCGCACAAGTTCATTAGCCCAATAATCTTGTGCGATTCACTAAATGAAGCCCAAAGATACCCGGCCCAAATAACATAAGCAGTCCAACATGAATACGGCCCAACAAATAAACATAAGTCTTGTGCGATCCGGATGGTCTTATGCGACTGACCAGTCCTTGTGTGATTGGGATTGGGCTTTGAGGCCCAACAGTGTAACAGTTTTAAGTAGTTTGTGTGTGGCCCAAGCCTTGTGCGATCGGCACCATCTTGTGCGATCCACAAGGTCTTGTGCGATCATGCAGATGCTGTGTTGTACACTGTGTTTAATCAGTTGCACTTTATGACTTGTGCGACTGTGTTGTGCGACCAGACACTTGTGCGATTGAGCTCTTGTGCGATCAGATCAGGTCTTGTGTGACCTGATCTTGTGCGACCGAGAGAGCTTGTGCGATTCGATTAAATATCCGAAACTTATGCTATTTAGTTATATCATTCAACAGTTTGCTTATTTACACACAATCAATCAACAAAATTAACAGTTTTAGATCATGCAAATCATCGATCAAACAAGGGTTTTATCATCTAATTCATATAAACCCTAGTCATATTCAAAGCATAAACAATAACTTATCAAATCATTGGTTTCAATTCATCATACAACACCTCATGTTCGATCATATAATGGGTCCGATTACACGAACATACAGCCGATAAATCAAGCATTCGATTCTAGATCAATAATATGCAAATCCGATTAATATGAACATTATCAAATACACATATGTGAGCCGATTTCATGAGCACTAAGATTTAACAGTTTATATCATGTTCAATCACAAAATATCACTAGATCATCATGTAATACCCCTAGATCATAACACCATCAAACATACAACCGATAATTATAAACACTAACCGATTGAGGGAAGAATAGAATCAATCCTAGTAAGAAAGTCTTCGAGGGATGGGGTGTGATGCCGTCGACTTAGAGAGAGAGAAAGAAGTCTTAGGGTTTGTGTGTTTCCTTGTGTTTGTAAGTTATGAGGAACAAAACTCCCTAAGGGATAGATGCATGTGTGCAAGAGGAGTGGGCCAAACCCAGCTTTGGGCTGCCCTTGGTTCGGATGCAAAGAGTGTAGCCCGAATGGGCTTGTGCGATCGGGTTGTGTTGTGCGATCGGTTCGTTTATATACATTCACATTCGTTACACATAACACATATCAAACATAACATTTCATTAATCATTAAGGTTCACATAATCACATAGTGTTCAAACATGCTACACTTAGCACATAGATAGGTTCTGAAATACGAGTTATCACATTCAATGTCCAAGCCTCTTCAATTTCGTTTCACCTTGAATGCCTGATAAAATTGCCAAATTGTCCCGAAAACTCTAGTACGGACCAAATCCAAAATCGAGAATCTAGTAACCGAATTTAACTCAAAATTCCGAATTTAACTAATATTTTCCGAACATAACTAACAAATTCAGACAATTTTTTTTAGTTTGAATTTATATAAAATTCCGAATTTTACATAAAAGTTCCGGATTTATTCCACAAATTCGGACAAGATTTTTTTTCGGACCTCTAGTCAGAATTTGTAACTTATATTCCGAAATTGACATAAAACTTCCGAATTTAAGCATGTTATTCCGAATTTAGCTTATGTTATCCGAACTTATCTTATATTTTCCGAATATAACCCATATGTTCAGTTGGGAGACAATCCAAAGCACAAATTCCGACCTAAACCATCTCAAATTCGAACAAGGATCACTATATATCCGTTCTTAAATTCGAACAAAATGTATACTGGACAATAAATCCGGAGTGTTTAGATTCGGACACGAAGGAAACTCGAACAAAGAGTCTAGTCCGTATTTGAGGATCTCTTCTGGATTATTTCCCAAGCGTGACTTCACACAATGACATAAACAAACATGGAAGGAACAAGTTCGGACAGAAAAAACAAATTCGGAATCTCTAACAAAATACATAAATTCGAACAACTCAATTTCAGACCAAACCTCAGATCTGCAAAACTTGGAAAACAAGACAACCATCTAAGACGACGAACAGCTTCAATTTCTTCAAGTTTTCTGCATAATCTTCACGTCTTCATGATGTTTGGCAGAAACAAACATCAAATCAAGAGCAATGGTGATTCGGAAGGCGGTTAGAGCATTTCAAATCGGTAACCATGCTCTGATACCACCTGAAACTGCCCGGGACCCCCTGGATCATAGACGAACAACATCCACTGCCCTCGAACAAGATGTGAAATATCAAAACATGTAAGATAGAAAGATGTAGAAGATGAATATCTTTATAATTGAAACAATCATCACAAGTTTACAAACCGAAAGAGTATGCATCATCTACAAGCTGGTTTAGATCACTAAGATTAAACTTAGCCTTCTCTCACTAACACATAGTTTCCTCTCTAGAATGTGCAGACACAGTTGAAGGATTGCAGGAATTTGTGAAAGTTTCCCTAATCTACCCTACACACACATATTGTCACGGCCCCAGCCCCGGTTTTACCCGGTCAGGAGCCGCGGGACAGGAACCCGTGGTATTTAAATGATACGACAGCGAAAGATTTTATAGGATCTTTTTAAAACTAAAAAATTCCCGAATATTTTATTTTATTACTCGGGATAAACCCCGTTATTTTTACAATGGAGGAATTTCATAAATAAATTACCTGATTTATTAAAACATGTTTATTTATTTTAACTGAGCCACCTCTTCAAGCTTGTTAGTGCTCCGTAGCACGTTTTCCTTGATTTACAGCAGGTCGCCTGAAACATGTTTTAAAAAATATTTTATCAGCGGGGAAATGCTGGCGAGTTATTCAAATTTGATAAAACGACACATGGTTATAAATTACAGCATAAGAGCGATTACAATGGCTTCTATCTTATTTTTATCTGGCGTCGTGTCACCTGGTGACGATGGTCATACCACTATTGGGTCTTTCCCCAAGTAGTGACGGTTATCATTGTTAGGATTTATTAGCCTAACCGTGAGAAATTGGTAATGTGCACAATACCCCACTCGCCAGTGATTAAGATAACCATGACTTACTCCCTGTAATTATAATATTTGAAAAATGGAGTATTTTAAAATATTTGTTAAAAGAGAATAACTCACATTGCAGATTTAATACGGGCAGAGTCTAGCCTACTGATTAGCCTTGATAACCTAATTCAAATAACAATGCACACAAAAACTAGGTTAGTAACTTTAATCCAACTTTTTACGACGACTCACGAGATCGAAACCTTCACAACGAATGACAAAGTGCGATACTTAAACATCCATCGAATTCACGACGAATGACAAAGTATAACCCAAGTTTGAGCAACACTTAAACATCCATTGGATTGATTTCTATCGATCGGACATTAAATCGTATCAGCGATCGAGTTATTACCCTGTTATTGTAGCAGAGGTTCGGGATTATTCTACTTTTGAACAAAACAGCGTATAAGTGAGTGTACGTAACGAAATTTAACGTCGAAACATGCAAACTGATCAAGTCCCAAGCCCCTGAATTTATAGCCCGAATTTGTACCTCCCGCGTGTCGCGGAGGGTTCCTCCACCCATGTCGCGAGTCGTGGGGCATACCCACCTAGCCTAGGGTAGCCTCGTGTCTTGTGTAGCCTTGGTGAGTCGGAATTTTCGTAAATACGTGTTTTAGAACCGTTTTTGAGCAGATATACATAATTTAGGGAATACCCCCTTTAAGTTTTAGGGGCTCTAATCCTGATTTCAACTGTTCTGAAAATTTTAGGGTTTATGCAGTATTACTTGGGTGTCTTAATTAGGGTTTCCTATTGGACAAAATAGGATAAGAAATGGTAATTTAAATGAGAGTTGTTACACATATATATAGACTATGGATTAAACTTGGACAAAACACATTGTTCAGGATACACAAACTCAGACCACTAAGTCCTTACAACCTAATCCGAACTTACACATAAGCTCGGAACAACTAAACCCTAAAATAAACTCAGTCTATAAACTGATTAGGAATTCTGAATTTACACATATTCGGACTCCATATACATAATAACCTCGGACAACATCCAGAGTCTGAATTTAACTGATAAATTCGGACTAGGCATCTCTTGGACTTTTGACTTCTTTGAGTTGGACCTTTGAATTTGTTGACCAGAATTGATAAAGCACAGTTACCCGACAGGAGCTGCACTTACAGACTCCCCCTTAACTGTTACCATCAGTTTTGTCTGACACTGATATCTTCAGTCATCGTATAATGCACTTACACCTTTAGAAGAAGGAATGACTTTTTCAGTTTGACCTTTGTATGAATTCAAATGTTCTAGGGATAAGCTATTCATATGTTCAAGCTTCATGATCTCTAACTCTTTCTTCACTATATTTGGCACCAAATAATCCAAAAACATCTGAATAAATCTTGGATACATCACCCATCGATCTTCAAATATATTGCTCTTTGATGTGTGCAAAATGCAACATATAAATTACATCAATTGTGGCATAAAACTAACCCTTTTTTAGTACTAATGTTGGAAAAAGTGTGCTTTTGCCTTCCTTTTGTATTTTCAGGATTAAATGATCTCAAATTAACAAAAGAAGCAAAAGGACAGCTAAATCTAACATAAATACAAGAAAAGGAACAAACGTGACATGCCCGACCCCACGACAGCATCTTCCCAAGCAAAACAAGAAAACAGAAGGCTGAACACGCCCCGTGCTCAGTGAAAATGGGGGCGTGCCCAAGTGCCAGCAGAAAAGACAAAGCTGTAGAAGCTTCTATCGCCCACCACGGGGTCGTGCTCAGCGGACATGGGGCCGTGGTCAACTCTAAAATTCACAGAATCTGGGAAATCTCGATAGTACAGATTTGCTTCTACACACGGGGGCGTGGTCAACTAATGCAGACAAACTGCAATTAATGAAGAAAGAGATGAAGGATGGACACGGGGCCGTGCCTAATGGACACGGGGCCGTGCCCGAGCTCCTGTTCAGCCTATAAATAGGAGTGCTTGGCTTAAGTGCAAACCATCCCTTGGCACACCACCTCTCTCACACTTCACCCACCACCCACCACCACCATAACACCATCATCCACCACCATCATCCATTGTCCATCACACAGTGTCTGAGTCATCTCGAGATCCAAGATTAATCGTAAGAGTTCTTGACAATCAAGGCCATGTTTGCCTAAGTCTCTTACATCACTTGGTGAAGACAAAGTGTCTAGTGTAATACTTTTTATTTTTAATTTTTTCGCACTTTTTACTTGGTTATGTATTAATGACTTTAATAACTAGTTTCTTATGTTGAAGGTGATTTTTCCTTATCGTTTGTTTGTGGTGTCTTGGCATTATTTTACTGTCTATATAAAATAAAATATTTACACCATTCATATCTCCATGGTCTATATGGAGGTATGTTGGCTACCTGGTCGGGGGTTAAGGGAACGGTTTGGTAAGAGTCTTGCCTTGTTCAGTGTATAGATCCTGCAAGGACCTGGGTCAAATTTAGTAGGACCTCCTTCAATACTTAACGGTTTTGGATGGCGGGGGTACAAACTCTTTGACCCCCTCATATGTAATCTACTATTAATACTTTAACCCGGCTACTTAGGACTGTATCCCTGCTGACTCAAACTACTTAGCCGAGGGTAACGTCACCTTCAAAAGAGGGGCCTACCATAATATGCATTAATAACTTAATTAATTATCTTTCAATAATCCGACCCTTTAGGATTGTATCCTTGCTGACTCAAACTACTGGGTTGAGGGTAACGTCACCTTCAAAAGATGGGCCTACTACAATAACTAAGATAATCTCTTAAAAAGTGCAAAAGTGCGGAAATAATCAAAGGTTACACAATACATGAGTCGGAGCCAAGTGATTCATCTTGTCTATCTGTTTTTACTTTTATTTTATTTTCAGCATTTTAGTTAGTTTTTATTTTTCTAGTTTAAAACCTTTTTCTAACTTTTTGATTTGATTAGACGTTGAGGATAAACCGGTACTAAAAGTTTTTGTGTCCTTGGACGACCTCGGTATCTTACCAACACTATACTACGCTCACGATGGGTGCACTTACCCATATGTGTGTTTAGTGTTAGTAAATATCGTGTTTTATAAATTTAAAACTTGGCTAAAAAAGTGTAAAAGCGCTTAAATTAATCATTAAAACCATAACACACTTCACGCACATCAAGTTTTTGGCTCCGTTTCCGGGGACACAAGGATTTTAAGAAAGCTTAAAATCGACGGCCTAATCAGTTTTTCAAAACCTTTTTAAAACGCGCGCACATTTTTCTGCATTTTAGTTTTGTTTTGCATTTACAGTAGGTTGAACACGGGCCGTGCTCACTGAACACGGGGCCGTGCTGCATATTTTTCATAAAACACCCAGTAACAGAGACTGAACACGGGGCCGTGCTCACTGAACACGCCTCGTGCTCAACGAAATCAGTAACTTTAATTAAAACGCCCAGATACAGAACCTGAACACGGGGCCGTGTCCACTGAACACGGGGCCGTGTCCAGCCTCTGTTTCCGTTTTATTTTTGTTTTCTGATCTCGAGACTTGGTTGTGGTCTGCTGAGTGATTCTTATGGATCAATACTCAGGAGGTTACAACTACACCTATGAGGAGGATGATTATAGGAGTAACTATTGCACTAATTGTGGTGACCCGCACTCGGTTCAATATTGTAACTTATATCAACCATCCACTTCATACACCTACTATGAGGAGCCAAGGTACGAGCCATCAACTTCATACACATCCTATGAAGACCAAAGGAATGAACCTCCTCCCTCATACTCATATTTTGATGAACCAAGGTATGAGCCTTCTTACTCATACTTTGAGGAACCAAGATATGAGCCACCACCTTCATATGCTTATTATGAGGAACCATGGCGTGAACAACCCACCTCATATGAGTATTATGAAGAACAAAATTACGACCCTTATCCATCATATGCTTACAATGAAGAACAATGGTGTGAACCATCTACTTCATATGGGTATTATGAGGAACAAAGGATCGAACAACCGGATTTAAGCTTTGAAAATCCTGACCCTTTTTCTTTAACCGAAGTGACCGATAGGATATTAGAACACCTTAAAGTTATCGAGCGCTATATAAAAGAATCTCGCGCAAGGGAAGATGAGTCCCGCGCAAGAGAAGAATTAAATAAAGAAAAGACAATTGAAAGTGTGAAAATGGAAGAACAAATAAGTGAAAAACCGACACATGAGTTAAACAACGAAAAAGGTGAGTCCGACAACGCTAAAATTCAAGAAGAGTCTAATTTTGAAGAAATTAATCTCTTGTCACCTTCCTTTGAAAATCTTTGTTTAGTTCCAACTCATGCTAAGTTTTTAAAAGAGTTAAACACTAACACTAAAATTGACGAAACGGTAAGCATTAAGTTAACTAAAGATCAAACCTCGCTAATAAAAGAAGATCCATTTGAAATCAACATTACACCGGTTCCATGTTTTTTTCAAAATTCATTTATTAGTAATATCACGATTGATAAAGATCTTTGTGTTAACATAATGCCAAACTACATTTTCGAAAAATTAAGTATTGGTGATTTTTCTCCACTTCAAATACCCATTTTTCTATCCAATCGGAAAGTAATAAAATCAATCGGTGTAGTTGAGGATGTCTTGGTTCAAACAAATCAAATGGTAATCCCAACCGACTTTGTCATCCTTGATGACGCTCCTCTAGTGTTGGGACGACCCTTTGTAAAAACCCACGAAGCTTTGAAAAACCGGAAGCGCAACAATCTACCTATTCAATTAGGGGCATTTAAAAAGAGTGTCGATCTTGAGCGTTCAATGAAATATCCATTCGGCAATGACGACCCCCTAATTGAAGATGAGCCAGAACCACCCGATAAGGAGGGTCTAGCCAAGGACCCTTATAAACAAGGCGCACCACGGAGGCATTCCGCGGAACTATCCTTAGTTTTAGATTAGTTTAACTTTTATGTTTTCTAGTTTAGTTTTAATTTTCAGGAATAAAGCACACTCAAAATGGTGGATGTTACTAAGGGAAACTTGGACCCACACCCCATGCACAAAAACAGAGCCTCCCAATGATTTTTCTTCATTACAGCAAGTTCAGCACGGGGCCGTGCTCTGCCCAACATGCCCCCGTGCCCGAGGTTCTGCAGAAAATGCCCAGTTCAGGTAACTGGACACAGGGTCGTGCTCACTGAACACGCCCCCGTGCCCAGCCTTCTGTTTAAATTTGATACTGGCAGTCTGACCACGGGGCCGTGCTCAGCCAACACCACCCCGTGTTCAGCTACCCAGTAACATAAAACCTTGTTTTTAACCCACTGAGGACAATGTGTAATTTAAGTGTGGGGGGATGCTAAAACCTTGAATCTTGCAAGTCCTAAATACAAGCCTTACACAAAACTCTATTGGAACCGCTAATCACCCCAAATGTTTTCAAAAATTTTCATTTTTTTTACTTGTCTTGGTTTAATTTGGGAATTTCAAATTCTAAAAAGGTTATATTTTTATAAATTTACAACCGATAGCGTCGTGATAAAAAAACAACATAAGAAAATTATGAAACGGCATGACAAGCTTAGTTAAAATTTGATTATATATACTTGATCACATAAAAACCCATTCCCACAAAAGTGAGTTTTGAGCCTTTATTGAGCATACAAATATATATCTTTAAATTAAATGCTCATTTTTCGTTTCTTGTGTGAATAGCCGCTTGGTTCTTACGACTCTAGAACTTTCCACGACGATACATTCCCGGTCCTTACCAACTTAAACCCGAGTAAGTAAATGATGGAGGCATTAGGACTAACCCTTTTTATTTCTACACCATTATTTTTCTTTTTTTTACCACCTACCCAAAATCCCCCTAGTTAGCCCCTTTGAGCCTAAACCTTTTCATTTCATAACCCAAACCAAACACCCTTTCACCCACCAAAACCCTTTTTATTTTTAACCTTTTGTTTTAGTAACAAGCTCGGTTTTTCGTATGACTTTTCAAAAAAAAATGTTGATGATGAAGCAAAAGAGAAATAAACAAACAAGTTTATCAAAAATAAGTTTGTTTGAATAAAAGCTCCATCAAAATAAAAGTTGCAAAAATAAAAAGTCTTACGAAAACAGACGCTTGTTATGCTTTTCGCCCTTTCACTAACCACAAACCCAACCACCTATCTTTAAACCAAGCCTAACCCTTCACCCAAAAGTCCTCTTGATATTTACAAAGGTATATAGTTAAAAAGGAGGAGGATTGATTGCTTGGCAAGCTTATGGTAGGAGTAAGTTCCATGCCGCTCTCGAGTTATTCACTAAAATACATTTTCGGCAGAGTGTTGAGTGATCCCTGTGAGGTATGTGAACTTGTATATAAATGGAATTTTAAAGAGGCATGTTATGCCCTAATAAGTAATTTATCTTATGAAAATTTTTAAATAAATCATGACGAATAGGATTGTAAATAAATAAAAAAATAAAACTTAATAAAGAATCTTGGAAATCCCGACACTCTATGACAAGCCCAAAAACCTTCTCTTCTACCCATTCCATTTGGGAGTGTAAAGCCACATTATAAAGAGTTCTGCTTGAGGAAAAGCAAAGATTCAAGTGTAGGGGTATTTAATGTGTTCAAAATGCAACATATAAATTACATCAATTGTAGCATAAAACTAACCATTTTTTCGTACTAATGTTGGAAAAAGTGTGTTTTTGTCTTCCTTTTGTATTTTCAGGATTAAATGAGCTCAAATTAATAAAAGAAGCAAAAAGAAAGCTAAATCTAACATAAATACAAGAAAAGGAACAAACGTGACATGCCCGACCCCACGAAAGCATCTTCCCAAGCAAAACAAGAAAACAGAAGGCTGAACACGCCCTGTGCTCAGTGAACACGGGGGCGTGCCCAAGTGCCAGCAGAAAAGACAAAGCTGTAGAAGCTTCTATCGCCCACCACGGGGTCGTGCTCAACGGACACGGGGCCGTGGTCAACTCTAAGATTCACAGAATCTGGGAAATCTCGATAGTCCAGATTTGCTTCTGCACACGGGAGCGTGCCCAGTGGACACGGGGGCGTGGTCAACTAATGCAGACAAACTGCAATTAATGAAGAAAGAGATGAAGGATGGACACGGGGCCGTGCCCATTGGACACGGGGCCGTGCCCGAGCTCCTGTTCAGCCTATAAATAGGAGTGCTTGGCTCAAGTGCAAACCATCCCTTGGCACACCACCTCTCTCACACTTCACCCACCACCCACCACCACCATAACGCCATCATCCACCACCATCATCCATTGTCCATCATAGAGTCTGTGAGTCATCTCGAGATCCAAGATTGATCGTAAGAGTTCTTGACAATCAAGGCCATGTTTGCCTAAGTCTCTTACATCACTTGGTGAAGACAAAGTGTCTAGTGTAATACATTTTATTTTTAATCTTTTCGCACTTTTTACTTGGTTATGTATTAATGACTTTAATAACTAGTTTCTTATGTTGAAGGTGATTTTTCCTTATCGTTTGTCCGTGGTGTCTTGGCATTATTTTACTGTCTATATAAAATAAAAGATTTTCACCATTCATATCTCCATGGTCTATATGGAGGTATGTTGGCTACCTGGTCGGGGGTTAAGGGAACGGTTTGGTAAGAGTCTTGCCTTGTTCAGTGTATAGATCCTGCAAGGACCTGGGTCAAATTTAGTAGGACCTCCTTCAATACTTAACGGTATTGGATGGCGGGGGTCCAAAATCTTTGACCCCCTCATATGTAAGCTTCTATTAATACTTTAACCCGGCTACTTAGGACTGTATCCCTGCTGACTCAGACTACTTAGCCGAGGGTAACGTCACCTTCAAAAGAGGGCCTACCATAATATGCATTAATAACTTAATTAATTATCTTTCAATAATCCGACCCTTTAGTATTGTATCCTTGCTGACTCAAACTACTGGGTTGATGGTAACGTCACCTTCAAAAGAGGGGCCTACTACAATAACTAAGATAATCTCTTAAAAAGTGCAAAAGTGCGGAAATAATCAAAGGTTACACTATACACGAGTCGGAGCCAAGTGATTCATCTTGTCTATCTGTTTTTACTTTTATTTTATTTTCAGCATTTTAGTTAGTTTTTATTTTTCTAGATTAAAACCTATTTCTAACTTTTTGATTTGATTAGACGTTGAGGATAAACCGGTACTAAAAGCTCTTGTGTCCTTGGACGACCTCGGTATCTTACCAACACTATACTATGCTCACGATGGGTGCACTTGCCCATATGTGTATTTAGTGTTAGTAAATATCGTGTTTTATAAATTTAAAACTTGGCTAAAAAAGTGTAAAAAGGCTTAAAATAAACATTAAAACCATAACACACTTCACGCACATCACGCACATCACTCTTCATGTTCAGAAATATTACTTTCGAGAAATTGTACTAGAGATTCAAGCACAAGGAAGCAATCATACACATGATGTAGTTAATGGCAACATTGTATCCTCCTTTGCAGTGGCCTAAGCAGTGAATCATAACATGCATAAGAAACTTGTACGACCTCGAAACACAACTCTTCGCATAGTTTGCTGCGTTTACGTATCCTTTACATCCCATCCTTAGAAAGCAACCCTTTACCATTCTTTCAAAAAAACCAGTTGGATCTTCAGGACTATCACCGAATTCTAAAACCTTCTTGATTAAAGCTTTTGTAATCACCACCTCTTTCTCTTGCACAATTGAATGAATCTCTGGTGGTTCTATTTTGTCTTCAAATGTTGCATTCTTCCAGAACTCCCAAATAATTTCTTTCTAAGGAGTCCAATCAGTTGTTATAGCTTTGTAGATACGTGAGCGTTCAAGAAATGGTAACATTTCTACAAACCGTGTCATATTCTTCGCCCTTTTATCCAACATTGCACGGGTATTGTGCTTCGGATCATTATCTCTCGCTTTCATCTGCAAAACAACATAATACAAACACATCAGGTTTCAACATTTTTTATTTCATAAATTCAAGCAGATGACCAAACATGGTACGAATGACATTCAAACAGATCACTATAGTTTGAATGGATTACCTTCTTGACATGTATATCATATTCATACGGATAACCTCGTAAGAACGAATAAACGTTGAATGAATGACCTTATTGGTACGGATGAGTCTATTGGAACGAATGACTAAATTAGAACAATTGACCTTTTCAAGATCAGGAGTCATTTCGAATGGATGACTCTCATCCGTACGAATGAACTCTTGCGTTCCAACTCATCCATTTCCAGTTCAAACATTCAACATAACATTTTAACATGTTTTTTTATTAAATTTTGTATCACACACATTCAGGTTATACCGATTAACACATCCCCTAAATCTATTTTAACATTTACCCTTTAAATTTTAACGGATCTAATCCTAAGGTTTCAATCTAACGATTTTTTCCAAATACAATTTGTTTGATGGTTGTTCTAACAAGAAGTAGTTCCGATGCAGATTGTGGATATATAACATCTTTCAAAACAGCTTCAATCAAACTATAAAGCCTTCTAGATCTGCAAATCAAGCAAAAATGTGATGAATCAGTTCAAAACAGCATGTTTATACCTTGATATTAGCAAGTGTTGTTCTAATCAACAACCCTAATGAGAAAAATGAAATCTTGACAGAGTTTTGGCTAGAAATTGATGTTTTGAAAGTTGCAGCAATTGGAGCGGACGACAATAATTTGAAGTGAATGAATGTTTATGCGGATGAGTCTGCTATTTATATTAAAATGATGAGTTGTCTGTGCGGATAGGTCTCCTCCGTGCATAAGAGTCATTTTCAGGTAATTCCAAAGCTCATTATGTTTGGTTTTTAATCCTCTACAAAATCCCTATATAAATTTTATTGATTGAAGGCTAATTTATTCGAATTTAATTATAGTTGAAATTAGGGTTCTTCGTTCATAGAAGCTAGGGATTTTAGGTAAGATTTGTGTTTTTATGAAGTTGAAAGTAAAATAATGTTATATTTTATGTTAGTATATTTCTGTAAATTATTTGACTTTTTAGACATCATTTGGATTTTTGGTGAATTATTCATGTTTTAATCAATAGATAAATCAATTAAAAAAAATGATCACAAATAAATTCCGTAATAATTGTTTACTAAATATTGCAGGTTATATAAATGCTATGGTAATTTTATTGAATTTTTCAATAATTTTTGGAAATTTTTAAATTTAAATTGGATTTATTATGGTTTATACATGTTTTAATTATTTAAAAATAGAAGATTATCACAAATAATTTTTTTATCAATATTTCTAGTGATTTCAACAGATTTTCTAATTGTTATAGAATTTTTAGGTAATTTGGTATAATATTTAATAATTACTATGCAAATAAAGAGTTAGTGAAATTGTTAAACAGATAAATTACTTTATAAAATTTATTATTCTAAATAAAATAAGTGATAAATGTTGAATCTGATTTATAAAGTTAGTAAATGAATCTAATATATTTGACTAACTTTTAGCATTTACAAAATGTTATAACCTATTAAATGGGTATTTACAAGAACTAATCATGTTTAATAATTCTAGAAACACATACACACATATATATATAGGGGTTGGATCATTAGAAAACTAGTTTAAAGAGAAAACCAAAGAACTAACTAAAAAAGCCTAAAAACATACCAATTTTTTTTTTAATTTTTATAAAAAAGTCGCGGCTTTTTATGCATGGAAAAAAAATTTCAAAAAAAAAATAAAATAAAAAAAAGTTTTTTGTTGTATTGCACATGTGTAATATTACACATGTGTAGTACACATACACATGTGCAGTACAACAAAAAAAAATTTAATTTTTTTATATATAAAAACTAGCGATTTTTTTTATAAAAAATTGTAAAAAAAAAATTGTTATGTTTTTCGGCTTTTTTTAGGTTTTTTTTTGTTAGTTTTCTAGTTTTCTCATTTATATCTAGTTTTCTCATAATCCTCTCCCTATATATATATATATACCTAATATATTGTCCGTTCGTTTAGCATTTCGTGCATAATTATTTTAAGGTGAATATTGTCGTTATTGTTTTACATATAATTTGTTTTCTTGTCTTGCGGTAATTCTCATGGATCATTTCTTCGCAATCTGTGAGTAGATCTATTTCTTTTCCCTTTTTATCATCGAATATTTTTGGGGTGTATTATGTGTCTTGTTTTCTATTGTTTCTATTTAAATAAACAACATGCAAAATCAATGCATCGCTACGTGTTTCGTACTTTTTTTATTGTTTCATGTATCTATGGTGCATATATGTATATCTATGTGTTTACTCGCTTTGTGTCACAGGTTTCTATTGTGGATCCATGGCTGACAAGGTTCCCCATGGCCATAGGTTGAACTTAGTATCGTAACTATTAGATTCGCTCTTCGGGGCTTGAATTTCATTGTTTCTATTATTTATTATTGTTGATGTGGTTGGTTGGTTGTTGTTATCGTGATTATTGTGGTGATTGTTGTTATTGTAAGATGTTACGGATGTTTCTACTACACTTAAGTTGCATGTTAAATTATTTATTTCAGAATATTTTTTTATAATAAAACAAATCAAGTAATAATGCAAAATATTTTATTTAAATTTAGATCTATTCACTACCTTTATGTTGACCCCAAAAAAAAACTTTTTACGCAAGATACAAGTACACACGTATGAGATAGAGTTGACGATAAAGATACATAGGACATGCCTGAGATTAATAAATTGGATTTTATTTTATGTTGATGAATTTGAATATTGTATGATTTATTTGTGATATCCATGTAAAGTGTGACAAATTTAATTTGGGCATGTTTTAAACATTAAACTTATAATAGTTATCATGAGTTATGGACAATCACCATGCCCCGTACCATTCCGTTGCGGGTCGGGGTGTGACATCTACAGTGTGAGTGAGCAAGGGCGTAGTTCGAGAATTTCTTTTGGTAGTACGACATATCCCTAGACTGGAATTCCGAGTTGCCGGGGACGACAGATGTGGTATTCCCATTGAAGGCATAAAGTGATTTCTTCAAGTTCTACTATTTTTTCGCTTACGAACACGAAGTTTTACAAGGAAATCTTTTATAATTATCATATACACATCTCATATTTGCATCCATTAGTTTTAAGAAAGGTTTGCCATTTTAAATATGTGACCCTGAGTTTGGGATTGAACTTAGTGTTTTTAGGTCTTTACATGTGTTGGTGTATAAGAAGGAATTCTTCACATTTGATAAGCGGAATACCGATACAACTTGTATGAGAACCATTCCGTCTAGTTCAAAAGATAAACCATGGCGAAAAAAGTTTTTCATTGTCGATGTGTCAGTGAATCCTGGAGAGACGGAGATCTACGTAATCAGTTCCAAAGGCAAAATGGATGACGTGGAACTCGAATGAAAAATATACCATGGGAGTTTTTTTTTTATATAAGGCACTGCTCGCGCATTATTGAAGGCACGTTAGTGGCGTTGGGGATGAGCTGCGTGTGGTTGAACGCTTCGGCGTATCCATCATTCACGTGATCTAACGAAGGTAAGGTGTATTTATATTACTTATTTATCAGCAATGAGCATATTAATTAGGTCTCATGTTCCAGGCAAGTTGTATTTTTATGACTTTTTGGATTTAAGCTAGGCAAGGATGTTGAAGCCTATAGATTGCCCTTTGGCGTGTGGAGAAACTGATGTTTTGAGTCAGTATGCATATCAATTCTACTTTCCGGTGGCCAGAGTGACATCCACAGGTGCACGTACATCAACGCACCTATCTTGGGCAGTCTATCAAGGTAAAGGTGTCATTAGCGATACGCGTTGTAGGCCTAGAACCGGAGACAAACGGGACTAGTAATAATGGCGTTAAGGATGTCAATAAGGTGTTTATATTAATTCGAATGTAGAACCTTTAAAACACGACTTCATTTATGTCCTTAAAGGGACATCCTAGTGGTTAAGTGATGTGTTCTACGTCAAAAGGTTAGGAGTTCAAATTCTACAAATATTACTGATTATGGTGCATTTACCCCATAAAATTGAAAAGTTGTTATTAATAAAATATATAAGCCCAAAAAAGTCGGATGAGATGGCAGTGGTGCACAAAAAACCCGAACCCGGACCCGAAAATAAAACCCGGAACCGAGTATTATAAAACCCGGTTTTTTATACCCGAACCCGAACCCGACCCTTCCCATAGGGTAGGGGTTGGGTATGCATTTCTGTTATAAAACCCGAACCCGGAACCGAGTTTTTTTATACCCGTTTTCAACCCGGGTTTTAAGAGTACCCGGTTTCAACCCGAACCCGGAAGCGGGTTTTTTCAATACCCGGTCCGGGTTTCCCAATACCCTATTCAGGTTTCTTCGTTTTTTGTGTTTTTTCGAGTTTTGTACATTGGTAACGGCTATATAGCCGTTAGAAAGTGTATTATGATCATTTGTTTGGTTTACATTGTATCTTTATACCCTATAAAAGGGGTCTTTGATGACGAACAATAAACGAAGACGATCAAGTTATTCGAAGCTATCAGAGATGGTGCATGGTTGCCAAATTCTTTGGTTGTCAACTAATGCCTGAAAGTGCATTGAAATATGTTGTTTCAACCGGTTCAACTAGCTGTCTAATTTTGGAACATTATCTATATACTATCTTTATATACTAATTTATAACACTCGAGTAAACAGTGGCTTTTATTTTTTTTTTTTTTTTTGTCTTTTTGTGTATTGTCATATGTGTATTTGTTTTTTTTTTTAATAGTAAACCTTAAGGTTTTTATTTTATAATAAATTTTTTTATTATGATTTTGTCACAAAAGTTAAATAAGATTTCTTTTGAGTAAACTGCCATTTTGGTCCCTGTGGTTTGGCCAGTTTTGCCACTTTAGTCCAAATCTTAAACTTATTACATCCAGGGCCCTGTGGTTTGCATTTTGTTGCCATTTTTGTCCAAAATCCAAAAACCCCCTTTTTTACTGTTGAGAGCTGCCTATTTTGTCCTTTAGTGCAGCGGTATTTTGGTCATTTATGTTTTATTTAAAGCAATTCAACAACAACAACAACAAAACCCAGAAAATCAAGAACATCTTCTTCAACAACAACAAAACCCAGAAAATCAAGAACATCTTCAAAGTTCATCATCAAAACCCAGAAAATCAAGAACATCTTCAAGAAAAAACGAGGCTCAGATCTGTATCTTCAAGAACATCATCAAACATCATCATCAAAACCCAGAAAATCCAGCAAATCAAGAACATCATCTTCAAGAAAATCAAAAACCGATTTGTAAAAAGAAACGAGGCTCAGATCTGTATCTTCAAGAACATCATCATCAAAACCCAGAAAATCCAGAAAATCAAGAACATCATCTTCAAGAAAATCAAAAACAAAAAACAAAAAATCAAGAAAATCAAGAAAATCAAGAACAGCCTGCACATATGTATAATTGATTATACCAAATTCAGATCTGAAGTTACAAAACAAAAAACCGACTCAAAACACAACATCAGAACCGATCAAAATTCAAATCGAACACTGCCATGGTAAATCGAAGCTCAAACGCTCGAAATCGAAGCTCAAACGCTGCTGGTGCTCAAATCGAAGCTCAAACACTCAAAATCGAAGCTCAAACGCTGTTGGTTCTCAAATCGAAGCTCAAACGCTCGAAAACCCTAACCCTAAGAACACACAGATCTCCGCCCCAAATCAACTTGAACCGAGCACAAATCCACACCTGAGTTCACCCGAGTGAGCTAACCCGGAGTCGGTTGTACTCGCCGGAGTCAGAACACCACCGCCGTCGCTGTAAGCCACCATCATCGCCGCCCCCTTTCTTCCTCTCCTGCCTCTCTATCTCTCTCCCGTCTCTCTATCTCTCTCCCGTTCTCTCTTTCCTCCATCGGACTATTTGCTTCCCGAGATCAGTTGCGTGTGGTGGGGGTGTCTGCTCGGAGGACTGCCGCCGGCGATGTGGAAGGAGGGTGGTTGAGGGTCCGGCTGTGAATGTGAACGAGAGAGAAGGAGGGTTGGCTGATTCTTTCTGATGTAGGATTTTCAAGAAGATGAAGAGATAGGGCAGGGAGTTGAGTGTGTGATTAATGTTTATTGTTTAATTAAAAATGTTAATAATAATTCCAAAATGACCAAAATACCCCTCCACAACAGGACAAAAAAGGGTCAGTAAATCAGTAAAAAATCAGACATTTTGGATTTTGGACTAAAATGGCAACAAAATGCAAACCACAGGGCCCCAGATGTAATAAGTTTGAGATTTGGACTAAAGTGGCAAAACTGGCCAAACCACAGGGACCAAAATGGCAGTTTACTCATTTCTTTTTCTTAGTTTTGTTTTACATTTTTTTCTTTAGTTTAGTAACCGTTTGGTTGCTACTATTTTTAAAGTGATGGTAGTGAGGAGGGGCGGACCTACCCACAGTTGTGGGTGGGCTGCCGCACCCCTTGAGAAAAAAACAATTTAGTGTTAAATTTCGCGCAAAATCCCGACCGCACTTCTTGCAAATTTTCAACCGCCCCCCTTAGAAAAAAAAATCTTATGAATTTTTTAAAAAATTGTAAACACCGATTTTTATTAAAATATAACCTAGTTTATATAATTATTCTTTAACCATTTTCCCTTAAAAATTTAACACAATAACTTTCACTTAACAATTTAGCCAAATAAACATTCGATTGTAACTAAGCCCAGTTAACACAACCCAATCAAATTTGAAGTTAACTAAACTAACCAAACCCACTGCCTCTTCCAGTTCATTTCTCCCGCTCTCCCTCTTCTGATCGCTCAGCGACACAAACAGTGAACAGGACGATGACAACCACCGATTTCTAGCCGGAAAAGCTTGATTTCGGCCACCAAACCACCTGTAATTTGAAATTTAACGAGGTGCCTTCGTTTATTTATGTTTTTTTTGTTGTTTTAGACTTTAGTAGGGTGATATTGTTGTATTGACGATTATTTGGTTGTTACAAGTAATCAATAATTAAAGCTAGGACTTGAAAATTTCAGACTATGATTGAACATGGTTTTTTATTTTGTGCAAGTGTTTAGTGTTGTTTTATGAATTTATGGAGCGATTTATATGTGATAGAAACCGTGAGTAGGGAAAGATTGCGCGATTTCTTAAGAGGAAATGGGTTGAACCATTTTTTCGTCGGATTCTTTTAATTAAAGACCAATGTATATTTAGATAAGTTTTTTTTTTTGTTGTTTATTAAATGATTATGAGAAATATAAGTAGGGATGGTTTGAACGTTGATGGTTTTTGGTTGTTATTTTACTTACTTATGATGTTTTTATGTTGTTACTTGTTTTACTTTAAACTTTTTTTGTTAATGTAATAGGAAGTTAGGAACTAGGGTTTGATTGTGTTCAGGGCCGGACTTATAGTACAAGTAACTTAAGCTTGGGCCTAGGGCCTACACTTAAAAGAAAATTAATATGTTAACTATTAACATTAGTGCAAATTATTGTTTTAGAATTGTTTGATTCCTTATACAAAAAACCACTTTGTGTTATAGTTGTATTGGATTTTTGTTTGGTTCCAAACTCGGATAAAGGAGTATCATTTATAAAACTCAAAGAATGAAAAAAAGGACCATAAATTTTCATTTCATCTTGGGCCTCCAAAAAGGTTGGAACGGCCATGAATGTTTGAAAATTGAAATTGACCCAACCCGATCTGATCTGATCCGACCAGCTACGAAACTTTATTTGTTTATGTTTACTTGTTTTACATGACCCGACCCGACCCGATCTAATCTGCTATGAACCGAAGTTTTTTATATAGCTAGAAGCCTAAAATCTTTAAAAAAAAGTCCGCACCCCGCCATTGATAGATAGTCTAATTCAATACCTGGTCTCACAGAGATACCGCTAATGGAATATTTTTCTTAAAACCATAAAGTGAACACACCCTTTCTATTAATTATTTATATCTCCTATCTTATGGGTCTTTAATTAGGGATCCCTTTAAACCATAAAGTGAACACACCCTTTCTATTAATTATTTATATCTCCTATCTTATGGGTCTTTATCTGCAAATAATGTGTTTCACGTGTAGTAGTGCCATACAGTTTTTTCCTTTTTTTTTTTTCTTAATTTTGGGAAATGTGGATTTTGCCACTACAGGTATGACTGTAAATAACTTGATAACAAGAAGTTAAAGCAAAAACATATGTTTTTCTTATCTAGTAGTGTATATTCTGATTGGGACACTACAGGTATGACTGTGAATAACTTGAGAACAAGAAGTTGAAGCAAATAACTTATATTTTTGTTCTTGTTGCTCGCTTACCTGCGATATTGATGTAAAGTGCATTTTGTTGAATATATTTTAATTGGATTAAAAAATCTAGTAGTGTATGTTCTGATTGGGACTATAAACTGACAATACATATAGCAGACACCACATTCAACATTTATGAATAGGGTTACAAAACATGTCTGAAAAGCAGAAGAACCATACATAATTCCACTAAATTCTTCCATATAATTAAAGGGACAAAAGTAGGCAATAAATGTAAAAAAGCTCAGATGCCATACACAATGTTATTCAGTTTCTCTGTGATCCTTGAAACACCATTTTCTGAGGCATAAGTTTCTCCAATCTATAGATTTACACAATATAATTAAGACATTGATTAATACATAAACAGGTTAAGATGAATGCAACATTTTAATATAACACATAGATTGATGCATAATTAAACAGGTTTAAACTAATCGACGAACTCAATTCGTCAAATGAAAACGTAAAGCAATGTTGTAAATCAAAGGGGTACGGTTATTTTTCTGGAACTCGCGATTCTAACTTGTACTTATAACTTGATAGCAAAATAGTCTTTGCAACCTGTGTAAATTTGTTATTTTCCTTCAGCTTTAGTCTTCTTCCTGATATTATATTTGTCGTTGAAAAAAAAATACTAGAATGTAGTTATTGATTGAACTTCTATCAAAATTCGCATATATATCTCACCAAATATCAAAAGTTTATTTTTTGTTTCTGTTTGAAATATTACCGTAAATGATTAATTAATATTACTGTAGACATTTTAATGTATGTGTTATTATTTGACGAATAGTAGGATTAAATTTGGAGACTAAATTGGGAATGTTATCGGCAAAATAATAAAAGTTAAGATTATTTAAATTCAATATCCCTTAAATTGGTGGTTAAAAATAAATGAAATCTTTAAAAGCATTCTTCTAGTTATTTTAGCCAACATGGTTTTTCTAGTTCTTTTTTGCTTGTTCAAGTTTTGGATTCATTTAAGAAAAAAGTATTTCAAAAGAAACAAAATTACTATTGTACTTGATCAATAATTGTAACGAGTACTTGCATGGAAACACAATTAAAACCCTTTTAGAATAAAAGTAGGAAATTGTCAGAATAAACAAAGAAATAGCATTTAAACATGAAACACAATTAAAACCCTTTTAGAATGAAAGGGAAATTGTCATAACAAAAAAATAGCATTTAAAGCTTTTAAAACAGTACAAGCAATTTTGTGAGATGTGTTTTTATGTTATAAAAAGTGATTGTGAGCGAAGGAAATAGAAAATGTTACTGTAAAATATATATTTGAGGAAATATAGTTTAGCTTCTATAATTTTTTAATATATTTTAAAAATAGTTGTGAGAGAAGGAAGAGAAAATGTAATTCTAAAGATATAAAAATGTATTATTTAATTGAAATAAGAGAGAAAAAGTATTTGTTTTTAGTGGAATTATAGCGTAGATTTGATGGAAGAAATGTGAACAAATTGGATAAATTGGTTTGATATTTGGTTTATGCGTATAACCGACATATGTGTATTTTATTAGTAGTACATATATATCGCCTACATACGATACAAAGTCAAAACAAAACATATGAACAAATTAGTTTGTGTTTTAACTATAACATACAAAAAGCAATAAAAGTATGAACCATGGTATAGATGAACAAATTAGTTTGTCTGTGTTTTAATATAACATACGCATGTATGTATATGTAAAAAGCAATAAAAATATGAACCATGGTTTATAATTAATCTGTTTCTTCAAACAATAATTTAGTATTTTATAGTTATATTACTTATACATGTATAATATGTGTATATATTTTTGTGATTATCAACGAAATAAAAGGTTTACCTGAGCATGTATGGTATGAACAACCATATCGTTAATGATAGAAAAGCTAGCGTTGACGACATCAAAACCTTCTTCGTGAATCACACGAATGGTTTCACTGAACAAGAACTGAAAATCAACCCCAGTGATGAGAATTGCTTCAAGAGATGACCCGATTTCACGAACATCAATCTGTGGTGTTCTTTGTTGCCCCACCATCACACTCGCGGCTTTGCTTTTCTTGTCAGGATTAATTTCCAATTTCTTCATCCGCATCAAATTATCCTTTTCTTCTTTCATTTTCTCCAGTTTTATTTGCAGTTTCTTAATGTAGTTTGCAGCTTCTTGTAGTTGATCTGGTAGTGATATTATATCCTGCAAGGTTTTAACAAAAGTAAACTAATCAACATAGGGAAAATTCCACTCATCAAAAGGGTTTTAAAATCTTAAGATTTAGCCCCATAAAACCAATAGATCATCAAGGCACAAACACTAATGACATAACCCAAAAATTTGTTGATCGGGAAAACCAGTGCACTAGGCTCCCGCATGCGTGGGGCTAGGGGGGTGTTGGCCAATTAGGTCTTTTAATTTGTACGCACCCTTACCTGCATTTCTACAAGTGGTTGTCGCCACAACCACTTATGTTGCTCCAAAAGTAGCATTAGAAGAAATCTTGGCTAACTAATGCCTTGAGTTCCATTCTTATCATGGCAATGAATACTTTTTTTTCATTTAATATGAAGAATTATTAAATAAAAATATGCCCAATAACTTAGACAAAATATATGAGAGCACGATATGAGCTAGATCATGAGAAGTAACTAAAACTATCCCAATTGAACAACCCACGGACATCGGCCACATTGGAAATGAAACATACATATCTCTCCAAAAGTGTTTGTGGCTTCGTCCGTGGGCATTCATCTGCAAAACACGAGAGCTTTTGCATCCCACGGACGTCCAGCGTGGAAATAGATATACTGAGGGAGAGAGAGAGAGAGTGAAAAACCCTAGAAGATTCATGAGGCACAAGAGAATGGAGCTTGTTGTATAGGGCCTTCATGTAAATCCTTCTGTTTTTCTCAATGGTTCTTCTGTCAACCCTAGAAGATGAAGAACTTTGGTTGGACTCCATCTCTTCTGTCACACTACAAATAGAGGTTCTTTATCTGATTTTATAGCGCTTCAATTCTATTTATGTTTATAGCAAAAAAATAACTAAGATTGGATGAAAAAAAATTATTAAAGCAAAGCCTGCACATCCCATATACATGACCTTTCTTGATAAAGCACCTTTTGTGGGATCCACATGCATCAAAAAGACCATCCAACAAGTTTATAATGGTTTTCTTGATACACAAATTCACATTAACGAAGAAATACTATAATTTTGAAATCATCATAAACGTATTTTTCTTTTTTCTTTAAACCAGTATTTATGGAGACTTGACTTGAAATAGTTATGTTGAAGTTATGAGCCCAACAACCAAATTTTGTTTCCCATTGGCGAAAGACCATTATATCCCTCCATATTAGGGTGAAGGAGGGGTTAACTAATGGAATAGGTAAACTCTCAATTCACTCAATTACATAGCGCCATGTCAATTGTTTACCTAATGCTAAAAAACGGTGACGGTGGTTTACCTAATGGGGTTTAGGTAAACTCTTTAAAAAAAGAAAAATGTGTGATTGGTTAAGAAAAATGGACCCCACCACACCCTCTCTCTCCCACTTTCCCTCCCTTCACCGAATCGGTGAACCTTCACCAAAAACACCCCCCAAATCGGTAATCTTGATCGGTAAACAAAGCTGGCAGTGGTCACCGATCGGTGCCGAAGGTGTTTACCGACTCGACACCTTTCACCCTTAGAAAATATTAAAATATCTTTTAGAAAATATTAAAACATCATTGACCGCCGTTAAGTAATCTGATCCCTAGCTAAGTCAGACAGCTAAAGTTTGCAGTATTAGGCGTTTATTCCTATTAAAATGGTGTGAGTTCTAGTCACAAGGGGGGGGGGGGGGGGGGGGGGGGGTAACGTGTGAAGTTTAGGAGCAAATTTTAGGGGTGCAAGGGTGTTTGCCGTGAAATAAAATCTAGTTTGCGTTTAGCTAATTTGTTTGTTAATTCTATTAAAAAAAACTGTTGTGTGCATATATAAATCTGCAAGTAGTACTGATGTTAACTGAAAAATGATCAATGGTACTAATCACACATGCTTTACAAAGAAGTAGGATTATTGTCTAAACTGACTCCTTGATTACCCTCTTCTTGAAAAAGGAGAAATATTATTTTTGACAACATTACGGAGGTACAGTTAATGGAACCCAAAAAATGTTGTTAGTAGTACCACAAAGTACACCAAAGGCTTGTAGGCTATCGGTACGTAGTAAAGGAGTTTCTTCTCAAGTGCTTAGGTATTTTAATGTCATCCGGCCATGTTGGTGTAGATTTACGAGTACATTTAAAACATGTCAGTTAACCATTAAAAAATTGTAATAACACACAATAGTACAAATGTATTAAGATAATCGGATTATACTAAAAATGTAATGAAATCTATTCAAGAGAGACATGTCTAGTAAAGAAAAATAAATAAATAAATAAATAAAAACAGTAGTGGCATACACTAGTAAAAACAAATTATTTTGCCAAAAATTTGTCAACAGTTTCCTTATGCATTTCCGATGAAGATATGCATAGGAATCTTTTTCCTTTAGAAACCTTTTCATTTCTGAGTAGTGAATGCAGCTTGTTTTATTAACGAAGTCTTTAAGCAATGATGAAACGGTCGAGCATATTCTTACAGGTTGTCATATATTAACGGGAATTTGAAAGGGGATATCTAGATGGTGCAAGATTCCAGGTATGTTTGTGTTTCATGTTAATGACTTGGTGGAAATGCACGATCACTGTGCCATGTCGGGGAATAAGAAGATGGTGATTCATGGGATTATTATTATTGCCTGTTGGCGGTTGTGGAGGGCGAGGAATGAAAAAGCTTTTTCGAGTAAGGATCCGAATGTAGTGGAGATGATCGCGGATATCAAGACTCTAGTTTTTTTTTGTGGGATAAACATAGGTTTAAAGGAGGTGTAGTTGATTGGGACCGGTGAAGTTCTTTTGATCTGATGTAATTATATTTTTTGTGGTTTTCGGCTTACTTTTTCCGTCTTGGAAATAGTTGGCCTTGGTTTGGTGGTTTATTGAAAGTCTATTTTCAAAAAAAAAAAAAAAAAACCAGTAGAATCTCACTCATAGCGAAGCTATTGGTAGGGTATGAGAAAGGTAAGATATATGCAAACCTCACCTCTATCTTATGGATAGAGAGACTGCTTCCATTGACCACGCTCCAAGGTCAAACTACACATAGAAGTGAAATTAAGAGGTACATAGCTACTCATAAATTGTGCCTTAGTTAAAACGGATAACATTTACAAGTACCATATGAGAAAGACATTAGCAAGAAATAAACAAGCGATAACATTCAAAGATCACCCAAAAGAACACTAAGCAATGCTAAAAACTAGCCTTGTAAGGTAAGACTAAAAGAACAAACCGTACCCTACTCCTAAAAGTCTTTAACCTTAATTTTGCGTCTTCACGAACTCCTATCATAAATCATGTCCTCAGAGAGATGCAAGTTAAACAAATCCTGTCTAACCAGCTCCTCCCAAGTCAGTTTAGGCCTGCTTCTACTCCTCCTCCCTCCACCGTAAGAGTTTCCACGGTTCTAACTGTGGTCGTACATGCCCATACCACCTCAACCTCTCCTCTCTTATCTGATATACTAGCCACCCCCAATCTCTCTTCCTAAAGACCTCATTTCTTATCTTATCCAGCCTAGTGTGTCAACACATCCACCGTAGCATCCTCATCTAAACTACCTCTAGCTTACGAGCTTGAGCTTGTATATTCTTAATTATCCAAAAATCTGTACTGTATAACATATAAGGTCTAACTTCAACTCTATAAATTTTTCCTTTAATTTCATTGGGAACCTCTTGTTAAACAATACACCAGTGGCTGCCCTCCACCTACACCATCCAACCTAGACACGGTGCGCTACGTCACTATCTATCCCTTCGTCTCTTTGAACATACTATCCTAAATACTTGAACTTAGTTGCCTGTGGAACCATCTGACCCTCAATGATGATTAAGTGTTCTCGTCATCTCCTATGTTGATATTTACATCATTTTAAATACATACATCCATTTTAAATCTATTTTCGGTTTAACCTAACAAATGTGTGTACTCACTATCTCGTTCAAATGACGTTAAATGCTCATTATGTTATCATTCTCTTCATATTTATAGATAGTGGAAGAGTTCTGTTGCGTCTTTAAGTTTTTTTTAAATTTTATGATGTATCATATTGGGTTAGTGTTTAGTTAGTTTGAGAGTATCAGAGGAAAATAAGATGAAAGTTGGGTGTGGTGTGGTATAATTCGAACGTTAGGAGTGCTATCGGCCGAATGGTAAAAGTTTAAGTTATTTAAATCCAATATCTCTATATTTTTATATGTTTTGTATAAAAAATTATTTAACTTTTAATTCAATTTATTTTATTTTTTTTTGTTTTACGTACATTTCATTATTATTTATACGTTATAGTTTACATTTATAGAAATGAGGTTTTGTTAAAATTTGGGAGACCGGCTATGGTATACGGAACAAAGTGCTTGGTCATCAAGAAGACACAAGCGTGTATGCTGGAGATAGCAAAGATGAGGATGTTGTGGTGGATGTGTGGGTACACTAGGTTAGACAAGATAAGAAATAATATTTTTAGAGAAAGATTAGAGGTTGCTAGTTTATGAGATACGATAAGGGAATGAAGGTTGAGATGGTTTTGGCATATTATGAGGATATAGACATTAGCCACACTTGGAACTGTAGAAACCATCTCTGTAAAGGGAAAGAGGAGTAGAGGGAAGCCAAAAATGACTTGGGATGAGAGGATTAGGAAAGGTTTTCTAGACTTGCACTTTTCTGAGAAAATGCTCAAGGATAGGAGTTCTTGGAGACGTAGGATTAAGGTTAGCAACATTTAGGAAGATCATTCGACTTTGCATTATACTCGACTTTGGGGCCGACGGACACAACTTTTGCTTATATACATATATATATATATATATATATACACGAAACCCCAATCCCTACCAAAAATACCTACAATCATGGAAGAAGATAAGAAATTTAACTTGTTTTGTAAACCTGTGTGTTTTACAATCATACTTGATTTGGGTACATCTGAAACCCCAAAAGTGAACTGTGTTTTATAGTGTGTTTATATGGGTGTGTTTTACAATCATAATGACTTGTAGCTGTGTTTAAGGTAAATGTGTTTTACGGTGTGTTTATGTTGGTGTGTTTTACAATCATACTGGGGTTGGGTACATCTGAAGCCTAAAGTGTTTATGTGGGTGTGTTTTACAAATCATATGCCCTCTCTTAATAACTTAAAACACAATTTGATTTGATACTGCCTGAAGTCCTCTGTGTATAAAGTTATGAGCTTAAAACATAGTGCATACTGAATGATACCTTATGTCTACTATTAATAACTTAAAACACAGGTTAATGTGATACTACATGATTGTTCATCACCACTATTGTGTACTTAAAACACAATTCAAATTAAAAAACAATCTGGATAATCTAGGGTGGTACATCAAAATAAAACACAATCTGATGAAAATGTTTATCATGCAGGGCGATGCTTTGTCAGTGTATTTGGAAAATGTTGGGTTTTTGTATAAAAAATCACAGGTTTTTGTATATAAAAAAAAACACACCAATTTTTTTTTCAATTTTTTTATAAAAAATCACAAGTTTTTCTATATAAAAAAAACTTTTTTTCAAAAAAAAAAAAATGTATTACACATGTGTAATAGTACTACACATGTGTAGTATTATACATGTGCACTACAAAAAAGAAAAAAAAAATTGAAATTTTTTTTATATACTAAAAGTAGCGAAAATTATTATGCAAAAAAAAAAAATTCAATTTTTTTTTCAATTTTTTTATAAAAAATCACAAGTTTTTGTATATAAAAAAAACTTTTTTTCAAAAAAAAAAAATGTATTACACATGTGTAATAGTACTACACATGTGTAGTATTATACATGTGCACTACAAAAAAGAAAAAAAAATTTGAAATTTTTTTTTATATACTAAAAGTAGCGAAAATTATTATGCAAAAAAAAATTGGTATGTTTTTTGGCATTTTTAATTAGTTTTCGAGTTTTCACAATAACTAGTGGTATATATATATATATATATATATATATATATATATATAATTGAAAAGTGGCTATTAATAGTGATTGACCTTTTTTAGTAATTGCTTCTATTTTTAGTGATATTTTTTCTATTATTCATTTGATTTATTTTTTTAATATTATTGATATTGTCCGAACATTATCGGCACAGTTACCGTATAACATCCGTAGAGTTTTCTTATTATTAACCTCATCATGTGGCTATTATTACGTACAATTCGATAAATGTTCTATTCGAACAGGTCATATATAGTTGATTTTTTTATCATCACAAACCGAACATATACCGATCAAATAACATCGGTGTTTGAACGTGTTATATATAGTTGATTTCATTTATCATCGCAAACCGAACATATACCGACCAAAATAGTTGATTTTTTTATCATCATCGACCAAACAACATCCGTAATGATGTATTCGTTTTTATAGAATTCTCAACGTGGCAGTATAAAATTCATTGAGCACAAAGTAATACTCGTAATAAAGTAAGTATTTTATAGTATCGTCAGCTATATCGAGTGTCTGTACGATACCGTCATATACCGGCACGACATGATTGGCGGGTGTTAGGGTGGCCTTTCCCCCTTATGGTTTCGCATTGTTTTCATTGTCACATCATAAAGTTTTGGTCACGTAGGCATAAGTTCTCATTCACTATTTTTCACTTTTAACGTGTAATGATTTCATAAGTTTTTACTACCCACTACCGTATTAAAATTATATTTAAATCTAATAAGCTGTTGTATATCTAATAAGTTGTTATATATAACCATTATTCATGGCTTCATTGTTTTTCGTTTAAAAAAAAATTGCAAATTAATGTGAAAGGGTGTAATGTTAACAACTAACTTCTTTTTTTAAGTAACATCAATTGGGACATATATACATATACTAAATTTGGTAAGGGGTCGTTACGTGTGAAACTACTTAGTTTCCACAATGTTCGGATAGATACACACTTAAATGAGAAAAAAGTGTAAAAGTGTAAAGGCTATGAAGTACATATTTATTCATTTGCAAAAAATGTGTTATTCCATTTTACTTTTACACTTTTACTCCTTTAAACGAGAAAAAAAATGATAAACTTTCATATGTAGAAATTAGAAATGAAAACAAAATGTTTAAATCTTTCGATTAATTAATTTATGTTTAAATCTTTCGATTAATTAGTTTATAGAGATACAATCCATTCATTTTCCAGCTGTATGCTCCCCTTTTATCTAAAAAAAAATCTGAAATCAATTTACTATTAGAAAGTGATAGATAATCGTCTTACATTATAAGACTATGTGTAGTTGAAAACATAAATAATGCCCTCATCCTTGGGTGTTTTACGTCATATGACAGTCGAGTCAGTAATGGGGCATTGTGGGACATTATGTTAAAAAGAGTGTAGTGGGTATTGAAATCTTGTGTGGCATTATATTCTAATAGAATTAAACAAAAATAAAAAATAAAAACCATAAAAATGCTATTGGCCAAAAAAAATTGAAGGAAGGCGTGGAAAAAAGAACGATTGGAGCAAAAAATTTGATAAACGCCCAAGGGGCAAGTAAGGGGCGTGGGGGGCATTTTTTTTGGAGAAAAACGTTCAAAAACCCCCACTTCAGGTGGTCTAAATCAGTTCCCAAGTCATCAACTATGTTGATAAAGTGCATTAATTTCAGAAATCAAAATACTACTGAAATATGGTGTGTTATTGGTTGTGTTTGCGAATTGACGAATCAAAACCAAGAAAAATCAATGAGACGGGTATGGTAAGTTTTAACCCTAGTTATAAAACAACGTTTTATACCTGTTGGATACGTGCCTGGTCATCAATACTCATCAGGGTATCAGATACACTCGTCAATTTGTTGAAAAATTATTCGTTACTATTTGTTTTTATTTAAATTATTTCCCTAAGAAACTAAAAATATAAAACTAAAAGTTAATGATTTAGAAAAATTACTTTATCTATAACCAAGTACAAGGGAAATTAAATTTAAAAGAAAACAATTTTGGGTTGACTAACACGACACGTTTAAAAAACGAGTCGGGTTAGGGTTGACCCGTATTGAAAACAGTTTGGGTTGACCCGTTACTCCGTTTAACTATTTAGAAAAAAAAACTTTTATATTTTTGTTTTTTTTTCTTTCTCTTTTACATGATTAGTCATAATAATGTTAATTTTGACAAATTTTATTATTTATTTGTCACACTGATGCTCATCATTAAACATGTTATCGATAACCCACATAAAACTTAATAACTCGCTTATAAATCATTAACTTGTATGACTCATTTAAATACTGGTTAAACGGGTTGTATTCGGGTTGACCCGAATTTATATTTGTGTGGGTTAGGGTTGAAATCTTTGACCTATATAATAATATGGGTCGGGTTTGGGTTGCACATTTCAACCCATTATCCCGCAACCCGTCAACCCAATAACTCATCAACTAGAGACGGTTGACACCCCGAGGTGGCGGTGATCGGTGGTGCTGGTGGTTGGTGGCGGAGGGTGGCAACACGATTAGTGGAAGTGGTTAGGGTGGTAGCGGCGACCGGGGGTGGCGGTGGTTAGCGGTGGCATCGGTGGTCGGCGGTGGAAGTGGTGGTGGCGACGATGACAGGTGGCAGTTGGTGGTGGTGATGAAGGGTGAGAGGGGGAATGGAATGGAAAAAAACAAGGTGCGTGGATGGAATGAATTTGAGGTTTTTAGAGGGAGTGGAATGGGGCATGCATAGTTAGGTTTGGTTTTAAGGTACAACCAAAATCGTAACCGAAATGTTCGGTTTTTGGTTTTTGAAAATTGTTCGGTTTTGGTTTTAGCAACAGGTCGTTTGGTTTTTCGGTTTTTGGAACAAATTACGTAGGATTCAAAAATAAAAAGTATAATCCCAAATTTAAGAATCTTTCTTAGATTTTTACATTTAAGTTATTATATTTAACATTTTTAATCAGTATTGTTCACATAAACCTAACCTTCTAATCCATTTTTATGTTTCTCCAAAGTTTTTATTAAGATATTTTATTTTCTAATACTTTGAAGATCATTTAATATTTATATTAAATTTTGTTATTTTTTGTAGGCAATAGATAAATCATTTCAATTATGAATATACATGTTAATGTTTTTATTATAAATACTTAGCATTCAAGAACAAACTTAATAATTTCTACTAGAATGGGTTAAACACTTAAATAAATTAAATTAAATGTAAAAATATACGGACCTGACCTACTACTGTAACTTATCAGTTCGGTTTGTTTTTTTCATTTATTGAAAATGGTTATCCGAAAACCGAATCGAAATTTTCGGATATTAAAAATCTGGAAAATGAATCGTCGGTTTTTGTTTCGGTTATTTTGGTTTTCTGCTCACTCCTACCCTTATGTAATAGGTGATTCCATTACGTTGACCAACAAAACACATTTTTTTCATTCCCTCGTGATAATCCATTTCATTCCATTTCGTCTCTCATTTCTGCATATCAATCACTATCTATATGATTACTTAAGGTCTCATCAAAATAAACTAAGGTCGACTGCATGCTAGTATTTGGAATGGGGTAGTCTTCAATCTCATGTCGTGGATATCCTATTAAGCATCAACAATACGTTTAACATGACATGAACAATATGTTTAACATGACATGAAACCTAGAAGACAGCTAAGCTGAGAGTGTTCTAGTTTAAGTTAAAAACATTAAGTTATAAGTTTAAATAAAAGATATGAAAAGTCGTGTAAAACCGTACTAGACATCAATTATGCGTATCAACATCAATCATCAATATAAACGTCTATTTGCAGATCGAACTCACCATCACCTATTAGTCACATAGAAAAGCGGGTTTATACCGGCATAAGACTGTTTATACTTATTGTGTCATCACGCTCACAGGTTCTATCAATACGTTTCCAACAAAAAATGCTAGACATCGATAGTTAACCATGAGTTCAATCTGGTTATTATAATTGCCCAGCATTAAGTAAATTCAAATATTGAGGCATTATATGTGGGCACACAATTGATAATAGACACCTCTTATAACTTCAACAAAAATTTATATAGTTGCATACATCTCAATTAGTTGTTAGCTTCTTGTTATTGGCAACATTCAACCCGAACCTTGAACATTTGGATAACTAGTCAAAGATTCACATAAACCATGTCACTTTTCACATCAATAGTACTAACGCAATGCGACACTTTTTGTTTGCAATGTTTCCAAACGAAATGTAACTACTCACATAGGTAGCACTTCGTTCCACATTATAAATTTTCGTTTGTCATGACATTTCATTATTAATAACTTTTCGTTCGACATAAAATTTCGTTGCTCATGTCATTTCACTCACCAAGACATTTCATTACACACACTTTTCATTAATAATACTTTTCGTCCATATTAACCGTTCATTCAACATAAATATTTCGCTTAGGGATTCAACAACGGTGGTTGTGATCAGATATGGCTTTATTCGACATCAAGATCCTAAGTTTTGATTGGAAATGCAATAGAATCATTTCATAGCATCATTACAAGCTTCAAGTATCAATAACATGTAAACTTTAACGTAATTCTTACCTTATTTGTGCTAAATCTGAACTTGACCTTGAAAACCCTTAAAAGCCCGTGAGAACCACGAAAATATGTTCAATCCATAACGTATAAACCAACCGATAGTGCCGATCCACGAGGTGAAACATACAATATGTGAGATTTAGATCTTGATTCACGGTCTCTCTCTCTCTCTCTCTGTCTCTCTCTCTCTCTCTCTGCTTGGGTAAGGTTTGTTGCAAATGAGAAGGATGACCCTAGCCTTCTTTCCATATTAGGGTTTTACCTCTTTAATTACCATTTTGCTCTTCGTGGACCTTCCCATGTCACTTTTTTTTCTTATTACATGTACTTGGGCTTTGATTTCATACATATCTTTTAAAGTCCGTCTCACACCCTTACAAATTATTAAAAGTTGGGGTGTTACACTACTGGAACCGGAACATGAGCAAAATAATTATGTTAAACACATGAACATGTCCTAATTTTTCTACAGCTGATAGAACGACACATTAAATCCAAAATTTTATATTACTTTTATTTATTTAATATCAATTCTCTAAATGATAAATTAACAACGAAGCATACAAACACTTGTATTAAATAATTGCATCAAAGCTATAAACTTGATGCTTATTTCTATCTCATTTTTAAAGGCAGGACCTATTTGGACACCCTGCTTGCCTATTTGGACACCTTTAAGCCCTAGACGCCTCGTATAGGCCTATACGAGGCGTATAGGGTTACATTAAAGTCAGTGTCTGACTCATGTCACTTCTGGTTTGACTGCTTCAAGACGCCTCGTATAGGTCTATACTGGGCGTATAGGACCCCTCGTATAGGCTATTATAATTAATATGAGTTTTTTTATAATTAATATTAGTGTTATTATAATTAATATGAGTTTTTTATAGTTAATATTAGTGTTATTGATATTTAAAAAGAGAAAACAAAAAAAAATAAAAATAGACGCCCAGTATAGGGCTATACTGGGCGTATACGAGGGGTCCAAAAGACCATTATACCCTTGAATTAGGCCTATACTGGGGGCAAAACAGGGCTATAATGGTCTTTTGGACCCCTCGTATACGCCCAGTATAGCCCTATACTGGGCGTCTATTTTTATTTTTATTTTTTTTTCTCTTTTTAAATATTAAAAAAACAAAACAAAAAAAATTAAAAATTGACGCCCAGTATAGGGCTATACTGGGCGTATACTGGTGTCCAAAAGACCATTATAACCCTGAATTAGGCCTATACTGGGGGCAAAACAGGGCTATAATGGTCTTTTTTGCCTCTCTTATATGCCTCGTATAGGCCTATACTGAGCGTCTTGAAGGGTTTTTTTTTTTTTAAAACAAACATTTTATACAATATTAATCGTTTTAGCAAACTTTTATACAAAAACAAGTTTTTTTTATTTTAAATAATTAATATTAGGACCCCTCGTTGGTTGTTTTTGAGTTGAAAAATGGATGTTTTGGTAGGGTAATTTGATTGTTTTTGGAGGGTGATGTTCTTTGAGTAAAAAAATGAGTGTTTTGGTGGGGTAATTTGAGTTGTTTTTTAAGAAAAGTTTTATTTTCTTAAAAAACAACGCAAATTACCCCCACCAAAACACCCATTTTTTTACTCAAAAAAACATCACCCTCAAAAAACAATCAAATTACCCTACCAAAACATCCATTTTTCAACTCAAAAAAACACCAACGAGGGGTCCTAATATTAATTATTTAAAATAAAAAACTTGTTTTTGTATAAAAGTTTGCTAAAACGATTAATATTGTATAAAATGTTTGTTTAAAAAAAAAAAAAAAAAAAAAAAACCCTTTATATACGCCTAGTATAGGCCTATACTAGGCATATAAGAGAGGCAAAAAATACCAATTTACCCCCAGTATAGGCCTAAATCAGGGGCTAAATGGTCTTTTTTTCATCTAGACGCCCAGTATAGGCCTATACGAGGCAAATAAGACAAAATATGACATAATCAGAGATTCTCTTGTAAATTGAAAAAGGTTATACGCCTCGTATAGGTCTATACGAGGCGTCTTGAATGGTGTCCAAATAGGCAATAAGGTGTGTAAATATGTAGACCCTTTTTAAATTGTTGGTACAGTATAATATTAGGTATGTCATAAAACACATACATTCCTTCAAATTTAAAATTATATTAGCTTAAACGGATTAAACAATAAACTCGTTTGGTCAACCCAAACACAATGTATGTAGCTAAACGTGTTTGTGGATTTGATCCGAGACTGACTCGAATCCGTAGATCAAACACGGCCGGTTTTGAATTTTGTGTTAAGTCTTTATCCTGCAATAATTTCACACTCCATTAGTGGGTCAACTAAGACTTATGGTTCTACTATAACAACTCATATGTGTCCTTAAATAACTTGGTTTTTTGATAAAACGGTTTATGTTAAGAGTGATATAAATTTGTTCATTTTTAACAGTGGGATTATATTAGTTATGGTACCCCGACTATATTATTATTATACCTTTATAATCAGCCTCTTTCTGGAATACAAACTAATTGATTTTTCAGGTTTTAATAATTATTTTAACTAAGTTGTGTTAATCCACGGGTAATAATGATTAGAAATAATTGATGTGGTCACATGTTGGATTAACTTTAAGTGGAAACATGCATGATGATCATTAGTTTGAAACACAATTTGATGACCAAGATACTTGTGTGGAACATGTGGATGTGATATGGTTGTGATTGTGGTTTGTAACAAGACAACCAAACCGAAGGGAAGTTCATTTGCTTTATAGCGTTAATTAATGCAGTATCAAAGTGAACAAGAATTAACTAGAATAAATAAATAGATAAAGTAGTAAGCAGAAAAGGGAAAAGGCTGCATATATTCGGCTAAAAGGGTCTAGGCTAAATTCCATTTTCTTAAAGGTGGTCCAAGACTTTTTATTCGTGGTCCTTATAAAAAGTTATGGGATTGCGATAGGATATCAGATTACGAGTGGTTGGGTCATGGTAAGATTACTTGGTTAAAAGGCATTATATATACACATACATATTATATATATTACAATTATATATACACATACATATTATATATATTACAGTTGTTTTCTAGGAGTTTATTTATAATGAAAAATTAGTCTTTAAGTCTTTCGTGTGTTAAAGTCATAACATAAAACGGTATCAAGTATTGCTAATGCTATACCGTCATCAGCGACCATCAACACCGAAAAATCTCATAAAACTAAAGAAATAAAAAACGAAAAAACTAAAACTGAACGAAAAGTAGACGTAAAAGTGTTGAACCACGCACGTCAGGTGTGGCGTGCTAATGCGTAGAAGTTAGACCAAAACGTAAAACATTGAAAAGACGTAAAACAAAATGGTCTATGGTGGTCGTTAAACGAGGAAAATAGATGTAAACACGTTGAACCACACACGTATGTTGCACCGTTGCGGCGTGTTAATGCACAAAAATTAGACCAAAACGTAAAAATGTTGAATCATACACACACACGTTATACCATGTTAACACGCAAAATTTAGATCAAAAAGTAAAATAAAAAATTTATAAAAGATGAAAAGTATAAGGGAACAAAGTGGAAACTTAGTTCATTAGAAGTGATAAGATTTGTGGTGCTTTAACTTTTTTTATTTGAAATTATGAATTTATTATATAATTGGTTTTATGGATGTTAAAACGATTCAATACGCCATATATATCTAATCTATGTATAGTGTGAGGTTCATTGGTGAACACTAAAAAAATGGGGAACCAAGGAATAGTGCATTTAACATATTAAGTATATCTTAAAAATTCAACTTAACATGTTGAAAATCAATTTTTTAATTTTTTTTCAGCGCTAGCTTTTTCTTGTAAATACGTGTAGAAGCTATTCCAATAAAAAAATCATTTTTAACCTTTTTTAATTGTTTTTTTACACTTTTTTATATTTTTAGTTTTTGAATTTTTTTTATTAAAAAGGCTTCTACATGTATTTGTAAGAAAAAAACGTCGAAAACAAAAATAAAAAAAATGATTTTTAACATGTTAATTTTTAAAATGTTAAATTCATGGTTCCTCACTTTTTTAGTATTCCCAATAAACCCTTCCCTCTAAGTATATATTATATCTTCTAGATCTAATAATATACATAATCAGTTTTGTAAACCACATAAAATTTGGTTTTCTCGCCTCTTTCTCCTGATAAATATTAGATGCTACATGTCGGTTTCTAATGAACTATAGATTTTGAGAAATATATGACATGTTATTTTAAATAAATATTTTCAAAAATCATTTATTCAACATGTGTAATACATATGTCTCTAACCTACTTTATTAATATTATAAAGAGTAAATCATAGAAAACATCATTTATGTTTATACCTGATTGCAACGTGTGTCCTTTAGCTAAAAAATTACAAGAATCGTACTTTATTTTTAAAAAACCTTGCAGTCACGCCTTTTGCCCTTAACCTTTTTTACATTTAACTTTAAAATTGATCACATGGACCGAACATAAGGGTATTTTGGCTATTTTACCATATATATACATAATAAATACATACCCCACCCCCTCTCTCTAGCTCTCTCTCAACTCTCTCTCACTTTCTATGTTCTAGTGCCACCACCACTACCCGACCACCACATGCCCTCACAAGCCACCACCACATCCTGTAACAACTACAAAAACCACGAAATCCAACAACCACCTAACCCCTTACCACCACCAAATCCGACAACCATCGTACCACCCCCAACAGACCCCCCCCCCCAATCACCATTAACACCCCCTCTCCCACAAAATCCAACAACCACCGCCTCTAGTTTTTCTGATCTAACAACTTCAACTCCAACACAAACCACATCTATATCTCGCAGGACCTCTTTCTCTCAACACCAGAACCTACCCTATTCGTCATCCCTGATTCCCCATGTCCGACCTCTCAACCCTGGTTTCAGCAAATTGAAGGTATTGCCGGAATTCACCCTCTTCGTCATCTGTAAACTTGCAAGAACCTCCTCTAAGAAAAACCCCTCGCAAGAACTCATCGCAACAACCCATCCATTTCAGATCTATTAGGATAGGTTTCTACGTCGATTAGGATCTTGATAAAAAGATAAGGGGTGGTGGTGGTCGATGGCAGGTGGTAATGGGTTGTACTGGAAGCGGGTAGAAAAAGGGGTGGGTTTCGGTGGAAGGGCAGGGGTGGGGGTGGTCGGCAACAGGTGGTGGAATTAAGAGAGTCTTTAGAGAGAGTGTATTTTCAGAGAGAGGGAGAGAGAGAAAGGGTAGGGTGGGCCGGTGGGGTGGATAAGTTTTATTTGATTTTTAAAAAATAAAATTATTATTGTATTAGGAGGAGAAAAGAAAATAATATCTTCACTTTGGGTCCACATGAAATGACTAAAGGAAAAAAAATAACTAGGTTAATGCCAAAGTTTTTAAACATAAATTATTATTCTTGTAAATTTTTTGAAGCTAAGAGATACACTTTGCAATTAGGTATAAAAATAAAAGACCGTAGTTATAATTTACTCTAGACTACTATATTTTTTCACGGCGTACGATTAGGATATCGCTAACCGGGTTAGCAGTTAGTATGTTAGTATCACCAAGTTAGTATTAAAACCCCCTTGCCTGGACTTGAACCCAGGACCTTCAAAAGAAACAAAGTTTCCCACCTCCCCTTTAACCACTAAGCCAGAGATCATTGGTAAAACAACAGTAGTATATATTTCGTATAATAGTATATGATAATGGCAAATAACGGTCTTATCGATCTTTGAGAATGATGCGATTCTAAGACCTTGCGTACTGGGGCGCGACCAACCCACATAGCGCCGAGATGGCGCCGGCCACACCGGGACGAAGGGCGCTATGCCCAAAAAAAAATTCAGAGCGCGAAAAATATCGCGGCGCTATCGATTGATCTTTTGGACTTTTGACCGTTGTCAAACGGTCATATTTAAAAAAAAAATTCATTTTTTTTAATTTTCACACTATAAATACATTCCAACTCTTCCATTTTTTTTACAAATCAATACATTCCAACTCTCATTCTCTCTATATTTTTTAAAAAGTGTTGAAGCTACTCTCACCTTATTCAAAAAAATGGGTTCCCCGTCGGAAGACTCGTTCACCAATATTTACCGAAGATTTTTTTCGCCCGAAGAAGACGCGGAGGAGGAAGAAGCGGTTACGAGTGTGTGTACTTTTATGATGCAAGCACTTGAGCACGTTCGGCCTACTCCCCCTCCACGACCCATCTTGCGGCGCACCTATATCTTGCGAGATCGTGAAGCCGCGAACGAGCGTTTGATGAGAGACTATTTTGATGCGACACCGGTTCACGGACCCAATGTTTTTAGACGGCGTTTTCGTATGAGCCAAAGGTTATTTTTGCGCATTTCTAATGATTTGGAAAATACGTATGATTTCTTTAAGCAAAGAATGGACGCGCGAGGATATTTAGGCTTCACCTCAATTCAAAAGGTCACATCCGCGTTACGCATATTAGCATACGGAAACACGTACGACATCAACGACGAGTACTTGAAGATGGCGGAGAAAACAACCCGAGATTGCGTGGAACATTTTTGCTATGGTATTTTTTATTGACTTTTATTTATTTATTTACTTACTTTTATATATTGATTTTTTAGTAGCTTACTAGTAAAACTTTTATATATTAAATTATATTTTAGGTATATGCTAGTTATATGGAAAACGTTATTTGAGAAATCCCACTTGGAACGACCTTCAACAAATATATGAGGTGCATCTAGAAAAGCATGGAATACCCGGCATGATTGGTAGCTTGGATTGTCGTCAATGGCGTTGGTATAATTGTCCAACCGCATGGCGAGGTCAACATACACAGGGTGATCAAAAAGGGCCAACTTTGGTATTACAAGCTGTTGCATCATACGACCTTTGGGTTTGGTCGGCCTTCTTTGGTGTAGCCGGGTGTTTTAACGATATTAATACGTTAGAGGCTTCACCATTAATAGAGGGCTACATTTCTGGAACTATACCAAAGGCCGGTTTTCATGCAAACGGGAACGACTACGAGCATGGCTACTACTTGGCCGATGGTATCTACCCGGAGTATTCGATTATTGTTAAAACGTTTTCTGAAACGTTCGATGAAAAAAGAAAGTATTTTAAAAAATTACAAGAGTCTTCGAGAAAGGATATCGAGAGGTGTTTTGGGGTTCTACAGCAACGATGGCATTTTCTCAGAAATCCTTGTCGCATGTGGCATAAGGATAGAATACGAATGACCATGTATGCTTGCATCATTTTGCATAATATGATCATTGAGGATGATGGAAGAGCGATATGCCAAAACTATATTCCAGAAGATTTAGTCGAAGGAACCCAAGCAACAATGGAAGAGAGACTCGCAAATGCTCAGCTATTGCGATCTAGAGAAATACATAACACGTTGAAGGCGGATTTGGTTGAGCATGCTTGGGCGATTCGCCCAATTCGATTCAACAGTGATAACGACGAAGATTCCGAGGAAGAAGAGGTTGAGGAATTCGAAGACGGGAACTTTGAAGACGTAGGTTTGGATGCTGGAGAAAACGAAGAGGAAGAAGGAGAGAACGAAGACGAAGAAGATTAATCTTTGAAGTGTTGTTTTTTTTATTTTTTTAGTCCAACTTTTTTTTTTTGGAACCTTTTTTTTTTTTTTTAGGTTACTGTATTTTTTTTTATGTGTAATGTTTTTTTTTTTAGTGTAATGTTTTTTAATTTAATGAAATGAATTTTAATTTTATAAAGTTAGAAAATAATTATAAAAAATTAGAAATTAATAATTGAGTAATGATTAGACGGGGGGCTTTATGACTACGGGCTTAAAATGCATAAGGCCCCATAACGCCCCACGCTGACGTGGCGCGCCACGTGTCGCATAACGCCCACAAAGGGGCGTTATGACTACACATGGCCTAATGAATCAACTATCATTCATTCTGCATTATTATTTACTAATAGGGAATATTTACTAAACCGGGTGAAAATGAGCAATTATGTTGATTTATAGGAATTATAGATATGTTCATTAGTTTCATTATATAATAACAATAATTTACTAATTCCTCAGCAAAGACTTCCTCGCTAACTATTTCCAAAAGGGTGTAAACTCACCTAACAAATTAACAACCAATATCATTATGTCACTTAGCTAACGTCATCAAGCTGTCTAGGCATAGATTCCTGATTACGTGAACCACTAAGTGGTGACTATTCAAAAAGACAAATTATCATATTAACACATGGTAAAAGTCTATGGGTGCAGATTTTGTCATTTTATATTATTTTATACGGGCCGTATAACCTTATACGGACCGTATACACCATGTTAAAACAAACTTCGGTTGTATACAACGTATACGATATCTTTATACGGACCGTATAATGGTATACGACCCGTATAGATAGGAATTTTTTTATGAGTTAATATTCACACATTTGGGTTTCGATTTGGCAATCTATATAGTGTTTAGAACCATCAAATCGAACGGCTTCTGCTATCAAGGAAAACGGGTTTCAGTTTTCTTTTTTACTTTTAAAAAAATCTAATTTCACACATTCGTGTTCGTTAATTGGACATCAATTGATGTTGATGTCCTAGTTTGGTGGTTTGTTTGAGCTTTATGTTCTCAAGTTCACAATGATTATCAAGAGTATGCGTCAATAACGACCATTCGATCTGGCAGTCTATGTAGTGTTCAGAACCATCAAATCGAACGGCTTCTGCTATCTAGGAAAACTGGTTTCAGTTTTCTTTTACTTTTAAATAAATCATATTTCACACATTCGTGTTCGTCAATTGGACATCAATGGATATGGTAACAACTACCAAGGGGATATGGATATGTTGCATAATTCATTTAGTTTCTGTTTGCTACCTTCAATCTTTGTTGCCTCATTAAAATTAACAAAGCGGTTTCAGTTGCATGAAACTTTGATGTATGTTGCAAGTTAAATCCACAATCAATGTATGTTGGTTAATTGTAAGTATTGCATTTGCGTTAACACGCCTCATTTCATCTTTTTTACTCTTTTCTTCGATTTCAACAAATATTTTCAACAATCAGTAAGCAAATACATAATGGTTCTCCAATTCCAGATCAGTAATGTAAGGAGAAGCGTTGAGATAATGGACATCCATCAAGCTCAAAAAGAAAAGTTGTGTTTCCCATAGCCACCATTCCCATAGTCACAAACGATTGCGGTTTGTATTTCCCATAGCCACCGTTCCCATAGTAAAAACGGTTGCGGTTTGCAATTCCCGGTTGTACCACGAGTGTTGAAGAAGGTTGGTTAATTTTGTCGTGTTCTGATCTCATCCTTCTTATCTCTTTCACAATCAAATCAACTCATCCTCCGATTTAAGCGACGTGTTCTGATCAACGTTTATCGACATTTGTCTATAAAAGTGCTTTTATCATGTGTCATATGGTAACAACTACCAAGGGGATATGGATATGTTGCATAATTCATTTAGTTTCTGTTTGGCACCTTCAATCTGTCACACCCCCAAAATCCACGAGCGGAGTATCCCCGCTGGAGGCGTGACATGACTAGGATCTAGCCACCAATCACATTGAACTCATAGGTATATTTAAATAAAACTTTCATTTATTAACATTAAGTGTTACAATGTTACAAATAATTCACAGTATATAGCGGAAGCATAATTCATTCGTTAAGTGTTTATAAACCACATGTAAAAACCATTAGTCTTGTGTTGCGATTCCATGTATCTCGACCCACGACCACTCCAGCCTCCCAGACATCAAGTTCCAACAATATGCACCTAAAGGCCTGCAAGGCATGTAACAACGAATCAACAACAAAGTTGAGCGAGTTCACAGTTGGTTGTTCATTTAAAAGTTGTTCCAAAAACCATAAGTTTTTTCGTAAACCATGAGTTAACCAATCCTTTGTTTCCCAAACCATAACCAGTGGGGGCTACCCCATGTAACCACTAGACCGTTACCATATCGACAACTGACTGAGAAAGTTGTGCCCTATGTCAATGTCTATCATCATTGACTAAGTGCCCAGATCCATTAGTACACGCCCGTCCTCCCGGCACGGTGTGAGGCTTGTCAACCCTAATAGCGCGCTATTAACTAATGACCCACTCGCCATTGGCCCGGCGATTAAGTCGATATAAAAATGAGGGACTTCATGATAGATTTTTGTCTAGTAAGTTATAGGTTGTCGTCCTTCCCAACCGAGGACGGAGGTACGTAATCTTTGCAAGGAGAATACGTAGGTTAAATGTTGTCGTCCTTCCCAACCGAGGACAGAGGTACATATTCTGTTAGAGGTGAATATGTAGGTTTCGTTTTAGCTTCTTAACCCATTCCCAACCACCGGGAATCCCATGCCTTTTAGAAAGTGTGAACTCACCTTGGTTTGCTCGGATTGTTAATTTACTTTACCCGTTCCAAGTTGGTCAACCATTCCCTACCGTGGTTACCAAAGTCAGTCAATTTCGTATACACATAAAACATGAGTTCTTTGTATTCATTACATAGGTTGCAAGTAAGCAGAACACATATCATTACGCAAATCATAGCAAGTGTTTGGGTCCTAGTTTCAATCACAACACAAGTTCATATCACACCATGGTACATGTCAAGTGGTTCGGTTCACATTCAGGTAAACATATTAGTTGTGACAAGAAATCATGCAGCGTAATTAGTCTATTATCATCGCGTATTCATCTAGCAAGTATTTGGGCCTCATACGAGTCTACATTGCAACTTCATGTCTCAATAAACAATTTGCAAACCAATACATATTTCCTAAAAATGGGCGGCCCAATTATCATGCAGGACCCGACTAAAGTCAGTCCCTCCCTAAAACTTGTGTGACTGGGCTTCTGTGAAAGGAGGTGGACCCACGGCCCAGACGAGCCCTAGGCCCACGAGTGACGTGCGACTAGCTGAGGGTGTGCAACCCAATCCCAGACTTGGCCCAATTGGCCCAGCAGTCCGCATAGGACTGTGTGGCTGACTTGTTGTTTACGACCCAAACCAAGTTGATGTAAAGCCCAAGTGTTTAACCAGTTTATCAAATCAAATCGATGTATAATATTTGTGAACATGTGTGATCAATTCCCCTAGGCCATAATTCACGAAGTCAGTTTCATGTTGCCTAATTACTCAATTCAATTATATAATACATCACGTGAATTACTTGTTCAAAAAGTTGAGGCCTAGTAGGATTGTGATTTGTGTTAATGTTGTCAGCCATACTTTGACAAAAGAATTAGTCATTTAATACAATCACATGTGATCTGATAAAATTCATCATTGCATTCAATCAAATAGTGTACATGTGAAATTACTTGAAATACCATGTGATATGTCAGCCCAATAAGATCAAGTGGTCCAATAAAAGGAATTGCCTAATCTAAGTTGTCTGCCACTTATCTTTTGTTTCATTCACAATTGTCAAAACCCATGTGATTTCTCTTGTTTATAAACATAACTCAAATCGGATCAGTCATATTATATCACATAATCAAACTGTTTCATCATCAACATTAAAATCGAACATTTAACTCATGAGCATTAATATCCTTATGAACATTCACCCCACATCGACCATCTTAACATGCAACCCTAAGCACAACTTAACATGCAAGAATACAATTAACACAACATTAATAGTTGAATGGGTCTAACCTAGTAATCATAAGCAATATTCCAATAAATCAAGTCATCTTTTAAACATGCACATTGAATCATCAGTTCATCAACAAACAATTTTGCTACCAAGTCTTTATAACACCAAAACACGTATGGGTTCGGTTACACACACCCGCGAGTCACAAATCATACTATCACGTGCCCTAGTTATGCATTATTAATCAATCATCATGCAATAATAAAAACTAGTAATCATAATCTTATCATTTACTTCGTATGCACCCATAACAGTCACATAACATAATCATCATAGAACATTCGTACACTGTAACACCCCAAAACCCGAATGTTTATATTTTTCGTATGTTCCTATATGACTTAGTATGAAATAACTAACTAGGCTATTTAACCTAGTTAAGTGTGTGGTTAAAAGTCTTAAATGACTAAAGTAGTGCAATTTATGTTAAGTGACAAACATGAGGGGCCAAATGGAACAAGATGAAAGTTAAGTTACTAAATAACAAAACTCTCACACACATCGTGTGTTCGAGAATGAGCAGGAAGCTCCCATGGAGCCAAGAACCCTAACTTCATCCTTTTCATCAAATTGAAAGGCAAAATGATGCTTAAATTCATAACCGAGCATAGATTAATGATCACCTTCACAAGGGGATCACAAGGTATGTCTTAAAAGTTAGTTTGGTGATTATGCATGAAGCGGGTTATGTTGTAAATCACGAATTTGTATGAAATTGAGTATGAGTATGTATTAGAATCATCATTTGGAACATGGATTATGCATGAATTAGGTTAATTTGATGTTTAAGGGTGAAACCCATTAGTTATGGTGAGAATGATGATTTGAATCATCATCCACGTCTAATTCTTGTTGAATGTTGATGTATTTTGATTTGTATGATGGATTCTTGTTAGAGGAATTGAAAGAAATGTGATACTAGTATGTTTGATGTTTATGCATGTATGATTCATGTTGATTAGAAGGAAGAAATTGATGAATTATGTATGAGATTTGAAGGATATGCATGAACTAGTTGTACACTATGCTTAGAAGGTAGTACACATATCAAAAGTATGATGAAATTATGAAGAACTTAAGATTAGATCACTTGTAAGTGATTAACAAGTAGTTATGAAGTGGGTTTTAGATGATGTAATGTAAATTGATGATTTACTTATGTTAATAATGTTTGGAATCATACATGTGTGTGAATGTTTAAAGAAATCGGGTAAGAAATGATGGATTAGCATGTTATAAGGTTGAATGATAAATTCCATATAAGATCCGTGTAATGAAAAAGCTGTGATGAATGATGAATAACCTAACTATCTTGAGAATGATATATGATAGTTGATGCTTGATAAGCGACATGGAAGCTTGGGAAAGAAGCGGATCAAATGGAACTTATATGCACGGGAAGCGTACTCGGATGCAAAGTAAGTTAAGCTTACACCCTCCTTGTAGAATACCTATTCATTTTATAGATTATGAATATGATAAGTTTATAAATGAGGTATGAAGTTCCGATAAGTTTTGATACGGGTCGAAACATGTGTTCATGACAAGAAACTAAGTTTGATGGTTAAAAAGGGATAAAAGGGTATTATGGTAATTTTGGTTGCAAGTTAACAAAGTAATAAGTTACATGGATGGGATGACGAATAACTAACATCCCACAAGGATAAAATGGACATTTAGACTTAACGGGTCAAACGGTGAAGATGTCACCCTTTGGCGTTATCAACTAATGAATTTCTTTGTTAAGTATTATGAATTTGTAGAATGTATAGAAAAAGGATTTGTGTTGCTATTATCTAGCAATTCAGCGGATGAAGTATTAGAACGGGTCATAGCTTTGATCCGAGCCAGGTATGTGCTTTTACCATTGTAGATAAGTTGCATGATCGGTGATTTATGAAATGAAGTCTTTAGTAGTAAAAGATGAGTCAAAGTTGACAAAAACGCCCTTGATGGGTAAAACGAGCAAATGGTCCTAAAAGTTGATTACAAACAAGCTATTTGATTAAATGAATGTTTTGGAAAAGTAAGAAAGCGAGAAGTATGATTTTCATAAGCTAAGGACCTTAAAATGCCCAAATACCCTTAACGGGTCAAAATAAGCTCTTGAGCGAAAATGGGTCAAGAGGATGCAAGACATCCGAGAACTTAATATTTTATGATAGACAATGTTGAAATTATAGGGTTCGTGAGGAATTTAGGTCAAACAATCAAGTTATGTTGATGAATGCATGAACGGGTCGAATAAGTAAAAGCGGGTATACAACGCCGAGAGCTTTAAGTCAATAATTTCCTTAAACCGAATGTTGGATTTCAAGTTCATATGATAGAATGTGAATTTACAAGCATGTAGGAAGAAACGGGAGGTTAAACGGGTAAACGGTTCAAAAGTTATGCGCGTTTTAGTGCGTACGGACGACGAAACGAATCTGCACAAAAAGGCATTTTCTAGAGGGCGTCGCCGACGGGGTTAGGGCCGTCGCCGACGGGCTCTAGAAAACCAGTTTTTCTCCGACGCCCTAATTACCTGTCTACGGGGGGCTACGCGAAAACCACAGGCCGTCGCCGACGCCCTCCCCAAGTCCAAAAACCTGAAATTTGTTATTTAAGTTGATTTATGTATCGTAGGCTTCGGTTTGTTATCCGTGGACTACGGCGGGCTTTCTAAACATGATTTTGATCGATCCTTAGATGCTTATGGACTATAAGTCAAAGTCTAAGTCCCATGTAATTTACGTATGAGTATGTAAGAGGTATGCAAGATCTTGTACGTGTATGTAGATGTGTATTTATGTATATATGGAAGATATGTATGAGTATATACATGCATGTAGAGACGTATGAATGTAGGTACGTATGTAGAAGCGTATTTATGTACATATGAAGATACGTATGATAGTATGTATATATGTGAAGGCGTAGGAATGTATGTACGTATGCAGATGTGTATTTATGTATGTATGGAAGTGCGTGTGATCGTATGCAGGTATGTAAAGACGTAGGTACGTATGCAGATGTGTATTTATGTATGTATGAAGATACGTAGGAGTGTAGGCATGTATGTAGAAGCGTACGAATGTAGGTACGTATGTAGAAGTGTATTTAAGAATATATGAAGATACGTATGAGTGTATGCATGTATGCAGAGAGGTATGGATGTATGCACGTGTATATGTAAGTATGATTTTGGATACGTTGAGTGCTAATGATATTAATCGTATGCCTGGAAAACGAAGATTAATGCAGGTCCATTATTGAAGGCTCACCAGGGAATGGATATGCGAATGATATGCTTAAAATTAGAGAGAAAGTTGAATGGAAAGTGTACATGTATGAATCTTGTTTATATGTATAACGTATGCTAATGTTATAAATGTATGTGGTGAGTGCAGGTTGTACGAGAGTACGGGCGATTATCACAAGGAATAGAGATAGAAGACCGAGTCACAAGATAGATTGTATGGGAATAATTGAGTATGTGTTTTAGCAAACAGGACTTACACCTTATTTTTGTAAAAGATACATATTAAAACGAACTTTCAAGTCAGTCAAGATGTTGTAATGAAAGAATTTTTATGGCACGAATTTCCGCTGCGACTTTTTGTTAAATACGTATTAGGGTCTTACATACACATTTTTGTAAATCAAGTACACACATAAACAAGATCAAACAAATCAGATTTAACACGAATACGAAGTTACTAACCAGGAACTCGACCAAGAGAACTAATGCTTCGAAGAGAGTGAGGCTGCTGACGTCTTCAATGAACGAGAGGGGGAGGGTGTTTAGGGTTTATATGTGTTTGTGTTATCTTGTTACGTGACTTATGTGTGTATACATGCTAAACCAATAGCTGGCCCCAATATAATGATCTACTTGGGCTTTACCAGGCCCAATCATGAATACGGCGCATACTTGTGTTCGGGTCTCTTTCTTGTGTTCAATATAGTGCATGGAATCATATTAGAGCGGAACAAGGGCCGTCGAACCCACTTGGGTTTGTTATGTTGTAATGATGAGAGGTTACGTATACTCCACTTATAGTGCCAAAACCTAATAAGTGGGCCGATCCATTACTTATTTGGTTACAACTACCAGACCGAGTTGACCAAGGCATGCGAGGGGTGGGTTGGGCTCAGTGATCATTGTGGGCCGATATGAGGTATAGTTTTAAGGTGTTGACAAAATGCCCAACACACGCGTGGCCCAACGAATATTAATATGTCCATTAACAAGGTTATCTTACGTTAACGTTTAACAGAATAGAGCGTTTTAATACATAGGATAGGGAGAACGAGAGTTAAGATCACAAGATGAAATGTTACTAACCTTGAAAGTTCGGGTTGTCACACAATCTTCGTTGCTTCATTAAAATTAACAAAGCGGTCTTGGTGTGTACAATGTCACACCCCGAAATATCAGAGCATGGCGTGACTGGACTGGTATCTTCATTGCACAGCGGAAGCAAATAAGCTAAGACTTTTAGTAATTGAACGCCCACTAAGTACTCGACTCCAGATGGTTCTCCTATTCCAACCGTTCCATAATTTCTGAAAAGTAACATGAGAAAGAAACATGCAAAAAATCAACATAAAGTTGAGCGAGTTCATTGTTTGTTTGTAAAAGATTTGAAATAAATCTTTTTGAATAACCGGTTTTTGATGTTTTGTTGAGAAAATGTATTTAAAATCATTTTCTTATCGAGTTACTTGAAACTCTGAATGAAAACATAGTTTGTGTCACGTATAAATCAAGTTTTCATGTATAATTCAAGTATTCATGTGTACACCAAGTACTTTATGTATAATTCTAATCTTCTTGAGTACCCCACGTACTTCAAGTATAATTCTAATTTTCTTGAGTACCCCACGTACTTCAAGTATAATTCTAATTTTCTTGAGTATCCCACGTACTTCAAGTATTAATCAAGTTTTAGTATGGTATGTAATTAAAGTATTCCTGTAAATATCAGGATTGTTAATGGGTTGCAAGGCCATTAACATGTGACACGACATAGGAAGTCACCAAACCTTAGGCATTTAATTGGTATATTCTGAGACACAAAAGCACTACTCGATTCTCGCCCTCACCGAGATTGTGGCTGCCCGGCACCCATTAGATTTAACCTTTTGTTCTGCGGTCTAGGTATATTATTGATTAATGGTGCTTCTGTACCCTATTCGTGACACTATTTCTCATAACGCATCCTACTTGGTTCTCGTCCTCACCAAGCGCGTTTCTTGTTGTCATTTCTCATAACGCATCCTACTTGGTTCTCGTCCTCACCAAGTGCGTTTCTTATTATCATTTTTTATAACGCATCCTACTTGGTTCTCGTCCTCACCAAGTGCGTTTCTTGTTATCATTTCTTATAACGCATCCTACTTGGTTCTCGTCCTCACCAAGTGCGTATCTTATATTTTTATATTTTCATACCATAACTCATGTATTTTTAAACTCTTGTATTTGTATTTTCAGAAAAATACGCTTGTTTGGAAAACCGGTATAAATCATAAGCTTTTCGTAAACCATTTGTGTTCTTTGTAACATGGTTTAGAAATATATAATTCTTGTATGCTTTGCAAAAAGTGCATGTCTTTCCACCCCGAAAACATTTATAAAAGTGTAAAGATGTGGGGTTATGAACTCACCTAAATATTCCTGTGCAAAGCTAGCTAATTACGACTTCGCGATGTCGTTTCCAAGACTTGACTTGCTAGCGTGCATTCTACAATATTCCTAACACGGAATATCTAATAAGTTTCTAAATAACGCAGTAACTAACTACGTGTAATCGAGCTCTACCGAATCGTTAATCGAACGATTTGACGGTAAATAGTTAACTTAATGAAAATGACTAAGTTAAACTGCCGCGAGAAGTCGTTTGAGTACGTAGGAATATTCGTATGAAAGTAATATATAATAAACTCGTATTATATATATTGCGTCTTGTATAATAACTTGTATTATATCTATCACGTCTTGTGTATATTTGCCAAAAATATACGTATATGTTGTTTCGGCGTTTGTAACAAATATACAATGTTATATTTATTTTGCGAAAGCATCATCGAGTTGTTTGAAGTTTGAAATAAATATAAAACTATATTTATTTTTATAAGGGAATTCGTGTGGTATAAATATAAAAACTATATTTATTTTTATTAAAACGAATTCGTCGAATTTCCGAAGTTCAAAACAACTATGTTTGTCGTTGTAAATATTTTCCAAATCGTTGTTTTCGTAAGTTGTAAGTTGTTGTCGAAGGAAACTTTATATTTGTATCTCGTAAAAGTCGCTTTATAACAATAGTTGTCGTTTTACAAGAAAAGCACGTTTTTATAATAAGACTCGTTTTATTTTACGGGTTTTCTCGAAAAACGGGCAGAGTTTCCTCTGTTTTTGGACGCCCCGACAACACAAGTTGTCTTTATATTTTCAAAATTCAATCAAGATTCACTCAATATATGTATGATTTCGTCAAATATATCAAACGTAACTATAATCAATCGGTTCGAGCTCGTTATCACATAATAAAAATAAGGAACAATTAACGTAAATAATATTCGTTTTAAATCTTTTTACCGAATCTTTGTGTCGAAACGCCGAAAATAAGTCAGCTGAGTTGACCGGGTCAACTGAGTTGACCGAGTCGAACCGAGTTGCACCGAGTCGAACCGAGTTGCACCGAGTCGAGACCCGAACCCGAACCGTTTGACCCAAGTTGACCGTTGACCAGCTGATCTGCTGTTGACCTGAGTTGAACCGAAGCTTCCATGGAACCCCAAACAACCAACCTGATTAACATCACCGGAAAGTAAAATCCGAACCATCTCGTGACTGAACCTTGAGCCGAAACAAACTGGCCTGAACATGAATTCTGCTGGACCGGTTCTGACCGGACTCGAACCACTGCGAAACCGTGAGACCCGTCGGACCGAAGGAAAGACCGCGGGATAATCGAACTGACCACCGGAAAAAGTGGACCGACCGGCGGTCCGAACCTCCGACCGCCGGTTTTCTCTCTCTCTCTCGCCTTTCTCGTCGCACCACCGCACCTCGCCGGCGTTCGACGCCGGCTCCGCCGTCCTTTCCGTCTTCTCTCTCTCATCGCTCCTCTCTCTCTGTCTCATCTCTCTCTCTCTTTCTGTTGTAGCCGCCGCACACCACCACCATCTGGTGGTGGCTGCCGATAAGCAGAAGACAGGGGGTGTCTCGCCCGTCGGAGAGAACCACTGGCAGCGCCGGTTCTCTGTGGTTGTCGAAAAATATCTCCGATCGTCGGAGTTGGAGAGGCAAGGGGGAGAGATGGCTTGGATTTGATTTTTCATTTGTGTGTGTGGTTTCTCTGTGTGTGTGCTCTTAGCATAGATCGAGAGAGGGAGAGTATGAAGATGAGTCTTCATGTTTATGTGTTGTTTGTCTGAGATCAAAAGGTGAAGGAAGTTGGGGTTTTATAATAACTCAAGTGGGTATTAACCAAAGTTATTTTCTTATGTCTTGTATGCATTTAAATGACACCCAGGTAATATGTTTCAAACCTTAGAGATAAAAATCTTTTGTAAAGATTAGTATTGATTTGCAGGGATTTTATGTTTCCAATTTGTGAGACACAATTCTTGTATGGATTTTATGAGATTTCCTAGAGATCTTGTATTATGCAGATTTAGGCTTATGGGTTTTGGGCTTGGGCCCACAAGCCCGTCTCATGTGTAAGTGGCCCGTAAACTCTACGAATCCGTTTTCGCAACCCAAACTTCATAAGCATAAAAATATTCGTGTGACATCCATTTTTGTCGGTGTTGTCAGTATTTCGTACGGTATCAGTCCCTTGTCATTTGATGTTCCGCAGATTCCACGCGAATCTTCATACGCGTACTGTATAGCTGAACAAACGTTCCTGGGCACTCCAAGGGCCTGGTTAAGTTAATTAGCGTCGTAAGCACTATTTATTATCGCGTTAATCGCCTGTTAATCACGTAATTAAGGGTGTAAATTACCGGTTGTCACATACAAGATGAATGTGTTTACATGCAGTGTACAGTGTTCATAGACTTAATACAAATACACAGACAACAAACAAGATCCAGTACAATTAGCCGCAAACTTGTTACAAACCTTACAAACACAATAAGATTGTGTCTATTCACCACATTAGTTGTCGCCATTTCTAAAATATTATGTTAGTGGAAATGTTTTAAAAATCAGATGCAACTTTATGGCACGCTTACCATAATCACATCTTCGAGCTAAGTTCCGATATCTCATCCTTCTTTTCTAAGCATCTCATCAACGGAACGATCGGTAACGTTACTCTTCTTGGCTTTGTTTATCTACCCGTTGATTTCAAAAAATGTTATTAACTAACTCAAACAAAGTTCATTCACTGAATACAAATACATAGACAACAAACAAGATCCAGCTACAAATCAGGTAATACTTTCAAGTTCTTGCTTTTTCTTCAACTGTTCTTCTTTGTTCTTGACTTATCTTTAACTTATCTTCATACTCGTTCTTGCACTTCAATAGAAACTTATCGCGATAGTTGATATGATTAGACACCACGGTTCTCAAATTCTAGAAACAAAATGAATTATTTAACATTTCCGCATTTTATCTATCATATCAGAACATTGTTTAAGAAAGAGGTTGCTATCAACTGTACAAATGCAAAAGCTGGTTTCATTTTTCTTTTACAACTGGTTAATTGTAAGTATTGCATTTGGGTTAATGAGATGTTAAATGTTTTACTTGCAAATATAAATGTTTTACTTCAAATTTTCAACCTCAGTTTCCAACATAACACGCCTCATTTCAACAATGGCGGTAATAAGTTTGCTTATGACTTAGTTAGTATTAAAACCCCCTTGCCTGGACTTGACCCCAGGACCTCCAAAAGAAGCAAAATTTCTCACCTCCCCTTTAACCACTAAGCCAAGAAATCATTGGTAAAACAAGACTAGTATATATTACGTATAATAGTATATGATAATGGCAAATAACGGTCTTATCGATCACAGAGAATGATGCAATTTTACTAATGAATCAACTATCATTCATTCTGGATTATTATTTACTAATAGGGAATAGAGTAAATTACAAAACTCGACCTTTATGTTGACACCATATTACAAAGTCTGTCCTTTATCTTAAAAAAGTACAAAAAACGTTGTCACACCCCCAAAATACCACTTACAGAAACACCGCGGGGCGTGTGACGTACCAGGATCTTAGCCACCAATCACATTGAACTTATAAATATATTTAAATAAAACTTTCATTCATTATCGTAAAGTGATACAAAATGTTACATATAATTCATTGTACACAGCGGAAGCATAACTCATTTGTTAAGTGTTTCATAAACCACGCGAAAGTAGACCATTAGACTTGTGTTGCGATTCCATGTATCTCGACCCATGACCACTCCAGCCTTCCAGACAGCAAGTTCCATGATGTAACCCTACAGACCTGCAAGCATGCAGACAAGTGTGTCAGACGACGCTGGTGAGTTCAAAGTTTTGTTAACGTGTTTAGTTACCAGATATGAGTATAAGACGATTCAATGATTTGATTTGATGTTGTTATTAACTCGATTACCACAGATGGTAGCTAGATTTATTTGCCCAAACCCCAATGTCTCTATCAAAACATTGGTCAAGTGGTTAAGGTAATTAGTTCACGCCCGTCCTCCCCGGTACGGTGTGAGGGTGCAAACCTAATAGCGCTTATCAACTAATAACCTCGTTGCCTCCCCGGCAACTAATCGGTAGATGTAAGGGGTCTTAATGATAGAAATGAGTGTAATAACCAACATCCCAATAACCTGACATTCCTCCCCGGAACGTTACCCGATATCCCTCCCCGGGATGCATGCTTGGAAAAAGAGCAGTGAACTCACCTTAGATTTGCTCGGTATGTTACGTTACCCGTTCCCAGTTGGTCAACCAAACCCTACCGTGGTTACCAAGAGTAGTTAGTTACACAATCACGTATCCAAATCACGTATCACATAGCTAACATTTAGATTTCATGCACGTTTATAATCACAAGTTCATGTTTCCAACAATGGTTACTGACAACATCAGTTTTACTATCAATCATCAGTTACATGATCAAACAAGTCACTCATTACACCCCGGTTGCATTTATCACATGATTATCTCAAATTGCCTATTAGGTACTCAGTTATCAGGATAACGTCTAACAGGTGGATTGTCTACCCATAAAAGTCGGGTCAAGACCCTCGAAAGCAATTTACATTATTATAATGTCTCATACAGAAAACCACGACACATGCTAACGACATAAACAAACAGGACAAAATATCAAGCCACATAAGAACTGTTCTGACCACAACTATACATGGCGAAATACCAATGTTTCGTTGAAGCCCATAGGTGACGAAACAACCATGTTTCGTCGAAGCCAAATTGTGACGAAACACCAATGTTTCGTCGTGACCGGTTTGTGACGAAATATCACTGTTTCGTCGTGGAGAACTTGGTCTGCAAACCCTAACTGTCATTACTGTTTCATCGCATCAACATAACATCATCATTTTCATTGCAGTTTTTATGTATTAATCACTAATCATTCATAATCATTAGTGATAACCACCCACAACAATTTCAACATACATCACAAGCATATCCTGGACATGATAACAACTTTACCATCGAAACTCACATAAACATAAAAATATCATCATGTGATTGTTAACTCTCGGTTGACATCCTATTCAATCAATTGCACTTGACCCGAGTACATCCACCCACTAAACTCTAGTGCACATAGACTCTAAATGATAATTGTTCCATCCATGTGAATTCGTGACATAGTAGAACATGGGTGGACCCCCAAGTCTCTCCACTAACGTGTACAATCAGGTGCATAAGCCCAATCCTACAATCAATCATCATGCAATTCCACATGTGTTTGTATTTATCCATCTAGTTAATGCATCAGATCATGTTTTATAGTGCATACATATACACTTTTTGCTAATCAAAATCACACATACACAAGATCAACAATTAAGAATTAACATAAAACATGAATCTACTAACCAAGAGTTCGACCGAATAAGATGATGTCTCGATGGGGGGAAGGGGGTCTACTGTCGTCGACTTCCAAGAAGGATGAGAGGGTTTAGGGTTTGCAACTGATCAGTTTTGAGACATATACACGTATACATTCTAAGGAAGTGGGTTGGGCTTGAATAAGAAAATGGGCAGCTAACCGAAACATCTGGTCGACGAAATACATGGGGCGACGAAACATATCTTTCGTCGAAGAGTGTTGTGGCGAAAGACTTCTCTTTCGTCGAAGAGGAGGTGAGGTGACGAATGACTCATTCCTCATAGAGTAGTGAACATAAACATTCAATCAATTAACCATCAAATACCACACAACTACACATGCCATACTATAGAATAAAATGTTAAAACAAAATTTCAAACATGTGAAGCATAGACAAGGATCTTGGATTTTCGGGTTGTCACATCATTCCCAACTTGAAAGAAATTTTGTCCCGAAATTTGATACGCAATCCAAAACAGTACGGTGTTAAATCAGGATAACTGTGGATTTACCCAGGTGCCACAAACGTACTCGATGTTTGCAAACCCTTACACATTATGTCCTTTAACCCTAACTCAGTTAGTTTTCATGGTTAAATAGGGTATTTTGGTAATTTTACCCTAAATACTAAAATAAATGATCAATAAAAATAATAAAAAAAATTTAGAAAAAATTATACATACACACATAAACACCCCTACTTCTATCTTTCTAACTACCCCACCACCACCATTTACCCCACTGGCGACCACCACCTACCCAACCACCCATCACCACCCACCTGCCACCACATAGCTAACAACACACAGTAACAGATGCCGGAGGAAAACCCTATCAGCATAACACACTACCAGACTCCACTAGTGTTACAACCCAATCGCAAAACCCACCACCGTCGAGCCCAATCTACTGCCGGACACACCCAATCGCAAACCCCATGGGGGCGCTCATACGAACCTCCATCCCCACCCCCGTTGATTTTTTTGTTAAGTTGAAGAAATAAGCTTTGGATCTGATTTTCTGTTATGATGAAGAAATGGGCTAAAAAATACACAATTTAACCCCCAAGATCTGTGCAATTATTCACAGAAAATGTAATTTCTTTGAATTCATGATAAAATGTTTCACAGATAGGAAACCCAATTTTGAAATCTTTGAATCTGACTCTTTGTGTGTGGATGTGTGTTAGGGAAGATTGGTTTGTTGCTAATGTTTTTGGTGGAATAGGGTTTAATGGTGGTGTGTTGTTATGTATATATGAACGAGGAACAGGGGTTTTAATAAAAGGGTAATAAAAGGGGAATGGAAAAGATAATAATGCCCTCACATGGGTCCCATGTGACTAGATTTAATTGTAAAAATAAACTGAGTTATGGTTAAAGGACATAACGTGTAAGGGTTTGCAAACATCGAGTACGTTTTTTGAACTTTTTGAAGATAAATGGCATAGTTTGCAATCTGGTGTCAACATAAAGGACGAGTTTTGTAATTTACTCTAGGGAATATTTACTAAACCGGGTGAAAATGAGCAATTATGTTGATTTATAGGAAATATAGATATGTTCATTAGTTTCATTATACAATAACAACTAGGTTAGAATCCCGTGTAATACACGAGTTTAATAAATGTAATTTTATAAACCAAATAATAAAAAAAATATCTTTAAAAACCTCATTTAAGAACCTCATGTATTGTATGAGTTGAGCACATGTAGTTTTATATACCAATCAATAAAAAGTTATATGTTGTTATATCTTTATAATCCCGTGTATTATAAAACCTTTGTACCGACAAAATGACCTAAACCAGAGGGACTAAAATGACATTTAACTCTTTACATTATATTAATTTATATTTAGTGTACGTCTTTTATTAATTTCAAGATAAATAATTTTGAAATCTAATAAATATTTCAAAAGACTATATTATCTCATATACGAATTGTTTAAATTTATATTAAATTTTATTTTATAATTATCTTTTAATTAATATTAATTATAATTAAGTATGAGATAGATATGAGAAAACTAAAAAATAGATGTCTCCAATGAATGACATGTGTCCCCATTGGTTTCTTTTATTATATAGTATAGATATTTTACTAATTCCTCAGCAAAGACTTCCTCGCTAACTATTTCCAAAACACGATGTAAACTCACCTAACTACCAAATATCATTATGTCACTTAGCTAACGTCATCAAGCTATCTAGGCAGAGATTCCTGCTTACGTGAACCACTAAGTAGTGACTATTCAAAAACACAAAAACTATTTTTTTTTAACGGCGAAACTTTTATATAACTATAGAAAAAGTCAAAATGTGCCAGAAAAAACTGAAACCCAATTACATAATAATGTCACGAACATTAAAATCACAAACTATCTAGAATGTCTTGTTTTTCTAAGGTGGTTACAGTGGCGGATCCAAAACATTTTCCACTAAATTTACTTTTTTAGATGCTCAAATTTCATGACTAAACAAAAAAAAAATTTGGTCCGGTTGGTTCGACGATTCAAACCGGGTAAGACTTATCAAGGTTTGGAATAATGAAAAGAACATGGAAGATGATGATTCAAGGTTAAATGGTGATAACCTATAAAAAAAACTTGAAACTTTCTTGTGCATACTACCTAAATACCAAATTCAAATTTCAATGTATTACAATTCAACATCACTAATCAAAATTTCAAACAGAGTTAAAACAAATTACTTCAAAATTTACATCCATAAATGGCTAAATTCTAAGTTTCAACAAAACAGTTAAAAAGTAACATCAAAATAATCTAAGCTTTAACACATTACAACACAATCACAACATACTAGTAATTAACAATTTAACATGCAAACGACAAATTATAACAATTTTTCAATTCCCACACCCGAGAGAATGAGGCTGTGATAGATTTGGAAACTTTAAATGGTGGAAACTTGAGCGGTGCGTTTTAACCAGCAGAGCACTTGACATTTAGGGTTATGGGTTCACCCATATTTTATTTATAGGTTCCTTTTCAATATATTATATACGTTTTCATTACAAATTATAAACCGACGGGTTCTTGGGAACCCGGTGTTTGTACATAGATCCGCCCCTAGGGCAGTGGCGGACCCATGATTTTTTTCCTGGGGGTGCGGAAATTTTTTAAAGATTTTAGACCCCTATCTATATAAAAAAATCGGTTCATAGCGGGTCGGGTCAGGTCATGTAAAACAAGTAAAAACAAACAAACAAAGTTTAATGGCTGGTCGAATCAGATCGGGTCGGGTCCATTTCAATTCTCAAACAATCAAACGCTAGTTCCTAACTTCCTATCACCTCAACAAACAAAAAAACATCAAAGTTCAAACCATCCCTACTTTTAATTCTTTTAATCTTTCAATAAAAGAACAAAAAAACTTATCTATTACATAACTTGATCTTTAATTAGAATAATCCGGCGAAAAAAAATGGTTCAACCCATTTCCTCTTGAGAAATCGCGGCATAACTTCCCTACTCATTGTTCATTCCTAATCCTATCACATACAAAATAAACAAGGATCTTCAAGTGTTCAACCATAGCCCATGTTCCGTAATTTTGAATTTCAAGCCCTGGTAATTATTATTTGTCAACCAACAATAATATAATCAACAAACATGTTTGCCAAGTGAGGCAGAGGGAGGGCGGGAGTCACTGGCAAGTGGCAGCGATTTGGGTTTTTTTTTAATTACATGGACTGGTTTGTTTAACAAGACTAGTAGTTGGGTTGGGCTTGAACGGGTATTAAGTTATTGGGCTTGATGGATTGAATTTAAGTTTTATTAAAGGGGTTAGTAGGCTAACTTGTTTACATAATTTGATCGGGTTTCAATCCGTGTTCACAATTTTTTTACATAAATTCCTAACATTATTTTCTAAGAGGTGCGGTCGGAATTTTTCAAGGGTGCGGACGAAAATTTCCAAGGGGTGCGGTCTGGATTTTTCGAGAAAAATACCACTAATTTTTTTTTTTCAAGGGATGCGGCCGCCCACCCACCCCATAACTTGGGTCCGCCCCTGCCCTAGGGGGTTATACATGCGCTATATTGGGCTATAACTCCCCATAGCGCCGGGAACACCCCCCCCCCCCTCCCCACTAGGCGTTATGGGGGGTTATAACTCCAACCGTGATAATGTACAGCGGTGTTATGGGGAGGTTTTCTTTCCCACACATATATATACATACATATATGTATATATAATTGAAGGGGTTATTACAACAACTAACCACCACACACACAAGTTATATAACCCCCCCCCCCCCCCCCTCTTACATGTGTCGTATAACTCACATCTACATAACCCCTACTACACATGCTCTAAGTATAAGTTAAGTATCAAAATATTTTACTTGAGAAGGTTAATTAACAAAAAGTTTTTTATGCAATCACTGATTACTAGATCTAATTTAAGTAAACGTTCTTTTGCCAAGACACAAATAATTACTCCTAATTAAATATCTATAGCTAATTATCTGTAAAGAACTATTATTTGTAAATCCTTTGTAAAATAGTTACTAAAAAGAAAGTTATCAACCAGTCTATGGCATGACTGAAACAAACAGGCCGTCCTCGAAAATCCTCGAAAAATTTTTGGTTATGAGGCAAGTGGAAAAAAGGGGCTTTTATTGGGCCAAGTTTAAATGGGATTAAACTTTATTAGTGGGTCTTGATGAATGAAAGAGTAATAGGCTTAATTTAAAACAGGTTTAGTGTTTAATGAAAAATAGGCTTAAAAATATCTGGAGATATGGTTCGCAGACTACAGACATTTTACCTCTGAAAAAACAAATAGCGCCCAAGTATAGTTGTGATGCACCAATTTGGTTGTGATTGAGTATCATGGAAGTGGTTTGTCTATAAATATCAATAAATTATCGATGAAACTTGTTAAAAGGTATTAAAAATTAAAAAGAAATCAATTCCATCGATAACTCGATTAGTACTAATGGAATACCGAATATATCACACCCTCAAATTCCACAAGTGGGGTTTTACCGCGAGACGTGTGATTGACCAGGATCATGCCACCAGTTATATTGAACCAATTAATTAATATAAGGAAAACCCATCACCATCAACACGATCGGTGACTAAGTATTCAAAGTCCAAAACAATGTTTAAGTTAACAGCGGAAGCAAAAAGATTAAATTCCAAACAGTTGATTAAAAACCATAAGTGTTTAACAAGAACCCAACAAACAGTTCTATGCAACCACGACATTCTTCCATTGCAAGCTCTTGCGCTGTACCTAACGACCTGCAAAGCATGCAATAGTGTGTCAACATAAAGTTGGCGAGTTCACGGTTTTCAGTGTTTTTTTTTTCTTCAAAAACACAGGTTGTTAAATTACTCATTTATAAATCATGTCATGAGGAGCTACCCCATATTTAAGCTACTAAACTGTGTGGTACCGAAACTTGACTGTTTAAGTTGTTTGTGCCCTAAGTCAATGTCTATCATCATTGACCAGTTTCCCAGGCATAAAAGTTCATGCCCGTCCTCCCAGGCACAGTGTGAGGTTTGTCAAACCTAATAGCGCTATCAAGTATCAACTAATATCCCGTTCGCCCGGCCATAGCGTTTAATCGATATAATGTGTGGGGACTTTCAGATAGAGTTTGTTTCGTCCGCTAAAGACAGTATAAATATCATTTATCAAAGTATTCCAAACCAGGAATACTAGGCAATCCCAAACCAGGGAAAGTGAAGTTCCCAACCATCGAGAATACGTGCTTCTAGTAAAAGTTGTGAACTCACCTTAGCTTAGCTCGGCAGATTAAATTATTCGAGCTAGTATGGTCAACCAGTCCTATTATGGTTACCAGCATTAGGACTTGTGTACAAATAATTCATGTATATTCTACACACAACTAGCAGATAGCATGCAAGTAAAGTTGTCACATAACACGTAAATCATGCAAGTCAAACATGGATCCATAACAAAAGCCCAAAGATGTACGATGTGGGTGTGCGGCCCACTATAGATGTGAGGCATCCTCATGAGTGTGCGATACACATAAGAGTGTGCGACCTCATGAGTGTGCGGTTATGCAGTACATGGTTGTACAATGTGCATTTCAGGTGTGTACGGTTGGGCAGTGTGCGTCATACGAATGTGTGATCCATGCGGTGAGCGGTTCATGCGGTGTGCGGTTCATGCTGTAACACCCCGTGTTTCGGAAGTCAAAGTCAAAGTCAAGATTGAAGTCAAAGGAAGAAAAAAAATGCTAATTGCGATCTGTCTCTCCTTGCTCAATTCCTGTTTTGACTTCTTTGACTTGTAATTAGTCTATTTTATTATCGCTTTAGCTGTATTATGTGGGGTATCTATTAATAATCGCATGGTCATTGCTATTTATCGCATGGGTAATCGCTTTATCGCTATCGCAATCGCACTCGCAGCTCGAATTTCGCATTTTGGTTATTGTTATACATGTATGTGTGTCTTATGTGTTACTTGTGCGTGTTTATTTATGTTATGTGTGGTAATCAATCGAAACGCAATCGAAACTCAACGCAATCGAATCGCAAACGCTAAACGAATACGAAATAAGGATGCTTGTATGTTGATATAGTAGTTGGGATTAAAAGTAGTTTGACTAGAAAACTCTAACGCATCGAAACGCTCGCAATCGCAATCGAAAAGACAAGATTCGTCGCACCGAACACACGAATCAGATGGACGATCGACCAGGAGACCCGCCGATCGAACAGCCGCTCGATCGACCAGCTATCCGATCGGACTGCCTAACCGATCGACCAGCTCCTTTCCACTTTGGGTAACCCTATAAATACCCCTTGTCACCATCATACTTTCCACTTTTGGCAACTGACGACCGACCAGTGCTCTTGCTCGTTTTTTCCTTTGATTTCTCGCGATTCCGGTAAGATCTCGTCCTAAATCTTGTACTTCCTTAATCTACACGCACTCTTACACCTTTCTATCTTTTGAATCTTAACTTTTAACCGTGAAATCATCAAGATTCAAGGTGTTCTAGGGTGACGTCATCATGTGTCCTTGAGAACTTCATGTTTTGGCCTCAATCCACCAAGAACAACTTAGATCTAACCGATTTCCACATAAACAAACAAAGATCTTCCATAAGATCTAAACATATTCACGGTGAAAAGGATTGAGAGAAGGTTTTCCAACTTTCTTTCAACTCTTTTACACTCAATGCACTCAAAACCGATAGAATCGGAGCTTTCAACGACTTCCTACTCATTCTTGTGGTTGTGTGGTCCAAGATCTGGATTCTATCCACGAGATTGCCGATTTCGGGTTAAACATGGAACACCGTCTCGAACAGTTAACCGGCCGAATTTGGGTGATTCCTGTCCGATCAGGTTACCAAGTCGTGACGAGATTTCTGTTGTCTAATGCGTCATCAAAACATCTCGATAAAATGACAAACTATCAAAACAACCAAGTGTAAGATGAACGAAACGACCAGGACGGAATGCCGTCCGAACTAGTTGTCACCCGTTCGATCTACACCTTGGTCCCACACTTAACTTTTGTTTTCGAAACCTTGAAGGATGAACATTGAACGAAGGGCTGACCGATCGGGTTACCATTCGATCGGATTACCACTCGACCATGTAATGTTCTGACTTCAACACTTAAACAATTTTCAACATGTTTAATACACGATGGATGCCACCCGATCGAACAACCGTCCGATCGAGTGACAACCTGCTGTGAACTTGTTCTCACTAAAAGTGTCCAACCTATCGGACTGTCGCCCGATCGAACAGTCGTTCGATCGATCGACCTGAAAGGTAGAGATACTTCTATGTTTTCAAAATGCTACAACGAAAACTTCAAAAGTCAAGCCATCATACACAAACACATCCTTCCCAAAGGAAGAAACAATCCACTCGAAAGGTCACCCGACCGGATGACCATCCGAGCGGACTGTCACCCAAGCGACCGGCTGTCCGATCGGACTACCGTCCGATCGAACTGCTGTCCGACTCACTTGTACCCTGTATCGTTTTTACACGTCGCTTATCATTATGCTATCAATCTGTTCAGGCTAACCCTACTCTCTAGCGCTCCCTTCAATCCATCAATCGCTGTGAGTATACTCGATCCCTTTTTGCTTTACGCACTTTTGGGTGTTACATACGTTACCTATACTCGAACACACTACGCAATACTTTAAACGCTAACCGTTACCGCATGTATACGTGACTTAATGAATGCTTGTTTGTTATGTTTACACATGGAATGTTGTCTACCTGCCTTAGCAACGATAGTACTATTAGTTTGGACTCAGCACCCGTTCACTCGAGGGTTGTTAAGGACAATTACCTACATGGCTCACAGTGGTGAGTGTGTATCGCGAACTGCCTTGGCAGTCAACCCGCAGTCATTGGTATCGATACGTTCATGTCGATAACTAACATGCCTCATTTTACACTTTGTACGTGCTGGTTATGCGTAACGATTTCGAACTTTATATGCTATTATTAAACTTGTATGCTCACCTTTACACTATGTGTATTGACTTTTACTTTAACGTATGTGACAGGTGCTTAGGATGCTTATTTGCACTTGTGGTTGTGTGGTCCAAGATGTGGATTCTATCCACGAGATTACCAATTTCGGGTTAAACATGGAACACCGTCTCGAACAGTTAACCGGCCGAATTTGGGTGATTCCTGTCCGATCGGGTTACCAAGTCGTGACGAGGTTTCTGTTGTATAATGCGTCATCAAAACATCTCGATAAAATGACAAACTATCAAAACAACCAAGTGTAAGACGAACGGAACGACCAGGACGGAATGTCGTCCGATCAGACTACCGTCCGATCGGACTGTCGTTCGAACGAGTTGTCACCCGTTCGATCTACACGTTGGTCCCACACTTAACTTTTGTTTTCGAAACCTTGAAGGATGAACATTGAACGAAGGGCTGACCGATCGGGTTACCACTCGATCGGATAACCACTCGACCATGTAATGTTCTGACTTCAACACTTAAACAATTTTCAACATGTTCAATACACAAGGGATGCCACCCGATCGAACAACCGTCCGATCGAGTGACAACCTGCTGTGAACTTGTTCTCACTAAAAGTGTCCAACCTATCGGATTGTCGCCCGATCGAACTGTCGTTCGATCGATCGACCTGAAAGGTAGAGATACTTCTATGTTTTCAAAATGCTACAACGAAAACTTCAAAAGTCAAGCCATCATACACAAACACATCCTTCCCAAAGGAAGAAACAATCCACTCGAAAGGTCACCCGACCGGTTGACCATCCGAGCGGACTGTCGCCCGAGCGACCGGCTGTCCGATCGGACTACCGTCCGATCGAACTGTTGTCCGACTCACTTGTACCTAGTATCGTTTTTACGCGTCGCTTATTGTTATGTTATAAATCTATTCAGGCTAACCCTACTCTCTAGCGCTCCCTTCAATCCATCAATCGCTGTGAGTAGACTCGATCCCTTTTTGCTTTAAGCACTTTTGGGTGTTACATACGTTACTTATACAAAATCACATCGAACACACTACGCAATACTTTAAACGCTAACCATTACCGCATGTATACGTGACTTAATGAACACTTGTTTGTTATGTTTACACATGGAATGTTGTATACCTGCCTTAGCAATGATAGTACTATTAGTTTGGACTCAACACCCGTTCACTCGGGGGTTGTTTAGGACAATTACCTACATGGCTCACAGTGGTGAGTGTGTATCGCGAACTGCCTTGGGCAGTCAACCCGCAGTCATTGGTATCGATAGGTTCATGTCGATAACTAACATGCCTCATTTTACACTGTGTACGTGTTGGTTATGCCTAACGATTTCGAACTCTATATGCTATTATCAAACTTGTATGCTCACCTTTACACTATGTGTATTGACTTTTACTTTAACGTATGTGACAGGTGCTTAGGATGCTTATTTGCTTTCTTTGCTGTGAAATCGAGGCTAGGAAAGACCTAGGTCAACAATAAACAATTGTCTTTAATAAAAATCTGAGTTGTCGGAACAGAACAATTTGACTAGATCTTTTCTATAATAATTGTATTATCATTTATGACATGGTATGGGACGTGTTGCTTTAAATACTTGGTAAATATAGTTGTTATGGAAACTTCTGGACAATCTGTTTTGCTCAGTGCCATGCCCCGATGTTTCCGTCATCGGTTGGGGTGTGACACATGCGGTGTGCATCAAAAGGGTGTACAATATGCATTCCTAAGGTGTACGGTGGGGGTGTGCGACATGCACGTGTGCGGGGTAGGGGTGTGCGGCATTAGTTAAACCATGCCGTAAACTACGGTGCTCAACCGTAGTCTACGGTTCAGTCTTTCTGGTCAAATAAATAACCACCCACATCTACACGTTCGTAATCATCAAAATAATACAAATTTTACATTGGTTCTCATGAACCCTAATATCATACTAATCATGCACAAACAGATCTATTCATTCATCATCAAAAGAAATCTTCTGTTAATCATTATCAACAATCATCCAAACAAATATGTGAACATCATGCCACACAAAATCATCAAAACACTAACATCATGCAACCCTAGTTCATCGATCAACATTATGGGTAATCCCAGATTTATGTTAACAATTTATCATCACCAACAAACCATCGAAACCCTTATTATCATACAACACTAGTTATTGAACATTTTCATGCAATCAAACCATATTCAACAGAATTTCTAGCAAACCCTAGATCATAAGAAATCTCATGATCACTAATACAAATTAACAAGTAAGAACACAGCCGAACGTATTTAGGAATCCAATCAATACCTAGATAAGCACACTAACCAGATTATGAGATGCAAGAGAGGGTGTTAGAATCGAGAGGAAGCTTAAAAGAAGGAACAGGTTGTCGTCGATACTTGAGGGAGAGCTAGGGTTTAGTTATGATTTCTAAATCACAAACACATACTACGTATCCTACATGTATGCACATTCTCACAAGGATTGGGCTTGAGATAGTTTGGGCCATTAACAGACCAACATAATGGACGGGGTATGCGGCCTGCCAATGGGGTGTGCGACCCGGAGATAGTGTGCGACTAAACAATTATATACGCTAAGCTTTTAATATTTAATATACACAATCAATTATAATCAATCACATTTAACAAGTTAACATAACATACACCCAATTACAACGTATAGTGAAACGTGAAGGAAAATGATACAAAGTTAAAGATCACGGAATTAGACGATGCTAACCTTGAAAGTACGGGTTGTCACAGAAAAGCTACATGGTTTAATATCATTGTCTTCTTTTGTGATCTGATTGATTATAACGGAAAAGAAAATTCATATTTTTAAACGGCTGCTAGAGATATTTAATTTCCAACATATCAATAATAGTGGAATTTTTTATAAGAGATCATATATAAGAGAGATTTATTTTACTAAGTGTAGGAAACCAGCTTAACTATTGATCTACCAAGATCAATGGCTCAAAACTAGGTAACATTTTTCATAAATATGAGGTTCAAACAATTGAAGAAACAAATAGAGACAGAGTATTTTGATCCTTTCCCACTTGAACTCCTTCCCTCCTCGATTTTTAAACGACTATAACTTTTTTAAACGTTAATATATTTAATAAAAAAAATTACACCGTATTAACAAGCATTTCAATCTCTTTAGTTAGAGCAGCCTACTGCTATAGTTTTCATAAAAAAATTACAAGATTTTGAATACCTATTACGTGATTACGTTATTTTGAATACCTAGCACATGACTATGTGATTTGGAATACCCATTACGTGATTGCATGATATCATTATAGTATGTGGAACCATAGCAAGTTATTACGTAATTATGTAACCATAGTTGACTATGTATTTATTACGTGACTACGTGATTTTGAATACCCATTTCGTGATTACGTGATTTCATTATAGTATATATTTTATGTGAAACCACACCGAGTGATCACGTTATAAGCATAATTGTAATAACATTAGTTATAACAAATCATATTGAATGCGTAATCACGTAATAGATTTATATTGAATGTTTAATCACGTAATGATTTATGTTGAGTGTGTAATCACGTAATAAGTGTTCAAAATCACGTAGTCATGTGTTGGGTATTCAAAATCACCTAATCACGTAATGAACTAATTAATATTCAAAATCATGTAAATTTTTTTAAGAAAATTATAGCAATATGGTACTCGAATTAAAGAGAATGAAATGCTCGTTAATACGGTGTAATTTAAAAAAATATATTAACGTATGAAAAAAGTTATAGCCATTTGAAAATTAAGTGGGAAACTTGTTCACTTGAGAAATGACTAGAATACCCTTCAAGCCAATGACACTTGTCGATTTCTCATTATCATGTACACTTCGTATTATTTGATTGTCTTGTATAAGATCCTTTCTCTATTTAGAATTCGTTTTTTTTTTTAATTAGTGGATGAGTTGTGTACTCCTCTAGGATCACAAATGACATTTAAAATCATACTCTTTTTTCTTTGTAGATTTTTTTGAATGACCAGCATAGCCTGGTCACTCGGGTAAATTTAATGACAAACGTTCATCCACACATTTGAATGCAGAGGGCGCTGGTGACTTGGCCCGTCACCATTTTAGGGTAAACTCACCCCCAAAGGCTCAATGTGGTAAAACACCTAGCTCAATCGAAAGCATTTTTGCTTCAGGCAAGACTCAAACTCATGACCTCCACTTTGGAAGGTCATGGAGCTCTCAATGCACCAAAAGGTTATCGGCAAAGGAAATTATTGAACCGCCAGATAATCTGTCATGGAACTTTCTGTATATATATATATAGGGGTCCGCTAAAATAAAAACCACCTCCAGTTGTAAGAACCATGGGAACTACACCGTACGGGGCGAGTTGGACTAAATTTTTTTCATAAACGTAGATGCGTGTATTATAAACACATTTGTAAAAAAAATCAAAAAAAAAAAATGTCGTGTGTGTAGTTTTGTTTGTGTTTACGGGTACCGTAAATTTTAAACCAAATTTATGGTACCCGTAAACGCAAACTTGTGGTGCTCAAAACTACACACACGACATTTTTTTTTTGAATTTTTTTACAAATGTGTTTATAATACACGCATCTACGTTTATGAAAAAAAAATTTGGTCCACCTCACCCCGTACGGTGTAGTTCTTACAACTAGAGGTGGTTTTCATTTTAGCGGACCCCTATATATATATATATATATATAGGGTGAGGTTATAAAGTGAACACTAGTGTATTTGCGAACTGAGTGAACAAATCCTGGCCATTGATTTACACACGTGTATGGCTAAGATTTCATCATCAAATCCTAGCCAATAATTTACACATGTTTATGGCAAGGATTAGTTCGCTCAGTTTACAAATACACTTATGTTCACTCTTAAACCTAATCTCATATATATATATATATAGGGTAAGGTTCATGCGAGAACCACCTTTATTGCGAGAACCGTGAGAACCAATGTGAACACAACCTAAAATAGCTAAAAAAAACCTTAAAAAAACCTAACCCCCCCCCCCCAAGCTAAATGCTAAAAACTAAACCCCCCCTCCCCCCACCCCCCAAAAACCTAACCCCTCCCCCCCAAGCTAAAATGCTAAAAATTAAACCCCCCAAAAAACCTAACAAAATCTAAAAAAAAACACATAATTTTTTTTTTAGTATTTTTACATTAAAATCGCTACTTTTAGTAGCCAAAAAAAAAGTTTTTTTTTTGCTACTAAAAGTAGCGATTTTTTTATAAAAAATGTAAAAAAAAAATTGTGTGTTTTTTAGCTATTTTTAGGTATTTTTGGTTGTGTTCACATTGGTTCTCGCGGTTCTCGCAATAAAGGGTGGTTCCTAACGGATCCTTCTCCTATATATATATAGAAACGGGATCAGGAGAAAACGGCTAAAAAGTGTGAGAACGGTGAGAACGCATACTGGCCCAACACGTGGCGCGGGACATGATCAGGGTGCGAGGGTTTTTTTTGTCTTTTCAATATTCTTATCCTTTCCCGATTTTCGCGTGTCACATGCTGCTTCATTTTTGGCGTGCAAGATAATTTTGGCGTTAATTAGAATCATTAATTACTTGGCGTTTTACTGTTTTTCCCATATTTTTCTCATTGAATTAATTATTTTTGTGTCACATAGTTAATTTTTTTGGCGTTATGCCGTTTTCCAGGTCATTTTTTTTGGTGCTCTGGGTCTTTTTGTTAATAATTGATTACCATAGATTAATATTTTATAAAATTACAATAATACGAAATCAAAATAAACTAATAGTCTTCCGTGGATGGGATTACATCCGAGATGTGCCCATCGCTTTGTTCATCACTTTATTCAGATTCATCATCGTCAAATTTTAGATTGGCGTATAACGCCATTAGCTCGTCTCTTATTTGCTGCAGCCTATTCTTGAATATCAGTGCATCCCTGGATTTTGAATCATTCGTATGTGATAAATCACAGAGTTGTTCAATAAGAGATAGCCTCCCTGTCTTCAACATTTCCTCCATTGGCAATGAATATTGCACCCCATGTTGATAAGTCACTTCAATTGTTCCTGCTTCTTCATGCATCACCCAACTGCTAAGTGTTGGTAGAGGAGTATCGTCAATATCATCATCATCATCATCTTCTGCCGGAAATTTTCTCTTCAATATTTTTTTATTACAGTTCGGGTTCCTTCACAATTAGTTGGCCATTGGAACCCCAAGGGCCAGGATATCCCTCTGAACCCCTTCATTCATACCAAGCATGACTTTGATTGTCCTTACCTTCACCCTTCTCTTATCAGAGAACTTTATGATGAATCGTTTCTCTTTCCTTTCAAACCTCCATGCAATAACCTTAACCACTTTTGAAGTTTTTGGCGTTTTGGACAATATGTGGCGTTTTTAATCAACATTTTTGGCGTGTTTGAGCTTATGTTCTCATGGTCTTCTTTTATATTGACTTTTTTTTCCCGCGCATGATAGGTAATTATGGCGTTTTGAAAAAGATAAATAAATTCAATTCCCCAAGTATTTGGCTTTCAATATAATAAATGTTAGTAATTATGTTTCCGTCGTTTCATTTTACTGTTTTTGCAGTTACCGTGTTTTGTTTTCAGACTCATCTGTTTTTATGGTGTAACACGTCTAATCTTGACGGCTGTAATTATGGCGTTTTGTTTTCCAATGGCGTTTAGATAACGATGGGACTTTTTTGCTTTATTTTCTTTGCACATTGTTTAAAGATTTTTTTTTATAATAGTACTTGTTCAAAGTAATTTTATTATAGTTTGGTAGTTTTTGGGGCGTTTTTATGGCATGATGGTGTTTTACAAGCATTTGCTCGTTTTGGCATTTTATTATATTTTTCATTATAGGATTAATGTACTTTGTTGTTTCTTAGCTGAAATTACATAACAAAAAAACAGATAAAGAAAATAAAAAAAATAAATAGAAGCAATTTATGATCTAAATCTTCAGTGTCATCAGTCTATTTTTTCTTTTGAAACTACAAGAACTGTCACAAATAAATGGCGTTTTGGGTTTGCCGTAGTTTATTTTCTTTGTTCATGTGTTGAAGTGTCTTTGTGGATGTTGGAAACATAGATCGACCCCGTGTAGGTGGATGCTATCTGCACGTCGTCTTCATTATAATTATCGAGGCCAAAGTAGCATTTACACTGGGATAGGTCTCTTCTAATCATCCAAACCTTCTTAAAGAACAAAGAAGACAGAATGACATATGGGTGTCATCAGTCCCTCTTTCTTGAATTTTGTCCATCTCATGCAGCAAAATCTTACTACACTCACCTAACAAATCATTCAGCGAAACTTCATGCAGAACATTACTAAGTATCAAAGAAAAGATGTTTGCCATCGTTGTATTTTTTGGCGTTTTACACTGTGTTTTTTGTATGTTTTTTTTGTGTGATAAACGGAAGGTGGTGAGACGTTTCTATTTATAGGATTTTTTTGGCTCGTAGTTTAGGCGGGATATTATTTTTATAACAAAAAATGTAATTAACATTTATCCGGATGTAAGGCTTAGCGTTATATATTATGGCGTTTCACATTTTGTGGCGTTTTTGTAGCCTGAGAGCTTAGATAAAACACATAAAAACTACGCAGTGATAAAATTGACGTTTTGTATTTATTTGGCGTTTTATGTGAGAAATGATGTTTTACCTTTTTTACCCTTAATGAAGCGCGTCCACGTAATAAAATTGATGTTATTTACGAAAACGCCACCGCGCCAATCTAGTCCATAGATTGTTTTGATCGGACGATCCATAACCATTCTCACCGTTCCCACACTTTCCACCGTTTTCTCTAAATCCTGACCCTATATATATAGTGTGAGGTTCATTGGAGAACACTAAAAAAGTGGGGAACAGTGGGGAACCGACACAAACGAACTCCGATTAGACTCATTCCAGCGGCGTTGGAACCGGCTCATCGAACCCTAACTAGGATCTCTTAACCCTAAACCCTAAATCATAACCCCTAAACCCTAACTATATTAGGGTTTGGCCTTTAGCGTTTAGCTTTAGGGTTTAGCTTTAGGTTTAGCCTTTAGGGTTTAGCTTTTAGGGTTTATAGTTTAGATTTTACGGTTTAGCTTAGGTTTTAACCTTATTTTTTAGCTTGAGGGTTTAGAGTTTAGGAGTTGGGATTTAGGGTTAAGAGATCCTAGTTAGGGTTCGACGAGCCGGTTCCAACGCCGCTGGAATGAGTCCAATTGGAGTTTGTTTGAGTCGGTTCCCCGTTGTTCCCCACTTTTTTAGTGTTCGCCAATGAAACTTCCCCTATAAATATATATATATATATATATAACCAAATAGAATAAATTAGTTTGGTAGTTACCATATGTGAATTCTTTTAGTTAATGGGTTGTATTTAGGTTGTAAGTTGTAACTATGACTTTTTCTCCTTCCAAAAAGTATTTTTTTTCCCCAAAAGTATATACTATTTTCTTTATTAACATGAAATTTTGAAAAATAAATTAAGTTAAATTAGTTAAGAACTTGCATTTATAATAATAAGAATAGAGTGGTTAAATTTATACCTTTTTATATTGTCTAAAGGTTGTTTGATCACTTTATAAAAGTAAGATTATTCTATGATAATCAAATATGTTGTTAAATAAAAGATAGAAAGAATAATATCGACAGCACAGTAATACTTCTCCTCAATATACACGGGCTTTATTTACTTTTCTTAAAGAGCGTGGTCCATGTTTAAGATATTTGTCTAATAATCAGATATGCTATTATAAATAGGGAAAAGTGAATATGGGGCTGTCACACACCTAAGCTTAGGTGTAAAACCACTCAAAACTACGTCATTTTGATTAAAAACCCTAAAAGTTAAAGCTAAAACACATTTTTACTCTTCTTCTTTATGCGGTTCATGTTTGATTCACCTTATTTACAGTCTGTCGATTTAGACATATATTTCAGAAGCTCTTGCAACACTTCCATTACAAATCATAATTTATTTATTTTTATTGTTTTGGGTCCTGCTCCTAAAATAGTGGCTTACAAATTCTTGAATTCTTTTGTTTTTTTTTCTTTCGAATTTTAAGTATCACTAATCATTTCAATTCATTTGATTTGGCCAGATCGAAAATCAAATAAGGATTTAATAGAAAATACATTATTCAACATTGATTATTTATCTGGGTAGTTTTAGCATGTCAACTGATTTTGGGGAACTGGGAATAAAAGATTGAATTAAGTAAAATCTAAAAAGGTTAAAGATGAATAGAGATATTTGATGAAAGTTTCAATAAAAAATCATATGAAACAGGATGTCGAGTTGTCGACCTGGTTGTACTGTAAATAAAGAGAAGAAACATCAATTACACAAAAGGGGAGTAGTAAAATATGTTTAGTTTTGGTTTTTAGAGTTTTTAATCGAAACGACGTAGTTTTAAGGGGTTTCGCATCCAAGCTTAGATGTGAAAACAGCCCCATATTCACTTTCTCCTTATAAATATTACCACTTACTTTAAAAAAAAAGTATTTTGTTTACATGTATTTGTGACTGGGAATATAATCAAATACAAAGAAAGTTTTATGTAAAACGGTAGAAACCAATACCAAACCGTCACATGACACCTATTTAATTTACACATAGGGGCCTTTTTGTACTTTTGTTTTAGTGTTGGTTTCCTGTTTTTATTTTTTTTTCCCCAAATATTTATTTTTATATAATAAGAACTGGCCGAGTTACATCAATATCGCAGGTAAGCGAGCAATAAGCTGCGCCGCTACCCCTTTCTGAATAGTAAACCCTAGCCTATTAAAGACACACCCTTGCCCCCTGATGATGAGCAACTGTTGTGGACAACCTTTTGGACTCTAGTCAACAAACGGATAGCTTCTGGAGCTAGGGAGCCAAAGATGTCGAAGGCGAAGGGCAGGGCCGGTTATCAGCAAGTGCAGGGTGTGCTTGAGAACATGGCCCAAATAATTAAAGGGCCCAAAATTTTTTATGTTTTCTTTATATATATAGCCCAAATTTTTTACAGGCCCCAAAGTTTGGTAACAAACCCAATCCCGTAACTGATTATAGGCCCAAACCTTTGTCAAAATACAATTGGTCGCTGCAGGAAATCAAAAGACGCGTCGCGGTTCCTTGCTTTGCACCAGGGATTTCTGATCAAACGCTGCAGGAACACAAGTTTTGCGATTCAGGAATCATCAACATCCGGAGACATCCGCAGATTCGCGATTCAGGAATCATCAACATCCGAACATCCGCACTCCGCAGATTCGAGATTCAGGAGGTATTTGTTTGTTGTCTTTTGATTTTTGTTTGTTGATGTTACTGTTGTCCCGAGTTACATCTTGTCTGATTTCGAAAAAGATTCAGATTAATGATCATCATCCGGACATCCGCAGGTTCCAAGTTACATCTTGATTTCGATTTTCGAAAAAGATTCAGATTAATGATCTTACTGTTGTTTCGAGTCTGATTTCGAGTTTACGAGTCACTAAGTGTTTTCATATCCTGATTTCGAGTCTGATTTCTAGTTTACTGTTGTTTATTTAGATAATTAGATTGATATTTGATTTAGACTGCTATGAATGATTGAATGATTTCTAGTTTACTGTTGTTTATTTAGATATTTGTGATTGAATGGATTTTATTTGTTAATATGTAGAAATTATGCCTCCCATTCCTAAATACAAACACCTATCCGGCCATCAAAAACGTAAGGGGAAGAAGCTAGAGGAAGAGAAAAGAAAGGCGGACGAAGTAAAACAAAACTGAATACACAAGTTTTTTTTCAAAAGAAACTCAAAGTTCTAGTTCTAACTTGGGTGATGATAATGTGGGCAAAGACAATGTGAAAGGAGATGAAGAGGCTAATGTGGGCAAAGACAATATGAACGTAGATGTAGACAACGTGAACGCAAGTGAAGATAATGTTAATGCTACCGTAGATGAAGAAGCTACTATGTGTGAAGATGATGTTAATCCCGTTCTGGATATTGATATTTTTGATCCTAGAAATTGGGGTGGGCTTAGTAATGACATGATTAAAGAGTTGGTTATGAAAGGTCCAAAAAGAGATAGGGATGTTGTTAAGGGCCCCGTGGATAAATTTGGAAGACATTTTTCTAATACCATGTACACTAGAATTCTATCAAATAGGGAGACGTGCGATAGAGAATGGCTAGTGTATTCGAAAAAACTTGAAAAACTCTATTGTTTTTGTTGTAAAGTTTTTAGAACGAGGCATCCGAAAGGTGGGTTGGATGATGAAGGTTATAACGATTGGATACATGCCAGTGGTAGACTTAAACAACATGAAGTTGGTTTAGAACATTTCAAGAATATGAATGAATGGTTTGAATTGCGCCAAAGGTTGAAATGCAAAGAAACAATTGACAAATTGGCATATGAGCAATTTAGAAAAGAAAAAGATTATTGGAAACAAGTTATCTTAAGGATTGTTGCACTTGTGAAGTTTCTTGCAAAATATGGCTTAGCGTTTCGTGGGTCAGATGAGAAGTTGTATCAAAAAGGCAATGGAAACTTTTTGGGTTTGTTTGAGATGTTGGAAGAGTTTGACCCGATTATGAAAGAACATGTGCGCCGAGTTTTGAATGAAGAGTGCCATGTACACTTTCTTAGCCACAATATTCAAAACGAGTTGATACAATTATTAGGGGATAAAGTTAGAACCGAAATCATCAAGAAGGTTAAGCAAGCAAAGTATTACTCCATCATCCTCGATTGCACGCCTGATACAAGTCACCAAGAGAAAATGTCCATAATTGTGAGGTATGTGAATTTTAACTCTAGTTTCGTGACCATTGAGGAATCCTTTTTAGGTTTTTTGGTTGTTGATGATACCACGGGTTTAGGACTTTTTGAAGTAACATGTAAGGAATTAGAGTCGCTTGATCTTGATATTGGTGATATGCGTGGTCAAGGCTACGATAATGGGGCAAACATGAGAGGAAAAAACAAAGGAGTTCAAACTAGATTTTTAGAAAAAAAAAATCCTAGAGCTTTCTATAGTGCTTGTGGTTGTCATAGTCTAAATCTAGCATTGTGTGACATGGCTAACACAATTACTAAGTCTAAGGAATTTTTTGGAACAATACAACGGTTATATACTATCTTTGCCCATTCTATTAATAGGTGGCAAATTTTGAAAGACAATGTTAAAGGATTAACTCTTAAATCATTGTGTACAACTCGTTGGGAAAGTCGTATAGATAGTATTAAGCCTATAAGAACTCAACTTGGAGATGTAAGAAAAGCTTTGCGAGAAGTTAGGGGGACGGATAGAGATGCTAAAATCATAAGTGAAGCTAAATCATTAGAAGAGTATGAACTTGGTGATTTTGAATTTTTGGCACAAATTGTCATTTGGTTTGAATTATTATCAAAGGTGAATGTGGTGAGCAAACGGTTGCAAGCAAAAGATGTTGTCCTTGATGTTGCTATTGATGAAGTAGACAAATTAATTAAATTCTTTAAGAATTATAGAGAAGTGGGGTTCTCTAAGGCACTTGATGAAGCTAGAGAAATTGCAAATGAAATAGGTGTTAATGCGGAATTTCGTCAAAAACGTGTGATATATAGGAAAAAATAATTTGATGAATCGTCAAGTGTAGAAGAAGTAACATTTTCACCCGAGGAGGATTTTAGAGTAAATTATTTTTTAAGTATTGTTGATCAAGCTATTTTTTCACTTGAAACAAGATTTGAACAATACCAAAAATTCGAAAAAAATATTTGGGTTTTTGTTTCCTAAAAAGTTGAAGACTCTTGATGAAGCCAAGCTTAAGGAGTGTTGTTATCGCCTTGAAGATGCATTGAAGTATGAAGGAGAATCAGATATTGATGCTAAAGAATTGTATACGGAGTTGAAGTTGATTACTACATTTTTACCGAGCCACATTGACAACCCTTTTGACGTTTTAGACTATATCTTCCAACGCAGTACTACTTATCCTTATGCTATAAATGCATATAAAGTGTTGTTGACAATTCCGGTAACCGTGGCATCAGCAGAAAGAAGTTTCTCAAAGTTGAAGTTGTTGAAGACCTATTTACGTTCTACAATGTCACAAGAAAGGCTAAACGGGTTGGCAACAATATCTATTGAAAGTGAAATATTAGATACTATGGATTACAAGGAGTTGATCGAGAGCTTTGCTTCAAAAAACGCTAGGAGAACCACATTGTTTGCTTAGCAAGGAAGTTCGATACTTTGATCATTTTTGCTATACTATTTTTGTTAATTTGTTTTATCTATTTCATAACAATTATCGTAGTATTATGAATTTTTAGTTATATAATTGAATGATTGATGAGTTTATGTTATATGAAGATTTGCGAATAGGGCCCAAATTTTTTATCTCGAACAGGGCCAAAAAAATTTTTGGGATTTTCGGAGACGGCCCTGGCGAAGGGGACAAATGCATGTTGGTTATCAGCACATGCTTTAGCGTGTTTATCCACCTTTTTGATTCCGTTTTCCTTATAGCTTGTCCTGCTACAAACTCGATTTCCTTAAAACCAGCTAAGGGAGAGACTCCTGTGAGATCCGCACAAGCATGTTTCCCTCCCGCCCAGCCAAAGACGAGCAGATCTGCTGGTCTCAATTTGGATCTCCCTTCCATGGGATCTGTAAGGAAATTCACAGGGGCCTCCTTATTGGCAGAAATCCCCGCTCTCCTCAAGATGTCCTCCAAAACATCCCTCACCCAGTCATGCCGATATTTGAAACTGGGGAGCTCCTTACAATGAACAGCATGCTCCCCGTATTTATCCATGCAGGCTTTACGACAGATTGGGCAGATTTCGTCTTCTGGATACATAGGGATCATCAGCCGGTATTTGAGGATAGCCCTATACTCAACAGCCGACATGCATTGCCCCAGCCCCTCGATCGGGATAACAGTCAAAAAGTCTTGCGCATGGGGGCCTTTCAAGCACTCAATCACCGCCTTCTGGCGGGGAGACAAATCAAATGCTTCTCCCAGACTCCGAGCGATTTTGTCAAATAGGGCATTCGCCAAAGTTTTTTGTGGCTTTGGGGGGCGGTGTCCATATTAGAGAAACCGCCAATATCAAAGTCTGGAAGAGAGACACTTAAGTACTCAAGGGCCTGTTGGTAGTCTACGTCAAGCTTAACAACCCCACTGTTCCGAAGGATATGGTCTTGCAATACACACGACTGAGCTCCAGACGCCACAAAAGCATAAACTCCAACATCCCGAGCTTAGAGGAGGCCTAAACCACCAAGACGCATCGGCAAAGATGCCAAACGCCACTGAAGGTCACCGAAGTAGGAGCCCCCGCAAACAACAATGTCTTCGATAGCCTCTCGGAGACCATCGTCAAAACAGGATAACGCATTTGCCATCAAGTGGGGTTGGCATATCCGCAGCCCAAACAGTAACTTAGCTACCCCATGCATGACCTTAAAAGAAGAAGCTCGCACTGGGGGTCCTGGAGGCAGGGCAAGAATTTCATAAGGTCAACCGCTGTCAACTAATTATCTTTTTGTTAATAATAATTACATTTTCTTACATACATTTTCAAAATTGATTTTAAAAAATCAATCCATGGTTGTGCTAATATCATTTCGTTTGTGCTAATATCAATTTGTTTGTAATCAACACCCATCATCATACTCAGTAAATCTCATCAATAGCAAAGTAAAGGTAGGGTCTAAGGAATGTAAGATGTAGACAGCCTTACTTCTACCCCGTAGGAATAGAAAGACTGCTTCCAGTGAGACCCCGGCTCGATAGCAGTTTTGCATCAAGACTTGGACATAAGGCACATAACACTCAGCAATCGGGACAAAGACCGATTAGTGCATGTACCCTTTTGTCTTTCAGCTATCAAAGCCACCACATAATACATGATTAACCGTCATCAGCTTTTAACGTTATTTTTACGAAATTAGTAAAATAACGTTAAAATTAGTGCACTTTCACTTTTGCCCCATTATATGCGCATACCGCAAACGGGGCGTAATCACCACCCAAAATCATCTTATAGTGCTAATATCGTTCTATATGTGCTGATATCAATCTTGTTGTGTTGGTATCATTTGGTTTGTTGTAATCAACACACACAATCATCACGGCTCAAGTCAGCAAATGCGAGAGGTGATTTCTGATTGCAAATGGGAGTGTAGTTGAAATCATGTGACATTAAAGGGGGGTTGGTTGAAAACCAAATTTAATTTTTTATTAAATCTAGTAAACACAATTACTAAAATACCCTAAAACTACTTATTAACATAACTAATACTAAAAGGCTTATGTGTAATCAATATCATCCTTTTATTAAAAATTTATATGGCCCAGATCTATTCTATTCTCACCATTTTTACAATTTATACCAGATCTCAACTCTTTGTGACAATTAAGCCAAATTTTGGCGGGTCATTTTTATAGGTTTTTATTTATTTCGGCATGAGTTTTGCACTATTTAAGTTTTTATATAATAGCACAAACACATGTAAACAAGACTAGAGTTTTTATTTATTCATTTGTACTATTTAAGCTAAATAGAATATACATAAATATTTGACATATAATACTAGATATATATCTAGTTAAATATAAGACGAATGTGAAATATATAGAATCTAGTGTTTGTGCTTAAATATAAAATTATAGAAACAGCTAGTGGAATTACCGTGCTTTGCTGTGGGCTTTCAGTCCGTATCGATTTGGTCCGTTACTATATAAGTACCGATAACAATGTTGTTTGGCACATTAAGAAAATCATTAAAAATGAATATGGTACCGGTACCAATGTTATTTGGTTGGTATTGGTTTAGTTTTCAAGGAAAGAACAAAAAATAACTATATTTGATACATTCAAATAATTTTATCTTATCCTGGATAAAAATAAGTACGCGGTAACAAATATTTGAGATTTATAAAACATTATATTATTTTGCTAAAATAACGAAGAAGGTAAATTCGTCACTTTAAAAAAACTAAATCATAACATAACGTTGATGACATGTACGCATGTTTTTTGAGTGCTTGTAAATTATTATTTACAACTCGGTTTTAAGTATATCATAATGACATATTTAGAATTTTATAAAACATTGTATCTTAACAGTTATAAGTAAAAATATATATATAATATGTTTAAAGTAATTTTAGTATAAATATTATTATAAAAAAGATTTATTTTAAAATAGTAAAATAAAAGCCATAATAAAAAAATTTGAGTAAATTACAAGTTTTATCCTTTATCTCTGTACCAAATTTCAGTCGGTGTCATTTATCTTTAAAATTGATGAGTTTTGTACTTAATGTTTCTAAATGTTACATGGTTTATCCTTTAGCACTAACCTAGTTAATTTATATTGTTAAATTAGATAAAAGAAGGGTATTTTAGTCTTTATATATATTTATTTGTTTAAAGATAATTTAATAAATAAAACAAACATCATCATCTTCACTCATCTCCAGCTAGAGGTGTACAAATCGGTTATTAAAAAACCGGTTTTTTCACCCAAAATAAAAACCGGTTTTTTTTATAACCGGTTCCGGTTACTAACCGGTTTTTGAGGTCCAAAACAATAACCGGTATAACCAGTTGGGACCGGTTTTTAACCGGTTTTTCCCAAAAAAACCGGTTTTTTAATAACTGGTTCGGTTAATAACCGGTTTTTGAAGTCAAGAATAGTAACCGGTATAAAAACCGGCGGTTAAAAAAAACCAGTTAAAAAAAACCGGTTATAAAAAAACCAGTTTCGGTTTTTTTTCCGGTTTCGATTCTAAAACCAGTTTTTTTGTACACCTCTATCTCCAGCCCACTTTCTATTTTCCCCAACTTATACCAACCAAAACCCTAGTTTTTCTCCCCCTTCTCTCTGTCACCTCTCACTCCCATCGCCACCCCTACACCACCCGCCACTGCAACCACCATTCCCGTCAACCTCCACCACCACAATTTACCCTCCCTTCTATCAACACCATCAGCACACATTACACACAAACAATAAAACTAAGAGCAGCAACAACATTATCATCAATCATCATCAATCGTCATAGCCATGTTAATTGGAACAACAGAGCAGTAGGGACAACAACATTATCATCAATAATCAAAACCCAAACCAACAAAAAAAAATGGGAACATAAGCTACCTTCTTCGTCGTCGCCGGAGACCAATCCGACCACCCCACCTCCGCCTTCAAGCCAGTAGGCTTCAAAAACTTCATCCGTACCAACCCCTATGTCGGACAAATTCACCGTCAAAATTTATTAACAACATCGAGTTCTGGTGCTCCGACGCCACCAACATTGCCCGCCACTTCCCCTATGTCGGACAAATTCACCGTCAAAATTTGTTAAAAACTTCATCTGTACCAACACCTATGGTTCGTTGATGTATTTGTTCCTGTTCGGTGACATCTGTCATGGCGATTTGGTAGATTTGGGGGTGATTAGGTGGTGGGTTTTTTATGGGTTCAGTGCAATCTATTGGGAAATTTGGGGAATTTTTGATAGGTTTTGTGCGGGTTAATAGACCTTTATTATTCTGGTTGTGGGTGTCAATTGAATGATGTGGTGGTGCGTCGGACATAGTGATCGGAGCAAGAGTGACAGCTAAGGGTGGTGGCTGCACTTGAGCGAGAGTGGGAGGGGTGGAGATAGGGAGGTGGGGAGTGGTGACAGCGACTGTGGAGGTGGAGGTGGAGGTGAAGGGGACGGCGGTAGTGGTAGTGGTGGTGGGGAGTGGTGACAGCGGTTGTGGAGGTGGAGGTGATTGTGGTTTTTAGTGAGAGAGGTGGAGGTGATTGTCTGCAAGAAAATGGTGGGGGTATTTATTTTAAATTAATTACATAAATTTTCCTAAAAAACAAAATTACAAAAATGCCTTCATGTGCCTTACACATGATCAGATTTAACAAAAAAAATTAACTTGGTTAGGACTAAAGGACATAACGTGCAGGATTTTGAAACATTAAGTACAAAACTCATCAATTTTAAAGGTAAAGAACAGCGCCTGTAATTTGGTACAAACATAAAGGACAAAACTTGTAATTTACTCAAAAAATTTCTAAAACCTTTTCCTTTTGAAATAGTAAAATAAAAGTCATAATAAAAAGACATTTTTAAAACCTTTTCCTTTTGACACTTGTAAGTAACTAGTTGATGCCTCGCCCGTAATGCGGGGCGATGGTCGAATAATTCTCAATCAATTAAAAAAAACACTACTATAATTTTGCTAGGTAAAAAACTAAAACGATGATAAGACCGTATTTTTCGGGTCAAGGCAAAACTGTAATTTTTCAGGACTAATGAGCGAGTGTTAGGCAGCTCCTTAACACAGAAAAAAATTAAATCGAGTCAACCAATTAAAAAAAACTTTTATACTTTTGTAAAAAAAAACTAAAACGATGGGAAAAAACGTAATTTTGAACTGAGGACGAAATCATAATTTTTTTCAGGGATAAAATCGTAAATTAAATGGACCAACGGGGGAGTGCCAGGCAGCTGCCGGCATGACTATAATTTTACACTGGGGAAAAATTGTAATTTAACCAGGAAAACAACTTGGCAAAAATATAAATTTAATTTGAGGGCAAAATCGTAACTTGGTTGTGAGAAAAAAAAACAAATGGCAAAACTGTAAATTCAAACAGGGCAAAATTGTAATTTTGAACCGAGAGCAAAATTGAAATTTTTAGCTGGGAGCAAAAGCGTAAGTTTATTTTTAAGTCGGGGTAAAAACATAACTTTGAACTTATGGCAAAATCCTAATTATAATGGGAAAAAAAACTAATGGCAAAACTGTAAATTTAAAAGGGTCAAAGTCGTAATTTTGAACCCAGGGCAAAATTGAAATTTTTTGCTGGGTGCAAAAGCGTAAATATATTTTTAAATGGGGTAAAAACATAATTTGGAACTAATGGCAAAATCGTAGTTTTAAAACATGATAAAATTGTAAATTTGTTGGGCCAATAAGGAAGTGCACTATTACCGTCCATAGACTCGTATATGTTTGAAAATATATTTCAGATTGTACCTTATATTTAATTAATTGTAATTTACTGGACATGTGATTTGCATTTGCTAGGATATATCTATACTTTCTATAAAAGGAGAAATCCTAATGACATAAGAAAAGCTAATGTGTCAGCAGGAGAGGCTGTCCAACAAGGCTTTTCTTATGTCATTATTACATCATAAACCTTAATATTAAAGACTTTAAAATTCAAAGCTGGCCCACATTCAAAATCCAAAGGTCTGCTCACATAAAGCTTAATATAAAATATCATTTAAAATTTTGTTTAAACATCTGCCCTCAACATTTTATAATCACACATCAGTTCCCAATAAACATCTGTCCAGATTGAAAATTCTGGCTCCACATTCAAAATTCAAAATTAAAACCATATATTCTAATTTCTAATCCTATAAATAAGATATAATTATCTGGCTCCACATTCAAATCTCTCTCGCTCATATCTGTGAGCGTATCTCTCTCTCTCAAATGCATATTTCTCGTGATTCAGCGGCTAATCTCCGATTACACTTCTTTGTTCGAATGTTTGTTGATTCTGTTTACATGTTATCGTTCCAGTATCATTGTTCCAACATCTTCGTTTCAATGAAGCTTCCCATCACACATCAACCTTTCAATATCGATGTTGCAGTATCATTGTTGCAACATCGTGAAAAGTTGCATGTGCTACCTTCTTTGATGGGAGAGTTGCATTGTTCGATTTTCGTTAAATCGAAAGTCAGGTTTTCTTGCGTCAGTAAGATTTTCTCCTTTTATAGAAAGTATAGATTCGTGCAATATCGTGAAAAGTCAGATGTGCTACAACAGTTGAGAAGAGACCTTTGCATTTTAGGTTTGTTTCTTATTTTGATTAATTGTTGATGATGTTGAGAGTTTTTATTTACACTGACATTTTAGAATATGTTAAGATTCATGTTTATATTATTAAAATGAACTACTACATAGAAAAATAGAAAAATAGAAATTTAATGAAATATTTATAAAGTATTACACGCTAGAGTTAACACTTGATAGGATTTCGTAGACTCTGGCCTTTCTCCATGTGATTTCATGCTCTCCTTTGAATTTCAGGTCAGTTAGCATGTTGCAGATTTTCTGATCCTGTTTTAGAAGTTGTGTCAGAAACTCTTCTGCATTCTTCTGGAACTCTGATGGAGGAGAGTGGAGGACTTCATCGAGCAATGCTATGCTGTTCCAGGTTTTGTTATAATTAGTGTCATTGATTATGTCGACTTTCCTGTTTAGTTCTTCGCCTGTTCTTTGTTCTTTGAGTGACCACATCGAGAATTATGTTTTAACATCGCTGGTGTCTGACCAGTGGTAGAAGCTGAAGTTTGCCAGGTAGATTTTTTGTTGGTTTTCTAATTTGGAACAATTTTTGACAGAAAGTGATTTGTAGGACAATTTGTTGATGTTTTGAATCAAAAGTAATCATCGGTCTTTTATAGAGTTTAAAAACGCGTCTACATGGTAAATGAAGAGGTTAATTGTAATTGTGATAATCTGCTTTTGTTCTTTGAACTTCGAAATTTTGTCCCTTGGGTTTCTTGTTATTTAATTTAACAGTTTTCCCATAAAAGTTGGGGTTTGAAAAGGTTTTTGCATTAAAACACTGCTGTTTTGAAATATACATTCATATGTTTATATTAAATCTACACGTTTTCACAATTACAAATTTCAGTATATAAACTCATAGTCACTTCACCTGTTTTTCATCACGTTTTCCAACGAAGATATCATACTTTCAGGAAAGTCGAGTAATATAGTTTATTCAAATGGCGTCATTCACAAATGCAAAATCAGATGATTTAAAGCAGCGTTTTGTCAGGCAAATTGAGGAACAGGTGTATGAAGATAGGGCTACTCTTCAAGAGCTGAAGAGATGTTTTGATGGATTGCAAGTTGGCCTGTTCACTAGAGAGCAGGTTTCCAGAGATCTTATGCGGATGCCTTCAACTTCCGTTCGTGAGCTTTGTGTTGTCAGTATATAGAGTGCGGTGATAGAGACGTGCAGTTCATGGCGATGCTGAAGAACATATATCGAGAGGTTCAGCAATCGATGGAGTTGAAGCTAAAGTTTCTTAATTCTTGTTGTTATTGTTAGATTTGAACTTTACTGTTGTTCAGTATGTGATGTAATTATTGGACTTTTAGTTTTAATGTCATGAATAAATGAATAAATTTTAATTTTATGAATCTATGTTGTGTTTTAGTTTTACTTATTTAGTGTTTGAGTAAGATTTAGATTATGTTGATGCTGAATTGTGTCTGAACATCTGTTTGGTAAGTCAACAGAGGTTTAATAGTATCAAGGGTTGGTTTGATGGTGAACAGATGAGTGCAAAGATAAAACAAATGTTTAGAATTTGATCATTGATATCCGTTTTTTAAAGAATCTGTGCTCCTGCAAATTACAGAGAGTCAATATTTGGAGTTGTAAAAGGTCTGTTATAGTTAAAGTTTGGTAAAAGAGAACATCTGCTGATGATGAAACAACTGTGTATTCTAACGACTGTTGATTTACCACTGTTGACTAAATGAATAAATTTTAATAGTATTAATCTTTGTAGTCGCATCTTCATTTTAATTATTTCAGTCATTCCTAAGTATTATTGTATAATTTTGTTTATCAATAACAGTTTTTTGGAAGAATTTACCGTATATTTTGGTGTTATAAAAGGTGTGTTGTAGCTAAAGTTTGACAAAAGAGAGCATCTGCTGATGAATAAATGTCTGAAGATGCAAACGTCTGCTATGGGTCAACAGATGTTAACGAACAACAGATGATATTCAATCTTAAAATGCTTAACAGAGGATTTGATACTAACAGTGGTTGGGCTAATGATGAATAAGTATTATTATATAACGTCTGCTATAAGTATTATTATATAATTTTGTTTATCAATAACAGTTTTTTGGAAGAATTTACGGTATATTTTGCTGTTATAAAAGGTGTGTTGTAGCTAAAGTCTGACAAAAGAGAGCACCTGCTAATGAATAAATGTGTGAACATGCAAAGGTCTGCTATGGGTCAATAGATGTTAACGAACAACAGATGATATTCAATCTTAAAATGCTTAACAGAGGATTTGATACTAACAGTGGTTGGGCTAATGATGAATAAGTATTATTATATAACGTCTGCTATAAGTATTATTATATAATTTTGTTTATCAATAACAGTTTTTTGGAAGAATTTACGGTATATTTTGTTGTTATAAAAGGTGTGTTGTAGCTAAAGTCTGACAAAAGAGAGCATCTGCTGATGAATAAATGTGTGAAGATGCAAAGGTCTGCTATGGGTCAACAAATGTTAATGAACAACAGATGATATTCAATCTTAAAATGCTTAACAGAGGATTTAATACTAATAGTGGTTGGGCTAATGATGAATAAGTATTATTATATAACGTTTGCTATAAGTATTATTATATAATTTTGTTTATCAATAACAGTTTTTTTGGAAGAATTTACGGTATATTTTGTTGTTATAAAAGGTGTGTTGTAGCTAAAGTCTGACAAATGTCTGAAGATGCAAAGGTCTGCTATGGGTCAACAGATGTTAACGAACAACAGATGATATTCAATCTTAAAATGCTTAACAAAGGATTTGATACTAACAGTGGTTGGGTTAATGATGAATAAGTATTATTATATAACGTTTGCTATAAGTATTATTATATAATTTTGTTTATCAATAACAGTTTTTTGGAAGAATTTACGGTATATTTTGCTGTTATAAAAGGTGTGTTGTAGCTAAAGTCTGACAAAAGAGAGCATCTGCTGATGAATAAATGTCTGAAGATGCAAAGGTCTGCTATGGGTCAACAGATGTTAACGAACAACAGATGATATTCAATCTTAAAATGCTTAATAGAGGATTTGATACTAACAGTGGTTGGGCTAATAACAGATGTTAGATTTACGACTGTTGAGTTACACCGATTGAAACAACTGTTTTTGAAACTTCTGCTTGCCTAAAAATACATCCACTGCTAAAGGGTACCGTCTGTTGTCATAATTTCTGTTTATCCTAATGACTGTTGATTTATTATATTGCTGAATGTCATCCATTATGACAACAGAGGTTCTGACGTGGACAGATGTTAGCTAAAAATAAAACAACTGCTGAAAGTTATCATCTGTTCTCATAACTTCTGTTTATCTAACGACTGTTTGACTTAGGGATGGCAAAAATACCCGAGCCCGATGGGTATACCCGATGCCCGACACATATGGGACGGGTATACCCGATACCTGACGGGTATTGGGCCGGGTATGGGATTAGTTTTAAAAATTTTTGTGGGTATGGGTCGGGTATGGGATTAGGTGATACCCGACCTGATTACCCGAAACCTCATACCCGTTTACCCGAACTATATACCCGATCATATACCTAAAGTTATTAATTTATATTTTTATTTTCCATTAACCCTTATCTATTAGTTATTTATTTTAGTATGTTCATAATGTAAAAAAATAAATTTTCTTTTAGCATATGTATTTGATGATAGTATTTATATTTTGTATGTTGTGAAATATATACATATAAGTGTATAAATATTATAAAGTTATTATTAACTTATGATAAAATTTATATGTATGTAATGTATATTTTTAATTTATAATATTTGTTGCATAAATAAAATTATATAATAATTATAATAGTAAAAAATGTATTTGGAAATCTCAATGTATATCTTTTAACAAACTAATGGGTATACCCGATACCCAAGGGTATACCCGGTACCCAACGGGTAATTACCCGAAAAATATCCAACGGGTATTGGGTCGGGTATGGGACACAATTTTACAACCGGGTATGGGTATGGGATTACCAATACCTGACCCGAACCCGACCCATTGCCATCCCTAGTTTGACTCACATTGTTCCCAACGACCAACAGAGGTTTCCAAACAACTGTCATCGGTTGTCGCAAGAGAGGTTCTGACGTGGACAGATCTTAGCCATCAAATATTTGTAACTATTGCCACGTCAGCATTCACTTCTTCTCTCTATATAAAAGCTGTTTCATCCCTAAATCGAGGTTCTACCACTGCCGTCTCGAATTCAAAATTCTCAAAAACAGTTTCCAACATATTAAAAACCCTCCCACTTAAACCATGTTTCATCCCCAAATCACCTTCTTCTCCGATCATGTTTCTGAACATCAAAAACCCTCACAACTACCTCCCCATCTTCGAGAAAACTAGCAAAAATACCAGCTATCACTCAATAATTGACCTTTTAACGTCATCAAAATACAAATCAATTCTTACTGCTGATGCTCCGGTTCATACAGAAACACTCCGACAACTTTGGTTTAATGCTGAAATAGAGTCTGAAGATAATAATCCAGTTGCCATCACATCTAAGGTCGAGGAAAGTGTGGTACGGATTTCTCTCTTTACAATTTCCACTACATTTGCATTAGACGACTTGGGAGGTAAGAACAACTTTGAAAAACTTGAACTTCATACAGAGTTCATTGAAAGAGGGTATGATGCACAATTAAAGGAAGTTACTATCTACAAACCAAACTTCCCTCCGCCAATGAAATTTTTGTTTCATACTCTTTTAACTTGTCTCTCAGCCAAGACCACCGCATTAAATGAGATACCTTTGAACATTCAATATTTGGGTTATGCTATTTTAACAAAATCTTATTACAATTTATCACAAGCACTGTTTTCTGATTTGTTGAATAATGTGAAAAATGTGAAAAAATTGAAAAAAGGTGTTCGTAGTAATGCTTTTCTGTTGTATCCAAGACTTCTAAGCTACTACCTACGAAAACAAGTGTCACAAACAGATTTTGAACAAGGTGTAGCTTTTCAAATAAATAGTCTTACAAGTAAAACTTTTACTAAACTTATGGATAAAGAGTTAAAAGTTTCAACAACTGAAAAAAAGGGGGATGAGCCTGTTTTAGATGCGTCCTCATTAATTGCTCAAACTTCTGTTGTTGAGCGAACTGCTCCTGGTGATCATGACACCACAACCGGTGTTGTGAAACACACACCAGGAAAACGCAAAAAGAAAGCTGTCACATCCAAAAAGCCCACCAAAACCAAACAAAATAAAAAGGTTCCTCTAGAAGATGAGATCCCAGAGGTTAATGCAGTGACAACACAAATGTCACTTGAAACCACTGCTGCTACTTCCTCACAGTTGTTGGAAAGATCTCAACCCATCCAAACTCCTCATGTATCCTCACAAAAGGATCATGTTGTAAGTACAGGGACACCACAACATGAAGTAGACCTTTCATATGAAAGTATGTTTAAAAGTCCCTCTCCCAGGGCAATCACGCTTTCTACACCACAACCCTCGACTCAAGTTCCATCAACAATATTACCTCTGTTTGAAGCAATTGAATTTCAGAAAGAAAACAGTTCCTCTAATGCACACATTACTGAGAGTAGATCGCAACAAATGACTGTGTCTGAACCAATTCAATCTCCTATCCTACAAACAGTTGAGGAGGTTATCCCCGTTGAGTATTACGAAACTCTTGGTGGTAGTTCAAGTGGAGCAGCCACTACAACTGTTGAACCCATTGGTGATCAGTTGGACAGTGGTTACATCATTAAGACTCCCTTGAAGGCAACCACTGATGAGGTTACAACTGTAATCTCTGCTTCAGTGGGAAGTCCCCAGAACGAAGAAAAAGGGGCATCTGTTTCTGATGATATGGAGACTTCTCCTATTATCAAAACAAATACAACCACTACAGGTGGGAATTCAGATGATCCTATTAAAGTAGGTGATGAATTAACTTATAAGGATTTGAAGGTTAGAGTGTCTACCATTGAAACAGATGTTGCTGAAATGAAAGAATTGATTAAGCAGATGATAGAGCTTTTTAAAAGTCAACCTACCAGACAGGAAATTGCCAATGAGCTTTTGAATTCTATGCAACCCATCCTTCAAGCTCAGAGGAATTTGGCTGAAAGTAACCGCAATTTCAGTTTGGAATTTATCAGAAATTTGGTTGATGCCAAGTATAAAGACACACAAGCAGACATTATGAACATTAAGGAACATCTGTTAAAACTTACTGGCTCCACCTCTACATCAACCTTTGAGAAAGATGATTATGATGCCAAAAAGGGGGAGAAAGATTCACTGAGAAAGTTGTCACCAGATTCAAAAGCTAATCCTACAGAAATTGTATCCCCTGCTCAACCTAAATCCCAACCTTCTCCAAAAAAACCACCACAAAAGAAGGAGAAAATACCTTCCACACCATCATCACCTATTTTGTCAATAGATGCTGGGAACATAAAAGTATCAGTAGATGTTTACCAAACAGCTGCTGAGACACCAGTTGTTTCTACAGAAGTTTCTCAAACATCTGCCATGATCATTTTCACTACACCAACCACAATCGAACCATCTCCAACGTCACAAAGATTTCCCATACATTCATCTTCACTACCAAAACATTCTCCTTCACCAGAAATCATCTCCACACGTAAGAGAAAAACTCATATCGACAGAATCACAAAAATAAAGAATGATCCTCTGGTAAAGCCAACTCCACCTAATTGGAAGAAAGTCAATACAATGGATTCAGATAAGGTATTGAAGTTTAAAAGAATGAGAGCAGAGCTTGTGGCTGCTGTGTCACACCCCTTTCTAAGGCGGAAGCACGAGGTGTGATCTTGAAAGGTTCTCATTGCATACGAAAGGTAAACTTACTACATGCTCGTAAGATAACTCCAAATGCCATTATCATTGCATAATTAAAACATATCATAGGTTAAGTGTTTACATCACAAGACAACATATTGTCTGAAAAGTTTACAACTTTATTTAAAAGACGAACATCGAGAACTTGGTTCTTATATCCCACATAGGATGAAATATAATAACCAATTCCCACAAAAACAGGCATCGGAGTCTTGACACAAGATAGCTAAAAATATAAACATCATCCAAGAGCAAGAGTATGACCGCGCGCACATCCACTTTAGTTACCTGAAATACATGTGAGATTTTGGAAAATCGTCAACGTAATGTTGGTGTGAATTCATGCAGTTTTTGTATTGAACGTTTGTATACTTGAATGAAAACATGGTATGTAATTTGTATGAAACAAGTATTCTGTAAATATAAGGAAATCGAGATCGCTAATGGTTTGCAAGGCCATTAACATGTAACACGACATAGGAAGCATCCAAACCACAGGCATTTTTAGCTGTCGAATCCACGACTGTCGATTCACGACTAGAGACACAAAAGCACTACTTGGTAAAAGAGTGGCCAAGAGTGTGGCTGCCTGAAACCCATTAGATCTAACCTTTTGTTCCGCGGTCATGGTATGTAACTGATTAATGGTGCTTATGGCACCCTATTCGTGACATGATCTAAAGTATCATTCCGTAGTTTTTGTATTCAACATACCATAACACATGTATTTTCCCAAAAAACAAGTAAAAGTTTAAAAGTGGGGACATGAACTCACAACTTTGCGTATCCTGCGCCGTAAACTTCACCGGTTGGTTTTATAGCGTCGTGAGCTATACGTGTTTTATTAACGTTAGTCACTGGACTTGTTGGTGCATGCGTCTCTTGACTTCATCTTGTATCGAGTCTTGTATATGATTAGATAGATCATGGCACGGAAAACAAGAAAATAGGTTATAAGGTTAATTTCATTTGAAATTGACAATAGCCATTTCAAACGAAATCACATGGCTAATTCCGTACGAAATCATATTTTCGTTTGAAATCTAATTTCGTTTGTGCATGTTCAAGCGGAATTACATTGCCTATAAATAGTTGTTGCCTGATTTCGTTTGTAGAGGACTTGTATGTGTGATTCCGGAGCCGAAGTGCTGCCGAAGTGTCGTTTCGCTGTAAAACTTTGTCAAATCAATCAGAAAGACAGTTAAAGTGAATATCTAGCTGAATCGAACTTGATATGTCTGTTTCCGCCTTTCATATTGAGTAGAACACCTCTGATCGACTCGTTTCGGTCGGTAAAACGATCCTACATGTGGTATCAGAGCTCAGGAGGAGGAGTTCTATCGTATTCAGCTTGATTTCATCAGATTCTCTAACTTCTACACCTTCTTTTCAAAATTGAACAACTTTTTACGGTTAAATTCGGCTAATTTTCTCACATATTGTGTGAAATAGTGGTTTAACAAACCCTTGAAAGTTTCAGACCTAAAATTGAGCTAAAACTTGATCAATTTGACAAAAGTTTGACCAAAATAATGACATCAACATAATTTCGTTTGAAATTGCATCTAATTCCGCACGGAATTATAATTTCTCTTGAAGTTGTTGTTAATTCCGCTCCAAATTGTTATTTCGCTTGAGTGATTCCCCGTGAAATCACTAATTTCGCTTCAGATTGTAATTCCGTTTGAAAATTTCACACGGAATTAGTTATTTCGCGCCTAAGTGTAATCTCGTTTGAGTATTTCACACGAAATCACCTATTTCGTGTGAAAAGTGTGATTCCGCTTGAGTTGGTATTTCGTATGAAACTGTTTTGCAGGTAATTTCATTTCAACAGGTGATTCCGTTGGAGAGTGTTATTTCGGGTGAAAGATTTGATTTCGCTTGAGAGTGTTAGAGTTTTGTGAAACTTGTTACCAAAATATGGAAGAGGAATTTTATAATGCGTTTGCTACCCCGACTACTCCTACTGACATTGCTAAGAACATGAACATGGAAAATGAAACTGGAACTTTGCAAAAACCCCCGAAGCTAATGGGAATTGAAGAGTATTATGGTTGGAAATATCGGTTTGAAAACTGGGTTCAAGCTTATCATTTGAGATCGTGGGAGTGTGTTGAGAAAAAGTATGTTTTACCATGCAAAGAGTTGGGAATTGAAAAGAAGATTTATGAATTTTCCGACAAAGAGAGAGACATGTATAAAGCAGAAAAGATGATGGTCAGTTTACTCCAGCAAGCTATTAAAGAAGATATATTCGTATTTCTTCAACATGATAAAACTTCACGTTCAATCTGGGAAGCACTTCGAATTAACTTTGAGGGAAGTGAGAAGATGATCAAGAGCAAGAAAGCTTTGCTAAAGAAAGAATTTGATTTGTTTTCGAGTTTGCCAGGAGAAGATACAAAGAAATTGATTGAAAATATTATCACTTAGTTAGATCAATGTCATTGTTAAACATCAACAAAGATCGTGAGGAATGGGTTGACAAATTAGCTGATGCTTTACCTTAGAAAGAGTGGGGTACATTTTTGATGATATTAAAGAATACTGGAGAATATGATGGTTTGATAATTTCACAGTTCATTGAAAAGATTGAAGGACAAGATCTTGAGCAACAGAAGATTGCAAGAATGAACAATCCGAGTGCACAACAAGATGTTAAGATGTACTTCAAAGGGAGTGTTCAAAATATCGAAGCAAGTCCTAAAATCCAAACTGCTTTCAGTGCAGGAAACTCATCTGAATCAATCAATCAAAGTCCAAGCAGCAGTAGTGGATTTTCATCATATCCAAGTGTTAATCCGAAAGAATCTAGATCAAGTCATCAGTTTCAAAGTTCAAACAGCAGTAATGGTCATGTAGTACACTGCAACATTGCGTTGCATCTTCAGAAGGGCCAAAATTTCTCTGAAGAGGTTGCTAAAAGTCATATGTCATTGCTAGCTACACTGTTGGAATCATATGAAGGGTTGGTTGCAGGAAGGATCGGAAATCCTATGTTGACGAAAGAGGATTATGATCAAATCGATGCTGAGGAAATGGAACTTATGGAGATTAAATGGTGTTTAGCTAGTGTTTTGAGGAGAGCAGAAAAATTCAAGATGATTACAGGAAGAAATGATTTCTTGGATGCAAATGTTTCTACTTTGGGTTTTGATAAATCTAAAGTTACTTGTTTTCGATGCAGGGAGAAAGGTCATTTCAAGAGAGAATGTACAAATCGAGAAGCAAGTGGAGCAAAGAATCCGTTTGGAAAAGATGATTACTATCAGAAAGTTATTTATTAAAAAGTTGCTCATCAGCCGTATCAACAGAAAGAACCACAAACTGCACATGCTAAAATGATCGAAGATGCAAATAAGAAAGCTTATTATGGCATAATTGATCAAGATGATGAAAAAGTTGCAGAAGGATTTAGCTGGGACAAATATATTCCACCTGATTTAAAAGTAGCAGCTCTCATTGCACAAATAGTTCAAGAGCCAGATTTGATGACGGAATGGATGAAAACGTTTGCCAGTGATGAGAAAAATCAAGATGAAGAGTTTGTTTTTCAGATAATAGTTCAGAAAGTACACAAGTGTTTGATCAATCATCAACTTATGATAGTGATGATGATGAAGAAATGCATATTAATATTGCAAAAACTCATTTATCTCCTGAAAGTTTTCAATTTTATTTTGCAGATAGAGTGGAGAAGCTGAAGGAGAAACAAGCAGTGAAAGAAAAGAAAAAAGATACAAAGTGAGAGTGTTGTTCAGGAAAAGATTTCGGAACAAAGTAAAGAAGTTAAAGTTACTGAGCAGGTGGTTGAAATTGAAAAGGTAGTTGATGATGAGAAGTTAGCAGAAGCTGAGAAAGTGTTTGAAGTTCAGAAGATAGTCGAAGTTGAAAAGATTATTGAAGTGGAAAAGAGTGTTGAAGTTATAAAACCTTGTTTAAAGTGTTTGGAATTTTGCAAACAGTGTGAAGAGAAAGATGAGAAATTGAGTGAGCAAGATAAGATGAAAGAAAATTTATTGTTCAATCTCAACTATGTGAAAGAATCGTATGATGTATTGAATAGAACGGTAACTGGTCTACAAAAGACAAATTCTGAAAGAGAAGATGCATTGACAATGATGAATGCTGTGATGATGACAAAACAGAAAGCCATTAACCATTAACCATTGTATTGAAGAATGTGCAAAGCTGAAGCAGGAGTTGGAGACAGAAAGAATTGAGAATGAAAGAATCAGACGTTTATTGCAAAGTTATTCTTGTTCTGATTATTTGATTGATCGAATTTATCAAACTGTTGCAGGTTTTGAAGCATTTCAAGACAAGAAGTCTGAAGAAAAGGATACTGGTAAGAAACAAAGTGCAAATTATAACAAGTGTCCACCTCCAATCTGGGAAGGTTATTCTCCCAGAAAACCGAATAAGGAGCAAGTCAAAAAGGCTGTCAATATAAAGTTAAAATCCGAAACAACTGATGAGTTACCAGAAAATATTGACATCACGTTCACATCGTATGACACTGATCATGAGTCTGAGTTAATAAAAAAGATGGTCGATCAGGTGTTGGATAAGGATGAAGAGTCAGAGTCAAAGTCTGAGTCAGAAAGTTCGAGTTCATCGGTCAACAATCCAAAGTCGTCAGTTAAACGGGTGTACAATAAAGAATTCTTGTTATCAAAATCTAATTTGAATGACGGACCAATCAAAGTGGCATATACTTTGATTGATTCAGACAAATTATATTCTGATGATGAATTTCCAATAAAGGTGTTAAAACTGAAATGATTAAAAAGGTTTTCAAACTAACAGAAATTAATATTTCTGAAATAAAAGATGTAAATCTTACTGGAAAATCTAAATCTTACACCTCAAGAGTTCAACAAAGGTTAAACAAGAAAAAGGGTTACAATTCTGATTCTGGTTTTCAAAAGAAACCAAACCATAATGGTAATTACAAAAAGAAGGGGTTGGGTTTTATTCCACCTAAAAATCATAAAAATGAGAAAACTTATAAATCAAAAACTATATTTGTTTCAGGGACAAGTTCAGAAGAAGAACAAAAGAGTTCATTCTGGAAGCAAACAAACAAAGAGTTCTTTGCAGAAAAACAAAAGTTTGAGAAAAATGGAGCTTATCAGAGAAAAGAGACAAGAACCTGTTACAGATATCAAGAAGTTGGTCACATTGCCTGGAATTGTCCAATGGCTACCAACACAAAACAGGAAGTTGTTTCTAAACTGAAAGAAAAGATTGTTGAGAAAAATGAACCACCAACTGAAAAATTTAAAGCTTTTAAAAATTCAACATATGAAGTTGGTGAATGTTCAAAGAAAAGATTTTACAAGAGAAGAGTGAATCTTGACAACCAGAAGTGGATTGTTAAGAAATCAGATGTGAAATCTGGCGATGAATCTGATTCCACAAAGTCAGAGGAGCTACAAATTGAGCTAAAAATTGAAACTTCAGTATCGCCAATGGATGATGTTAATTTTCCACCATTGAAGGCTGAAAATTTTAAACAAAAAGTTGGAAAGGTTGAGATCTCGAATCAATTTTATTCTGAAAAGAAAGAATTTGATGTCGAAAAAGTTTTTAATGGAAATGTGAAAAAGATTTTTGGAAAGATGGTCGAGGGAAAAGTAAACGGGGTTAAAGATTTTTATGAATCAAAGAAAGCAACTTATTACCCAGGTGAAGTTGAGAAGGAAACATCCAAGTTTGGTGAAGCTTGGATGTCTGTTTTTCATAAGTGAAAAGTCTGACTTGCCGGAGCTTCCAGGTTGGTAAGTGTGAAGCAGGTATCGGCATCTTTCTTGAGAATTTCACAAAAGTGATTTCGACTTACAAGTGGTAAATCAGGGACATTAAGTTGTACTTGATTTTCTACAAGTGATGTTTGGTGTTTGAATTTAAAAATGTTAAAATTTTTCAAGTGGATGAAAGAACAAGGTGATGATTTGATCCCCATTTATACAAGTGATAAAATCAACAAAACTTATTTTCCGGAAAAACCATTTGATTAAAACAAACTTAAGTGTTTTGAAATCATAATGGGAAAATAGTTTGTTGAGAGGGGGGGTTCTGATTGTTTATGCCAAGTGGATGGCGATCTGAAGTGATTTGATATCAGTTGTCACTTTACTTGTACAGTTTGTTTTCAAATTTCCTTTAAATGATTTTGAATTTTAGGGGGAGTAAGAAATTTCAGAAAATCCAAAAACATTTGAAAATTTGAAAAAGCCAAAAACATGATAAAATCAAAAATGAGTTTTGTTGTAAAAAAGAGGAAATGATAGTACATCAGTGGACTATCATAGCATGCTAAAGAATTGGAAAGTCAAAATGTGATAAACGATCTCACTAATGATGTGCCAGTAGGTTTTTGCATATTTAGTAGATTGTGACGAGATATAAACCTAAATTTCAAACTTACTTATATCGTGGGGAACATCTCTTGGATATATGGGTAACCCCCGAAATCTTGTTTGAAAGCTCCCTCTTTCTGAGATACTAGGTCTTTATACTCAGTGATATCTGGGGTATTATCCCGGGACTTCTGATTTTGCGGAAGCAATGGCCTAGTCCCCGTATAATACTTTACGCTTGCTTGAAATATAGCACCATTCAGCATAAAAATTGATGAAACATTGAAAAATGCTAATCATGTGCTGTTGAAGAAAAGATTCTCTAAAGGGAACACACCAAAAGTCGAAGCCGTCATCTCTCTGATTTTGCGGAAGCAATAGCCTGAGCTCTCACGGCCCTCGCATTTTAACCCTTTACAGATATCATCTGTGGTATACTCACCTGTAAGACTGAATATTGGGATCCGGATACGGGAGTATATTCTGAGGTGGGACACGCGAATAAGTTTAAGTCTCTAAAACACTAATCTCGTATCTCGAAACAGTTGAACTTTGTGTGAAAATTTAAGTGGATCAGTATACTGACAATCTAAGTGAATCGTTTAGAACTTAAAATGTTTAAAGATTAACGGTGTTGGTGATTTGTCATAAACTGGTATGATCCTCTTACACAAACTCGAAAAAATATTGTCTGTAAATATTTCTTTACTGCATTTCTTATATTCAAAAATCCAAAAAGATTTTCAGTGTGTTTTGGCATAAATTTTGAAAAATTCAAAAAGATTTTCGACAACTGATGTTGGAAAGCTGATTTTCAAAATTCCGAGTCCTAACAAGATGAACAGGTTTGGGAGAGTGTATTTGAAATGTTTGAGTTAAAAAAAAGTGTTTGAAAAGGGAAATATGTTTTCTGCAAGTGGTTCGTCAGAAATTATCATTGTAAAATCATTTCTTGATTAATATCTGCTAGTAGTATATAAATTTGTCAAATTTTAAATTTGTGAAACTTATTGTGAGGTAGAGATTGTGCAGATATAAGAGAGAGCCAAGTTTCGATTCTGAGCAGAATGTAAGCCTGGTTATAATCCTGAGTTGATTGAGAGCCAGGTTATGATCTTGGACATGAAATTCACGCAAGCTGATGATACTGATGAACTTAAAGAATCAAGAGACCTGATCAAGAAGAGCATAGAGCCAGGTTGCGATTCTGGAAGAAAGAGAAAGAAGATTGAGGATGCTTTACAGTGTCAGATATTTCAGGAAGAGTTAAAGATTGATAAAGACTGAAGACGTTGAAGACTCGACACTGAAGACTCGTCAACATTCTAGGGGGAGTCTGTTGGTGCATGCGTCTATCGACTTCGTCTTGTATCGAGTCTTGTATATGATTAGATAGATCATGGCACGGAAAACAAGAAAATAGTTATAAGGTTAATTTCATTTGAAATTGACAATAGCCATTTCAAACGAAATCACATGGCTAATTCCGTACGAAATCATATTTCCGTTTGAAATGTAATTTCGTTTGTGTATTTTCAAGCGGAATTACATTGCCTATAAATAGTTGTTGCCTGATTTCGTTTGTAGAGGAGTTGTATGTGTGATTCCGGAGCCAAAGTGCTGCCGAAGTGTCGTTTCGCTGTAAAACTTTGTCAAATCAATCAGAAAGACAGTTAAAGTGATTATCTAGCTGAATCGAACTTGATATGTCTGTTTCCGCCTTTCATATTGAGTAGAACACCTCTGATCGACTCATTTCGGTCGGTAAAACGATCCTACAGGACTTGTATCGCACAAGTACAAGTCACCATCTTTTATGTATGAGTTCTTTGCTGCTAAAAATAATTTATATTTTTAACTATATATCTTACTTATATTATTTTCCCAACATAAATAATTTATATTTTTAAGTTCATAACTTGTCCATGCATGTTGTATGTGTATTTTTGTATTTTTACTCCTTAGGAGTATTTAGTGTATTTTCGAGTCCTAATACACTATTACATATAATACATATTACGTACACTTAGCACAAAATTTGGTGACCAATAAATATATATATTTTCCTAAAAAATATGCATACTTAATATCAATTTTTATCTTGAAGAAATCACCATTTCTTAACTTGAAATTTACACAAAAATTAGGGAAACCTTAGTAAATATTTTTAGGTGAATTTTTAGGGACCAAGTTTCACCAAAGCTTATATTTTCTAAGTGTCAAAATTTTATAAAAAATTTGACATAGTTTCCCCTAAAAATGGAGGTTTCCCATGTTTTCAAAACATGTGTTTATTTTCTTTTTTTTTTCTTTTTTTGAAATCATCACAAAAATCAACAATAATCAATCAATGAAATCAACACTCACCAAGTGCCAAAATTAAGTAATTTACCTAACAACATGAACTTGAACTTTCATAAAAAATTGTAGTAACTTGGTAGTGTGTTTAGTAGGTTTAGTTACCCTTTAAAGTGTGTTTACTTCTTTAAAAGTTTCATTCTTGAAAGATTTAGGTGTTTACAACTAGTAAACATGTTTTACAAAAACATTTCTTTATGAGATCTTCTTGCTTCACAAGTGTTTCTACACTTGTTTTATCACCAAAAATTGTGTATGTTTAAGTAAGAACTAAGTCTATGTAAATCTTGCTATTTAATTTAGTTTCTTGAGAAAACTAGTTTTGAAATCATCCAAGTTTATGACTAGTAACATGTCACATGCTTCATCATTCACAAAATCATTTTTATTTTCAAGTTCATGCAAAACATAAAGTATGATGATCTTGGTCTTTCACAAGATCACCACCTTAACTTACTAGATCATGTGTTAAATCACAATCTAGTAGGTTTCATATGATGTCTAACATCACTAACACAAATCATCAATCATCAAGAAGCAAATCAACACTAATCAATATGTATTCTTATGTTATTAAACTTATGTTAAAGTTTCATGATTATGTTCTTTAGTGTTCTTCAAGATTAACAATGTTCATCATCCTTTAACCAACTAAATATGAAGTAAAATCAAGTGACAAGAAGCTTACTACTAGCACAAGGGCTTGGGAAGAACACAAGAAGATGAAGGTGAAAAATGTGATGGATAAAAGCAAATGAGAAAGGTCCTTCAAGATCCACAAGCTCCACACTTCCTTAGACACCTTCTAGCACCTTGTGATGAACTTAGATTGTATGAGAATGAGATGGAAATGAGGGTGGTGGTGGTGCTTGATCTCGGCCGTGAGGGAGCAAGGAGAGGGAGAGAGTATTTGGTGTGTTTGTGTGTGTGAGATGAATGGGCTAATGATCCTCTTATAACCATGTTTAAGTTTTATCCAATGTGTAATATGTTTCTTAAGTACAAGACCAAATCTATAGCAAATCAAAGTGAATCAAGGGAAGATCAAGTAAGATCTTGGTGGTGGGGTCACCTTGTGACCGTCCACATGAAGGGGGGGGGGGGGGTCTTGGTTGGTGTTTAATGGTAAGTTAAGTTAACTAGTTAGAACTTAAGTGTAATAGTTAATGTTTAAGCATATCATGTATTATTTAGTGTGTTAGGGTGTTCGGGGATCATAACTAGGTCAGAAATATTAAAACAATGCTTCTAGTATAATTTTGATGTTTCGGGTAGTGTCCGGTTGTTCGGTTAGATACCGGTTCGTTAAAGTGCTAAATTGCGCCGTTTAGTGTCCTTTATGTACCCTTTTGTGGCACTTTCAATTCCCGACACTTTGTAAGTTAATTTGGACCATAAAACATAAATTCTGCATGATATTTCAGTGTTAAAATGTTGATTAGAGCTGAATTATTGCTGAAATATGTAAAATTCAGCATTTAAAGTGTGTTTCGGGTGCTTTTTAATGCATAGTTTAGCTTCCGGAAAGTTTATATGTTAACCCTTGTATCCATACTTGGGTTTTAATGTATTTTAGACGTTGGACCTACTCCTAGGCCCTAATTCCATTATCTGACTGCTTTCTGCAGAGTTGCTGACACAGTGTGTCTTGCCGGTGAGTTTACTAGTCTTTCTGACGCAACGCTAACAGTAATGCATAAAGCCGTATTTGAAGTATAAAACGTGCATGAATTCACATGTATAGCATGTAATCAGACAATGTTGACATTTAAGCACATAATTGCAGATATTAAATATTAATTAAATTATACGGAAATTACCAGTTTGGTGCGAGTTGTCACAGTCTCCCCCCGTTAAAAGAATTTCATCCCGAAATTCCGGCTGAGCTATCTCTCGCAGGAGTTTTCTCGAACAGGTGGGGGTACTTGTCTTTAAACTGGTCTTCATGTTCCCACATGTACTCCGGTCCATGCTTAGAGTTCCAACGTACTTTGACAAGTTTGACACTACTCCTCCGAATCTTGTTGACTTTCCAGTATGTAACCTCAACGAGTTGTTCTGTAAATCGGAGTGTGTCATCAATATGCACTTTATCCGTAAGGATGATCACTGTTTCTTGGGTAGGACTCTTCTTGAGGTTGGACACATGAAACGTATCATGTCACCGTTAAGTTCTTCCGGTAATTCCAACTTGTAAGCCACGGTACCAATTCTTTTCAAGATCTTGAATGGTCCGATGTATCGTGGATTCAGCTTTCCACGTTTTTCGAATCTTGCTACGCCCTTCCATGGTGAGACCTTCAACAAAACTTTGTCTCCCACCTCGAATTCTAAGGGTTTTCGTCTTCGATCAGCATAGCTCTTTTGTCGATCCCGAGCCGCCTTAATGCGCTCTCGGATCTGCATGATTTAGTCGGTTGTCTCTTGAACAAGTTCAGGACCAACCATACGTTTGTCTCCAGTGTCTGCCCAACATAATGGTCAGCGGCACTTGCGGCCATACAGAGCTTCGAACGGTACGGCTTTTATGCTCTTATGGTAGCTGTTATTGTAGGAAAACTCAACTAAAGGTAGGTGAGTATCCCAGCTACTGCCTAGGTCCATAACACATGCACGAAGCATATCTTCCAGCGTTTGTATGGTTCGTTCGCTCTGGCAGTCTGTTTGCGGATGGAAGGCCGTGCTTAGATCTAGTTGAGATCCAAAGACTTCCTGGAAGGATTGCCAGATCCTTGAGACAAAACGTCCATCTCTGTCTGAAATAATTGAGATAGGCACTCCATGACGTGCCACGATTTCTTTCAGGTACAACTCAGCAAGCTTTCCAGTTTCTCAGGTCGGTAGAAAATGCGCAGACTTCGTTAACCGATCGACTATCACCCATATCATATCGTGCCCCCTAGGGGTCCTGGGTAATTTCGTTATGAAGTCCATTGAGATTTGCTCCCATTTCCATATGGGTATATCTGGTTGTTGTAGTAGCCCAGATGGTTTTTGATATTCAGCCTTAACCTTAGCACAGGTTAGGTACTTTCCAACATAGATAGCAACATCGCTTTTAAGCCTCGGCCACCAATAGTATTCCTTCAAGTCTTGATACATTTTGTCCTATCCTGGGTTAATCGAGTATCTCGACTTGTGAGCTTCATTAAAGATGACTTCTCGAATACCGCCATAGAGCGGAACCCAAATACGCCCCTTAAAGTATAAGGTTCCCTCTTCGTTTGGCACCAAGTTCTTCAGCATACCTCGGAGGTATTCAGCTCTACGATTCTCCCCCTTAAGGGCTTCTTGTTGTGCGTCATGAATGCGTGCAGTGAGGTTCGTCCGAATAGTCATTTCCAATGCTCGAACTCTTAGGGTCTTAACCCTTTCTTTTCGACTTAACGCGTCTGCTACAACGTTTGCCTTACCAGGATGGTACTTAATCTCACAGTCATAATTGTTTAGCAGCTCGACCCACTGTCGTTGACGCATATTTAATTCCTTCTGATCAAATATGTGTTGTAGGCTTTTATGATCTGTGAAGATTGTACATCGAGTACCATATAAATAGTGTCGCCAAATCTTCAAAGCGAATACCACCGCGCCTAGCTCCAAGTCGTGCGTGGTGTAATTCCTTTCATGCACTTTCAACTGCCTTGAAGCGTAAGCGATGACTTTTTGGCGTTGCATGAGCACGCAACCCAAACCTTGACTTAAAGCGTCACAGTATACCACGAAGTCTTCAGTGCCTTCGGGTAAGGATAGTATCGGTGCATCGCATAGCTTATTTTTGACCAGTTGGAAGGATTCTTCCTGCTTATTACCCCAGTCATACCTCTTGTTTTCCTGTGTAAGGGTAGTCAGCGGTTGAGCTATCTTGGAGAAATTCTCGATAAATCGCCGGTAATAGCCCGCTAAGCCCAAAAATTGTCGAACTTCAGTTTGGGTTTTGGGGGGTTCCCAATTCTTTATCGCTTCTATCTTGGCTGGGTCTACATGAATGCCCTTCTCGTTCACAACGTGACCAAGGAACTGTACTTCGCGAACCCAGAATTCGCACTTTGAGAACTTCGCATAAAGTTTCTCTTTTTTCAGTAGTTCCAAAATGGTCCTGAGGTGTTGCTCCTGCTCTTCTCTCATTCGCGAGTAAATTAGGATATCATCAATAAATACAATCACGAATTTATCGAGATATGGTTTGCATACGCGGTTCATCAGATCCATAAATACCGCGGGCGCGTTCGTCAGTCCGAATGGCATCACAAGGAACTCGTAATGCCCATAACGCGTTCGGAATGCAGTCTTTGGTACGCTTTCCTCTTGGTTTCTTAACTGATGGTATCCCGATCAAAGGTCGATCTTGGAATAGTAGCTCGATCCTTGCAACTGATCAAATAAGTCATCAATCCTCGGTAGTGGGTACCGATTCTTGACAGTGAGCTTGTTCAGTTCTCTATAATCGATACACATCCGCAGAGTTCCATCCTTCTTCTTCACGAATAATACTGGAGCTCCCCAAGGCGAGAAGCTTGGCTTTATGAATCCTTTATCCAACAACTCCTGGAGTTGTGTAGATAATTCTTGCATCTCTGATGGTGCAAGCCGATAGGGTGCCTTGGCTACAGGAGCGGCTCCTGGAACCAAGTCTATATGGAATTCGACTTGTCGTTGAGGAGGTAGTCCTGGCAGATCTTCGGGAAAAACATCAGGGAATTCCTTCACCACAGGAATGTCTTCGAGTTTCGATTCCTCAGCCTTCTTATCTACAACGTGCGCCAGGAAAACAACACATCCTTTCCTTAAGCACTTCTGCGCCTTCATACAATTGATGATTCGCAGAGGCGCGTTTTTTTTTTCTCCATGCACGATGAGAGTTTCGTCATTCTCCAGAGGAATGCGAATGATTTTCTCATGACAAACAACTTCAGCCTTGTTCTTGGAAAACCAGTCCATTCCGACCACTACATCGAAGCTACCCCATTGAATAGGTAAGAGGTCGATGCTAAATCTTCGCTCACCAAGTTCTAATGAGCAACCCCTAACAACTTTGCCTGATTCAACAAGTTTACCATTGGCTAGTTCTATGGAGTAAGGAATATCTAATCTACTAGATTCTATTCCAAGCATACATTTAAATTCCACAGACATGAAGCTATAATCGGCACCAGTGTCAAATAGTATGGATGCAAAGTGATTGTTAACGAGAAACGTACCGGTGACCACAGCGTGCGTTCCTTGCTCCAATCACGAATGCTCGAGCCTGAGCATTGTTCTCCCTTGGGAAATCTTTCTTGAAATGATCCTTGCTTCCACAACCAAAGCATCCTTGGTTCTGCCCAGCTCCATTACCATTCCGGTTACCATTGCCATTGCCATTTCCACCACCGTTTCTATTACCAGCACCGTTGCGGTTTCCATTTCCATTCCTATTACCACTTCCATTTCCTTTTCCCCAATAGTTCTCAGTATGGTGACCCAGTTTTCCACACTTGTCGCATTTTGGAATGCGACAAACTCCTTCGTGATGATGCTTGCACTGGTTGCAGATGGGCAGAGTGCCCTGGTATCCTCTGGCAGGGGCGTTATTCATGGCTACAAGAGTTTTCGCCTCCTGAGGCGGGTTTGGGTCTCGCTTCTTATTGTTGGAACCCTTGTTGTTACGTGTCGCTTGATTCAGGCTCGCATGCTTCCTTTTCTTATCACCAGACGACTCAGCATGCATCTCGGTCTTTTCAGTTGGGTTTAGTGATAACTTCTTCATACATACATCATCTTAGTAAGGCTGACAGCCAGAGTTACAGCCTGAGTGATCGTTTCAGGTTTAGCCAAAGTTACCATGCTGCGAAACTCTGGAGCCAATCCCCAGATGTAGCGCTCAACGCGCTTAAATTCGGGAGTCACCATATAGGGGATCACTCTTGACAAATCGTAGAACCTTCGGGTATAACCAGTAATGTCTGCACCTTTCATGGTCAAGTGCCAGAACTCAGTCTCCAACCTTTGGAGTTCAGCACGAGAGCAATACTTTTCCCTCATTCTCGCCTTCAACTCATCCCAAGTCATCCCATATGCAGCATCGTCGCCCAGAGTCTGGACTTGCAAATTCCACCAAGTCAAAGCCTCATCAACGAATAACCCAGTAACAAAAGTGACTTGCTGATCCGCGGTACACTTGCTCATGCGGATAGTGGAATCAGTGTTCTTCGTCCAACGTACAAACGCCACTGCACCTCCAGTGCCGTCGTAGTTCAGTGGTTTGCAGACGAGAAACTGCTTGAAGGTGCAGCCTTGAGTTGTGTTTCCTCCAGATGAATCTCCTTGCCCATTACGTCTAGCATTGCTTGGTCCTCCACTTTGTTCTGTGCGGTTCGCCTCGTATTGGGCGATAGCTGCGGTGATCCTTTATTCCAGTAGGGAGTTCAGTTCTTCAGCAATCCTCAGCAGTAGAGGAGGAGGGGGTTGATCAGAATCTTGATTGTTCACAGCTCTCCTAGGTGCCATGTTCTGTCAGAACACAACACAACAGGGTTAGACATTTGTTTGATATCGTCATACGAGACAGTTGTAGTATATACACAGGCATATACCCACATAAGTGACATCAAACAATCCGCCAAACATATAAATCAATTCATACAGCAACAAGCATACATAAATAGATAAATACTGATGTGTCATAAGATATTTACCGAGTCTTTACACATATCGGGTCAACTTGTTACATCATTGTTTGCGAAGTAAACAAAATGCATAAGGGTTACATCTCCCCAAAGTACAAGTTTAATATATGTAAAGGACAAAATATCTTTCTTCACATTGGCGGTTCTTGTCTTTATACCCTAAATAATTACTCCAATAGAGTATTTAATAGGCTGTGAGGGGTGAGGGTGTTCACATTTAACCTTTTCTTGCACTGAAGGAATCTCGTTTGATACGTGTCAAGACCTGCTGTGGTTTCTGTGCACTGAATTCCATAATTATGTATGCATCCATAATTACGTAATTCCTTGCACAGACCGCACAGTTCTTTTCATCGTCGGATCACTTCCTTCAGATAGGCCAATGTTTTCAGACGAAGACACGTGTACCTGTGATACTCTATTTCTAGTATATGTATATATTAATTATCACACATAGTTGCAAGTAATTTATAGTCAAAGACAAGTGATACTCCAGTGTACCCTAAGTTTCGTAGTGTCCTTACTTGACTCTTTGAAAATAGTTTCAGGTAGTGGATGTCGCGGAACGTTTTATGCAATGAAAACTTTTGAAAAATCGTTTTCGTGAAAGGATCCTAAAGATTGTAGTCTAGACTCGAGAAGGAATCCTGGTTCACTACAATCGCAGCTCTGATACCAATCTGTCACACCCCTTTCTAAGGCGGAAGCACGAGGTGTGATCTTGAAAGGTTCTCATTGCATACGAAAGGTAAACTTACTACATGCTCGTAAAATAACTCCAAATGCCATTATCATTGCATAATTAAAACATATCATAGGTTAAGTGTTTACATCACAAGACAGCATATTGTCTGAAAAGTTTACAACTTTATTTAAAAGACGAACATCGAGAACTTGGTTCTTATATCCCACATAGGATGAAATATAATAACGAATTCCCACAAAAACAGGCATCGGAGTCTTGACACAAGATATCTAAAAACATAAACATCATCCAAGAGCAAGAGTATGACCGCGCGCACATCCACTTTAGTTACCTGAAAACATAATGTTGGTGTGAATTCATGCAGTTTTTGTATTGAACGTTTGTATACTTGAATGAAAACATGGTATGTAATTTGTATGAAACAAGTATTCTGTAAATATAAGGAAATCGATATCGCTAATGGTTTGTAAGGACATTAACATGTGACACGACATAGGAAGCATCTAAACCATAGGCATTTTTAGCTGTCGAATCCACGACTGTCGATTCACGACTAGAGACACAAAAGCACTACTTGGTAAAAGAGTGGCCAAGAGTGTGGCTGCCTGAAACCCATTAGATCTAACGTTTTGTTTCGCGGTCTTGGTATGTAACTGATTAATGGTGCTTATGGCACCCTATTCGTTACATGATCTAAAGTATCATTCCTTAGTTCTTGTATTCAACATACCATAACACATGTATTTTCCCCAAAAACAAGTAAAAGTTTAAAAGTGGGGACATGAACTCACAACTTTGCGTATCCTGCGCCGTAAACTTCACCGGTTGGTTTTATAGCGTCGTGACCTATACGTGTTTTATTAACGTTAGTCACTGGACTTGTATCGCACAAGTACAAGTCACCATCTTTTATGTATGAGTTCTTTGTTGCTAAAAATAATTTATATTTTTAACTATGTATCTTACTTATATTATTTTCCCAAAATAAATATAAGTATCTTGTATTTTTCACCCGAGTTATATATTTTCGTCCAAAAATACATTTTAAGTTCATAACTTGTCCATGCATGTTGTAAGTGTATTTTTGTATTTTTACACCTTAGGAGTATTTAGTGTATTTTCGAGTCCTAATACACTATTACATGTAATACATATTACGTACACTTAGCACAAAATTTTGTGACCAATAAATATATATATATATATATTTTCCTCAAAAATATACATACTTAATATCAATTTTTATCTTGAAGAAATCATCATTTCTTAACTTGAAATTTACACAAAAATTAGGGAAACCTTGGTAAATATTTTTAGGTGAATTTTTAGGGACCAAGTTTCACCAAAGCTTATATTTTCTAAGTGTCAAAATTTTATAAAAATTTTGATATAGTTTCCTTTAAAAATGGAGGTTTCCCATGTTTTCAAAACATGTGTTTATTTTCTTTTTTTGAAATCATCACAAAAATCAACAATAATCAATCAATGAAATCAACACTCACCAAGTGCCAAAATTATGAAATTTACCTAACAACATGAACTTGAACTTTCATAAAAAATTGTAGTAACTTGGTAGTGTGTTTAGTAGGTTTAGTTACCCTTTAAAGTGTGTTTACTTCTTTAAAAGTTTCATTCTTGAAAGATTTAGGTGTTTACAACTTGTAAACATGTTTTACAAAAACATTTCTTTATGAGATCTTCTTGCTTCACAAGTGTTTCTACACTTGTTTTATCACAAAAAATTGTGTATGTTTAAGTAAGAACCAAGTCTATGTAAATATTGCTATTTAATTTAGTTTCTTGAGAAAACTAGTTTTGAAATCATCCAAGTTTATGACTAGTAACATGTCGCATGCTTCATCATTCACAAAATCATTTTTATTTTCAAGTTCATGCAAAACATAAAGTATGATGATCTTGGTCTTTCACAAGATCACCACCTTAACTTACTAGATCATGTGTTAAATCACAATCTAGTAGGTTTCATATGATGTCTAACATCACTAACACAAATCATCAATCATCAAGAAGCAAATCAACACTAATCAATATGTATTCTTATGTTATTAAACTTATGTTAAAGTTTCATGATTATGTTCTTTAGTGTTCTTCAAGATTAACAATGTTCATCATCCTTTAACCAACTAAATATGAAGTAAAATCAAGTGACAAGAAGCTTACTACTAGCACAAGGGCTAGGGAAGAACACAAGAAGATGAAGGTGACAAATGTGATGGATAAAAGCAAATGAGAAAGGTCCTTCAAGATCCACAAGCTCCACACTTCCTTAGACACCTTCTAGCACCTTGTGATGAACTTAGATTGTATGAGAATGAGATGGAAATGAGAGTGGTGGTGGTGCTTGATCTCGGCCGTGAGGGAGCAAGGAGAGGGAGAGAGTATTTGGTGTGTTTGTGTGACAACCCTCACCAAACCAGGTTTCCGTACGAATTAATTAATATTTAATTAATACTTAATTACTGTGCTTGCTTACAGTTGTGGTTAAACTGCTACTTGATTTCTGATACATACACATACATGCATCATACTTTATTGCTGTCACTCTATTATTTTTACACAAACATCGGTGACAACACTGATGCACAAAAAGCACAGTGAGCACACTATACGGATAACCCAGTAAACATGCTGACATAGCCAGCATCAGACAGTTACTGTCTCTGAGGCCATTATGAGCCGGGAATAGTTTACTACACTAGTAGGGAGTGTAGGGAGATGAGGATTATAGAACTTCGTCACTAGGTAATATTTATAGTGACCGGATGTGCCTAAAACGTACTTTAAGTACAAAATTCAGCACTTTGATATAAAATTCAGCTTTTTAGCTAACTAGTAAAGTGCCAAAACATGAGAAAAATAAAACTAGACACTTTCCAAAGTGTCGGGAATTTATTGTGTCACTAAAAATAATATTAATGACACTTTAAATACTTATTTAGCACTGTAACGGATTAATATCCAACCAAACAACCGGACTTAACCCGGAACCTAAAAATACTGTCAATGACATCATTTTTCCTTTTCTGAGCTAGTTAGGGTACCCGAATACCCTAACACTCGTTATATTTTATACCACACTAGTAAACTATTTAAAGTTCCTAATTAACTAAACTATATATAACTTATCTAAGCTAGTTGGAATCCAACCATGTACCCACCCCCCCCCCCCCCAATGATCGTTTCCCCCATGTGAGACACACCACCATTTCTTGATTATAATATTCACCTTGGTCTAGTATCTAGATAGCATGTTATACATTGGTTAATGATGAGAATGGATTATAAGTATGCATGGTAGTTTATCATTTTCTTTCATTTCACTTCCAACAACAACTCACTCTTTCTTTCTCTCTTGCTTGTAATCGGCCAAACACCAACCACCATACACCCACCATTTTTGTTTCTTGTTCAACCATTTCCTACATACACAAAGGTGCAAGGTGACACACAAGAAGGCTCGGTGCACTCGGAAGTTCAAAGACCGCTCTTGTTTTCTTTTATCCACCACTTTTACGCATTTGATCTTCCCTAGCCTTGTGCTAGTTGTAATTGCTTCTAAACACTCTCTTGTTCTTATTTAAAGTGGTTAATAAGAGATTTGTAGGACAAAAATTGAGAACACACAAGAACATAACTTAAAGTCTTGTATATAAGATGAATAAGTTGGATAAAGAAAGAATATTTGTGTAAATCTTGTAGATCTTGTCTAGTTGTGGTTAAATGATGTTGAAATCATGATAAAACTGAAATAAAAAACCCATAATCTGCTGTAACAGACTTAGGATCTGATTTTAATCATATTAGAAAGGATGGCGAACGTATGAGTGCGTTTTACTAACATTTAACCTTCAAACAGCAAGCTGATCTGCACTTTCAGCCGACTTTAACTGACTGTAACAGGTCCTTAACTAAACGAAAAATGTGTTTTCTGAGGTCTAGATATATGTACTATGAAATACGGTTTTAATGGCACTGAAATCATAATTTTTGGACTTCGTTTACTATTTTTAAAGTGTCGTTTTCTAACAGCAACTAAAGCTGAATTATTACAGCAGAAAATGGATGTTACTTTTTTAGTCATACCTTGAAACCTGTGTAGAGTTAGATCATGAAATTTTTACTGTAAATGACCACCGATGTATTTGTAATTATCCCACTGGAATTTCATAAATCGGACTTACGATGAATTTTAAATAAATTATTCCGCAGACTGTGGTCAGAAATAGGTAAATCTGATTTCAGTCTGGAAAATCATTTTCTATAAAATATTGGTGATGATTTGGACCCCGATATTTTTACACAATAATTTTTGGTTCGTATAAGACATTATATAAAAATTTGGGAATTTTTGGAATAAGATAACTATTTTATTAAAATACTCGAAAACGGCCCAGTTTTGTATAATAAAACTGAAACGATATAAGTAGTGTTTTGCATGTCTGAATGACGGGTTGGTTAATTGAGAACTAATTGAATGATTTTACAAAAGAAAATGATACGCTAGTAAGCGTGGACGCCTCCGTTTACAGAGGAAACTCTGGCGAAATTTTTCCAGAAAATATAACACTTAGAAATGTTTATTTGTGACAAGTGTTATAAATATATTTTTTAACTTGTTTTCAAAATATAAATTTCGCCATGATTTTTATTACGAAATAACCAAGTGTCGGAGGTGGATTTTCGTAAATAAAACTTGTTAAATATATATATTGAGAATATATATTTCGTAATAAGACGCTTGTGTGCTTACGTGATTATTTTACGAACTAGAGATATATTAATTCTTGGGGTAAAAATAATATTACTTGGAAATATATATATTGGGGAATATATTGACGTATTTTTATAACACACCGGAATACAACGCCGATACATGGCAAGATATACCAATACAAGAAATACGAATACACAAGTACGAGATACTCCCATCCTTGGGAAGGAGAGACGAATACAAATACATGAGAAGTCTTAATACATAAATATCCTATAAACAATTATTCCAAAACCAAACATAATCTTTATAACTTGGAATAATACCAGAAACGTAACTCAAAAACATAAATACTAAGACAAGGCACGACCCGTCTGTCTAATAGACGTTAGACCATTGTAGGTAGTCGTGTTTGCTGAGGAGATTTGGGTTACGAGTTACAAGTACCGAAGACGCAATACAGTGAGTTCATGTCCCCCTTTTCTCTTAACTGTTTTCAGTTTTATACTTCGGGGGTGAAATACATGTTACATTTACTACAAACATTTTATACACGGTATGATTAGCTAAGGAACTTATTACTAGATCACGTGAGTGAATAGGCTATTATCGTAAGACCATTAATCCTTGTATAAGGACCGAGAGGCATGAGTGATAGATCTATCGGGTGTTGCGAGCCCCACACATGGGCCTGCGTGTGGCTGCATGTGGTGACTATGTCGTTCCGCCGGAAGGACCGGTACGAAATCCGCGTTACAGGTTTGAGTGCTTCCTAGGCCATGTCACATATTAATGTATTAGCTACACATTAATCGATCTCTTTTTCCTTACTGCTACATACCAAGAACATACTTTTATACAGACATATTCTAACGAGTTATACAGACTCACTTACACATGAACTCGCTCAACTTTATGTTGATTTTTCAAACTACATGTATTTCAGGAAACTAACGGATCTGGCACGGTATGCACGTATTTTCAAGCTGCGTTTGAATAAAGAAGTCATCCAGGGTTTAGAAGGTGTAACCTCTTCCTGGACGGGTTACATATCTCTAAACCTAGTATGGTTTAAAGCCTTTAGCTAAGTCTTTATGAACTCAACTAAATCAAGTTAAGGTTTGTAAACTTATTTTGTGATTGTGGAAAATGGGATTTTTCTAAACTTTATTAATGAACGAATATCTCATGTTTTTATCATATAGCATTGTTATGATTGTTGCTATGGTATTAAGAAGTCACACCAAATATACCCACGCTTCCGCAAAGCCAGGGTGTGACAGCTTGGTATCAGAGCCTCGATCATAGAGAACTAGGATTTTTTCTCGAGTCTAGACTATGATCAACAGGGCTCTCACGAAAACGTTTTCAAACACTTTTACATTGCATACACCATACGTCCAGATCCAGGGCACAAGACCCTTTTTACAAACAAAAAGGCACAAATACACTTTTCAAAATTTATCGTCCAGTTGGGGAGACTGGGGAAAAATTTAGTCTGAGAGGCTGAAGGAGTAGTCTAGTGGGACTAGGAGGCCTAGTCTGAGAGACTGAGAATTCAATCTGAGAGATTGGGAGATTTTAGTCTGAGAGACTAGGAAGTTCAGTCTGAGAGGCTGAGAGGATAGTCTGGGGAAGACTAGGATGATTACATGCGTACATTATTACTGCTTAATTGATGATTATTGATATACGTGCACACGTGGTGAATATTTGCATACACTAATTGTTAATAACTACTATGGATATACATGCTATGACTATTATGTACCGGCATACATGTCACTCTATTTTAGAAAGCGAGTTATCAGACATTGATAACTCTACGGCCACCGCCACGGATAAGGAGACTGCATCTGCGCCAGAGATATTTACGGCAGACACTGAGAGTGATCCTGATATGCCGACCAGGGACGAGGACGACTTTCAACAGTCCGCGCTACCAGATTCTGGTAATACTTTGCCCTTGCTGATGGCTTCACTGACAAGAACCCTTCTGTCGCTCTTGTTTCGATCCATGACCACTTCATCACTGGTCATCCCGATGGTGAGCATACTATGGATCCGATCCTAGACAATGCGCCTCTTGTGGACATCCCTTCCGAAGGATGGTTACTCGACAAACAATATATGACTACGTTGGCATGCTTATCGATGGTCCTCCTGCCGACACCCATGATGATAGAAAATTTGACGAGGACACTCTTACTAACTTCACTTCTTAAGACCCAGGTTAACAAGCCATCCTCTGATTCTAGCATGCATTCAGACTCCTTTGAGTCAGTGATACCTGCAACCTTACAAACAGCTGGATTACAGCTTTCTACTATTGACACAAGACGACGATGACATGGCAGCTGCTCTATCACCTGCTCGAGACACCATACTGTTACACGACCCAGAGCCTACTCTTGAGTTAGCTTCTGCACCTTTTGGGTCAGCTCGATGTTGCGCCGGCTGAACCTACACCTTTATGTGATCACGATCCTGTTTCTTTTGGTCTGCCAGACATTGCACCCCTACTATCTAACTCAGTACCAGCACCTGACAGTTTCCTTACTGGTTGAAATGTTTGTTTTTACACCCACAACCGCTGACGTTGCTCCTTTCCCCTATGGCAACCAACATCCATTGCGCCAGGGTGCCTATAGCTTCCTTACAGAATATAACCGCACCCCGGGGAGGTACTTCAGGTCAGCACCCGCATAACGATTCATCTACTACAACGGCATATTCCCAACTGCACAGGTCGCACCATTTGTTACATTCACCTCTACAACGCCGGACGGGTCATATCGATGATTCCTATAGCACACTGTGCTGAAGTTAGACCCTTACATCATGAAGGCCACACGCGAGATGAGTTGCTCCTATAACGTCAACTACAGTTTAAGGATATGAGTCGTAAAATGTTGGAGCTTGAGCTGACACCACAATTGGCAACTTCAAATGCAAAACATTACATAACCGAAAACATGATTTGAGTGTCCACATCACAAGACAGCATATTGTCTGAAAAGCTTATGTAAGACACCACATCCTCCACCCTGTCTATTACCAGCATACTGTGATTCGTCACATACGTCAAGGTTCCTTTTGCGCTCTCAACCGTTGCTATTACACCGTTCCCAGGATTCTGATACTTATTTCTTTACTATCAAGCGACAGAGCAGATAATTACTTCAACGTATATACAAGCTCGAGGAGGGACTCACACATGTTAACAGTTTACTTTTCTTTCCTCCTCCTCCTCCTCAGTCACCAGTAGGGTTGATTTCTGGACTATGCGGATTGCATCACAATTGGACAAAGACGCTAATGATGAGCCGAGAATGTGAAAACTTTTCGAAGGCCACTATCTGATCCATATCACCCATACCATGTTGGGCACTCTACGAGGGACACCCTCATTTCTTTGATGATACAACAGGACGCATTGACGCGTCGCATGCAGGTTTTGGGGAGTGCACCACGTCCATCTTGCCATTGTCAGGCACCGTCTGCAGCAGCGCACCCTCCACATCCACTGTCCCCCGATTTTGCTGCTTGTTTTTGGGCTCCTGAGCAGCAGATAACATACTTGCTACGCGCCTATCGCGCTATGGAGGAGGACTGGTTACATATGCGTCGCTTACTCTATTCTCATTTTCCTCATCCTCAACCGCCATCAGCATAGGCATATTTTTAGTTTTAATACCGGTGGACTTTTGGTGAAAAGATTACGATTGTGCCGACTATACGGCATTTTGGAGACCGCATTTTGACGTCATGACTTTTGATAGTTAGTCCTTGATTGTTGTATATGACTAGCTAGTTCAGACAAGGGCGATGTGGCCCTTAGTCACTGGTGAGGTACAATACAGTTATAAGACTTGTAAACATTATATTGCGGTCTCGATTTACGATATCGCAATCGCAATATTTTCATTATATGTGATGTTGGGATTGATTGTCCTAATTCTATAACATGAGATGTTATGTGCTTGATTTATTTATAAGATGAGATGTTATGTGCTAGATTTATTTATAACATGAGATGTTATGTGCTCAATGAATGATATTACGTACGTGTGTTATTTACCTACTATGACCTGACCCATATGATCATCTTTTAGAAGATGCCTCCAAGACGGGATGTACGCATGCCCACCCACGAGGCGGAACTTCAAGGAATCATTGTTGCAGCCATAGCACAACACGAGGCCCTGCACTCCGAATCTATTAAGGGCACCTCAGAAAATAATGGCTGTACCTACTGGCACTTCCTCAACTACGAGCCTCCGAAGTTCGACGGCACTGGGGGTGCCATAGCCTTTGTGAAATGGATCGAAAGAATGGATTCCATTTTTCAATTGAGCGGTTGTACGTCAGAACAACAAGTCCCCTACGTTTCCGAGTTGTTTGCAGATGAAGCTCGATTATGGTGGAACCTTCAGATTCGAATAATGGGCGCGACTGCAGCATATGCGTTAACATGGGGTGAACTGAAAGGAATGATGCATAAGAAGTATTGCTCCCAAACGGAAACCCAGAAGTGGGAAGGTGAGTTCCGGAGCCTGATGTTGGAAGGTCCAAAGGTGTTGGAGTACGTGCAAAGACTTCATAATTTGTCACGAGTTGTTCCGTACCGGGTAAAACCAGAATTGAAGGAAGTGGGGAAATTCATTTGGGAACTGGCGCCTCAATTCTTGAGCTTGATGGCAACATCAACACCACCAACAACTATTGCTGCAAGTAAGATGGGTTTGGCACTCACTACGAAAGCACGTAGACTAGAAAAACTTGCTAACCCTACCAAGAAGAAGGAGACTCAGGTTGAGTCGTCCGGAAAGAACAAAAGGAAGCTCACCGAAGATACCCGAACGGATAATGATGAACAAAGAACTGTTCGAGGTTGTTTTGACTGCGGGGACAAAGGGCATTTCAAGAAAGATTGTCCTAACAACAAACAAGCCGACGTTAAGATTTACTTAGGAACTAAGCCTAAACATGGTGGATGCAAGTATCACCACGAATGTGGGTGTTGGAAGCCTAAGTGCGGTAGGTGTGGGAAGAGAGGACACAACAAGGATGCCTGTGGGGCGAAAAGTTCCGAACAAGGAGGTGACAATGACAACAACCAAAGTGGAAATACTAATAAATTCCCAGGCTGCTACCGATGCGGGATCGTGGGGCACTTTAGGAGAAATTGCCCAAGGAAGATTAATAAAGACCATGAAGGGACATCCAACATCGAAGCTTGTGAAGCATGCCAGGATCCAGACATGATTACTGGTACGTTCTCTATCAAACAGAAATTTTGCATCCATGTTATTTGATACCAGTGCCGGCTATAGCTTTGTATCATTAGAATTTAAGAATATATTCGGGTTAACTACTAGTAAGTTAGATATTCCGTACTCAATCAAACTGGCTAAGGGAAAGCTAGTAGAAGCGAATGAAGTTGTCTGAGGATGTGTAATTGAACTAGTAGGTCACGAGTCTACGATAGATCTACTGCAGTTGAGCTGGGAAGCTTCGGCAAGGTAATTGGGGTGGATTAGTTGCCAAACGGTCGAGCGGAGGTTGATATCCGCACCCCAATGACGAATGAAGGAACGATCGTGACTCATGAGGCAGGATACGCCACCACAGATCGCGAATTGCTTAAGGCACAAAAGTTGTCACGGAAAGGATGTGTTGTTTTCTTGGCTCATGTCAGGGACAGGAGGAGCCGAAGAACTAAAACTCGAAGATACCCCCGTGATCAGAGAATATCCTGAAGTCTTTCTCGAAGACTTGCCGGAACCATCTCCTCAACGAGTAGTCGAGTCTCGCATCGATTTAATCCCAGGTACCGCGCCTGTGGTCGATGCATCGTAGCGACTTACATTTTCGGAGATGCAGGGATTAACAGTGTAGTTTCAGCAATAGATAGAGAAGGAAGATAACAGACCAAAATTCCCTTTTGGGTAACCTTAGTTCCACTCATCAAGAGAAAGGGCGAATGAATTTCAAATGATCGAGAGTCGGACGAGCTAGCCAACCAGAGTCGGTGGCTCTTGCTGAGGACTAACGAACTTCTTACATAACTGACTGTGAGGACCCAACTACTATTACACGATTGGTCGACAATCGAGCATCGTTAGTAGTGAATCCAAGAAGAAAGTTTACCGGTGAAAATTGTGGGACAATGACTAGTTCTTAGACGTACACAAAAACGATGCTTCCTACACAATGTACAAACCGGATCCACACGGGACACGAAATCTGGAGGATTTAGAAAACATATATTTAGGACCTTTGGGAACCCAGGTCCAAACTCGTAAGGGTTTTATTTAGGAACCATATCTGTCAACTCAATCAACCATCATTAACCGGGCGCATATGCCAGTTCTGTTGACCAAACCGGAAGTACTTGAATTTCTTTTACTTCTAGCAAGTAGACGTTTGCATCTCTACTCCCCTTAATGGTAGTTGCATCATACAAGTTTTCTTCACTGAGAGCGAACACACATTTGCTTCAATAGCTGGTCATTTCTTCACTTTAGCAAATACTCATTGTTCCTTTTCTTGGAAACTTACCTGACATACATGCAGCATTTGCTACACATGTGATTTCGTTTTGAACAAGCACTTCATTGGAATTTACATATTATTTTGCTAAACCTAATTACTGATTCCTGATTCGAGTAACCTACATTATTGTTATTGTTGGCTCTTTTGTTACCAAGCCAACACACTTTCTTGAAACTGCTTTCTTTCAAATTACATTCATGGTTTATTTTGCTACCATGCCGAGAATTCCTTGTTGATACAAACGTTTATTGTCGGGTTACGTTGAAACCAAGTTCAATTGCTTGAACTTCTCCAGTTCACTGGTTTAACTTGAAACGCTATATGATGTATTGGGAGCATCATATTCAACTATTTTTGCAGAGATTCTTTCATTTCGAGTCGTAGTAGATTTGGTTGGTCTACGACTCCACTAAAACGTTTGATTTGTTTCGATACCTTGCGGTGATATTTTCAAAAAAATTGAAGCTTGCGCTAATTTGGTTACTCACTTCGTATACGGATTCAATTCCCTATTTAGTTGTTAACAATCCATTTTGGATCTTCACGATCAAAGCGGTCTCAACACAATTGCGTGTTAAGGCAATGGTACATACATTCGTTTCATAAGCACAATGTACCTCCTAACGATTCTTTCGTTGTCAATCAAATGCCTTGCGATACTTATTACTTTTCATCTTCGATTGGAAACAGTGGTTCTTTGATGTTCAGTATTTAATTGGAAACTCTATAACATGGTATAAATCAAACCTTCAGATTGCCTCAGTACACTCTCATTTGATTTCAAACGCGGTGAACTTGTTCAGTCACCACTATTATTGGGTAATGCCGTTACGACACTTTGCGATGTCATCATAAACTTGTTGCTTGTGCTAATCATGGTAATCGTTTTACACGAGACCATACATACTTTTGTTTGATTTATCATTTAGACATTTCTGATGCAACTACAAAGCAAGACAATGATACACCAGATTCGCTTGTACTTCCATTCGGTGTATCTTCACCATTCAAAAATGTCAACACACTAAACCTTACCAGACATTTATTCAGGAGTTGACAGATCATTTTACTATTACGTTGAGATGCTGCTTTTGAGTTCATATAGCGGGTGCTATGTTTCGTGAAAACTCGCGTGCAACCTGCGATCGATCGTTTGAGAGTCTTATTAGACAAGACTCCTCTTTGTGGAACCCCCTACTAGCTGGATTACACTAGGCTATGCGCCAAGTACGTCTTGTACCTTTGACACCCAATGCTAGCAGCACACACCTTTCAACCCTAGGATTCGGGTTGTTATATATATTCTTGGACTCACCTAATGTGAGTAATGTTTGTTTCAATTTGATGATTATCTACTTCGATATTATTCATATACATACGTGTGTGACTTAACCATAAGGAGTAAGGTAGTACAAATTTCGAGGACGAAATTTCTTTAACGGGGGGAGAATGTGACAACCCTCACCAAACCAGGTTTCCGTACGAATTAATTAATATTTAATTAATACTTAATTACTGTACAGTTGTGGTTAAACTGCTACTTGATTTCTAATACATACACATACATGCATCATACTTTATTGCTGTCACTCTATTATTTTTACACAAACATCAGTGACAACATTGATGCACAAAAAGCACAGTGAGCACACTATACGGATAACCCAGTAAATATGCTAACATAGCCAGCATCAGACAGTTACTGTCTCTGAGGCCATTATGAGCCGGGAATAGTTTACTACACTAGTAGGGAGTGTAGGGAGATGAGGATTATAGAACTGCGTCACTAGGTAATATTTATAGTGACCGGATGTGCCTAAAACGTACTTTAAGTACAAAATTCTGCACTTTGATATAAAATTCAGCTTTTTAGCTAACTAGTAAAGTGCCAAAACATGAGAAAAATAAAAATAGACACTTTCCAAAGTGTCGGGAATTTATTGTGTCACTAAAAATAATATTAACGACACTTTAAATACTTATTTAGCACTGTAACGGATTAATATCCAACCAAACAACCGGACTTAACCCGGAACCTAAAAATATTGTCAATGACATCATTTTTCCTTTTCTGAGCTAGTTAGGGTACCCGAATACCCTAACACCCGTTATATTTTATACCACACTAGTAAACTATTTAAAGTTCCTAATTAACTAAACTATATATAACTTATCTAAGCTAGTTGGAATCCAACCATGTACCCACCCCCCCCCCCCACCCCCAACGATCGTTTCCCCCATGTGAGACACACCACCATTTCTTGATTATAATATTCACCTTGGTCTAGTATCTAGATAGCATGTTATACATTGGTTAATGATGAGGATGGATTATAAGTATGCATGGTAGTTTATCATTTTCTTTCATTTCACTTCCAACAACAACTCACTCTTTCTTTCTCTCTTGCTTGTAATCGGCCAAACACCAACCACCATACACCCACCATTTTTGTTTCTTGTTCAACCATTTCCTACATACACAAAGGTGCAAGGTGACACACAAGAAGGCTCGGTGCACTCGGAAGTTCAAAGACCACTCTTGTTTTCTTTTATCCACCACTTTTACGCCTTTGATCTTCCCTAGCCTTGTGCTAGTTGTAAGTGCTTCTAAACACTCTCTTGTTCTTATTTAAAGTGGTTAATAAGAGATTTGTTGGACAAAAATTGATAACACACAAGAACATAACTTAAAGTCTTGTATATAAGATGAATAAGTTGGATAAAGAAAGAATATTTGTGTAAATCTTGTAGATCTTGTGTAGTTGTGGTTAAATGATGTTGAAATCATGATAAAACTGAAATAAACAACCCATAATCAGCTGTAACAGACTTAGGATCTGATTTTAATCATATTAGAAAGGATGGCGAACGTATGAGTGCGTTTTAGTAACATTTAACCTTCAAACAGCAAGCTGATCTGCACTTTCAGCCGACTTTAACAGACTGTAACAGGTCCTTAACTAAACGAAAAATGTGTTTTCTGAGGTCTAGATATATGTACTATGAAATACGGTTCTAATGGCACTAAAATCATAATTTTTGGACTTCGTTTACTATTTTTAAAGTGTCGTTTTCTAACAGCAACTAAAGCTGAATTATTACAGCAGAAAATGGATGTTACTTTTTTAGTCATAACTTGAAACCTGTGTAGAGTTGGATCATGAAATTTTTACTGTAAATGACCACCGATGTATTTGTAATTATCCCACTGGAATTTTGTAAATCGGACTTACGATGAATTTTAAATAAATTATTCCGCGGACTGTGGTCAGAAATAGGTAAATCTGATTTCAGTCCGGAAAATCATTTTCTATAAAATATTGGTGATGATTTGGACCCCGATATTTTTACACAATAATTTTTGGTTCGTATAAGATATTCTATAAAAATTTGGGATTTTTTGGAATAAGATAACTATTTTATTAAAATACTCGAAAACGGCCCAGTTTTGTATAATAAAACTGAAACGATATAAGTAGTGTTTTGCATGTCTGAATGACGGGTTGGTTAATTGAGAACTGATTGAATGATTTTACAAAAGAAAATGATACGCTAGTAAGCGTGGATGCCTCCGTTTACAGAGGAAACTCTGGCGAAATTTTTCCAGAAAATATAACACTTAGAAATGTTTTTTGTGACAAGTGTTATAAATATATTTTTTAACTTGTTTTCAAAATATAAATTTCGCCATGATTTTTATTACGAAATAACCAAGTGTCGGAGGTGGATTTTCGTAAATAAAACTTGTTAAATATATATATTAAGAATATATATTTCGTAATAAGACGCTTGTGTGCTTACGTGATTATTTTACGAACTAGAGATATATTATTTTTGGGGTAAAAATAACATTACTTGGAAATATATATATTGGGGAATATATTGACGTATTTTTATAACACACCGGAATACAACACCAATACATGGCAAGATATACCAATACAAGAAATACGAATACACAAGTACGAGATACTCCCATCCTTGGGAAGGAGAGACGAATACAAATACCTGAGAAGTCTTAATACATAAATATCGTATAAACAATTATTTCAAAACCAAACATAATCTTTATAACTTGGAATAATACCAGAAACGTAACTCAAAAACATAAATACTAAGACAAGGCACGACCCGTCCGTCTAATAGACGTTAGACCATTGTAGGTAGTCGTGTTTGCTGAGGAGATTTGGGTTACGAGTTACAAGTACCGAAGACGCAATACAGTGAGTTCATGTCCCCCCCTTTTCTCTTAACTGTTTTCAGTTTTATACTTCGGGGGTGAAATACATGTTACATTTACTACAAACATTTTATACAGGGTATGATTAGCTAAGGAACTTACTACTAGATCACGTGAATGAATAGGCTATTATCGTAAGACCATTAATCCTTGCATAAGGACCGAGAGGCACGAGTGATAGATCTAACGGGTGTTGCGAGCCCCACACATGGGCCAGCGTGTGGCTGCATGTGGTAACTATGTCGTTCCGCCGGAAGGACCGGTACGAAATCCGCGTTACAGGTTTGAGTGCTTCCTAGGCCATGTCACATATTAATGTATTAGCTACACATTAATCGATCTCTTTTTTCTTACTGCTACATACCAAGAACATACTTTTATGCAGACATATTCTAACGAGTTATACAGACTCACTTACACATGAACTCGCTCAACTTTATGTTGATTTTTCAAACTACATGTATTTCAGGAAACTAACGGATCTGGCACGGTATGCACATATTTTCAAGCTGCGTTTGAATAAAGAAGTCATCCAGGGTTTAGAAGGTGTAACCTCTTCCTGGACGGGTTACATATCTCTAAACCTAGTATGGTTTAAAGCCTTTTGCTAAGTCTTTATGAACTCAACTAAATCAAGTTAAGGTTTGTAAACTTATTTTGTGATTGTGGAAAATGGGATTTTTCTAAACTGTATTAATGAACGAATATCTCATGTTTTTATCATATAGCATTGTTATGAATGTTGCTATGGTATTAAGAAGTCACACCAAATATACCCACGCTTCCGCAAAGCCAGGGTGTGACAGTTTGTGTGTGTGAGATGAATGGGCTAATGATCCTCTTATAACCATGTTTAAGTTTTATCCAATGTGTAATATGTTTCTTAAGTACAAGACCAAATCTCTAGCAAATCAAAGTGAATCAAGGGAAGATCAAGTAAGATCTTGGTGGTGGGCTCACCTTGTGACCGTCCACATGAAAGGGGGGGGGGGGGTCTTGGTTGGTGTTTAATGGTTAGTTAAGTTAACTAGTTAGAACTTAAGTGTAATAGTTAATGTTTATGCATATCATGTGTTAGTTAATGTGTTAGGGTGTTCGGGGATCATAACTAGGTCAGAAACATTAAAACAATGCTTCTAGTATAATTTTGATGTTTCGGGTAGTGTCCGGTTGTTCGGTTAGATACCGGTTCGTTAAAGTGCTAAATTGCGTCGTTTAGTGTCCTTTATGTACCCTTTTGTGACACTTTCAATTCCAGACACTTTGTAAGTTAATTTGGACCATAAAACATAAATTTTGCATGATATTTCAGTGTTAAAATGCTGATTAGAGCTGAATTATTGCTGAAATATGTAAAATTCAGCATTTAAAGTGTGTTTCGGGTGCTTTTTAATGCATAGTTTAGCTTCCGGAAAGTTTATATGTTAACCCTTGTATCCATACTTGGGTTTTAATGTATTTTAGACGTTGGACCTACTCCTAGGCCCTAATTCCATTATCTGGCTGCTTTCTGCAGAGTTGCTGACACAGTGTGTCTTACCGGTGAGTTTACTAGTCTTTCTGACGCAACGCTAACAGTAATGCATAAAGCCATATTTGAAGTATAAAACGTGCATGAATTCACATGTATAGCATGTAATCAGACAATGTTGAAATTTAAGCACATAATTGCAGATATTAAATATTAATTAAATTGTACGGAAATTACCGGTTTGGTGCCAGTTGTCACATGCTGGTTATGGTCCAGTTAGATCCATTGCCAGATGGTCTAAACTGAAGATTGTTGAGACCTATAAAAAGCTGGAAGAAGTTAGAGCTGAACATTCAAATGTTCTTCAAAACCCAGTCTATCCTACAACTGCTGCTCTGTCTCTAAAAATCGGTACTCCGAAAAACCTTCTCTCATCATCTGATTTGTCTGAATCAATTGCAAATTTAGTTAGCATACCACAATCACCAAACTCATCTTCAATAATTCTTTGCCCAAGAAAACCAACTGATCCAAAAATAGTAAAGTGGAAGTCATGCTCAAAAACCCAAGTATTGACTTTGATCAGATCAGATGGTAGTGTTGAAGAGATTAAAATGGATAGTGCATATAATCTGAATGTATACGATCTCCAAGATTTGTTGGACCTTCAACTTGAGAGGGATGATGAAGAAGACATGTTCTCTCTGAACTTTGAACTACAATTCAAAGGACAAATCAGGGAGATGTTGATGAGAAATAAAAATCAGTAATAAAGAAGCGTTTTTGTATCATCTGTTGTATAGGGAGATTGTTGGATCAGCAGCTGTTACATTGTTTGCAGTAGCATGTTTAACTAGATCATAACATGTAGCAAAGGACATGTTGCTGCGTAACAAATTCTTGAGTGAGGTTTGATGTGTGTTGTTTAGGCAGGTGATCATATGTTCTTAGTTAATGTTTGTTAAAGTTAAGTTGTATTCGAATTTTATTAAGTTTGTTAGACATCTTTTATATGTACTTATGTTTATAACAATTTACATTGTCAATGGGTGGATACTCTCTTTTTTGAATAAGAGAATGGAAATAATCATATGTAACTGATGAATTTTATTAAGTTTGTTAGACATCTCTTATTAAGTTTGTTAAATATCTTTTATATTTACTTATAGTTGTCTTTTAGCTATAATAGATAACACGTTTTGGTACAATATCTATACACATATGTATATGTTCTATCAATATGTGTTATGCATGGTTTTCTAAGAAACAACACGTGTTTGCACACGGGTCTTACCGCTAGTAATATATAATAAGGCTCGTACAATAGTTAGTTATTAAATATAAATAAATATGACATGGGGGCATGGGGCTCAATCAAAAGTTTTGATTTGGTGATTATCAACACTTTACATTGTTTCTTTATCATCTTCTTTTCCATAGTTGTTTTGAAATTAAAACAATATATAAATATAAATATGCTAAAAGGATGTAGAGTTTCTTTTTTTTAACTAACAGAAAAAATAAGGAAAAAAGAAAGTCAATCAAGCCAAATCATTCATCTCCTCAATATTTATAACAATAAAAAAGTTTTACTATTTGTAAAACAAAGAATGTAACACCGTATCTACCAGTTGTGGCCTAGTGGTAGGGAGACTTGGGTTCTCCAATGAAGACTTAGGGGCTGTTTGGTAGCCTCTGAATGGTCATTAAAAGACTACCTCTTAATGGAACCATTAAGAATTTTACCAATGAAAAGGTAGAAGAATGTGACATGTGATGATTTAACATTCAGAGGTTATCTCTTAACCATTTAGACTTGAGGTTACCTCTTATTCATTCAGAGGTTTTAGAACCATTAAGAGGTAGCATCTAAATGGTCATTAAGACTACCAAACAGCCCCTTACTCAAGTTTAATCCCCACTTGTGTTACTTTGGTGGATTAGGCAATGATGGATAGAGCCTAGCCTTCTTGCAGATGTGTCAGGCTCTATCCTGAGCCCACCCGGGTTTTAATCCGACCGTAAGTTACGCCAGAGAGTTCTGCTTTTGTGGTGGCACAACGACTGTCAAGTGGCAGCCAGCAGTATAGTTTCCCGGGGGAACTCTGGCTGGAGTGGGGCAATGAGACTCTTCAATTTAGGGAGTATAGTAGCCAAATATAAGAAAGTCGCCGTTTAAAAAAAATAATAAGAATGTAACTCGTCTTAGAATAATCTTCGTGAATAACTTTGCAATTAAACCCCGTCTTATAAAAATCTTCCTGAAAGACATTGCATTATTACACACGAACAAATGACGCAATCCTTTATTTAGAGAATAAGTAGGCATAACATAACGTATGTTTTTCCTCTCGGCTTGATTGACTTTATCTTCGGGTCTTATTTCCAGGCCCATGGGCCAATGTAACCCAAGATCTTTCTGTTTGGTTAGAAAAATTCCAATTCCAAATCAAAAGGAAGGCTCTTTAAAACTCGTAGATTTACATAGTATAGTGGTTTCAGGCAAGGCGGGGCACTGCGTTAATTTAACGCGTGACACATATATAACGCGTGGAACAAACAATATTCCCACCGCCACTCGAAAGATCAACGCGTGATAGTTTAACGAAAACCGATTCCATGATTTTTTCAACGCCGTGATGATATTATTTTGTGAGGGTAATTGTTGGTTGGGGGGAAATTGTTGGGTGTGGTGGTGAGTGATGACCACCCCCACTAAAAAAGGTTGTGAGTGATGGAAAAATGGTTGCTGACATGGCGGAACATGATTGGATATTGTGAGTGATGAAATTTTATCACTAGTGACCACCCCCTCCCCTTAGAACTATAAAAGCACCATGTGTTACGATTTCAAGAAACTTATCATTTGGTATGTGCCATACAGTCACACACATATATGTTTAGGGTGCAAACGAGTCAAATATGAATTCAAGCTCAACTCATTTAACTTCAGAAATTTTGAACTAGGCTTGTTCCTCTTTAGCCCAAAGGTATCACTCCCAATAGTTGAGAGAGTTAGTCTACAACTGGTGTAGATTTTAGTAGTTGTAGTTTGCCGTAAAAAAATTGTAAAACTTTGCATACGAATTCAATTATGTTTATATGTAATTATAACTATAATTCTATATACAATGTAAGCATTATACTATCTAGTTCTTGTTACAGCTATATATAATTATTAACTATTATATTTATACAGATAATAGCCCCACCCTAAACACACTTGGTCCTCGTATATTAACTGATCCTCGTCTTCAGTGGCGAAGCTTAAGATTTCCGATCAAGGGATCGAAAACGTATATACCAAAAATCTCTATAAAACCGGGGGGTCAAAAACGTATATATCCAAAATTTTCTACCGAGCGAAAAGTTCGGGGGGTCGGCCGCCCCCATAAAGCTACGCCCTTGCTCGTCTTAGGCTCAAGCGGACTCCGCTCGATACGAAGTTTTAGCAAGACAGTCTCGAGTAGTTTACAAACGGCTCAACTTGTTCAAGCCCTTATATCCACAACTAAATATATCCAGAAGGGAGGTCATGAATCATGCGAGGTTGGTTTCATAAATGGGTTGGCATTCAATAAACACAAAGCCCAAATCTGTAAACCCAATTAAACCACACAACATGAAGAAAAACAAGCATGACTAATATGAACATTTTAAACCACACAATCCCGCCTCAAAACAAGAACCCGATATCACATTCACCAACGGAGTACGACTGATATGTGTCGGGTTTCCTGTAATGTACTAAACAAAGCAATCTTTATCAACAACGTATCGATGAACAATAGTCATTCACAAACAAAAAGACAAAGCGCGGGAAAAAAAAGCACGCGTTTTTATACTTACATCGTTACCTAAAACTCTGCACGTTTCATGAAAACCTCGGTTTAGGCGTGGGCGAGTTCAGTTGATGTTGATGAGGATGATGATGAGGCCCGAGCTTCTGAATCCAATGGCGAAGTCCCTTTTTGTTATCTAAACCCCGGTGTTGTAAATGATTCAAGTTTCCATTACGCGCTATTAAAGTTTCAAACTCCTCTAACACCTTCACCACCTGCCAGAATTCCGGCCTCTTTTCGGGATTTGTAGACCAACATTGCTCGATCAATGCTCTCATTGCCGGAGGACAGTTCTCCGGAATAGACGGTCGGAGATTCTGGAACCGCCAAAAAAATAGTTTAAAACTAAACATATACAGAGCATGAAAACATACGCAATACCTTATGAACTACGGCAAACGCGGCTTGTATTGGAGTCATATCTTTATATGGGATCGTTCCGGCCACCATCTCCCACAAAATGAGACCAAACCCGTACACGTCAACTTTCCGGCTGTAGGATTTCTGTTTAATCATCTCAGGGGCCATCCAACGGTACGTTCCTGGATCATCGTCCAAAATATCACAATACACCTCGTCACAACCGATCCCGAAATCAGCAATTTTGAGCTGAAAATCTCCGTTTATTAATATATTTTCGGGCTTGAGGTCTCGATGAATAATGCCCTGAGAATGGATGTATTCCATTCCACGAGTGATGTCTAACGCCATCTTGATAAGCTTTTTCAATGGAAGATATTCCTTCTCTTTTCCCGTGTTATCCTCGAGCTTATGTAAGTATGCCCTTAACGAGCCTTCCGAGAGGTACTCAGTGATGATACAGTATACTCGTGGTTGTCTACATGCCGCCACAAACTACCGCCACAAAAAAAAATAATAAAAAAAAAACAATAACTCAATTATCTGATTACCCAAATTGTTATTCTAAATCCAAATAGTTTGGAAATCAGAATCATGGTCACAGTCATAATCAATACAGCCAAACGGGTCAAAACTAGGGTGTGAATATCTAAAATGACATGAACCGAATACAAAATTTACAGGTTTAAGTTTTTTCTAAACGGCCTCGGGTTAATTAAGGTAGAACGCCTGGGCACGTTTAGTGTCCAGGTCGACCTGCCAAAGTTCGTGCGTTGACCAGAATATTTTTATAGTTTTCAAAAAAAAAAATGTTTTACTTCATAACTAAAACTATCGAGGTATCATGTTTTATAATTTAAAAGGAGTTTTTCTATAAAAATTTGTAGTTTTTGTTCTCAATTGATAATTTGTTATTTTAGAGTATTAATATATGCTAAACATAAAAATTGCTAGTTAAACGGGCCATGCATATCAAGCGATGAAAGCTAGTGTCATGTTGGAGTTCATGTTTCTGGACTTTCTTTTCGGGTTCGGGTCAAACTTCCAGGTTTGTGTCGGGTTTGACCCGCCAAGTCGCCAACCAACCCATTTAACACCCCCTGTCAAAACTCAAAACCGATAATTTTAACTTCAAAATCACAATGATCAGTATAACACCACATCCAAACACCCCCCAGTAACTGTATACACTTCTATATTGCAGGATAAAAACAAAGAGCAAAAGATGTATCACCTTAATGACGTTTTTATGGTTGAGACGCGACAAAAGATTTATTTCTCTTGTAAACTGATTCTCAAGTCGAACGCCCAGTTCATCATTTTCGTCATCATCAGGGACCCTAATTATCTTAACCGCAACGGCTTCATCATTATATATCCCATGGTAAAGCTGACTATTCGCACCATGAGCAAACCTATGGCCAAGAAAAAGCTTCGAAAGATCAGCCATAAAATCATCAACCGTCTCAGCCGCGCTAACTTTCCCTCCACCATGGTCAAACAACTTTGACCACGAATAATCCCGCTTCATCTTCTGTTTCCCACTAATCTTCATCGAATTAAACTGCTTAAGAGGACTAGCACCGTCACGCGGCGACCTTAAATCAACCGCACTCGTCATGTTTCGTTGAAACATCTTTTTCCCTTTATACCCTTTCTCTGTTTCCACTCTTTGAGGATGTGGAGTCGAGAATCGTTTAGTATCCGACCTCGCTTCCTTAAAGGTGTCGGGAAGGCTTGTTTTCGGGGGCGGTGTGACCGTTCTATACTTGTTTGTAACCGGATTCGTTTGGATTTGCGCGGGTTTCGGGTTTGAGAGAGGTTTTACGGGCCGTGTTTTCATACCCGCGAGTCGAATTGGTTCGACATCGGTTAGAAATGATGATAATGTTGCAGAATCTAGCCTATGACAAACTGTATGAGAAAACTTTGTTCTTCTAATCCAAGAATTAGCCTCCCCCTCCATTGTTGACCTCTAGAACAAACTACCCTACTCGATTTTCGAGTCGAAATCGATCAAGAACAATTGTTTTGTGAACAAGATAACTCCATATGTACAGCTAATCCTATATCCCTAATTACACAACACATAAGTTGTTCAAGAAATCTTAAAAATCAACTGGAATTTCAAGAACACAAACATAAACAGATTTGAGGGTACCTTTGATTAACTGAGGATAACTTGAGCTATACAGACAGATCTAGATTAAAGATGAAGACTTTTTGGCATCAAAAGTCAAACACCATCTTCCTTCAAATCCTGAAAAACCCCACAAAGCTATAAATTAACAAACAATATAAATAATAATAATTAAATAAAGAAATCAAGAAGCACATATGATTGCAAGAGATGGAGACAATTATTAGCCCTTAAAACACTAAAAAACTATAAAAACATAAACAATCAAATCAAAAACCTACCAAAAGAGTATGTAGTTTGATGTCTTCTAGACACAAAAGATCAAGAACATTTTCAAGATTTTTTTTTATATTTATTCAAATGGGTATGGAAATGGGAGGAAATGAAAAAGAACCCACAAAAAAAGATTTGATTTTTTTTTATTTAAATGGGGAAATGGTGGTGGTATATTATACGGATCTTTGTGTGTTGGTATGAATTTGATAATGATTCGGTGGGGCCGGCGGTAGGGTGGTGGTGGATGGTGGTTTGTGGTGGTGATGTTTGGTGGGGACCAACCTTGGTTAATAGTTTTTACAAAGTCAAGAAATTACAAGCATGTAAAGAGAATAATACATATACACTATTAATGTGTATACATGCATGTATACATATAAAGAAAGAATGGTACCATCACAATCATGAGTGGGGTGGAGTAGGGTAGGGTTATTGAAAGAAAGCCAAAAGGAAAAAACCATTGCCTCTTTGTTTTCTTTATAAACAACATTCTTTCTTTGTTGGGTTTTGTTTGTCACTTTAGTTGAGGCTTTAGCCCCTTTCAATATTACAATATTGGCAAAGTGTACCACAAATTATATGGATTTTAGAGCATCTCATTGGATTCCCTTTTTTACTTCATCTCATCCCCAAAATAAGGATGAAGTTTAAAGCATTTATATTTATAGTCAAAGAGAAGTTAATAAATAAATAATGTTTGATTGAATAGAGACACATTCTATATATTAAGAGCACCCATAACAATGGATCAAATCCAAACTCCTACTTAATTAGCATACCACATCATTCTAAACTACCGCCACTGAACCATATTTTTTTTCAACAATAAATCATTCTAAACATTCACATCACAACTCACTTTTTTACACTAAAAAACAAGATAGAAGTAATGTGAATGGGTGGTCCCCACTCATTCCAAACCATACTCATCCGCTTGAACGGACCACCTCCTCCAACAAGGTTCATTTGTGTTGTGGTTTATGGAGCAAACCTCTACAACAGGCTAGCCATTGAAGACACTCTAACAGAACCAAATATGAACGCTTCTAATATATTATTGGTCAATGTATTGCTTCTTTTGTTTTTTTTTTATAATTTTAATTAATTTACGTTTTTAACCATGAACTTTAATAAAGTAATAATACAACCCCTTAACTCTAATAATTCTTTTTCAATAAACGATTTACGTTTCAACACCCAAACTTTAATAAAGTTATAGTACCACCCTTGAAGTTTCATATAGTTAATTATTTCTTTTTTAACAAATATTTGTTCTTTTATTTTTTTTAAAAGTTTAATTCATTTTTATTTTGTTTATTATTTATTGTAACTTATTATAACTAAAGCTAACTTTTAACTTCAGATATGTTATTTAGTTGTGTTGCTTGCTTATTTTTACCTTTATTTAGATTAAAGCATACATGGTCTAAATTAGCCATTCAATATAGCAGGCAATGATGGATTCCGAGCCTCGGAATGAATCGAGGAACTAAGGATGTTTCCAATACCGCCAGCAGCTCCCGCTGAAGCAATTGTAGCAGCTTTGGCCCCTATTAGTTTTGTAGTTTCTAACATCTCGAGTTGATCATTCTCCTCATGCATTTTCTTTTTCTTTCATGAATAATCCATGCTTGTTAAAGAATTTGCAACAACCACCGGTTTCACGAACATAACTTTTTTCATCCATTGTTTGCTTCGTTTTTCTCGTATATGTTCGTGTTCGGTTAGTTCGTTGTTCGTTTTCGTTGTTTCATTTTGGTTCTTGTGGCTGGGAGAAAACCATACATGATTTAGGGTTTCGGTAGTTTTTAGCAAAAAGTTGGTTTTGGACGTGTAAGGCCCCAAATTCGGCACCTTGCATCTAGACATCATCACACGAAATAGCTTAAAGGACTGATCAGGTTTTTAAAATACGCAGCAAAATAACTCGATTATAAGCATTTTCAAACTAAGGTAAAACCTAACAAATATCTGGTTTTAAATCAAAATATGCAAAGTATGAATGTCAAGCCCACAATCACGAGTAGATCCATCCACTAGCCAAGGGCCCAGCATACTACATCCATGTACCTTCAATCAAGCAAATATACATGCAAAGGTTAGCTACGCGGAGTGAGTTTAAAAAGTGAGGTTTAAAGTAATTAGATCACAATCATAATACATTATTTATAAACACATAAACAATGTTTTAATAAAAACCGTATACGTATTAACCCATCACGACCCAACTTATAACTATACATGCACCAGAGTCCACCCAGATTGATCTGTTACGAAAACTCATATCGTCTCACCAAGACCCATTACTAGTCTACTATAAACTCCATGCAGGCCCTTAGTCAACGCAACCCACCACATGGACAGGACTGACATTTTACATCTCAATGACCCTTTAAACATCACCACAAGTTGAGCACCAAACGAAACACATCAGTAATCACATATTGACCCACCAACTCGTTTATATGCATGCAAATAAGTCACATGAGGTGGGTACCTAGCACACGATTAGGTCAAATTACCAAGAAGTAACCAAGTCGTCTTTATTCAGGCATGTCTCACTCACAACGTCAATAGCCCTTGCATGGCGTACTTCTACCGACGACTGGCAATTTGTCTCCAAAGTTGCCACTAAACTCACAACACCAATAACTAATGTTGTCACACCCCAACCGATGGCAGAACATCGATGCGAGACGTAATAGATTGCTCAAAGACATCATAACACAAAATTTGTGATATATTAAGATTTAAATTTTTATGTCATATGATCAAATAAAACATTACATTGTCCAAAATAAGGAATCTAAGACTAGGATATATTCACCTTAACACATAACATTCAACCATGGGTTGGTTGATATTTTGGTTTGGTTTTGGAGTAAGTATTATATATGGATTATTATGTATATAGTCAAGCATTGGTCAAGAATTAGAGGTATGGTAATCCATTAACCTCAAGAGTTTCATCATTGCACAAAATCATCAACATAATTGATGATTCAGATGGTCATGAGTACAAAGAAATAAATGCATAAGTAAGCTAACTATTTTGCTAAGTAACCAAATTAGGGATGGTGGAAGTTTAGTTGTAGCGTGACAACCCGAGTTTTCAAGGTCTTTCCTCAGTACGATACTCGTTTCGCATAGTGTTTTCATAATTCGTTTGCGGTGTAATTTGTTCATGTTTGTTATACGTTTGATGTATTGTACTATAGTTTGGATTAAATAAGGAACTTGGGAACTGTTTGGCACATGTTTGTGTATTAGTCATGCATGGTGAAACATTGGGGTTTCGCCATTACCCTCACTCGACGAAACATTGGGGTTTCACCACACCCACCACGACGAAAAATGATTGTGGGCTTACGGGCCAGGTGAGGCCCAAGCACGGGTCACATCACGTATATGTATGCGCATAAGATTATGAGGGACCAGAATCGGTGAAACCCTAGGCAAACCCTAAGCTTTCACTCACCTCTCCTCTCCTCCTTTGAACCCGACGGCAGACTCTCTCCTCGACTCGATTTCTCCTTCGACTCCATCTTGATAAAGGTTAGCATCTTGTTTTCGATCATCGGTTTAATGATCCGTACATGATTCTGTGTGGTGGTGATTTCTGGATGATTATCTTGGGTTGTATTAAGTTGTATGTGTAGTTTTGATGTATGCATAAAATTAGTCGATGATCCATAACTGTTAAAACATAAATTTATGATTAGAGAGCATGAGAACTAGGGTTTATATGGTGTCGCATGTCTTTGGCGAAGTATGATGGTTTAAATCGATTAGGAATTGTATTATGAAACTGTTAAATGGTAGTTAGGGTTTAATGTGAATCGCAGATTTAGCATAAGGATGTGCTTGATGAATGACGATTATATGTGCATGTACTGGAACCGACTCTTGATCTGTAATTGTTTAACACTCTTGATCTGTGTAACTGTTTAGCATGAAAGCCGATGAAACATGGTGGACTTTCGTCACATATGGGCCGACGAAAGTTAGTGGACTTTCGCCACATATCGGCCGATGAAAGTTAGTGGACTTTCGCCACATATGGACCCGACGAAACAGGTGGTCTTTCACCACAGGGATGTTTCGTCGTGTAAGTTGATGAATCGAACAGTAGGTGCATGTGTTGTTGATTTTGATAAATACTTGTGTGTATACAAGCTTTGTGATATGCCAATGAGAATGAGAAACATAGTTCAATTAGTGATTAGTGGGTATAACAAATCCACCTGTTATATTCTGTGTAACTTGTGATAGAAACATGAGATGTGAACTTGTATTGTAAAGATGCATTTGCTAACTGATATACTGTGAACTGGTGTGTGTGATGCAACCTGTGTGAAAACAATAACTTGTTTAATCATGAAACTGATATTCATTGGTAACCACGGTAGGGTCGGTTGATTAACTTGGAAATGGGTAACTTAACAAACCAAGCAAACCAAGGTGAGTTCACTGCTCTTTTTCCAAGCATGCGTCCCGGGGAGGGACATCTGCTAATCGTTCCGGGGAGGAACGTTGGGTTATTGGGATGTTGGTTATTACACTCATTTCTATCATTAAGACCCCTTACATCTACCGATTAGTTGCCGGGGAGGCAACGAGGTTATTAGTTGATAGCGCTATTAGGTTTGGCACCCTCACACCGTACCGGGGAGGACGGTCGTGAACTAATTACCTTAACCACTTGACCAATGTTTTGATAGAGGCATTGGGGTTTGGGCAAATAAATCTAGAGCCATCAGCGGTAATCGAGTTAATGACAACATCAAATCAAATCATTGAATCATCTTATACTCATATCTGGTAAGTAAAACGTGTTAACAAACTTTGAACTCACCAGCGTCGTCTGACACACTTGTATGCATGCTTGCAGGTCGTTAGATACTGATTTATGGACTTGCTATCTGGGAGTGCTTGAGTGGTCATGGGTCGAGACTCTTGGATACTTGTTTTGTTGATTATGAACACATGTTTTGAAACAATTGATTTACAGTTTACATTATGCTTCCGCAGAACATCTACTTTGGTTTAACTTATGACTTGGATTTATATTTTGAAATGAATGGAATGTTTTATTTAAATATTATGCGTAGTTCATAGTGATTGGTGGCTTGGATCCTGGTACGTCACACGTCCCGCGGTGATTCTGCATGTGGTATTTTGGGGGTGTGACAGCTTGGTATCAGAGCCACTAGTTATAGTGAACTAGGTTTTAAAACGTGTTTATTAAACCAGACTATAACCGAACAACTTCGAGAATCGACCATGACACTCACCTCCAGATTGCAAGGTTCGTCTTCTGTTTACTTTATGCATTACATGTTTAGTAGTCACACACACTCACAGCTTGCATGAAACGATATACTAGATACTATGGTGATTTGATAATGTGACACCGCTCTTCGACTTTTGTGATTCGTAATCCTGTAATACCTTTCGTTTAACTATATGAATGTGGGGGAAACTTTTAGCGCAAGTTAAGAGGCACTGAGATAAGCATGCAAATTTCCTTATTATTATGGGTGCACACATAATAATAATGTGAGGTGCATGTGAGTCCCAGCGAGGCTTAACGAGTGTGAGAAGGGTTCTGCCCTATTGTTTGGTGTAAACTTTGTAGTTTGTAGATGTCAACGTGAGATTTGACTCCTACCTTATCTTGATTCTTAAACTTGTTCCCTCTTCTTATATAGAATCATGAGTGGACGAGGCCATGGACGTGGACACATTGCGATGACTCAGGCTGAGTTGACAAATCTGATTAACACCCGTGTGGCTGAGGCGTTAGCAGCCTACCAAGCTGGTACGATATGTGCCAAATCTCCTTTATTCTTGTGTCGCGTACACAACTCTTACCCTTGTGTTGTATTTTCCTTTCGTCCATTAGGTCAGCAAGCGAATCAGAACCATCCGCCTTCTTGCACATTCAAGACATTCATGGATTATAAGCCACAGACGTTCAGTGGGACTGAAGGGGCTGTGGGGTTACTGCGTTGGTTTGAGAAGGCCGATTCAGTGTTCGCTATGTGTAATTATCTCGAGGGGGACCGTGTGAAGTATGCTACAGGCACTCTAGAGGAGGTGCCCTAACTTGGTAGAATGCCCAGGTGCAGATGCTGGGCATCGAGATGGCTAACGCCACTACTTGGGATGATTTCAAGGAGTTAATGCGGGAGGAGTACTGTCCTCATGATGAGATTCAGAAACTAGAGAACGAGTACTACGATTTGAAAATGGAAGGGTCCGAGATCGAGGCTTACACGAAACGATCTCATGAACTAGCAATTTTGTGCCCTAACCTGTCTCAACCCCCACCTCGAAGAATTGAGTTGTATCTCAAGGGCCTAGCACCAGCCGTGAAGAGTTATATTACTACAGCGAATCTTAACAATCTACCAAAGATCATCCGCCTCGCACAAAAGGTTACCGACCAAGAGGTCGAGCGTGGATCGCTACCGCCTTGTGTTTCTGCTACTACCTCTGCTGCTACAGCTACCACTCCTGCAAGTGATAACAAGCGAAAATGGAACGATGCTGACAAGGCAACCAGTGTCAGTCAATCTTAGAAAAGGCCTAACAACAGTAATACCCGTAGTTTCAGTCAGTCGTCCTCAGTTAACCAAGGCCACGACAGCAATCAGAGTCAAGGCACCTACGTTGGTAAGAAGCCCAAGTGCAACAAGTGTGGTTTTCATCATTATGGACCGTGTTTCCGAGCTTGCCGTAGGTGTGAAAAGGTGGGCCATGAGGCCAAAGACTGTAGAGACCCGCACCCAAAGCAGCAGCAGTAGCAGAACCAGTAGCATCAGCAACAGCAAAGGCAGCAGCCCCATCAGAACCAAGGTTATAGGAAGGGGTGCTTCCAGTGTGGGGATGAGGGTCACATTAAGCGGGATTGCCCTCAGCTGAATCAGAATGCCAACGACAACAACAACCGCCAGAACAACAACAACAATGCTGGGAACAACAACAATGGTAACAATAGGGGCAATGGTGCTCGTGGAAGGGTATTTATGATCGGTGCTGGTGATGCTAGGAACGACGGCAATGTCGTGACTGGTACGTTTTCTGTGAACAACCTCTTTGCTTCTGTATTATTTGATTCTGGTGTCGATTGGAGTTATGTGTCCCTAGAGTTCAGTCAGCAATTAGGGTTAGCCCCAACACCTTTAGAAGTTAAGCACGTAGTAGAATTAGCTAATGGCAAAACGATTGAAGTTTCACATGTCCTTTTTTGGGTGTAAACTAGATCTTGTGGGTCAAGTGTTTGATATTGACCTCCTTCATGTTACCCTCGGTAGTTTTGATATAGTGGTTGGTATGGATTGGTTGTCCAAACATCAAGCTAAAATTCTATGCAAGGAGAAGATCGTACGTATTCCTCTCCCCAGTGGAGAGTCATTATCGGTTCAAGGGCATCGTAGTGGGACGATGGTTGGTATTATCTCAGCTATGCAAGCACAGAAATGTCTACGAAAGGGGTATCCTGCTATTCTAGCACTTGTTACTGATACTCCATCAGAAGAAAGAAAGATTGAATACATGCCAGTTGTTCGTGAATATCCTGATGTATTTCCTGAGGGACTGCCTGGTTTACCTCCTCACCGTCAAGTGGAATTTCAGATCGATCTTGCACCAGGAGCGGCTCCAATTGCTCATGCTCCTTATCATTTAGCACCTGGAGAGTTGCAGGAGTTGTCTAATCAACTGCAAGAGTTACTGGATAGGGGCTTTATTCGACCCAGTTCTTCTCCTTGGGGAGCCCCAGTTCTGTTCGTAAAGAAGAAAGATGGGTCCTTTCGTATGTGTATTGATTATCGGGAACTCAACAAGGTGACAGTTAAGAACCGTTATCCATTGCCACGTATCGACGACTTGTTTGACCAGTTGCAAGGGTCAAGTTTTTACTCAAAGATCGACTTAAGATCGGGCTATCATCAGATGAGAGTCCGAGAGGAGGATGCTCCTAAAACGGCTTTTCGAATGCGGTATGGGCACTATGAGTTTCTAGTTATGTCGTTTGGGTTGACGAACGCGCCAGTGGTTTTCATGGACCTCATGAACCGTGTATGCAAACCGTATCTCGACGACTTCGTTATCGTGTTTATCGACGACATTCTGATCTATTCAAAGAGCAAGGAAGATCACGAGCGGCACTTGCGTCTTATTTTGGAGCTTCTGAGGAAGGAGCAGCTTTACGCAAAATTATCTAAGTGTGACTTCTGGATTCGATAGGTACACTTCCTTGGCTACATTGTGAACGAATCAGGGATACACGTGGATCCTGCTAAGATTGATGCTATCAGAAATTGGGCGGCACCAAAGACTCCTTCTGAGGTGCGACAATTTCTTGGACTAGCTGGGTACTATCGTAGGTTTCTTAAGGACTTTTCGAAGATCGCTCAACCTCTTACCTCATTGACACAGAAAGGCGTTGTATACTCGTGGGGAGCGAAGCAAGAAGATGCTTTCCAGTTGCTAAAACATAAACTCTGCAGTGCACCGATCTTGTCTTTACCCGAAGGTACAGAAGATTTTGTGGTATATTGTGATGCTTTGATTCATGGTCTCGGTTGCGTGCTTATGCAACGCGAGAAGGTGATAGCTTACGCCTCGCGACAGTTGAAGGTTCACGAGAGGAATTACACGACTCACGACTTAGAGTTGGGAGCCGTGGTGTTTGCACTCAAAATCTGGAGGCATTACCTGTACGATACTAAATGCACTATTTATACCGACCACAGGAGCCTTCAGCATATTTTTTACCAGAAGGATTTGAATATGCGACAGCGCCACTGGGTAGAACTCTTAAATGACTACGACTGTGCAATGAAGTATCATCCAGGTAAGGCTAACGTGGTAGCTGACGCTCTCAGTCGAAAGGAATCAAAACCCAAACGTGTTCGCGCTTTGCAGCTCACCATTCATTCTAACCTACCTGACCAGATCCGTTCTGCACAAACGGAAGCGTTGAAAGAGGAAAACATCAAAGCAGAGTACTTAAGGGGCATGGAAAAACGACTTGTAGAAAGATCGGATGGTATTCTCTACTTCATGGAACGTGTATGGTTTCCTTTATTCAGTAACGTTAGGGAGCTTGTGATGGACGAAGCACACAAGTCTCGATACTCTGTTCACCATGTATCAGGATCTCAGAGTCATGTATTGGTGGCCAAAGATGAAAGCTCACATCGCGACTTATGTGAGTAAATGTTTGACCTGCTCGAAGGTTAAAGTGGAATATCAGAAACCGTCTGGATTGCTGCAACAACCAGAAATACCCATGTGGAAATGGGAGCAAATCGCAATGGATTTTGTCACTGGGCTACCGAGAACTCAAAACAGGAACGACACAATTTGGGTGGTCGTTGATCGTCTCACGAAGTCAGCGCACTTTCTAGCAATCAAGGAAACAGATAAGTTCTCACAATTAGCTGCTGTATACCTCAAGGAGGTGGTTTCTAGGCACGGGGTGCCAACTTCTATTATCTATGACCATGACCCGCGTTTCATCTCAGATTTGTGGCAGTCGATGCACAAATCATTCGGCTCGCGTCTCGACATGAGTACTGCTTATCACCCGCAGACGGATGGTCAAAGTGAACGAACCATCCAGACGCTTGAAGACATGCTACGAGCGTGTGTGATTGATTTTGGCAGGGGTTGGGAGAAACACCTGCCTCTGATAGAGTTTTCTTATAACAATACCTACCATACCAGTATCCAGGCAGCTCCATTTGAAGCATTGTATGGACGGAAAGTCGTTCACCTCTCTGTTGGACTGAGGTGGGTGACAGTCAGATCACCGGTCCAGAACTTGTACTTGAAACCTTCGAAAAAATTGTTCAGATCAGGAATCGTATGGCGGCAGCGCGTGATCGTCAGAAAAGCTACGCCGATAAGCGTAGAAAACCTTTGGAGTTCGCAGTTAATGATCGTGTTATGTTGAAGGTCTCACCCTGGAAGGGTGTGGTGCATTTTGGGAAACGCGACAAGCTTAACCCTCGTTATGTTGGGCCATTCAAAATTCTGGAACAAATTGGTAAAGTGGCCTACAAGCTAGAGTTACCTGCTGAGTTGGGTAACGTTCATGATGTTTACCACGTATCGCAATTAAAGAAGTGTTTGTCCGATGAAACACTTGTGGTACCGTTTCAAGAGCTGAAAATCGACGACAAGTTGATATTTGTCGAGGAACCTATCGAAATCATGGACCGGGAAGTCAAAGTCCGCAAGCATAGCTGAATTCCGATTGTGAGAGTTCGTTGGAACTCAAGATGTGGACCGGAGTTCACATGGGAACGCGAGGATCAGATGAAGCTCAAGTACCCACATTTATTCCCAGATAACAAATCCAAGTCTGGCACAACTAGTGAATTTCGGGACGAAATTCCCATTCAAGTTGGGGATGATGTGGCACCTGCGGAAAATACACAGTCATCCTGATCTAACACCTTGTTGTTTTGGGATTGCTTGTCAAATTTCGAGACGAAAATTCTTTTAAGTTGGGGATGATGTGACAACCCGAGTTTTCAATGTCTTTCATAATTCGCATAGTGTTTTCATAATTCGTTTGCGGTGTAATTTTTTCATGTTTGTTATACGTTTGAAGTATTGTACTATAGTTTGGATTAAATAAGGAACTTGGGAACTGTTTGGCACATGTTTGTGTATTAGTCATGCATGGCGAAACATTGGGGTTTCGCCATTACCCTCACTCGACGAAACATTGGGGTTTCGCCACACCCACCACGACGAAAAATGATTGTGGGCTTGCAGCCCAGGTGATGCCCAAGCACGGGTCACATCACATATATGTATGCGCATAAGATTATGAGGGACAAGAATCGGCGAAACCCTAGGCAAACCCTAAGCTTTCACTCTCCTCTCCTCCTTTGAACCCGACGGCAGACTCTCTCCTCGACTCGATTTCTCCTTCGACTCCATCTTGATCAAGGTTAGCATCTTGTTTTCGATCATCGGTTTAATGATCCGTACATGATTCTGTGTGGTGGTGATTTCTGGATGATTATCTAGGGTTGCATTAAGTTGTATGTGTAGTTTTGATGTATGTATAATATTAGTCGATGATCCACAACTGTTAAAATATAAATTTATGATTAGAGAGCATGAGAACTTGGGTTTATATGGTGTCACATGTCTTTGGCGAAGTATGATGGTTTGAATCGATTAGTAATTGTATTATGAAACTGTTAAATGGCAGTTAGGGTTTAATGTGAATCGCATATTTAGCATAAGGTTGTGCTTGATGAATGACGATTATATGTGCATGTACTAGAACCGACTCTTGATCTGTAATTGTTTAACACTCTTGATCTGTGTAACTGTTTAGCTTGAAATCCGATGAAACATGGTTGACTTTCGTCACATATGGGCCGACGAAAGTTAGTGGACTTTCGCCACATATGGGTCGACGAAAGTTAGTGGACTTTCGCCACATATGGACCTGACGAAACAGGTGGTCTTTCACCACAGGGATGTTTCGTCGTGTAAGTTGATGAATCAAATAGTAGGTGCATGTGTTGTTGATTTTGATAAATACTTGTGTGTATACAAGCTTTGTGATATGCCAATGAGAATGAGAAACATAGTTTGATTAGTGATTAGTGGGTATAACAAACCCACCTGTTATGTTTTGTGTAACTTGTGATAGAAACATGAGATGTGAACTTGTATTGGAAAGATGCATTTGCTAACTGATATACTGTGAACTGGTGTGTGTGATGCAACCTATGTGAAAACAATGACTTGTTTAATCATGAAACTGATATTCATTGGTAACCACGATAGGGTCGGTTGATTAACTTGGAAACGGGTAACTTAACAAACCGAGCAAACCAAGGTGAGTTCACTGCTCTTTTTCCAAGCATGCGTCCCAGGGAGGGACATCTCGTAATCGTTCCGGGGAGGAATGTTGGGTTATTGGGATGTTGGTTATTACACTCATTTCTATCATTAAGACCCCTTACATCTACTGATTAGTTGCCGGGGAGGCAACGAGGTTATTAGTTGATAGCGCTATTAGGTTTGGCACCCTCACATCGTATCGGGGAGGACGGTCGTGAACTAATTACCTTAACCACTTGACCAATGTTTTGATAGAGGCATTGGGGTTTGGGCAAATAAATCTAGAGCCATCTGTGGTAATCGAGTTAATGACAACATCAAATCAAATCATTGAATCGTCTTATACTCATATCTGGTAACTAAAACGTGTTAACAAACTTTGAACTCACCAGCGTCGTCTGACACACTTGTATGCATGCTTGCAGGTCGTTAGATACTGATTTATGGACTTGCTATCTGGGAGTGCTGGAGTGGTCATGGGTCGAACTCTTGGATACTTGTTTTGTTAATTATGAACACATGTTTTGAAACAATTGATTTACAGTTTACATTATGCTTCCGCTGAACATCTACTCTGGTTTAACTTATGACTTGGATTTATATTTTGAAATGAATGGAATGTTTTATTTAAATATTATGCGTAGTTCAAAGTGATTGGTGGCTTGGATCCTGGTACGTTACACGTCCCGCGGTGATTCCGCATGTGGTATTTTGGGGGTGTGACATGTAGAACCAAGGTCCTTAATAACACCATTTGTACCTTAACACAAGTCTTCAAACATTGCTTGTTTGGAGACTTGGTTTGGTTTCACTCACATAGTTGTTTGGAGGTTACTTAGAGCTTTAGGAAGATGTAAAATTGAGGCATTTGAACCTCAAAGTTTCTGGAATATAACCTAACACAAGTCCTTCAACATGGAAGCTTGATGGTGACTTGGTTTGGTAAGAAGATGTTCCAAAAACAAAGTAAAGGAATACATGTTTATAAAGTTTAAGAAAAATCCCAACTTGGACCTCAAAAATGGTGGTTTACCATCCTTATACCTTGGTAAACAAGTGGTAATACTCCTAGAGGTGTTCCAAGTGTGGGGAAGAAGAAAAACAAGAAGAAAAGTGAAAGAAGAAAACCAAAACTCACTATTTTGGTCTTTGAGTTTTCGTCCCAAAGTGGAAGAAATGGAAGATTTGAGAGTGTTTGAGAGAGATTTTGGAGTGGTGAAAGTGTTTAGGAGGTGTCAGGGGTTGGTATTTATAAGTAGGATTAGGTTTTTGGGCATTAAAGAAGTTGGTTGGGGGTTAGAAGGAGGGAAAGGTTCAAAAATCGTGAGCTGTTTGTGAGCTTCTGCTTTACAGACCCATTGTGGACCGCAAGCGGATGTTAATACGGTCTGCAAGGACCTCTAGAATTTTCAAAAATTCCATTTTAGTTCCTGAAGTTATTTTGTGTGTTATTTTATGCTATAAACTCAAAATTATGCATGTTTTTTGGGTATTATAAGTGTATACAAACATGGTAATTAATAAAATATTTATGAAATAACATTCCAAAGAAAATGGAATCTCGATGTGTTGCTCGGTTTTGAATTAGAGTGTGTATTCGGTATTCGTGAGTGTTTATACATTATGCAAGAATTAATTTGGTAAAAAACAATATAAAATATAATTTCCATTATGATCAAGTCTCGAAATTACAATGAATTGAAGAGAGAGTACGAATTACATTAAAATGAAAAAGAAAGAAAAAACAGAACGTTACAAATGTGAAGGTACTCACAACGCCCAAGACAACATCTTTATAAACATCTGAATAATGCTTCTCACGTGAAACACATAGACACACTCTAATGTCTAAGACTCCGTCTACACGACCCTTCATTAAGAGTTACCCCGTAATTAACTCACGTCATCTCACACAACCCGCCCCTAGACACTCAAGGGACGTACACAAGTCGTAGTGGTCACCCATGACGCGTTCACCCAACACCCAGCTGACATTAACTACTTTGAAAGAGTTGCATGACATATCTACATTTCTAACTTCTCACTGTTTATGCTTGAAACAAATACCCGGCTCTAAGAAATATAAAACACTACACAGCGCAAGTCATGCAACATCACTAGCCCATGTGTTATCTCATACCACATGTGACCTCATTAATTCTCTAATACAAAACTACACCTCTCGACTGACACATGGCCACTCGAGGCTAATCAAATCTCTTTGACTCATATAATATAAAAACGACATGACCTGTGGGAAGACATTTAGTAATCATCATGAACACAAAACTCGTCGTTTGTCAAAACCACACACACACATGTATGCGGGCTTAAAATATATATAAATAGGGCATTAGAACTCACTTTGTGCAAATGCACTCCTTGCAAAGTCTCTCATCCCCGTAAGCATAGCTAACTGCCAATATATTGTTACACGAAGATAGTTACTACACGTCTATGCCCACATCACAAATAACAAATAACTCAAGATCCCTATTGCACTAAAATCCGATCACACGTTGAAACCTATCACCAACGAAACCCTGGTTTCTTTCACACCATCAATTAGGTCACTCGTAACCCATATGGAACTCGATTACCCAATCTAGATACCTCCTGTGCATGCACGTACATCTCCATGCAAACCCTAGCCACTACTTGGACTCCTACCAACCACTAAAACCACCACTATGACCCTCACTAACCACCATCATGGCCCGCTGTAACCCCCACGACCTTAGCTCAACCCTCCTCCAACAGCTATTCTAACTCATTACCAACATTGTAGCCTCAACCGTCACCCAACTCCAGCATCGACGCCACTAGCACCACCTGAAATGGCTTTGGCCTCCCAGCACCACCCCACTTTGTGTTTTAAAACACAAAGTTACCTATAGATCCCTCTAGTTTGGTCCCGGGCAACTTGTATCCAAAGTTACTTGACCATACTCTTAATAAATGACACTCGGGTCCCCAAACCACTTAACCTGTCGTTATGGTGTAAACCAATACGTGTCTTCCTATACCGTAAACCTTTGCAAGAATAATCCATTAAAATGCCCTAATGGTAAAACTTGGGATATTATAGGACGAAAAGTTAGTTTTGGGGCTCAACATTTGGACGAAAAATAGTTTTTAGTGGCAATATGCCTGGAAAAGATGACTCTCTTTGGTCGATTTGTACCCAAATGGATGGTAAAAGTATGCCTATTGGAGAGACGTGATGATAAATTTCCTTTGTGGGAAAAATATGCAGGGCTATGTCACGGCTGTTAAAGGAAATCCTATATACTGATGAGTATGCATTGTTACTTGATATATGGGAAACTAATAACTCTAAAGTTATCACTTGGATCAAGAATTTAGTAAATCGGTTCACTAGCATTCAGCTAGCTAAGTATGACATGAGAAAGGAAGTTTAGGCTCACTTGGAAAGCTTGTATACTTAGTGTAATTTTGCAAAGCAACACCAGTTGTCTTGTGCTCTTCCACAGAAAGAGATAAGTATTCAAGACTTCTATGATGCTCTGTCAAATTTATGGGATTTGGTGCTTACGAAATCTGCAGAACCGAAGATGTTTGGACCTTACCTTGCTAGAAATCAATCAATCAATCAATCATACCCAGTAAAATCCCACAAATAGCAGAGCTATTGGTAGGGTCTGGGGAGGGTGGGATGTAGGCACACCTTACCCCTATCCCTGGGGATAGAGAGGCTGCTTCCAGTGAGACCCTCGGCTCCAAAACACCCAGGAAAGAAAGAGAAAAAATATAGAACATGAGGTGTATGTGTGTGTGTGTGTATGGAGCTACCAATATAACATGAGTGGTAAAAGAGTGCATGGTAACCAAGACAAAAATAACAACACAAACAGCCTATACAAATAGATACATATCTACGACTATACACTACCCCTAAAAACACAATTGAACCCTCTCCTAGGAATCTTTAACCTTAATCCTCCGTCTCCACGAGCTCCTATCATGGACCATGTTCTCAGAGAGGTGCAAGTTTTGCAAATCCTGCCTAATCCGCTCATCCCAAGTGATTTTGGGTCTGCCTCTACTCCTCCTCCCCTCCACCACGAGAGTTTCAACTACTCTAACTGGCTCTATTGTCTGCCTTCTCTTCACATGCCCAAACCATCTCAATCTTCCCTCCTTTATCTTATCTGATATACTAGCTACTTCTAACCTCTCCCTAAAAACATCATTTCTTATCCGGTCTAACCTTGTGTGCCCACACATCCATCTTAGCATTCTCATCTCTGCCACATCCATCTTGCGTGCTTGTACTTCCTTAATGGCCCAACAATCGGTTCCGTATAACATAGCAGGTCTAATTGCAACTCTATAAAATTTCCCTTTCAATTTTGTTGGGAACCTTCTATCGCACAATACCCCAGTGGCAGCTCTCCACCTACACCATCCAACTTGGATGCGGTGGGCAACGTCACTATCTATCTCCCCATCTCTCTGAACAAACGATCCTAGATACTTGAACTTATTAACCTGCGGAACCACTTGACCGTCAATGGTGATCTGGATGTCCTCAACGTTGTCTACTCTACTAAAGTCACAATATAGGTACTCAGTCTTAGAACGACTAATCCTTAAACCTCTGCCCTCTAAAGCTGCTCGCCACTGTTCTAACCTCGTATTCAGGCTACGTTTACTATCAGCAACTAACACAATATCATCTGCGAAAAGCAGGCACCACGGAAGAGCCTCCTGAATTGACTTTGTCAACTCATCTAGGATAACTGCAAATAGAAAAGGGCTCAAAGCAGACCCTTGGTGTAGTCCTACCTCCACCGGGAAAGACTCAGTATCCCCTACAGGCGCTCGGACAGTAGTCTCGGTCCTAACATACATATCCCTAATTAATTCTATATACTTCCCAGAAACCCCTCTACTCTCCAAACTATCCCAAATCAGTCTACGTGGCACACTGTCATAGGCCTTTTCAAGATCAATGAACACTAAGTGAAGGTCCCGTTTCTTCTCCCTATACTTCTCCATCAATCTCCTTATAATATGTATTGCTTCCGTAGTCGATCGCCCTGGCATGAAACCAAATTGGTTTACCTTGCTAGAAAGGGAATAACAATGTTTGGTACAATATTTTATGGCACTGTGTTCCGATTTTAAAGGATTACATGGAACAATCCTTCATTTATCTCCTCTTCCAAAAGTTGATTCTGATGTTCTTGGGTTGATTGAAGAAGAGACTCGTATTGTAACGCTTTGCATTTATGTACTTTCCTTATTTAAAAAGTTGCATTCGTATTTCTATTTTTAGAAACTTGTAATCGTGTCGTATTCATGGTTCATTTCCAATCTCGTAATCCGAGGCTTTGATCATAAAGGAAATTCATTTTATACATATACGTGTTACCTTTCACATTTATGTTATATGCGCAATCAATCTTTCAATATGTGTTTATACACAAAAACGAGATTTAAATACACTTTGGATACCTATAAACAAGTTAAAATACAAGAAAATGACATAAAATAACCGAGTTACAAAGTGCAGGGACTAAAATAAGCAAAACCAAAAGCTTTTCCACCTCCTCAAATCACCTTCCACCCTTCTTTAGCCAATCAAATTTCACACTTTTCCACATCCTTTCTCCTCCAATCACCTTCCACCCTTCTTTAGCCAATCAGATTTTACCCTTTTCCACCTCTTTTCTCCCCCCAATCACCTTCCAACCTTCTTTAAATCCAAACCCTAACCCCCCCCCCCCCACTATAAATATATATCTCCCACACCTTCCTAACACCCTTACACACACTAAAAATCACTCCAAGCATCCAAAGTCATCAAGAATTTGTCCATTTTGGGTAAAAAAAAACTCTAAGTGTTCTAAGTGAGTTTTCACTCACTTTTCTTCATCTTTCTTCTTCATTTCTTCTTTCAAACTACTTGGACAACCTCTAGGAAGGTTTCTACAAGTTTGTCATGGCAAACTAAGGTGGAACCTAACCACATTTGAGGTCCAAAGTAGTATAAAAATTCTGCTTTGATGTACCTTTTTTATTTCATGTATATTTTACTTGAAACTTAGTGGAATCTTGTACCCACCATGCTGCCAACTAAGCTCGTAGTTGTGGGTTTGTGTTGTGGTTGATTTCCACAAGAAACAAGGCTCAAACCTTTCATAAAATTATGCCCTAAAAGTCCCAAGTGACTCTAAAAGTGTTGGAACCATCTAAGTTTTCTACCTTCAATGTTGAAAGACTTGTGTTTTGGTGAATGTGTGAACCATGGAAGCTTTAGCACTCCAAACCTTGTTCCACTACCTCACTTGTTTAATACTTTAGCTTAAATTCCTACACTAAATCTAAAAGCAATTTCCAACAAAGGGACAAGGCTACACCACGTCCCCAAACACTCTCCATGTTTGGGATGCACACATCTAGCTTGCTCACTTGATTGTTTTAAGATTTAGTAGTTTGTGTAATTTTCATTTTTAGTTCATATTCATGACCAACCGAAATCATCAACAAAGTTGATGATTCTGTGCTTTGGTGAATCATATAATGAGGTTAAATGGATGAAATTCATCCTACCTCCTTGCATGACCATTCTCATGGTACCCTAATTTACATTCCTAATACGTTAACTTTTAAATTCCGAATCTTATCCGTTAAACAAAAACCACAACTCACACACCTTCGTTTCCCTCTTAGGGTAACTTCAGTGTTCCAAACTCAAGAACTCTTCCAACTCACTTACGTGGAAATCTCTACGCAAACCATGAGTATACATGACCCTCTTTTTCGTTTTATCACTTTTGGGTGCAATATATATAACATATTAAAACTCACACAAACACTGATACGCAAATACTTTAATCATACAAGCGAATCCGACATACATGCTTTATTCATTTATACTTTAGAAATACATACATGCTAGAAAGTCATTCTTGCACAATACTTTGTCATTAACTTCATACAATCCTCCCTTAACATGTATAGCGCTATAGGAGTAGCACACCGCCCATATTCTTGTGGTCATGTTATGTTATATATACAAAAATGATCTTGTCATTGTGATGAGAAGATTACATTAATGGAATCTTTGGGTTGATACGCATGTGATGCATGCTAGTTCATCTTATGTTATGCCTTAGTATACGTTATTGCCATGTGGATTTCGTCAAAAAAAACTTTTATATTTATGCTAGTAGCCAAACTTGTATGCTCACCGATGTTTTATGTGTTGACATGTTACTTTAATATATATTGTAGGATCTTGATGACGTCACGTTGAAAAGAATCTAGTAGGAAGGACTAGAAACGCACCAAACTTTAATCCATGTTTAGGAGTTTAGTCATTATGTTACCTTTTTGTACTTTTGTTTCCAAATCATGTACTTGAACCGTTAGTAATGCAATGAAAAATTACTTTTTAAATACTTGTCACAATTAGTGGTTGTGATGTCTCTTACAATCTCGTTTTCGTCTCACTCCAATGTTTCCGCCATCGGTTGGGGTGTGACACGTATAAAATCTCAAGTTGATAGTGATTCGAAAGTAGCTACTACCCATGTTGTGTTTCATGTTCCAACTGTTCAATCTAGGCCACAATGATCCTTAGCTTCAAATAAGTCTAGAGAATGTGATATAGCTACTTTTGATGAATGTACCTTCTGCAAAGGAAAAATCATTAGAACTCTCAGTGTCTGTTATTACTTAACAGTGAAAAATAGCAGCAATGTATGTTTTTCCTCTCAACTTGATTGACTTGATCTTCGGGTCTTATTTCCAGACCCATGGGCCAATGTAGCCCAAGATCTTTCTCTTTGTTTAGAAAAATTCCAAACTTGTATGCTCACCAATGTTTTATGTGTTGACATGTTACTTTAATATAGATTGTAGGATCTTGATGACGTCACATTGAAAAGAATCTAGTATGAAGGACTAGAAATGTCACACCCCGACCGCGTCAAAACAACGAAACCGCGGCGGAAACGTCGGGGAGTGGAGCGACAGAATAATTGTTTCACAACACATGGATTAAAGTTTCGTTTTATTGAAATATTAAGTGATTAACATTGTCTTGGAAAAGAACAAACAAGTTTAATATATTGTCTATCATTGTTATTAAGTCACTAAGGCCTCGTCCGGTCCTATGTAAGCATGCATCCTAGTCATCAACAACATCATCAAACACCACCTGAAACATATGTGAAAATAAAGTCAGCAAAGAAATGCCGGCGAGCACATAGATTTTTTAAGTGTGTCAGATTCATGGCTTGTATACATGTTACAATGACTCGTATGACTACAAGAGTCGATAATTGAAAACCTTGTTTTGAAAAGTATTTAGTATTGCAATATGGTTAACCAACTCAAAACAAGTTGGTTATAGATTATAAAACCTCATTTCCATGAACCTTGACTAAAACTTTTGCTTTTATGAACCAAATTGCAAATCATTCTTGAATTAGGACTCGTATGGTTTATATCATATAGTAAACATCGTTGCATGTCATCATTTAAAATCTTCATTCAAGTGAACTAAATAACGCCACGGAATGTAATATGATAAAAGCACTTATATATAAGAAACCAGCGGCGTATCTACCATGCTTTTATCACCTTACACCCGTCTCGTTATCTAACCACATACCAAAAACCAATCGTTCAAAAATCATTCTATTCGTTCGTGTTGTCAACTATTCGTTCAATCGTTCAAATTGTTTAATCGTTCAATCGTTCAAATCGTTCGTGTTTTAATTGTGAAAACTAACTTTTGGTTGTCTCGTTGAATACATTCAAACCTCTGTGACTCATTCATCGTTCAACTCGTATTAACAAACCACCAAAGGGTAAGTTAACAATCATCAGGTTTTGTCGTTACCCACATTATCCCCATACATAACCATGGAGATAGTCCGATAACAGGATTTGTCAGATCCTATGGTACCATAACATACTACTGGTCGGCTTGATCATTGTTAATGAATGTCATTCGTTATATAATTACGTCCCAACAAGTTCGTTCACATTATCGAAATCGTTGTGTTAATATAAAGCATAGTATTTGTTTTTGAAAACATCGAAATCGTTTAACACATATGAATCACCCCAAAACAATTGAAAACAGTAAAATAGGGGAACTATGTACTCACTTGAGATTGCAAGATATCCTCGATTAAATGAACTTAACAAAGCTCGGGCAAACCAAGGAAATCAAGTGGCACCTACTAATCGGATCGCTATATTAATAAATCGACACCTAAATTGGGAGATCGGGTAGAATGAGGTCTCGTAAACCAAATGAGTATTGAAACTCATGTGATATGGTTTAACAAAGCCTACATTCCGATTCGGAACCTATCCTAAGTGCTTACGACCCGTTATGACCCGTTAAGGTAGTCTACGCTACTTTAACGCGTTATTCGCGCGAATGCGCGTTCGAGACGCCTAACTAGTCCTATGACAAGTATTATATGCCCTAACATGTTTAAATATGTTACATAATTAGTTTAAGTGTCAAAAAATTACGTTACATATGCTTAAATTCAAATTATGCATGAAAAGGGCATTTTGGTCATTTTCCTAAGGCATATAAACTACCTATCATACAACTAATTAAACTAGGTGACCATAAGGTATAACCTCGGAAGGTTATTCCCTATACAACTATGGTCACAAAATATGTTTGGTCGGATCCTAATGATCGACCAAACGAGTCGAGTTCGAAAGTCTAAGCGGTTGTCAAGACCGCTTGACTTACAACCCAATATAAGCACTAAACTAAAAGTGGCGAGTTAAACATGTTTAACTAAGTTAGAAAACTGATTTGATATCAAAACAAAGTGTTTTGATACCCGAAAATAGTTTCGTCGCAAAATGCGCATAATCGACATTTTGACCCAAACTATGACTCGTCACTACGCCTATTCAACGTGGTAATCAGTAGGTATAGTCACAAGGAACTATAACCATCGTGATTACGCTCACGTTGCAAAGTTCAAACGGACTTTGACTTGACCAAATCATGGTCAAAGCAGAAAGTCAAACACTGTTTGACTTTCATGCTTGAAATACATAATCAAGCATGAAAGAACACTTACAAGAGTTCCAAGCTTGAAGAAAGAACAAAGAAAACTAAAGTATGAAGCCTTCAACTAAGTGGGATAGCTTCAATCAGATCCAAGGTGAAAGAAAAATGGAATGAGCAAGTTGGAATGAAAGAATTCATGGGTATTTATAGAAATCAAGGATGAATTTGATCTGGCCAAGTGTTTGTGAGTAAATCAAAGCATGATCTTCACCCTACACTTGTTACACATTAATTAGAGGGATTGGGGAACACTTAAACCAGCTCCAAGTGTTGAAAAACTAGGATTAAAACCATGTTCCAGCTGCTGAATTGTAGATTTAGAAAATTCTGAAAAAGAGGTGCTGTCGCATGGTGAGCCAGGGACACCTGGGTCTGGCGAGTGGCATGAGGGAGGTCAGACAGAAGTTTCATGTCTTGGCAGAACAAGTCCCTGCATGCTAAAAAGTTGATTTTTGATACGTTTAATCCCCGTTAACCCATTTTCAAGGCTCTATAATGATGTTAAAGCATAGGGAACATGAAATATGCTTGAAAACATCTTGGATGTCGGTTCGTTTGGCCGTACGGTCACGTTATTCGATTAATTACGATGAAACTCGAACGGACGCGAAAAACGATCCAAATTACGCGACGAATGGTATTTTTGCATTCCAATCATTAAAATAAAATATTTTAATGTTTACAAAAATTTTTGGATGTCCGAATATGTTCATAACGTAAGTGATGCGCGTAAATGCAAACTTATGCACTTTTTAACTCTTTTAGTCCCTATTGATCAAATAAGCGCATTTTCGCATACTGAACCCTTCAAAGCCTATTTATAAGCTATCTAAAGGATATTTAGGGTATGTTTAGCTTATGATCTTTTGTCGTAAATAGTCCCTGTGATCGAATAAACTTGTTTTCGACACACCAAACCCTTCAAAACTTATTTCTAAGTTATGTGAAGGTTATTTAAGGTATGTTAAGCCTATGTCACTGTTCCGGAGTGTTTGTCGCGTTAAACTGATTACGTTTACGCATAAGTTTACGTATAACTTTCCAGAAAGCGATTTAAAGCTTGGAATCGAACTAGAATCAAAATGTAAAATCGTCAAACACAAATACACAAATATTGACACCAAAACACATTGTTTAATTGATAGTTTTACATTGTTTAGTGTTTACAGAGCACAAATGTCACAGTCTCCCCTACTTTAGGAAATTTCATCCAAAAATTTTAACTAGAGGAAACTTGTGTAAACAAATGTGGATATTTTGCCTTCATTTGGTCCTCACGTTCCTAAGTAAACTCTGGGCCACGTTTAGACTCCCAGCAAACCTTGACTAATCGTATTTGCTTGTTCTTCAGTCGCTTGACTTCACGGTCCATTATATCCACAGGTTTCTCGACAAAGTGCATCGTATCATCAACTTGAATTTCGTCGAGTGGAATGTGAAGATCAGTATAGGCTAAACACTTTCGTAAATTGGACACGTGGAATGTTGGGTGAATATTCCCAAGTTCAGGAGGTAGCTCAAGTCGATAGGCAACCTTTCCGATTCTTTCAACAATCTTAAATGGTCCAACGTATCGTGGTGCAAGTTTTCCTTTCTTTCCAAATCTCACCACTCCCTTCTAAGGTGATACCTTGAGTAGGACATGGTCTCCGACTTGAAATTCCAAGGGCTTGCGTCGCATATCCGCATAACTCTTTTGACGGCTTCTAGCTGTCAGAAGATTATCGAGAATTTTCTTGACTTTATCTGTCGTTTCCAGAATGAGCTCAGGTCCAGTAAGCTGAGCTTCACCGATCTCATTCCAACAGACATGTGAATGACATTTTCGACCGTATAAAGCTTCGAACGGTGCCATATTGATGCTAGCATGACAACTATTGTTGTAAGAGAACTCGGTCAACGGTAGATGAGAATCTCAATTACCACCAAAGTCTATCACACATGCTCTAAGCATATCCTCCAATGTTTGTATCGTCCTCTCGGATTGTCCATCCATTTGGGGATGATAAGTAGTGCTTAGATTTAGTTGGGTTCCCATTGCCAAATTGCATGGTCTTCCAAAAGTGAGATGAGAATCGAGCATCACGGTCAGATATGATATCCAATGGAACACCATGACGAGACACAATCTCATCAACATAAATCTTGGCGAGTTTATCAGCAGATAGATCCTCGCGAATCGGTATAAAGTGAGCTGACTTTGTAAGATGATCAATGACTACCCAAATGGCATCATAACCTCTAGATGTGCGCGATAACTTAGTGATGAGATCCATCGCAATGTTCTCCCACTTCCATAACGGTATCTCTGGTTGTACAACCAAACAAGATGGTCGTTGGTGTTCAGCCTTGACTTTGAGACAAGTTAGGCATTTCGATACATACAAGGCAACATCCTTTTTCATACCAGGCCACCAGTACTGAGTACGAAGATCCTTGTACATTTTGTCAGCACCAAGATGGATAGAATAACGAGACTTATGAGATTCGTCCATCACTAAAGTGCGAAGATTGTCTTGTTTCGGAATCCACAAACGATTCTTGAAATAAAGTAACCCATTGTCTTTCGTTTCGAGTTTAAGCTCTAGTTGACGTGGTAATTCCTTACCCATCAAATCTTGTGTAACACAAGTATGTTGAGCTTGAGAGATGCGAGTTTGAATATCAGATTGAGTTCGAACACAATGTAACTTGACTCGTTCCTTTCGGCTTAGCGCATCGACTACGACATTCGCCTTACCAGGATGGTAGCGAATTTCACAATCATAATCGTTCAAGAGTTCCACCCAGCGTCGTTGTCTCATGTTTAGCTCTTTTTGATTGAAAATGTGCTGGAGACTTTTGTGGTTTGTGAAAACCACACAGTTTGTGCCATAAAGATAGTGTCTCCATATTTTGAGAGCAAAAACCACAGCGCCCAACTCAAGATCATGAGTTGTGTAATTTTTCTCATGAATTTTCAAATGTCTTGACGCATAAGCTATAACCTTACCTCGTTTCATAAGAACACAACCAAGGCCTAGGTTCGATGCGTCACAATAGACAACAAAATCATCGTTTCCATCGGGCAAAGATAAGACAGGAGCATCACAGAGTTTTCGTTTCAGTGTTTGGAAAGCTTCCTCTTGTTTGAGTCCCCACTCAAAAGGCTTATTCTTCTGAGTCAAAGCAGTGAGAGGAATCGTGATCTTTGAGAAGTTCGAAATGAATCGACGATAGTAACCAGCAAGACCAAGAAAAGAGCGAACTTTTGTGGGTGTAGTAGGTGTGTTCCAATCCTTAATAGCAGCAATTTTGGAAGGATCCACATGAATACCCTGCTTGTTGACAATATAGCCCACAAACTGAACTTCCTTAAGCCAAAATTCACACTTGGAGAATTTGGCTAAAAGTTGTTCCTTCTTTAGGAGTTCCATTGTCAGACGAAGGTGTTGTTCGTGATCGGCTCGAGACTTCGAATAAATAAGAATATTATCAATGAATACAATGATGAACTTGTCTAAATAAGGTTTAGAAACCCTATTCATTAAATCCATGAAAATAGTTGGGGCGTTCGTCAAACCAAAAGGCATGACGGTGAACTCGTAGTGACCATATCTCGTGCAGAAAGCAGTTTTGGGAATATCTTCTTCAAGTACACGAACTTGATGATACCCAGAACACAGATCGATCTTGGAAAACATGTAGCACCTTGCAGCTGATAAAAAAGATCATCTATTCGTGGTAGGGGATATCAATTCTTGATAGTGAGCTTGTTGAGCTCACGATAATCGATACACGTTCTGAAAGATCCATCTTTCTTTTTCACAAACAGGACTGGAGCGCCCCAAGGTGAATAACTCGGACAGATGAATCCTTTGTCAGATAACTCTTGAAGTTGTTTTGATAACTCTTGCATCTCAAACGGTGCAAGACGGTAAGGTGCTTTAGCAATCGGGTTGGCATTGGGAACAATATCAATATGAAATTCAACTTGACGAACTGGAGGTAAACCAGGCAGTTCATCAGGAAACACCTCTGGATAATCTCGAACAATCGGAATATCTTGAATACACTTGTTCTTGCCTTTCTCCTCTACGACATGTGCCAGAAAGGCCACATATCCTTTTCGTAAGTATCTTTGGGCTTTAGTACACCACATGAGTTTCAAACCACCCGAGGGTTTCTCGCCACGAACCTTTAGGACTTCACCAGACGAAAGAGGAATACGAATAATCTTATCGAAAAAAACCACCTCAGCATGATGTTTAGTTAACCAATCCATTCCTACAATAATATTGAAACTTCCAAGTTGCATCGGTGTGAGGTTAATAGGGAAAAGATGGTTATCGAGGTTCAATTGACAATCACGAATGACAGAATTGAGTACAAGAGGTTCACCAGTAGCAACTTCAACAGATAAGGGTTTCCTTAGTTTAGTTCTAGGCATCGCAAGTAAAGGCTCAAATGAAAACGATACAAAACTTCTATCGGCACCAGAATAAAAAATAACAGATGCAGGTTGATGGTTAACAAAGAACGTACCATTAACAACTTCGTTATCAGCATGAGCCTCATTAGCATTTAGATTGTATGCTCGTCCACGAGCGGGATTAGCATTGGCGTTTGTGTTCGCAAGCCTCGAACAGTTGTTCCGGAAGTGACCCATTTCTCCACAGTTATAGCATGAACCAGGTGGGAATGGAGGTCTAGCAGCATTTCCCTGAGCTGGGGCTTGTGCTGGATTCTGTGCAGCTTGGTTCTGGACAGCCCGACAAACATTGGCTGTGTGGCCAAGTTTACCACAAGAGGTGCACTGTTTGCACATTTGCTGAGCCGCATGATGACCATTGCACCGATTGCAGTACGGTGCAGTACCAGCATATGGCTTCTTTGCAGGAGGTTGTGCTGATGGGTTCTGAGTGTTCTGATTGGGTTGTGCAGTAACAGCAAAATTCTGGAAAGCCTTACGCTTCCTCGACCTCCTCGATGACTCGCCCTTATTCTTACCCTTTCCTTTGTCTTGAGTGGTGTCGGCTAACTGTTTCTTTTCAGCCTTGCGGGTAAGTTTACCCTTTCTGACCTGAGACTCAGTCAGGGTTGCAACCAGTTCGATAGCCTGACGAACAGTGGTAGGGTTACTACCAGTAACTATGTCTTGCACAGAGTCAGGTAAACCATCAATATACCTCTCGATCGCTATCTCTAACGGGGTAACCATAGTAGGACACAGCAAACTCAACTCCTCATAACGATCCGTGTAAGCACGATGTTCTCCCCCATCTGGTTTCAAATCATCGAACTCTCATTCCAAAGCCCTTATTTCATGACGGGGGCAGAACTCCCTCATCATGAGAGCCCGAAGCTCTTCCCAAGTTTGTGCCAAAGCCACATTGGCACCCCTATCTCTCATCACACCGTTCCACCATGTTAGAGCACGTTTCTCGAAAACACTAGACGCAAACTCAACCTTTCGCTCATTCGGATATTGAACATGTCTAAACGTGCTTTCCAGACTCTCGAACCATTGTAGGAGCGCAGTTGCTACTTGAGACCCAGAAAACTTCAGTGGTTTAGCCAAATTAAACGTCTTAAAACTGCACTGAGCATTGTTATTGTTGTTGTTGTTATTTTTGTTCACTTGATTAATCTGAGTTATGATGTTCGGAATCACAGCAGCAATCTGCTGAGCGACAAGGGCTGCGAGTGCAGCGTCTTGTGTTTGATCATGTCTAGGAGGCATATTCTAAAAAGAACAAGGAAACATGAGAAACGAGTGAGATTGACAATTGGATAAACAAAAGAGGTATTGAAAACATCGACAAAGCATAAGGAAGGTGGTCATTCGTTCATTACCTCGAACAAACAAACGACACACTTTGACTAGTCAAAGTAAATGGGTCAATATAATGTATCGTGAAGACATGCTTTAGCCTATAAGTGGACACTCACCCCAAGAGTTCCTAGGTAAGAGCAACTGGTTCGATTATGTGGATTTGTACGAACACTCTAGCCTTAGACAGAAAACTCGAGGTACAGGCACACACTGTTCCAGATTGCACGTGTTCACATTATAAAACCCAAACTTTGACGAGATTTTGAAAACTTTGAAGGTTCAAAACCTTATAACAAATCATCTAAGAATAGATGACTGATTTTCAAAACAGATTTGTAATTTGTGTTCTTGTTGTGGTTATCACCTAAAGATAGGTGATGGTATTGTTTTAGAATCTAAACGCAAGAAAACTTGCGTTAGGGTCCTAGAAAGGTTATAGTCTAGGTCAAAGCATTACTAATAACCTAATTCCCTATAACCATGAGCTCTGATACCAACTCTTCTGTCACACCCCGACCGCGTCAAAACAACGAAACCGCGGCGGAAACGTCGGGGAGTGGAGCGACATAATTATTGTTTCACAACACATGGATTAAAGTTTTGTTTTATTGAAATATTAAGTGATTAACATTGTCTAGGAAAAGAACAAACAAGTTTAACATATTGTCTATCATTGTTATTAAGTCACTAAGGCCTCGTCTGGTCCTACGTGAGCATGCATCCTGGTCATCACCAACATCATCAAACACCACCTGAAACATATGTGAAAATAAAGTCAGCAAAGAAATGCCGGTGAGCAGATAGATTTTGTGAGCATGTCAGATTCATGGCTTGTATACATGTTGCAATGACTCGTACGACTACAAGAGTCGATAATTGAAAACCTTGTTTTGAAAAGTATTTAGTATTGCAATATGGTTAACCAACTCAAAACAAGTTGGTTATAGATTATAAAACCTCGTTGCCATGAATCTTGACTAAAACTTTTGCTTTTATGAACCAAATTGCAAATCGTTCTTGAAATAGGACTCGTATGGTTTATATCATATAGTAAACATCGTTGCGTGTCATCGTTTAAAATCGTTCATTTAAGTGAACTAAATAACGCCACGGAATGTAATATGATAAAAGCACTTATATATAAGAAGTACCAGCGGCGTATCTACCATGCTTTTATCACCTTACACCCGTCCCGTTATCTAATCACATACCAAAAACCAATCGTTCAAAAATCGTTCTATTCGTTTGTGTTGTCAACCGTTCGTTCAATTCGTTTAACTTTTTCAAATCGTTTAAATCGTTCAATCGTTTCAATCGTTCAAATCATTCAATCGTTCAAATCGTTCATGTTTTAATTGTGAAAACTAACTTTTGGTCGTCTCGTTGAATACATTGAAACCTTCGTGACTCGTCCATCGTTCAACTCATATTAACAAACCACCAAAGGGTAACTTAACAATCATCAGGTTTTGTTGATACGCACATTATCCCCATACATAACCATGGCGATAGTCCGATAACGGGATTTGTCAGATCCTATGGTACCATAACATACTACTGGTCAGCTTGATCATTGTTAATGAATGTCATTCATTATGTAATTACATCCCAACAAGTTCGTTCATATTATCGAAATCGTTATGTTAATATAAACCATAGTATTTGTTTTTGAAAACATCGAGATCGTTTAACACGTATGAATCACCCCAAAACAATTGAAAACAGTAAAATAGGGGAACTATGTACTCACTTGAGATTGCAAGATATCCTCGATTAAATGAACATAACAAAGCTCGGGCAAACCAAGGAAATCAAGTGGCACCTAGTAATCGGATCGCTATATTAATAAATCGACACCTAAATCGGGAGATCGGGTAGAAGAGGTCTCGTAAACCAAATGAGTATTGAAACTCATGTGATATGGTTTAACAAAGCCTACATTCCGATTCGGAACCTATCCTAAGTGCTTACGACCCGTTATGAAAGGTTAAGGTAGTCTAGGCTACTTTAACGCGTCATTCACGTGAATGCGCGATCGAGACGCCTAACTAGCACCTCAACTTCATGAGCATTTTACCTCATGTTTCAACTAAAGCACGTCTAGTGCAAGGTTTTAAAACGCCTCCCGCTTTTCAAATCCCAAAATCCATATGGGATCTTTTTATCTTCACAATTAGATCCTTGTGGATATTTATTGCTCAAATCGGAATCCTTAATTGGATTCCTTGTGTACCTTAATTCGAATACCACGATTCTTTGTAATCGAAATCGAATTTTCTTTTTAAGATCTTCCTATCCTTATAGTTAGATTCTTGATGATGTTTAAAGTACCAAATGAAATCCACGAATTGGATACCTGGTGTGCTTTAAATGCATGTGCACAGTTAACAAAACAAATTTACAAAATGATAACAAATTGAAAGTCAAGTTAAACAATTTTGTGGTTATGTGATTATGTGTTATGTGTTTCTCTTGTGTTTTTATTTTCGTTATCCAAATCCTCGTAGAATCTTCCATATCCTCATATGAGGGATTCACAGTAGGATATCCAAAGATACTACCTTAAATCCTTAATGGGCTTTTACGTAATAGTTAAGACCCTTGGATTATATAGTACCATTCCATGATTCAAAAGAGACCCTTTGAGTGGTCTAAGTCAAAAGACTGATTCAGAATCTGGTTAAGAATGACATGTGGTGATATAGCTAAACAGACTCCTTGGTAGTCTATTTAAATCATTTATTGATTCAATTAAAAGGACCATATGGTGGTCTAGTCACAATCATCACAGGTTCGTTCATTGTTTTCTCCCCCTACACATTATAAGAAGCAATGTGTGGACTATGCAAGGAATTACGTAATTATGGATGCATACATAATTATGAAATTCAGTGCACGGAAACCACAGTAAGATTTGTCATGTGTAAGAACCGATAGTGGCAACAATAACAAAACGTGAACAATGTAATGAAGATACGGTGGACGCACCAATGGTGCTCTATATACTTGTATATAAGTGTCCCTCTTACATTGCAAGTGTGATGTTATTAAAAGTTACTAGAAGTTCAGGACTCTAACCAGTGTTGTTTGATCTTTTCAACTTCATGTTTCGAGCTCTCACAAGTTTCCTCTAAATAAATTTCGGGAGGAAATTTCCTGAAGTAGGGGAGACTGTGACACCTGTGCCTCCACGACCATCAAAAAAATACCAAATCAATGAAATATTGTATTTCATACTTGTAATTTGTATAAATATGTGTATCATTTACACATATCAATTCTTGTTCGATTTCGGGCTCTAAATCGCTTTCTGGAAAGTTATACGCGCACTGATGCGTAAACATAATCAGTTTAATGCGACAAACACTCTGGAACAGTGACATGGGCTTAACATACCTTAAATAACCTTTACATAACTTACAAATAAGTTTTGGATGGTTTGGTGTGTTGAAATCAAGTTTATTTGCTTACAGGGACTAATTTCGACAAGCTGCGAAAGTATGCCGATTTGTATTGTAACAAACATTCTGGAACTTGATCATAAGTTAAACATGCCCTAAATATCCTATACATAGCTTAGAAATAGGCTTTGAGGTGTTTGGTGTGCTAAAATAAACTTTTTGGTCATTCAGGGACTAAAAGCGTCAAAAAGTGCATAAGTTTGCATTTTCGCGTATATCTTACGTTCTGAATACATCCGGACATCCAAAAATTTATGTAATCATTAAAACATTTTATTTTAGTGATTGACTTATTAAAATTCCATTCTTCACGTAATTTGGATCATTTTTCGCGTTCGTTCGTATTTCGTCGTAATTAACCGAATAACGTGATCGTACCACCAAACGAACCGACATCTAACATATTTTTGAGCATGTTTCATATCCACTATGCTTAGGAATCATTGTAGGGCCTTGAACTTCGTTTAACGGGCTTGAAACATGTCCAAAATGGCCTTAGAAGCATTCAGGGACCAAAACTGCAGTTATTGAAACTTGTGTGCAGATCTGCAGCTCAGGCGGGCCGCGTAAGCCCTGTCCTGAGTCTTACGCGGGGCGTGTAAACCTGCCAGATGTGCAGAAAGTTGTTTACAGCCATTTCCAGCCTGTTCCAGCTATTTCCAGCACTTGCAAATGGTATTTTCGATTCTATGGGCAGGTTTAGGGGTGCCCAAGGTATTACAAAACCATGGGTGCATGTGTACGGCCTAGATCAAAGCTTGTTTTACGAGGAACGATCTTAACGTCTCTCTGAAAACTATAAATACCCCACCCCTTTGCACTTGCAACTCACATTTGATCTGATTTGTTCTCTAAGTTGGAGTGATTTCACTTCATACCTGAGAATAATTGGATCAAACCTCCATTTCTTGGACCCGTTGTAAGTATTCTTTCGTTCTTTTACGCGTTTTAAGCGTGAAAGTCAAACTTTGTTTGACTTTCTGCATTGACCAATTTATGGTCAACACGAAGTTCGTTTGAACTTCATAACGTGAGCGTAATCACGATGGTTTTAGTCTCTTGTGACTATACCTACTGATTACCACGTTATCTAGGCATAGTGACGAGTCGTAGTTTCGGCCAAAATGCGTATTCTTGCGTATTTTGTAACCAAACTACTTTTAGGTATGAAGACCCTTTGTTTTGATACCAAACTTGTTTTCAAACCCCGTTAAACATGTTTTAACATGTTTAGCTCGTCACTTTAGGTTTAGTGGTTATATAGGGTCGTAAGGTAAGCGATCTAATCAATCGCTTAGACTTTCGAACCCGACCCGTTTGGTTGATCGTTAGGATCCGACCAAACATGTTTTGTGACCATAGTTGCATAGGGAATAACCTTCCGAGGTTATACCTTATGGTCACTTCGTTTAAGTAGTTGTATGATAGGTAGTTTATATGCCTTAGGTAAATGACCAAAATGCCCTTTTTACGCATAAATTCATTTTAAGCATATATAACCTAAATTTTGACATCTAAACTAATTAGGCAACATTATTAGACATGTTTGTGACAACCCTCACTAAACCAGGTATCCGTACGACTTAATTAATAATTAATTACTGCTTAATTACTGTGCTTGTTTAAAATTACTGATGAACTGCTACTTGATTTCTGATACATGCATATACCTGCATCATACTTTACTTACTGTCACTACATTATTTACATACTGAACCTTAGTGACAAACATGATGCACAAAAAGCACAGTAGCACTATAACGGATAACCTATAGAACATGCTGATAAAGCCAGCATCAGGCAGACACTGCCTCTAAGGCCCGTAGGAGCCAGAAATATTTTACTACACTAGTGGTGAGTGTAGGGATACAAGGGTTGTAGAACTGCGTCTCTAGGAATAAGTTACAATGACTGGATGTGCCTAAAACGTACTTTAAGTACAAAAATTCAGCACTTTACTTAATAATTCAGCTTTTAGCTAACTAATAAAGTGCCAAAACATGAGAAAAATATTACTAGACACTTTCCAAAGTGTCAGAAATAAGTTGTGTCACTAAAAAGGGTATTAACGACACTTTAAAGCTTTGTTAAGCACTTTAACGGATTACTATCCAACCGAACAACCGGACTTTACCCGAAACCTGAAAATATTGTTATTTTCACTATTTCTCTTTTTCTGAGCCAGTTAGGGTCCCTGAATACCCTAACACCCGTCATAACACACTACACATTAGTAACCGAGTTAATCACTTAACTAACCTAGATTAACCTAACTATAACTAACTAATGGTTAGAAATGAACTAGAACCCCCCCCCCCTTTTAACCAACCGTCCCCATGAGGGGGGACACCCTTGTACTCTTGTTGATTATTTTATTCTCTCATGTCTAATATCAATTAGACATAGTGTCCAATGGTTAATCACCTTAGATTTTGTCTATAAGTTCTAAGCATTAACACATGATCATTTCATTTAACACACACCACAACACAAACACTCTCTCTCTCTCTCTCAAAGGCTTCGGTCGAACACACCCAACACCATCCATCCATCATCGAGTTTTGATCTTCACATTCCAAGCTCATACAAGTGTTAAGGATCGCGTATAAGGAAGTTGGGTGCAATCGGAAGGCGAAGGACCTCACTACATTGCTTTTATCCACGCGTTTTTCGCTTAGATTCTTCCCTAGCCTCGAGCTAGTAGTAAGTTGCTTAAATCACCTTCTTGAACTATTTTAAAGTGGTTAATATGATTTGTAACGGTTAAAACTCGTTAACATACAAGATGATACATAAAAGTCTACTTAAAACACTAAAAATGTTGGTTAAAAGCTCATATGTTGTGTAAATCATGTAGTATTTGATTTGTGTGATTATTTGGACCCGATCTATGTTGTGGTAGCTCGGATCATCGTTTAACCCGGATTGGTCATGACCTTGGATCATGACATAAGGTTGTTTTGAAAGTAATAAGGGTTAAAGGATGAAACTCTACCACACACGAATCATGAACTTGTGTAAAAGCGATTTTGCTTGTGAAATAGTGTTTAAAACTAGTAGATCTACGGATCTACGAGTGGTATTTTCAAAGGACCAAGTGTCAAGAGAAAACATACTTTTAAAGACGGATCTTACACTAACACGAATGGTTTTTAGAACACACAAGTGTGTAAGCACTTGTGTAACACAAAGTTTCGACAAAGAACTAGTTTTGTCAAATTTTACAAGAAGTTGTAAAGATGGAATTTCTTTAAAGACGAGGTTTTTACAAAATCGGATTGTTTTATATAAAGATCCACTAAAAGTAATGAGATTTACTTCATAGTTTGGATAAATCACAAGTTCATGAAATATATGCGATTTATATACATATTTTGACTAGTTTGTGATTTGAACATTGTTTTGATTGAATAAGAAGATTGTTGGTTTGATTTATAAAAGAAAATGATACGCTTGAAAGCGTGGCCACCTCCAGTTACAGAGGAAACTCTGACGAAATTTTCCAAAAACCTAACACTTAGAAATATTTTCACTATAAGTGTTAGAAATACATTTTGACTTGTTTTCAAATTATAGATTTCGCCATGACTTATTTACAAAATACCGGAGGTGGGATTTCACAAAATAAAACGTGATACATAAATATATTTAGTATATATTTTTCACAACATCACTTGTATAAGTGTTTATGATTATTTTGTGAACTACGTAAATATTATTTTTAGAGTAAAAATAATATTACTAAGTATTATTTCGGGAAAATCACATGTAGTAAAGTATAATATTTTTGGGAAGAATAGTTATATTTTGGAGGTAGGAATAAAATATATTAAGTGAGACTTAATAGTGTAATCCGAATTATACGAACGCACATGTATTAAATCCCCCATCCTTGGGAAGGAAAATGACTACCAAGTATATACAGAATGTAAACACGAAATAGTTGCCTAACTATTTCTCAGAAACTTAAACCATAAAGCTAAGGCACGGTCGTCCGTCTAATAGAGTTAGTACGTGTAGGTCGTCACACAGCTGTTTGATTTGGAGGCATACTTGGTAGAGACGCACCACGGTGAGTTCATGTCCCCCTTTTCTCTAACTGTTTTCAGTTTTCTTAACTGCGGGGGTGAAATACATGTTACTTTGATTACAAGTACTTTATACATGGTATGGTTAGCGTAAGGAGGTTTACTACTTAGATCATGTGAGTGGGTAGGAGCAATATGAGGCCATTAGTCCTCATGGCAGGACCGAGGGACAGGAGCGGTAGATCTATCTGGGTGTAGCGAGCCCAGCCCCAGGCCAAACTAGAAACGGACCTCGGGGTGACTTTGTCCACATACTAATGCCGTGGCGAAATCTGCTAGGTTTGAGTCTCCCTATTTTCACTTCACATATATCAGTGGCCTTGCAAACCATTGGTGATCTCAATTCCCTTATTTGCTACATACCAAGACTATTTTTATACTCACAAAGGTTTATTTACTCACTTACACATGAACTCGCTCAACATTATTGTTGATTTTTCAACTTACATGTATTTCAGGGAATTAAAGGATCTGGCGCGGTATGACGCGTTTTCCCGCTGCACTAGTTACGAGGTCATCCGGGTTTGGGGAATGTGACTCTTTCCTGGACAAGTCACAGTCCTTAAACCATGCTTATGTTATGCTGAGTTTGTTGAACAATGTTTATCTCGTTAAGTTGTGTTTCCGTTAAGACAATGTTATTGTATTTGGTATTATAAAACTTAATCGAATGGATGATCTTGCATGATTTTATTTCATATAGCTTTGTTATGGTTAAGCTATGGTATTAAGAAGTCACACCAAAATAACCACGCTTCCGCAAAGCCAGGGTGTGACAATGTTAAGGCATATAATGCTTATCATAGGACTAGTTAGGCGGTCCAAACGCGTTTTACGCGAACGATGCGTTAAAGTAGCATAAGCTACCTAAACGGGTCGTAATGGGTCATAAGCACTTAAGATAGGTTTCGTTTTAGAATGTAGGCTTTGTTAAACCATATTACATGAGTTCCTATACTCATTTGGTTTACGAAACCCCATTCTATCCGATCTTCCGATTTAGGTCCGTTTATTTACTTAGTTACCTATATTAGCTGCCGTTTGATTTCCGTAATCCCTCTAGCTTTACTTGGTTGTTGTTCAAGACTTCTAAGCACCCTCAAGTCAGTACATAGTCCCCTCTTTTACTGTTTTTCAAACGTTTTGGGGTGATACACATGTGCCTACTTGTTACTTTCGTGCTTTTCATGTTTTCATATCACATGCTTGTTATGTTCATTAGTACACTTATAGTACATGATTTAATTATGTTTTTGCTATGAATGTCCATTTAGTGCATACTTAGTACATCGTTTTACATTACATTTTATGCTATGTATGTCCACTTAGTGCATACTTAGTACATTGTTTTACATTACATTTTATGCTATGTATGTTCATTTGTTGCATACTTAGTACATTGTTTTACATTGCATTTCTGTTGCATATGTTCTCGTAGCATATGGACACATTGTTTTACATTTCTACCTTGTATGTTCACTTAGCATACTAGGTACATTATTTTCATAAGACATGCTTACATTTGGTATAACATTTGGTTTGTTTAACGAAACTAATACATTCATTAACACCGATCATGCCACTCGGTAGTAGGTAGTGGTACCATAGGACTTGACAACTCCCGTTCCTGAAATCCTAGGTTTGTTTGGGTGGAAGGAATGACCGAATCCGAATACATTTCTAGGTAGACCTTTGACTTTGTTCTAGGGTTTATCCTACAGTCTCAAGGCTTGGATGTAGACTTTGAACATTACCTCATAAATGTTTGTATCAGTAAAGCATGCATTATTTTACAAAACATAACTTTTGATTATAATTTCACAAATGCATTGTTTTGTACATTTCTTTCTCATAGGGTTGAGTAAATGCTTTTAATCAATAAATGTGTTTATTCACTATACATTACATTTGGTTATACATGAACATTTTTACATTGGTGGTTTGTTTTGGTAAGTGATTTAAATAACGAGGTGCGTGTAATATGATAAAGGCATGGTGGATACGCCGCTGGTACTTCCTATATATAAGTGCTTTTATGGTATTACATATCGTAGAGTTATTTAAACCATTTCAAGTTAGACATAATACATTTTACACTTATATCATATTTTCATGAAACATTGTTTTACAAACAACATATTTTATACAAACTCATTTTTTAGTTATTCATTTTGTTATGCATTGTTCTTTTATATCATCTGATTTCTTATCACTTATCTATAATTTATAAAAGAAAACATTTTATAAGGATCATGACTAACTTTTGTTAAACATTTTCTTTAAACTTATAAGTCATGAATCCTAAATCAATAAAACCTATGTATCTCACAGGCATTTTTATGCTGACGTGCCTATTTTCACATGTGTTTCAGGAAATGATGCATAGGATTGATCAGGATACACATAAGCAGACTCGGGCCTTAGTGACAATAAAAGATGCAAGACTAGTTAATTATGTTATGCTTCCTTGTTGTTAAGACATTGTAACTTCTTTTAATCAAAAAAACAACATTTAAATTTCCATGTGTTATGAAACAATGATTATGTTACAACACTCCCCGACGATTCCGCCATGATTTGTTGTTTTACGTGGTCGGGATGTGACAGAAAAGTTGGTATCAGAGCTCATGGTTATAGGGAATTAGGTTATTAGTAATGCTTTGACCTAGTCTATAACCTTCCTAGGACCCTAACACAAGATCCTTGTGTTTAGATCTTAAAACAATACCGTCACTTATCCTTAGGTGACAACTACAACGAGAACACAAATTTCGAACCCGCTTCGAAAACAAATCATCTGTTCTAGGATGATTGATTACTAGGTTTTGAACCCTCCAAGTTTTCAAAATCTCGTCAAAGTTGGGTCTTATAATGTGAACACGTGCAATCTGGAAGGGTGGATGCCTGTACTCTGAGTTTTCTGTCTAAGGCTAGAGTGTTCGTACAAATCCACATAATCGGACCAGTCACTCTTACCTGGGAACTCTTGGGGTGAGTGTCCACTTATAGGCTAAAGCATGTCTTCGCGATACATTAAAATGACCCGCTTACTTTGATTAGTCGTCGTCTCATTTGTTTGCCTTAGGTAACAAACAAATGATCGCAATTTCTATGCATTATCATTCTGTTTTGATTATCCGATAACATTTCACTTGTTTCTTCCTATGTCTTTCATTTCCTCTAGAATGTCTCTTCATCGCAACTACGCCCAGATATCCGAACAAACTGCCAAATTTGCCCAGCGAATTGGCGAAGTAGTCCTGAAATCTGTTGAATTAGCTACTGCCATGTATCGTCTCCAGGAGGAAGCCACTCAAGAGCCACCGAAGGAAACAGAAGCCAAGCCTTCACCAAAACCGAAGAAACGTAAAGCTTCAAAGAAACCCGCAGCAGATGCACCAAAACAGGCAGGACCTAGCCAAGTGGCAGCACCGCTAGCTAAGAAGTCGTACTTGGGAACTGCCCCTTGGTGCAATCGATGCAACCGTCATCATCCAAATCAGATACCCTGCTTTAAATGTACCCATTGTGGACGATGGGGACATTTGGTTGACATATGCCGCTTTGCTATTTAAGACAAAGCTGTTGCAAATCTTGCTTCTGCTCAATCTCCTGCCAGGAAACCTTATGTCGGTACTGCACCGATGTGCAACAAGTGTAATGCACCTCACTGAGCTTACCTGCAGTGTCGTCTGTGTGCATCATGTGGACGACTCGGTCACCAGGCAAATGCTTGTCAATTCAACCCAATCCAAGATGGTCCAAACCAACCCCAAGTCAACCCTGCTCAAGCTCGTTTACCGTCTGGTACTTGGTACAACTACGACGAGGCGAGCTATTTCAGGAACAAGTGATCAAAGATTGTCAATGAAAATCCGACCCACGGATGAGCATTGGGCTGATTATAAGATGCTGCTGCTTCGAATAATTTGAATCTTATGTTTTTGTGTCTTTTGTTGAACCCTGAAACAATCTGATTTGTTTATAAATAAATTATTGTTCACAATTCTGATATACAAGTGTAGTTACATGTGTGTATGGCATTCCCCTATGATACCTAAATCAAGGACTATGTTCTTTAAAAAAACTACTCTTGTGATTCTCCCTTTCAAGTGATCGCTCATAATTTCCTCGAAAATTCTAAGTACTCGTTTCATTCTAAGAAACGAAGTACAGAAAATAAAGTGACATTATGAGTAATCGTGCTTTTTGCACATCTGTGCCTTTAAATCCTTGGTTAAATAACTAAGGGTAATTTTTTTTTGATCTCATACCCATATCATTACATTCTGGTTTTCATAACAACATACATAATATATGCTTTTCAAAAACAACCTTCATGATTTCAAAAACATTTCATATAGTTTGAAAACATTTTTAGCATAGTATATTTACTTAATATATCAAGTGCATGATTTCAAAAGCATCATTCATGTTTTCAAAAACCTTATACATAATTTTAAAATTCATCTCGCATGATTTTAAAGCATTCTATAAATATACTTATCTAATACACCTATTTTATGATTTCAAAAGTATTATGAAAGGTTTCAAAAACATTAAACACATTTCTAAAAGAACCCCATGCATAGTTTTTCAAAAACATTTTCTCATACATTGACTTAACCTACAAATTCTGCTTCATATGTCGCCCTGGCATATCTAGCACCTCAACTTCATGAGCATTTTACCTCGTGTTTCGACTAAAGCACGTCTAGTGCAAGGTTTTGAAACGCCTCCCGCTTTTCAAATCCCAAAATCCAAATGGGATCTTTTTATCTTCACAATTAGATCCTTGTGGATATTTATTGCTCAAATCGGAATCCTTAATTGGATTCCTTGTGTACCTTAATTCGAATACCACGATTCTTTGTAATCGAAATCGAATTTTCTTTTTAAGATCTTCCTATCCTTATAGTTAGATTCTTGATGATGTTTAAAGTACCAAATAAAATCCACGAATTGGATACCTGGTGTGCTTTAAATGCATGTGCACAGTTAACAAAACAAATTAACAAAATGATAACAAACTGAAAGTCAAGTTAAACAATTTTGTGGTTATGTGATTATGTGTTATGTGTTTCTCTTGTGTTTTTATTTTCGTTATCCAAATCCTCGTAGAATCTTCCATATCCTCATATGAGGGATTCATAGTAGGATATCCAAAGATACTATCTTAAATCCTTAATGGGCTTCTACGTAATAGTTAAGACCCTTGGATTATATAGTACCATTCCATGATTCAAAAGAGACCCTTTGAGTGGTCTAAGTCAAAAGACTGATTCAGAATCTGGTTAAGAATGACATGTGGTGATATAGCTAAACAGACTCCTTGGTAGTCTATTTAAATCATTTATTGATTCAATTAAAAGGACCCTATGGTGATCTAGTCACAATCATCACAGGTTCGTTCATTGTTTTCTCCCCCCTGCACATTATAAGAAGCACTGTGTGGACTATGCAAGGAATTACGTAATTATGGATGCATACATAATTATGAAATTCAGTGCACGGAAACCACAGTAAGATTTGTCATGTGTAAGAACCGATAGTGGCAACAATAACAAAACGTGAACAATGTAATGAAGATACGGTGGACGCACCAATGGCGCTCTATATACTTGTATATAAGTGTCCCTCTTACATTGCAAGTGTGATGTTATTAAAAGTTACTAGAAGTTCAGGACTCTAACCAGTGTTGTTTGATCTTTTCAACTTCATGTTTCAAGCTCTCACAAGTTTCCTCTAAATAAATTTCGGGACAAAATTTCCTGAAGTAGGGGAGACTGTGACACCTGTGCCTCCACGACCGTCAAACAAATACCAAATCAATGAAATATTGTATTTCATACTTGGAATTTGTATAAATATTTGTATCATTTACACATATCAATTCTTGTTCGATTTCGGGCTCTAAATCGCTTTCTGGAAAGTTATAAGCGCACTGATGCGTAAACTTAATCAGTTTAATGTGACAAACACTCCGGAACAGTGAAATGGACTTAACATACCTTAAATAACCTTTACATAACTTAGAAATAAGTTTTGGATGGTTTGGTGTGTTGAAATCAAGTTTATTTGCTTACAGGGACTAATTTCGACAAGCTGTGAAAGTATGCTGATTTGTACTGTAACAAACATTTCGGAACTTGATCATAAGTTAAACATGCCCTAAATATCCTATACATAGCTTAGAAATAGGCTTTGAGGTGTTTGGTGTGCTAAAATAAACGTTTTGGTCATTCAGGGACTAAAAGGGTCAAAAAGTGCATAAGTTTACATTTTTCGCGTATATCTTACGTTCTGAATACATCCAGATATCCAAAAATTTATGTAATCATTAAAACATTTTATTTTAGTGATCGGCTTGATAAAATTCCATTCGTCACGTAATTTGGATCGTTTTTCGCGTTCGTTCGTATTTCGTCGTAATTAACCGAATAACGTGATCGTACGACCAAACGAACGGACATCCGACATATTTTTGAGCATGTTTCATATCCACTATGCTTAGGCATCATTGTGGGGCCTTGAAATTCGTTTAATGGGCTTTAAACGTGTCGAAAATGGCCTAAGAAGCATGCAGGGACCAAAACTGCAGTTATTGAAACTTGTGTGCAGATCTGCAGCTCAGGCGGGCCGCGTAAACCCTGCCCTGAGTCTTACGCGGGGCGTGTAAACCTGCCAGATGTGCAGAAAGTTGTTTACAGCCATTTCCAGCCTGTTCCAGCACTTGCAAATGGTATTTTCGATTCTATGGGCTGGTTTAGGGGTGCCCAAGGTATTACAAAACCATGGGTGCATGTGTACGGCCTAGTTCAAAGCTCGTTTTATGAGGAACCATCTTAACGGCTCTCCAAAAACTATAAATACCCCACCCCTTTGCACTTGCAACTCACATTTGATCTAATTTGTTCTCTAAGTTGGAGTGATTTCACTTCATACCTGAGAATAATTGGATCAAACCTCCATTTCTTGGACCCGTTGTAAGTATTCTTTTGTTCTTTTACGTGTTTTAAGCGTGAAAGTCAAACTTTGTTTGACATTCTGCATTGACCAATTTATGGTCAACACGAAGTTCGTTTGAACTTAACGTGAGCGTAATCACGATGGTTTTAGTCTCTTGTGACTATACATACTGATTACCACGTTAACTAGGCATAGTAACGAGTCGTAGTTTCGGCCAAAATGTGTATTCTTGAGTATTTTGTAACCAAACTACTTTTAGGTATCAAGACCCTTTGTTTTGATACCAAACTTGTTTTCAAACCCCATTAAACAAGTTTTAACATGTTTAGCTCGTCACTTTAAATTTAGTGCTTATATAGGGTCGTAAGGTAAGCGATTTAATCAATCGCTTAGACTTTCGAACCTGGACCGTTTGGTCGATCGTTAGGATATGACCAAACATGTTTTGTGACCATAGTTGCATAGGGAATAAACATCCGAGGTTATACCTTATGGTCACTTTGTTTAAGTAGTTGTATGATAGGTAGTTTATATGCCTTAGGTAAATGACCAAAATGCCATTTTTACGTATAAATTCATTTTAAGCATATATAACCTAAATTTTGACATCTAAACTGATTAGGCAACATTATTAGACATGTTAAGGCATATAATGCTTATCATAGGACTAGTTAGGCGGTCCAAACGCGTTTTGCGCGAACGACGTGTTAAAGTAGCATAAGCTACCTAAACGGGTCGTAATGGGTCATAAGCACTTAGGATAGGTTTCGTTTTAGAATGTAGGATTTGTTAAACCATATTACATGAGTTCCTATACTCATTTGGTTTACGAAACCCCATTCTATCCGATCTTTCGATTTAGGACCGTTTATTTACTTAGTTACCTATATTAGGTGTCGTTTGATTTCCGTAATCCCTCTAGCTTTGCTTGGTTGTTGTTCAAGACTTCTAAGCACCCTCAAGTAAGTACATAGTCCCCTTTTTTAATGTTTTTCAAATGTTTTGGGGTGATACACATGTGCCTACTTGTTACTTTCGTGCTTTTCATGTTTTCATATCATATGCTTGTTATGTTCATTAGTACACTTATAGTACATGATTTCATTATGTTTTTGCTATATATGTCCATTTAGTGCATACTTAGTACATTGTTTTACATTACATTTTATGCTATGTATGTCCATTTAGTGCATACTTAGTACATTGTTTTACATTACATTTTATGCTATGTATGTTCATTTGTTGCATACTTAGTATATTATTTTACATTGCATTTCTGTTGCATATGTTCTCGTAGCATATGGACACATTGTTTTACATTTCTACCTTGTATGTTCACTTAGCATACTCGGTACATTATTTTCATAAGACATGCTTACATTTGGTATAACATTTGGTTTGTTTAACGAAACTAGTACATTCATTAACACCGATCATGCCGCTCGGTAGTAGGTAGTGGTACCATAGACTTGACAACTCCCGTTCCTGAAATCCTAGGTTTGTTTGGGTGGAAGGAATGACCGAATCCGAATACATTTCTAGGTAGACCTTTGACTTTGTTCTAGGGTTTATCCTACAGTCTCAAGGCTAGGATGTAGACGTTTAACATTACCTCATAAATGTTTGTATCAGTAAAGCATGCATTATTTTACAAAACATAACTTTTGATTATAATTTATCAAATGCCTTGTTTTGTACATTTCTTTCTTATAGGGTTGAGTAAATGCTTTTAATCAATAAATTCTTTTATTCACTATACATTACATTTGGTTATACATGAACATTTTTACATTGGTGGTTTGTTTTGGAAAGTGATTTAAATAACGAGGCGCGTGTAATATGATAAAGGCATGGTGGATACGCCGCTGGTACTTCCTATATATAAGTGCTTTTATGGTATTACATATCGTAGCATTATTTAAACCATTTCAAGTTAGACATAATACATTTTACACTTATATCATATTTTCATGAAACATTGTTTTACAAACAACATATTTTATACAAACTCATTTTTTAGTTATTCATTTCATTATGCATTGTTCTTTTATATCATCTGATTTCTTATCACTTATCTATAATTTATAAAAGAAAACATTTTATAAGGATCATGACTAACTTTTGTTAAACATTTTCTTTAAACTTATAAGTCATGAATCCTAAATCAATAAAACCTATGTATCTCACAGGCATTTTTATACTGACGTACCTATTTTCACATGTGTTTCCGGAAATGATGCATAGGATTGATCAGGATACACATAGGCAGAATCGGGCCTTAGTGACAATAAAAGATGCTAGACTAGTTAATTATGTTATGCTTCCTTGTTGTTAAGACATTGTAACTTCTTTTAATAAAAAAAACAACATTTAAATTTCCATGTGTTATGAAACAATGATTCTGTTACAACACTCCCCGACGATTCCGCCACGATTTGTTGTTTTATGTGGTCGGGGTGTGACAGTATGTTTATCTTATGACCTTGTTCTGGAATGTTCGTTACTATACGAATCGGCAGACTTTCACAGTTTGTCGTAAATACTCCCTGTGATTGTATAACTTGTTTTCGACACACCAAACCTTTCAAAACTTATTTCTAAGTTATTTAAAGGTTATTTAAGGTATGTTAAGCCTGTGTCACTGTTCCGGAGTGTTTATCGCATTAAACTGATTATGTTTACGCATCAGTTTGCGTATAACTTTCCAGAAAGCGATTTAAAGCTTGAAATTGAACTAGAATCGACACGTAAAATCGTCAAACACAAATACACAAATATTGACACCAAAACACATTGTTTCATTGATAATTGATATTGTTTTACATCATTCAGTGTTTACAGAGCACAAATGTCACAAGAAACGCACCAAACTTTAATCCATGTTTAGTAGTTTAGTAGTTATGTTACCTTGCTATACTTTTGTTTCCAAATCATGTACTTGAACCGTTAGCAATGTAATGAAAATTTACTTATTAAATACCTGTCACAATTAGTGGTTGTGATGTCTCTTACAATCTCGTTTTCGTCTTACTCCGATGTTTCCGCCAATGTTTTATGTGTTGACATGTTACTTTAATATAGATTGCAGGATCTTGATGACGCCACGTTGAAAAGAATCTAGTAAGATGGACAAGAAACGCACCAAACTTTTTTCCATGTTTAGTAGTTTAGTCGTTATGTTACCTTGTTGTACTTTTGTTTCCAAATCATGTACTTTAACCGTTAGCAATGTAATGAAAATTTACTTATTAAATACTTGTCACAATTAGTGTTTGTGATGTCTCTTATAATCTCATTTTCGTCTCACTCTGATGTTTCCGGCATCGGTTGGGGTGTGACACGTATAAGATCTCAAGTTGACAGTGAGTCGAAAGTAGCTACTACCCATGTTGTGTTTCATGTTCCAACTGTTCAATCTAGGCCACAACAATCATTAGCTTCAAATAAGTCTAGAGAAAGTGATATAACTGCTTTTGACGAATGTACCTTCTGCAAATGAAAAAAAATCATTAGAACTCTTAGTGTCTGTTTGTAACATCCCGAAAATTTTAAATCAATTATTTGAAATATAATGCTGGTAAATAAACAAGTTAACTAACTAGGATTAAAAATAACCTAGTTAAATAAAAGTCTTGTAGTGACTTAAAAGTGGGTTAACACACTAAAAATAAGAACTAAATGATAATTGAGGGGCCAAAAGCGTTTAAAACGAAACTAATTAAAATAAAACATAAAATTTAAAACTCAAACACACACTTGTGTGTGTTGAGATGGACGGAAACACAGGGGGCGACCTAGAGCTCCCCTTCAAACCCTAACTTCTCACAAATCCCTCAAAGTGAAGGTCCAAATCAAGTCTAAAGCGAAATCCAAGTACGAATTAGTGATCTCCACTGAAAAAGGAGTCACGAGGTATGTAAATTTCATGAGAAATCTCTAGTTAAATTTCTGAGCAAACCTAGAGAATGAATTAGATGGTTACATGTTCGTTATATGATGAAATAGGAACATTGTAGTGTCTATGAGTAAACCCTAGGCAAGCATATGATGAAATTAGGTCTAATTCTTGTGAATTCATGATCACCTTTGAAGGTGATAAGTGGGTTTTTGTATGAACATGCTAAACACTAGAAATTGATAGTTGTTCTAGTGTAATTTGAATTTTAATAAGTAAATTCTGATGTTGTAGATGCGAAAAGTGATATGAACATGTTAATTGATGTTAAAATCGGCTAAATAACAAGCCATGAAAATGATAATAAAGTGTATAAAATTCTGCCTTTGAAGTGTTTGTAAAAATGCCTAAAAGAAGGCTTTAAAACTAAAAAGTTAGGTTAAAACACGTATTTGTAAATTTCGGCATGTTATGCGTTACATGTTATGAAAAGAGTTCTAAACGAGTTGTGATTGAACTCTATAGGAAAAGATACCGGGGCGTCAAGTGGACAAGCCGGAGGCGACTTGCGTTTGAAGGGCGTGCTTTAAAGGTATGTAACTTGTTATGTTACAATATGTAAACTAGATATGTTAATTGTTCTTAATCGTGTTTTGCTATAAAGGTTGATATTAGTTGAAGCGATATTGTTCGCTATTGATTTAATGAGTCGTAAATAGATTAGAATGCCTTTGGTAGTCATTAGAAACGGAGGATTCCGTAAATGAGCCAAACGGGTCAAATAATTGGTTAGTAGTAATAAAATTTTGTTTTTGATTGACATTTGGCGAAGACGGATCACAAGAGCGTGAAGCCACAAGTGTGGTAATGAAACGCCAGTGGTCGTAAGTGTGACACCTGTGTCACTGCGACCATCAAACAAATGCCAAACCAATGAAATTTTGTGTTTCATACTTGGGATTTGTAAAAAATATGTGTATCATTTGCACATATCAAATTTTGTTCGATTTCAAGCTTTAAATCACTTTCTGGAAGGTTATACGCGATCTGATGCGTAAATATAACCAGTTTAATGCAACGAACACTCCGGAATAGTGAAATAGGCTTAACATACCTTAAATAACCTATACATAACTTAGAAATAAGTTTCAAAGGCTTTGGTATGGCAAAATCAAGTTAAAATCGCTTACAGGGACTAAATATGACAAACTGCGAAAGTATGCCAATTTGAACTGTAATAGACATTCCGGAACATGACCATAAGTTAAACACACCTTAAATATCCTTTACATAGCTTATAAATAGGCTTTGAGGGGTTCGGTGTGCTAAAATATACTTTTGGGTCATTCAGGGACTAAAAGTGTCAAAAAGCGCACAAGTTTGCACTTTCGCGCATATCTTACGTTCTGAATACATCCGGACATCAAAAAAATTTATGTAAGCACTAAAATATTTTATTTTAGTGTTTGGCATAAGAAAAATCCATTCGTCACGTCATTTGGACCGTTTTTACGTTCGTTACGACTTCCGTCGTAATTAACCGAACAACGCAACCGTACGGCCAAACGAACCGACATCCGAGATATTTTTGGGCACATATTAAGTTCCCTATACTTTAACTTCATTTTAGAGCTTTGAAATGGGGTTAACGGGCCTTAAACGTGTCGAAAATAGCTTAAACGGACTGCAGGGACCAAAACTGTAATTCTGCCAAAATTGGTCCTTGCGCACCGCAACAAATATTTGTTACGGTGCGCAAGGGGTCTGCAGACCAGATGCAGTGTATTAAACAGCCTGTTTGCAGCTGTTATCCACTCCTTAATCCCTTGCCACATGTTGATCTCTTATGGTGAGTGGCCTTTTTGGATACCATAAGGTTCCGACACATGTACGGATGAGATTAAGGCACGTATTTCGACAAACGATCCTAATGGTGGACCATTCACTATAAATACCCCTTGCCATCCAACCTCTAAACTCACTAGAATCTGATCTCAAATGCTCTAAGTTGAAACCTTTGTTTCATACCTGAGCTATTTTGATCTAGATTAGCATTCGGGGACCCTTCGTAAGTATTCTTTCGTTCTTTTATTGCTTTTCGAGTCCGAAAGTCAAACTTTGTTTGACTTTCAGCGTTGACCAGTTATGGTCAATGCGAAGTTCGTTTGAACTTCGCAACGTGATTGTAATCACGATGGTTATAGTCCCTTGGGACTATGCCTACTGATTACCACGTTGTCTAGGGTCGTAGGGTAAGCGAACTAATAAATCGCTTATACCTTCAAACCCGACCCATTTGGTCGATCATTAGGATTCAACCAAGCACATTAGGTGACCATAGTATATAGGGAATAACCTTCCGAGGTTATACCTTATGGTCACATCGTTTAAGTAGTTGTATGATAGGTAATTTATGTGCCTTAGGTAAATTACCAAAATACCCTTTTCATGTATAATTGGTAATTAAGCTTATGTAACCTAAACTTTTGTACATAACTGATTATACAACATGATTAAACACGTTTAGGCATATAATACTTGTCATAGGACTAGTTAGACGTCTCGAACGTGCTTTGCGCGCACGACGCGTTAAAGTAGCATATGTTACCTTAATGGGTCGCGATGGGTCGTAAGCACTTATGTTAGGTTTCATTTAGTATGTAGGCTTTATTGAACCATATTACACGAGTCTCCATACTCGTTTGGTTTACGAACCCTCATCCTATCCGATCTCCCGATTTAAGTCCGGTTTATTTATATAGTTTTAGATTGCCGACCGATTCCGTGCTCCCTCTAGCTTTGTTTGGTTGTTGTGCAAGACCTCCAAGCATTCTCAGGCGAGTACATTATTCCCCTCTTTTACTGTTTTCAACTGTTTTGGGGTGACTCATATGTGCTAAATGTCTTAACAATGATTTCAAGAACGATTACAATGGTTTCAAAAACAATTACAATGTGGTTTCAAGAACGATAACAATGGTTTCAAGAACGATAACAATGGTTTCAAGAACGATTACAATGGTTTCAAGAACGATTACAATGGTTTCAAGAACGATTTCAATAAAGTGAACAAACTTGTTGGTTGTAGTTACATAACCAATGACATTCATTAGCAATGATCAAGCCGACCAGTATTAGGTTATGGTACCATAGGATCTGACAAATCCCGTTGTTCTCTATACCCATGGTTATGTGTGGGTATTTTGGGTAACGACTGAATCTGTAATTATTAATTTACCCTTTGGTAAGGGTTTGTTAAGAACGAGAACGAGTTGGAACGATGAACGAGTCAAGAAGGTTTGAATGTTATTAGAAAATCGACCATAAAGTAGTTTCACAATTAAAACAAGAACGATTTGAACGATTAAAACAACAAGAACGATTTGAACGATTTCACAAAATGTTTTAACGATTGGGTAAACATTTGGACATGATTTACATTTGATTATGCATTTCCACGAAACATAGTATTGATTTAAACCAAGTTTTACATCAATACTTTGTTTTGTGCGTTTCACCTATGGTTTAGTTGATGCATTTCACTAGCCATACATATCATTTTGGTTACACATTACATGGTTTACATTTGACACAAACACTTTTGACATTGGTTATACATAACATGATTTACATCTTGACATGAACATTTTGACATATTATTGCAATGCATTTGACAATTGGTTTAAACATAGACATCTTACATTGGTGGTTTGGTTTGATTAAGTGATTAAGTAACGATGCGTGTGTAATATGATACAAGCATGGTGGATACACCGCTGGTACTTCCTATATATAAGTGTTTGTATGGTATTACATATCGTAGCGTTATTTGAATCATTTCAGTTTGAGACATATAACATTTTATACAAATAACATACTTTTCACAAGACATTGATTTACAAACAACTTATCTTATACAAACTCATTTTACAATGGTTATTCATTTAACCATACATTATTCTCTTATTTATACATATCACCTGAACTTATTATTTTTCAAATGATTTACAAAGACAAAGCAAATTACAAGGTTCATGACTAAACATTTTCTTAAACAGAAGTCATGAATCTTATTTTCACAAAACCTATGTACTCGCCAGCATTTCTTTGCTGACCTCGTTTTCACATGTGTTTCAGGTATTGTTGAAAGATATCGATTGATAGGATGCATGCTCACATAGGACTGGACAAGGCCTTAGTGACTCAATAATAATGATAGACTATGTTTAAATTGTGTATTTAGATTTCCAGACGATGTAATTATTCAATGTTTAATAAAACGAAACACTTTTTGATATCCATGGTTATGAAACATTAATTCTGTTGCAACATGCCCCGATGTTTCCGCCGCGATTTGTTGTTTTACGCGGTCGGGGTGTGACAGAAAAATGGTATCAGAGCCAATGGTTATAGGGAATTAGGTTATTAGTAATGCTTTGACCTAGTCTATAACCTTCTTTAGACCCTAACGCGAGTTTACTTGCGTTTAGTCATAAAACAATACCGTCACCTATCCTTAGGCGACGACCACAACAAGAACATAAAGTTCAAAACCGCTTTGAAAACTAATCATCTGTTCTAGGATGATTGATTTATGGGTTTTGAACCCTCTATTGTAAGGTTTTGAACCCTCTGTTATATGGTTTTGAACCCCTTTGAGTTTTCAAAATCTCGTCAAGGTTTTGGGTTTTAAATAATGTGAACACGTGCAAACTGGAAGGGTGAATGCCTGTATTCTGGGTTTTCTGTCTAGGCAAGCACTTCGTATATATCTCATCAGACGCGAGACCAGTTGTGCTTACCTGGGAATTCTTGGGATGAGTGTTCACTTATAGGCGAGCATGTCTTCGCGATACATTATTTTTGATCCATTTACTTTGGTTAGTCACTGTGTGTCGGTTGTTGCTTCGTAGTAACAAACAAACGACCACTATCCTTGCTTTCATCAGATTTGTTTCATCTCATTCTTTTCGTCTAATTCTCTCACTCGTTTCCTTTCATGTTTCCTCTTTTAGAATGCCTCCTCGACGCGAAGGCCAGATAGCGACTGCCGAGTTGCAGAAATCATTGCGCAGCAAATGGCTGCTCAATTCCCAAACCTCTTTGCTCAATGGAACCAAGCCAACAACAACAATGTTACATGCAAATACAAGGATTTTAACCAGGCTAAACCACTCAAGTTTTGTGGTTCTGAAGGAGCGACTGGGCTTCTTCAATGGTTCGAGAGCATTGAGAATACTTTCCGCCACGTGCAGTGTCCTGACAATCGCAAGGTCGAGTTTTCTTCGAGTGTGTTTCAGAAGAGGGCTCTCACATGGTGGAACGGGGTTATGAGGGATCGTGGTGCAGAAGTTGCTCTAGCACATACATGGGCTGAACTTAGGGCCCTTATGATGAGGGAATTCTGTCCTCGTCATGAGCAGCGAGCTTTGGAGAAGGAATTTGATGAGTTGAAGCAAGATAGTGGTGAGCACAGGGCGTATACTGATAGGTTTGAGGAGTTGAGTCTGGTTTGCCCGACAATGGTTACCCCACTCGACAAGGCTATCGAAAGGTACATCGACGGCCTACCTGACTCGGTACAAGACATCCTTACTGGTAGTAGCCCTACCACACTCCGTCAGGCGATCGAGTTAGCCGCGACATTGACTGAGTCGCAGATTCGGAAGAATAAGTTACACAGAAAGGGTGACAAGGGTAAGAAGCAGGGGTCTGACAAGGAGGATAGCAAGAAAGGTCCAAATAAGAAGGGTAAGGAAGGTGAGACGTCAAAGAAATCAAGAAAGCGAAAGGGTGTTCAGAACTTTGCTGTTACATCACAGACTGCTCAGAACCCGCGGAACCCACCAGCTCAGCCACCTGCAAAGAAAGCATATGCCGGTACCGCACCTCATTGTGCACGCTGCAACGGTCATCACGCGGTACAACAAGCTTGCTGGCAATGCACGACGTGTGGTAAACTTGGCCATTTGGCCAATGTTTGTCGTTTGGGACAAAATCAGGCTGCTCAGGTTCAAGCTCCGGTTCAAGGGAATGCTGCGAGATTGGTCACTTCCGCCACAACTGTCCGAGACTGGTAAATGCAAATGCTAACGCAAACCCAAATGCGAACGTCAACGTCAATGTGGATCCAGCACGTGGTCGAGTGTTTAACATCAATGAGGCACTCAATGATGAAGGAGTGAACAATAAGCATTTTGTATTTCATCTGGTTGTTATCTTGTAACATTTAAAGACAATGCGGTTGTTATATAAATAAAAATTTGTGGTTTTTTTTTAACTAATGCAATTGCATGAATGTTTGATCCAACCTTATGATGTCAACACAAAGACAAAACTACTCGTGTGGTTCTGTCATTTTTATAATCACTTGTGATCTCCCTAAGAACCTCAAACACTTGTTTCTTTTAAATCTAAAGTATCTTATCGTCTTGCACCATTCGAGATGCAAGAATTATCAAAACAGCTTCAATAGTTGTCTGATAAAGGATTCATCCGTCCGAACTTTTCACCTTGGAGAAACTCCTATCCTCTTTGTGAAAAGAAAAATAGATCTTTTCGAATGTATATCGATTAACGTAAGCCTAGTAAGCTTACCATCAAGAATCGATATCCCCTACCTTAAATTAACGATTTCTCCGATCAACTGCATTGCGTTTCATGCTTTTCCAAGATCGATTTGCGTTTTGGGTATCATCAACTTTGTATTTTCGAAGAAGATATTCCCAAAACGGCTTTCTGCACGAAGTATGGCCATTACGAGTTTACAGTCATGCCTTTTGGATTGACAAATGCTCCAGCCATCTACATGGACTTAATAAATAGAGTCTGCAAGTCTTATTTGGATCAGTTCGTCATTGTTATTATTGATGACATCTTGATCTATTCATGTCCTGAGCCGATAACGATCAACACCTTCATTGACACTGGAACCCTTAAAGAAGGAACAAACTTTTCGCTAAATCCTCCAAGAGGAAATTTTGGCTTAAAGAAGTTCAGTTTTTGGGTCATGTAGTCAACAAGCAGGGTATTCATATGGATTCATCCAAATTGCTGCAATTAAGGATTTGATTCCTTGAATGCTTTAAATACCCGTGTCCAAAGATAACAAATTTAAAGGTCAATTTAAACAATAATGCGAGTGTGCGATTATGTGATATGTGTTTATGTGTTCTCCTCTATGTTTTTGTGTGATCCGATTTTCAAATCCTCATAGAATCTTTCATATCTTCATATGAGGGATTCATAGTAGGATATTTAAAAGGTACTACCTTAATCCTGATGGGCTTCTACGTGGTAGTTAAGACCCTTGGGTTATATAGTACCATTCCATGATTTGATGAGAGACCCTTGAGTGGTCTAGTTAAAGATTGATTCAAGATCTGGTTAAGAAGGGCATGTGATGATACAGCTGAAAGGACCCTATGGTGGTCCAGTCACACTCATCACAGGATTGTTCATTTGGTTTTACCCTACACGTTATAAAATAGACTGTGTAAACTGTGCAAGAAATTGTCTAATTATCGATGCGTACATAATTATGAAATTTAGTGCACAGAAACCCAGTAAGATTTATTATGTGTAAGAACCGATAGCGACAACAATAACAAAATGAGAACGATGTAATGAAGGTATGGTGGACGCACCAATGGCGCTTCATATACTTGTATATAAGTGTCCCTCTTACATTGCAAGCATAATGTTATTAAGGTTACTAGAAGTTCAGAACCCTAACCAATGTTGTTCGATCTTTTCAACTTCATGCTTACAAGCTCTCACAGGTATCCTCTAATTAAATTTCGGGACGAAATTTCCTAAAGTAGGGGAGACTGTGACACCTGTGTCACTGCGACCATCAAACAAATTCCAAACCAATGAAATTTTGTATTTCATACTTGGGATTTGTAAAAAAATATGTGTATCATTTGCACATATCAAATTTTGTTCGATTTCAAGCTTTAAATCACTTTCTGGAAGGTTATACGCGATCTGATGCGAAATATAACCAGTTTAATGCAACGAACACTCCGGAATAGTGAAATAGGCTTAACATACCTTAAATAACCTATACATAACTTAGAAATAAGTTTCGAAGGCTTTGGTATGGCAAAATCAAGTTAAAATCGCTTACAGGGACTAAATATGACAAACTACGAAAGTATGCCAATTTGAACTGTAATAGACATTCCGGAACATGACCATAAGTTAAACACACCTTAAATATCCTTTACATAGCTTATAAATAGGCTTTGAGGGGTTCGGTGTGCTAAAATATACTTTTGGGTCATTCAGGGACTAAAAGTGTCAAAAATCGCACAAGTTTGCACTTTCGCGCATATCTTACGTTCTGAATACATCCGGACATCAAAAAAATTTATGTAAGCACTAAAATATTTTATTTTAGTGTTTGGCATAAGAAAAATCCATTCGTCGCGTCATTTGGACCGTTTTTACGTTCGTTACGACTTCCGTCGTAATTAACCGAACAACGCAACCGTACGGCCAAACGAACCGACATCCGAGATATTTTTGGGCACATATTAAGTTCCCTATACTTTAACTTCATTTTAGATCTTTGAAATGGGGTTAACGGGCCTTAAACGTGTCGAAAATAGCTTAAACGGGCTGCAGGGACCAAAACTGTAATTCTGCCAAAATTGGTCCTTGCGCACCGCAACAAATATTTGTTACGGTGCACAAGGGGTCTGCAGACCAGATGCAGTGTATTAAACAGCCTGTTTGCAGCTGTTATCCACTCCTTAATCCCTTGCCACATGTTGATCTCTTATGGTGAGTGGCCTTTTTGGATACCATAAGGTTCCGACACATGTACGGATGAGATTAAGGCACGTATTTCGACAAACGATCCTAATGGTGGACCATTCACTATAAATACCCCTTGCCATCCAACCTCTAAACTCACTAGAATCTGATCTCAAATGCTCTAAGTTGAAACCTTTGTTTCATACCTGAGCTATTTTGATCTAGATTAGCATTCGAGGACCCTTCGTAAGTATTCTTTCGTTCTTTTATTGCTTTTCGAGTCCGAAAGTCAAACTTTGTTTGACTTTCAGCGTTGACCAGTTATGGTCAATGCGAAGTTCGTTTGAACTTCGCAACGTGATTGTAATCACGATGGTTATAGTCCCTTGGGACTATGCCTACTGATTACCACGTTGTCTAGGGTCGTAGGGTAAGCGAACTAATAAATCGCTTATACCTTCAAACCCGACCCATTTGGTCGATCATTAGGATTCAACCAAGCACATTAGGTGACCATAGTATATAGGGAATAACCTTCCGAGGTTATACCTTATGGTCACATCGTTTAAGTAGTTGTATGATAGGTAATTTATGTGCCTTAGGTAAATTACCAAAATACCCTTTTCATGTATAATTGGTAATTAAGCTTATGTAACCTAAACTTTTGTACATAACTGATTATACAACATGATTAAACACGTTTAGGCATATAATACTTGTCATAGGACTAGTTAGACGTCTCGAACGTGCTTTGCGCGCACGACGCGTTAAAGTAGCATATGTTACCTTAATGGGTCGCGATGGGTCGTAAGCACTTATGTTAGGTTTCATTTAGTATGTAGGCTTTATTGAACCATATTACACGAGTCTCCATACTCGTTTGGTTTACGAACCCTCATCCTATCCGATCTCCCGATTTAAGTCCGGTTTATTTATATAGTTTTAGATTGCCGACCGATTCCGTGCTCCCTCTAGCTTTGTTTGGTTGTTGTGCAAGACCTCCAAGCATTCTCAGGCGAGTACATTATTCCCCTCTTTTACTGTTTTCAACTGTTTTGGGGTGACTCATATGTGCTAAATGTCTTAACAATGATTTCAAGAACGATTACAATGGTTTCAAAAACAATTACAATGTGGTTTCAAGAACGATAACAATGGTTTCAAGAACGATAACAATGGTTTCAAGAACGATTACAATGGTTTCAAAAACAATTACAATGGTTTCAAGAACGATTTCAATAAAGTGAACAAACTTGTTGGTTGTAGTTACATAACCAATGACATTCATTAGCAATGATCAAGCCGACCAGTATTAGGTTATGGTACCATAGGATCTGACAAATCCCGTTGTTCTCTATACCCATGGTTATGTGTGGGTATTTTGGGTAACGACTGAATCTGTAATTATTAATTTACCCTTTGGTAAGGGTTTGTTAAGAACGAGAACGAGTTGGAACGATGAACGAGTCAAGAAGGTTTGAATGTTATTAGAAAATCGACCATAAAGTAGTTTCACAATTAAAACAAGAACGATTTGAACGATTAAAACAACAAGAACGATTTGAACGATTTCACAAAATGTTTTAACGATTGGGTAAACATTTGGACATGATTTACATTTGATTATGCATTTCCACGAAACATAGTATTGATTTAAACCAAGTTTTACATCAATACTTTGTTTTGTGCGTTTCACCTATGGTTTAGTTGATGCATTTCACTAGCCATACATATCATTTTGGTTACACATTACATGGTTTACATTTGACACAAACACTTTTGACATTGGTTATACATAACATGATTTACATCTTGACATGAACATTTTGACATATTATTGCAATGCATTTGACAATTGGTTTAAACATAGACATCTTACATTGGTGGTTTGGTTTGATTAAGTGATTAAGTAACGATGCGTGTGTAATATAATACAAGCATGGTGGATACACCGCTGGTACTTCCTATATATAAGTGTTTGTATGGTATTACATATCGTAGCGTTATTTGAATCATTTCAGTTTGAGACATATAACATTTTATACAAATAACATACTTTTCACAAGACATTGATTTACAAACAACTTATCTTATACAAACTCATTTTACAATGGTTATTCATTTAACCATACATTATTCTATTATTTATGCATATCACCTGAACTTATTATTTTTCAAATGATTTACAAAGACAAAGCAAATTACAAGGTTCATGACTAAACATTTTCTTAAACAGAAGTCATGAATCTTATTTTCACAAAACCTATGTACTCGCCAGCATTTCTTTGCTGACCTCGTTTTCACATGTGTTTCACGTATTGTTGAAAGATATCGATTGATAGGATGCATGCTCACATAGGACTGGACAAGGCCTTAGTGACTCAATAATAATGATAGACTATGTTTAAATTGTGTATTTAGATTTCCAGACGATGTAATTATTCAATGTTTAATAAAACGAAACACTTTTTGATATCCATGGTTATGAAACATTAATTCTGTTGCAACATGCCCCGATGTTTCCGCCGCGATTTGTTGTTTTACGCGGTCGGGGTGTGACAGTAAGCCTCGGAAGTTGGGGTAAATACGCCTTGTCGTCTAAAGTTGTTACAAGTTAAATTAGTACAAAAAAATTATATGGGTCAAACGAATATATGGTGCATTTACTGTTCCCTAACTGTACATTCCATTTTTGACTAAACGGTTAAGATAGGTGCGTCGGTAATTTTATTACGAACGCGTAGGAAAAAGAATCGGCTAAATCGGACGCTCGAGTCAAAAGTTATGTTAGTTTAAAGTTTGTAAATGAAAAATAGTGATGCTGGGCTGATATGCAACTCCAGCTAACGACCATACTGTCGAAAACACGTGCTCGCGCCATGCCACGGTAAAACGATCTCACCGTCGCGTGACGCGACGGCCGTGGCGGGCCGCGACGACTTATGCCATCTCGGTCCCGGGGCGTGACCGCCCCAATCCGTTGCAATTCTTGTTTGTTTCTCATCATTTAACCATGGAACTTGTTTATACTTGATTTTAAGGTGTCAAAACTAATCTTTTACGTGGTTTTGACCATAGGTGATGATGGACTTAATCCGGACATCGATCAAGCACGATTACAAGAACCGAACACGATCTTTTGAAGCTTCCGCAATTACTTAAATATGTTTAAAACAATGTCTATGTAGTTAACACTTAAATACTTGTTTTGGGGTTGTTAAACTAGTAGTACTTATCTAAAATGTTAACTTGATGAAAATTTCCTTATGTTTGATATGTAATTCAAGGTTTTGGTTTACAAATTCTTAGTTTATGTTAAATTATTATAAAAACGAATGGAGTGTTAAAAGTTGGTAATCAGAGCTTAAGGTTGTCAACAAAGTGTTCGGTTCAAGCTTGATCGATCGTCCGGTAAGGATTAATTGTTTATTTTAGTAGATCTTATCTTATGTATGTAAAAGAAATGATAATTTAAGTGCACGAGAAGGGTGTGTAAACACACTCAAACCCGGAAGGTGCACTAAATCAGAACGATCAAAGCAAGTTACGAACTTGGTTAAACCAAAGTGAATATAGCTATGTTATAATGAAATGTTTAGTAATTGAAGTAAACATTTCAGTTTCAAGATGACGGAAAGGAATGACGATGATCCGGTGCCGACAAGCACCGAACAAATTAAAGAAATAATTGCCGAAGAAGTGGGAAAGGCAATTGAGGGTAGTCTATCCGGGTTCATAGAAAAAATTCAAAACACGGTGTTATCATTAGTCGAGGAACGAGTTAAAAGGTTGGAAGATAATGTCAACCTTATGAAAGAGAAATCGGGAGAACGTAAAGGATGTTCGTACAAAGAGTTTATGGCGTGTAAACTGCCAATCTACAATGGGGAGGTTGACCCGATAATTTGCCAAAGATGGCTAAGTGATGTCAAAGGGGTGTTTGAAAGGACCCACTGTGACGTGAGTGATTTTGTTGCTTACGGAACGGGTCAGTTGAGGGGTCAAGCCAAGGATTGGTTGGATAACAAAAAGAAGGAGATAGGAGCCGAAGCGGCAAGGGTCATGACATGGGATGAGTTTAAGGTGCCATTCCTTAAACATCATAGTCCCAAGGCAGTCATTAACAGGATTAAGGAAGAGTTCATCCAGTTAAGACAGAAGGTTTTAACAATTGATAAAATCACAGGCATCTTTATGGATAAGCTGAGATTCTGTGACGAGTTAGTCACCACTGAAGAGAAGAAGATATATTACTATTACAACATGTTGAGTGCTGAATATCGGGAGTTCATGACTCCCTCAAAGTATGAAACCCTCAAGGAAATTATCAACGCCGCTCGGGAGCGGGAAATTGAGTTGAAGAAACAAATCGAGAGGAGCGAGCGAAGGGCACAGGATGTGAATCCAAGCCCTACAAAGAAGGCTCAAACGGCTGAATCGGCAAAGAAAACGGATGCAAAGGGAGGGTCGCCAAGTTGCAAAGTTTGTGGAAAAGGGCACAAGGGCGAGTGCCGTTTCAAGGACAAACCGTGTCCTATATGCGGGAAAATGGGGCACACGGCATCTCTATGTCCGGGAAAAGTCTCAGTTTGTTACAAATGCTATCAGCCTGGCCACAAAAAGTCTGAATGCCCAGGCTTAGTTGGAAAGAGAGACACTAAAGAATCTCCATCAGAAGCTCCAAAGGCAAAGGCCAGGTCCTTTTAACTAACAGCGACTGAAGCAAAAAACAGAACCCAATGTGGTCTCAGGTATATTCGCAATAAACTCGATCCCTGCACGTGTGTTATTTGATACGGGTGCGAATAAGTCCTTTATTTCATATGGACTTATTCGACATCCTTCATTTGTATTGACAAAATTATCTATGCCTTTAGAGGTTGAGATAGGAGATAACAGAAGTTTCATAGTGTGTGATATTTGCCAAGATTGTAAATTGAGCATTGATGACGAGGAGTACTCAATAGATTTAATCCCGATGTCGATGGGAGAATTTCAAGTGGTGGTCGGGATGGATTGGTTATCTCGGCACCACGCCAAAGTTGTGTGTTTTCGTAAAGAAATAAAGCTAACATCTCTGAGCGGAAAACACGTCACTATCTTTGGCGAAAAGGGAGGCAATCCTATAATATGCTCGATGTTGAAAGCTCACAAACTCATGAAGCATGGATGTAGGGCGTTTATGATATACGCTAATGAAGCCGAGAAAGAACTACTGAATATTGGAGACGTACCGGTAGTACGTGACTTCGAAGATGTGTTTCCGGAAGATTTACCGGGGATACCGCCCGAACAGGAGGTAGAGTTCGGAATCGAATTGGTTCCGGGCATGAAACCCGTAGCAAAAGCGCCATACCGACTCGCGCCGTCGAAATTACAAGAATTGATGTCGCAAATTCAAGACTTGCTCGACAAAGGATTTATAAGGCCGAGCGTGTCTCCTTGGGGCACGCTGGTACTATTTGTGAAAAAGAAAGACGGGAGCATGCGAATGTGTATCGATTACCGGGAGTTAAACAAACTCACGGTAAAGAATCGATACCCGCTTCCGAGAATAGACGATCTATTCGACCAATTACAAGGTGCGAATTGGTTTTCGAAAATCGACCTTAGATCTGGATATCACCAATTAAAAGTCAAGGAAGAGGATGTACCGAAAACGGCTTTCCGCACGCGATACGGACATTACGAGTTCCTCGTAATGTCATTCGGGCTGACGAATGCACCCGCGGCTTTCATGGACCTCATGAACCGGGTTTGCAATCCAATGTTAGATAAGTCGGTAATTGTGTTTATCGACGACATTCTGGTATACTTGAAAAGTGAAGTAGATCATGTACGTCATCTACAAGAGGTGTTAGAGACACTTAGGCGAGAAAAGTTATATGCAAAATTCTCAAAGTGTGCCTTCTGGTTACGAGAGGTGTAATTCCTCGGCCACATCATAAGCGCCGATGGAATATTGATGGATCCATCAAAGATAGAGGCCATGTAGAAATGGAGCCCTCCGAAGAATCCTTCGGAAATTAGAAGCTTCTTAGGGCTTGCGGGATACTACAGGAGATTCATTCAAGATTTCTCCAAGATTACGTCGCCGCTAACTAAGTTAACTCGGAAGGAGGAGAAATTTATTTGGGGTGTCGAACAAGAAACAACATTTCAAACGCTAAAAGAGAAGTTAACCCAAGCTCCGGTATTAACGTTGCTGGACGGAGTCGAAGACTTGGTGGTTTATTCTGATGCCTCACTTTCAGGGCTCAGATGTGTTCTAATGCAAAGGGGCAAGGTTATAGCCTATGCCTCGAGGCAATTAAAAATGCATGAAAAGAAATATCCCACGCACGATCTCGAATTGGCGGCGGTGGTGTTTGCGTTAAAAATATGGAGGCACTATTTATATGGGGTAAAGTGCACCATATTTACCGGCCACAAGAGTTTAAAATACTTCTTCGATCATAAGGAGTTAAATATGCGACAAAGGCGGTGGTTAGAAACAGTAAAAGATTACGATTGTGAAATACATTACCACCCCGGAAGGGCAAATGTTGTGGCGGATGCTCTGAGCAGGAAATCGGATTATGTCCCAATATGAGTGAGGTCAATGCAGCTTGTTGTAACCTCGGGTTTACTTGAACGAATCCGAGAAGCACAAGCCGAGGCGGTGAAAGAAGAAAACCTGAAAAAGGAAAGGATAGTCGGTCAGCTGAAGGATTTGGCGGATGGTAGCAACGGGTTGAAGACTCGATTCGGAAGAATATGGGTCCCAAACTTCTGTGGGGTCAAGACGCTTCTACTCGATGAAGCTCATAAATCCCTTTATTCTATTCATCCGGGTGCAACCAAGATGTACAATGATCTGAAGCAAAACTATTGGTGGCCCGGAATGAAGAGAGATATAGTAAAGTATGTGGAGAAGTGCTTGACTTGTTTGCAAGTCAAGGCGGAACACCAGAAACCATATGGAAAACTGCAACCATTGGAAATCCCGGTTTGGAAATGGGAACATATCACTATGGACCTGTTGACCAAATTGCCTAAAATGAGTCGGGGATTCGATACTATATGGGTGGTCGTGGATAGATTAACGAAGAGTGCTCACTTTATTCCCATACGTGAGACTTATACTTCGGAAAAGATGTCGGAAGTATACACAAATGAGATAGTGGCACGTCATGGGGTACCAGTATCTATTGTTTCGGACAGAGATAGCCGGTTTACTTCAAACTTCTGGAGAGATTTTCAAGAACAGATGGGAACAAAACTATTTATCAGCACCGCATACCATCCTCAGACGGATGGGCAGAGTGAAAGAACAATACAAACCCTGGAGGATATGCTAAGAGCGTGTATTATCGATTTTGGGGGCAGTTGGGATGTGTATCTACCATTAGCAGAATTCTATTATAACAACAGTTACCATGCCAGCATCGGTATGGCCCCGTATGAGATGTTGTATGGTAGGAAATGTAGAACCCCGGTGTGTTGGGGTGAAGTGGGTCCACGTGAACTAGCCCATAAAGAAGTTATCCAAGCCACTAACGAGAAAATCGATGTGGTGCGAGCTCATTTGAAAGCGGCCCAAGATAGGCAAAAGTCTTATGCCGACAAAAGAGGAAAACCGATTGAATTTCAGGTAGGCCACATGGTTATGTTAAAGGTCTCCCATGGAAAGGCGTGATCCGATTCAGGAAGAGGGGGAAACTAAGCCCGAGATTTGTCGGGCCGTTTAAAATCATTGAATGAATCGGTAAGGTGGCGTATCTCCTTGAGTTACCGGAAGAATTGAGTGGAATACATGGCACGTTTCATGTGTCACAACTGCGAAAATGTCTAGCGGAGGAAACGGCTTATATCCATTACGATGATATCGAGGTGGATAATAGTCTTAATTATGCGGTAAAGCCATTAGAGATTCTAGATCGAAAGGTTAAAGATTTGCGAAATAAGAGAATTGATCAAGTTAAGATCAAATGGGAGCATAGGAAGGGTTCGGACACTACATGCGAGTCCGAAGAGGAGATGCGGCGTCTCTACCCGGAATTATTTGGTACGTATTTCCGGTTTCGAGGACGAAACCCTTTTTAAGGGGGGTGGACTTGTAACATCCCAAAAATTTTAAATCAATTATTTAAAATATAATGCTGGTAAATAAACAAGTGAACTAACTAGGATTAAAAATAACCTAGTTAAATAAAAGTCTTGTAGTGACTTAAAAGTGGGTTAAAACACTAAAAATAAGAACTAAATGATAATTAAGGGGCCAAAAGCGTTTAAAAAGAAACTAATTAAAATAAAACATAAAATTTAAAACTCTAACACACACATGTGTGTGTTGAGATCGACAGAAAGAATGGGGGCGACCTAGAGCTCCCCTTCAAACCCTAACTTCTCACAAATCCCTCAAATTGAAGGTCCAAATCAAGTCTAAATCGAAATCCAAGTACGAATTAGTGATCTCCACTGAAAAATGAGTCACGAGGTATGTAAATTTCATGAGAAATCTCTAGTTAAATTTCTGAGCAAACCTAGAGAATTCGAATTAGATGGTTGCATGTTCGTTATATGATGAAATAAGAACATTGTAGTGTCTAGGAGTAAACCCTAGACAAGCATATGATGAAATTAGGTCTAATTCTTGTAAATTCATGATCACCTTTGAAGGTGATAAGTGGGTTTTTGTATGAACATGCTAAACACTAGAAATTGATAGTTGTTCTAGTGTAATTTGAATTTTAATAAGTAAATTCTGATGTTGTAGATGCGAAAAGTGATATGAACATGTTAATTGAGGTTAAAATCGGCTAAATAACAAGCCAATAAAATGATAATAAAGTGTATAAAATTCTGCCTTTGAAGTGTTTGTAAAAATGCCTAAAAGAAAGCTTTAAAACTGAAAAGTTGGTTTAAAACGCGTATTTGTAAATTTTGGCAAGTTATGCGTTACATGTTATGAAAAGAGTTCTAAACGAGTTGTGATTGAACTCTATAGGAAAAGATATCGGGGCGTCAAGTGGACAAGCCGGAGGCGACTTGTGTTTGAAGGGCGTGCTTTAAAGGTATGTAACTTGTTATGTTACAATATGTAAACTAGATATGTTAATTGTTCTTAATCGTGTTTTTCTATAAAGGTTGATATTAGTTGAAGCGATATTGTTCGCTATTGATTTAATGAGTCGTAAATAGACTAGAATGTGTTTGGTAGTCATTAGAAACGGAGGATTCCGTAAATGAGCCAAACGGGTCAAATAATTGGTTAGTAGTAATAAAACTTTGTTTTTGATTCACATTTGGCGAAGACGGATCACAAGAGCGTGAAGCCACAAGTGTGGTAATGAAACGCCAGTGGTCTTAAGCCTCGGAAGTTGGGGTAAATACGCCTTGTCGTCTAAAGTTGTTACAAGTTAAATTAGTACAAAAAAACTATATGGGTCAAACGAATATATGGTGCATTTACTGGTCCCCAACCGTACATTCCATTTTTTACTGAACGATTAAGATAGGTGCGTCGGTAATTTTATTACGGACGCGTAGGAAAAAGAATCGACTAAATCGGATGCTCGAGTCAAAAGTTATGTTAGTTTAAAGTTTGTAAATGAAAAATAGTGATGCTGGGTTGATATGCAGCTCCAGCTAACGGCCCTACTATCAAAAACACGTGCTCGCGCCACGCCACGGTAAAACGATCTCACCGTCGCGCGAAGCGACGGCCGTGGCAGGCCGCGACGGCTGATGCCATCTCGGTCGCGGGGCGCGACCGCCCCAATCCGTTGCAATTCTTGTTTGTTTCTCATTGTTTAACCATGGAACTTGTTTATACTTGATTTTAAGGTGTCAAAACTAATCTTTTACGTGGTTTTGACTGATGATGGACTTAATCCGGACGGCGATCAAGCACGATTACAAGAACCGAACACGATCTTCTGAAGCTTTCGTGATTACTTAAATATGTTTAAAACAATGTCTATGTAGTTAACACTTAAATACTTGTTTTGGGGTTGTTAAACTAGTAGTACTTATCTAAAATGTTAACTTGATGAAAATTTCCTTATGTTTGATAAGTAATTCAAGGTTTTGGTTTACAAATGCTTAGTTTATGATAAATTATTATAAAAACAAATGGAGTGTTACACTGTTATTACTTAACAGTTAAAAATAGCAGCAAAAGCCCCACAATAGAATAGACCAAGTGGACAGTTTCAGTCTTGTTTATCAGCCCCATATTATCCATCTTCATGGACATCCCATCCACCACATTTCGCTATTGATGTTGCACCATCAGAATATATTGATCTCCATACTACCAACATGTTGCCTTCTACTTTGGACCTCAGGTGTTTGAACAATTTAGACAGTTTCTTGATGCTCACCATGATGTCATATCAGCATGCACATCTCTTTCAAGGTTGTCTTCATCATGTACCTTAAGTATTTTGTCATTCTTATGGATTTTTTATTCTGGAACCTCACATCATATGTCACTATATCTGTCATATTGTGTTTCTTTGTGTAACAACTGTAAAAAAATCCAGGTATCCGTACAATTTAATTAACCATGATTAGTGCTTAATGACTGTGCTGAATAACAAATGACTGCTTTCTGATTTCTGCATAATACTTACATGTGCATCACATATTGCATACTGTCACATCATTATTACATGCAAACCATATTGACATAAACGATGCATAAAGCACAGCTAGCACAGTTAGCGGATAACTCAGAAAAATGCTGACTAAGTTCAGTACATAGACAGACAGTGTTTTGAGACCCAGTATGAGCCAGAGACAAGGTACTACACTAGTATAGTGTGTAGGGAAGTAAGGACCACAAAACTGCATGCCTAAGTGATAGTTTAGGTGCCGGAAAGTGCCTAAAACCCACTCAAAGTGCTGAATTCAGCATATTTCAGCAAAAATCAGCTTTTTAACAAGCTAGTAACATGCAAAAATATGACTAAATGGTCCTGAATGCTTTCCTAAGTGTCGGGAATTAAAAGTGTCACAAAAGGATACATAAAGAACACTAAACGGTATAGTTTGACACTTTAACGAGCCGATATCTAACCGAACAACCGGAGACTACCCGAAACATCAAAATTATACTAGAAGCATTGTTTTAATGTTTCTGAGCTAGTTATGATCCCCGAACACCCTAACACACTATATAACACATAATACACTTAAACACTACTCATCACACTTAGAATCTAACCATCTAACATAACTATCCATTAAAACCAACCAAGACCCCCCCCCCCCTTCATGTTTACGGTCACAAGGTGACCCCACCACCAAGATCTTACTTGATCTCATAAGATTTGGTTAGAGATCATGTTATGTACTAATGAAACACTTTATCCATTGGTTAATCCCTAAACATGGTTATAAGATGAACATGAGCTCTCATTCTCACACCCACTCAACACACACACTTTCTTTCTCCTCTCCCTCTCTTGGTCTCGGCCGAGAACACCCCTCACACCACCACCATTGTCAAGCTTTGATCATCCAATCCAAGTTCATCACAAGGTGCTAGAAGGTGTCTAAGGAAGTGTGGAGCTTGTGGATCTTGAAGGACCTCTCCCATTTGCTATTATCCATCACATTTTTCACCTTCATCTTCTTGTGTTCTTCCCTAGCCCTTGTGCTAGTAGTAAGCTTCTTGTCACTTTAATTTACTTCATATTTAGTTGGATAAAAGATGATATATGTTGCTAATCTTGATGAACACTAAAGAACATAATCATGAAACTTTAACATAAGCTTAATACCATATGAATACATGTTGTTTAAGTGTTGTTTTGCTTCTTGATGATTGATTATTTGTGTTAGTGGTGTTAGACATCATATGAAACTTACTAGATTGTGATTAAACACATGGTCTAGTATGGTAAGATGATGATCTTGTGAAAGACCAAGATGATCATACTTTGTGTGTACATGAACTTAAATGATGCAATTTGTTTTCATATGTGATGATGATTTAAACAAAATACAAGTCTTGAAAGTGGATGATTTCCAAAATAAATTTTCTCAAGAAACTAAGTTAAATAACAAGGTTTACATAGACATGGTTCTTACATAAACCAAGTTTGTTTTTAATGGTTAAACAAGTGTAGAAACACTTGTGTAACAAAAAGAATACATAAAGAAGCATTTTTAGAAAATATGTTTGGAAGTTGTAAACACCCAACTTCTTTAAAAATGAAGTTTTTAAAGAAGTAAATACATTTCAAAGGGTAACTAAACCTACTAAACACACTACCAAGTTACTTCAAGTTTTTATGAAAGTTCAAGTTCATGATTGTTATGTAAATAGCATTGTTTTGGCACTTGGTAAGTGTAGATTGATTGTTGATTGTTTGTGATGATTTTAAAAAGAAAATGATATGCTTTGATAGCATGGACACCTCCATTTTTAGGGGAAACTGTGGCAAAATTTTCTAAAAATATAAACACTTAGAAAAATATTTTCAAACAAATATTTACAAGTGTATTTTGATCATGAGTTTTCAATATAAACATTGCCATAATCTTTGTTGCAAAAATACAAATATTGGAGGTTGGTTTTTATAAATAAAAAAAATGGCTAGATATATATTAAAGACACATGTGTGAATATTTGTATACTTTGTGTATTAGTTATGTTATTTTAGGGATAAAATATTATAACTCAACAAACACCAAGAACTTACAATCCAAAATGTTACCAAAAATCTCATGGAATAAATACACAAATTACACACATAACATTGTGAAACCGAACGAATGAATGTAACTTACAAACTATTCCGGAAAATACATTTATAAACATATTTTTGGTAAATAATATTTTGGATACAAGAAATGAAAATATTATTTTTCTAAATATTACCAAGTTATATCATATTTTCGACAAGGAGAAAGTATATTATTTTTGGGAAGTAAAAATATATTTTTTTCTTGGAGGATTTGGAAGATATATGTTTTTTTAGAAAAATATATATTTTCTTGAAATACATTATGTTTGGACAAAATAAGTTTATATATATTTTCTAAAGTGAGACTTGAAAATATATTAATTTGGAACTACAAATAGTTTTGCCAAAAGAAAAATTATGAATAATTTTTCTAAGTAATATTCCTTAAAATATATATTTTGGAAATATATATTGGATACTTATTCCGGAATAATTAATAAGAAGTTAAGTATAAAAATACTTAACAAATACAAGCATACGAAAATTACATGTATGAGATACCCCCATCATTGGGAAGGAAATATAAGTATAAATACTTGAGAAGTATTAATACAAAATATTGTTTAACAATTATTCCAAAAATTAATATAATTTAAAGTTAAAATAATTATTATTTTAACAAGTAATTATAACTTGGGATAATATTAAAAGAAACGTAACTCAGAAACGTAAATACTAAGTCAAGGCACGGCTCGTTCGTCTAATAGACTTTAGTACATTGTAGGTAGTCGTGTTTGCTGAAGGGATTTGAGTTACGAGTACCGAAGACGCAAGACAGTGAGTTCATGTCCCCCTTTTCTTTAAACTGTTTTGTTTATTAACTTCGGGGGTGAAATACATGTTACAAAAGGATTACATACAAATACAATTGGTATGGTTAGCCTAGGAAAGTACCATAGATCATGTGAATGGGTAGGCGCATACTTAAGACCATTAATCCTCGTATAAGGACCGAGGGGCATGAGTGATAGATCTATTTGGGTGTAGCGAGCCCACACCCATGAAGACCAGGGTGGCCCATAGGGTGACTATGTCTTCCAGCCGGAACCCGGTACAAATTTGCTAGGTTTGAGCCTTCCTACGCCGTCACATATATCAGTGGCCTTGCAAACCATTGGTGATCTTTTCCTTGTTTACTTCCATACCGGGATTTACAAATTTACATACATTGTTTACAAAGGTTTTATACATACATATACACAAACACATGAACTCGCTCAACTTTTGTTGATGTGTTTAAACTACATGTATTTCAGGGAATTAAGTGGATCTGGCGGGTGTTTGCATGTTTCAAGCTGCGTCATGAATAAAAGATGTCATCCGAGGTCGTAGGGTTTAGGAGATGTATCTTATTCCTGGACGAGATACATGGTTCTAAACTCGGTATTATTTAAGGTCTAATGTCGAGTCTTCGTGAATTCATTTAAACATGTTGTGGTTGTAACTTAAATGTGGAGTCTACATTTCAGACAAGTATGTTGTGGTATTTTCAAACTTTTATGGATGAACATCTTATGGTTTTTATCATATAGCGTTGTTATGATTGAATGCTATGGTATTAAGAAAGTCATACCAATAATCACGCTTCCGCAAAAGTCAGGGTGTGACAGCTTGGTATCATAGCTTCGATCGTAGCGAACTAGGATTCTTTCTCGAGTCTAGACTACGATCATTAGGGCTCTCACGAAAATGTTTTCATAAGATATTTTTCATTGCATACATGAAACACCCAGATCCAGGAAACAAACATTTTCACAATCAAATGACACAAATCACATTTCAAAGAATTCGTTCATAGTTCAGTCTGTGAGACTGGGTAATTCAGTCTGAGAGACTAGGGAGTTAGTCTGAGAGACTAGCTGGGGCAGTCTGAGAGACTGGGTAGTTCAGTTTGAGAAACTGGGAGGTTTAGTCTGAGAGACTAGGTGGTTCAGTCTGAGAGGCTGGGTGGGATATTCTGGGAAGACTAGGATGCATACATGCTTACATTGTTACTACTAACATGCTTATTTGATGATTGTTGATGTGTGTACATATGCTGTGATTGTTTTGTTACAGACACCATGTCCTCATCTAAGAGTGGACTGTCAGATACTATAGACCCCATGGCCATAGTTTCGGACGATGAGATTGTCCCAGACCCTAAGATTTTCACTTCTGACATTGAGAGTGACGATGACGATGATTTCCAGCCGTTTGCTTTACCTGATTTTGGCGACGACATACCGCATGCTGATGGTCTACCTGACGAGGATCCATTTTTCATTCCTATTCCTGACCAAGATCTTATCATCCTCGGACATCCCGATGATGAGCATGTCGTGGTCCCGATCCTCGCACCTCTTCCTCTTGTGGCATTTCCTCTTGAGGATTTGCCTTTTGATGCTTTGTCTGACGATGATGTCGATCTTTTCCTTGATGGTCCCCCTGATGTTGCTCAGGGAGATAGAGTTCCAGTCGATGATGTCATTGTTGTTCCGCTTATTGAGATTCCTATCATTGAGATTTCATCTGATCATTCTGGTCCTGATTCTTTCGAGTCTGTGTCATCCACTACTTTGCATGCACTAGGATTGCAGCGTTATCCCACTGATTCTGATTCTGACACAGCTATGTATGCCGCACCTGTTCCTCCACAGGACTTCGAGTTTGATGATGAGTTCGATCCTAACATTTATCCTGAGCATGAGGTTGACTTTGTTCCCAACGATCAGCTTTTTGATGTACCCGCTGATCTTGAGCTGGCACCAGCCAACCCTGAGCCTATGCTTGCACCCGACCCTATACCTGCTCTTAATCCTCTGCCTGAGCATGACCCTGTACCTGTTGGCGTACCTGTTGTTGCACCACTTGTACCCGATCCGATCCCTGCAGCCGCTGACCATGCTCCTTTTGCTGACCAGATAGATCCCCGTTACGCATTCACCCGCAATGGGTGGATAGAGGATGATGATGACTTGCCCCCTTTCGTTGAGCCTGTTACTCCCCCACCTGCACCTACACATGCACCTGTTGACGTTGCCCCGTTTCATCCTCATGTGTCTGATATACACCACACGGACTTGCCGATCACATTCTTTCAGGATATCCCTCCACCCCGTCCAGGGGAAGGTCCATCCAGCCAGCAGCCTGGCCATGTTCCACCCGTGTCAGCCGCTTTTCCTTTCATGCCACATTTTACACCTGCTACTCATTTTGCTTCTGCACCGTCAGGCGAGCCACTCATATGGTTTTCGCCTAACACTATGCCAGTCTCTGATCCATACCATCCCTTCCACTACACTGGTTACACGAGGGATCCTGTCCTTGCAGCTTCAGCAGGAGATGTTATGTCGTAGAGTCATGGAGCTAGAGAGGATTCCACGTCCTCCACCTTATACTTGTCAGTCACCTTTCATGACCCCATCTGCTCCTCTTCTGCCATACCCAGATTTTGACATTCGTTTTCTTACTGTGGAGCAGCAGAATAGTTATCTGTTGCGTCACGTTCATGCTCTTGAGGAGGAGTTAGCGCATGTGCACAGTTTGCTATTCGTTCCTCCACCTCCTCCTCCTCCACCATCAGTATATCAGGTTTTTGGTTTTAGGCAGGTAGCATACTTTTGATGAGAGTGTCGCTATTGAGCCCAGCTTGCACAGCCTTTTGAAGACCACTTTTTGATTTTATGATTGTTGTAGTATGATGGATATTTTGGACAAGGGTAGTGTGACCCTATAGTCCCTTTTGAAGTGATATGGTATGTTTGTAGAACATGTAAAAATGTATTTGTGGTCGATGATATATGAAAGCTCAATCGCAACATTCTCATTATATACATTGTTAAATTACTTGTTTGTGTTATGATCGAGATGTCATGTGTTTACTTGCGTTGAAAAATGTTATTACATGCACATACTACATACTTATATGCATAAGACCTGACCTATACAATCTTCTTTAGAAGATGCCTCCTCGAAGAGACAACCAATTGCCCACAACAGAGGCTGAGTTACAAGAACGGATTTCACGAGCGATAGCACAACACGAGGCCTTACGCTCTGAGCATAGCAGGGGTACCTCGGGAAGCAACCCAACTCTTGGTAATGTTTAAGTCACTAAAAGACACATTACGTTACATTTGGATATTCCATGTTCGATCACTAATGCTTTATGTGAATGATGTTGCTTGTACAGGCTGTACCTATAAGCAGTTCTTAGACTGTAAGCCTCCGAATTTCGACGGCACCGGGGGTGCTGTAGCTTTTGTCAGATGGACGGAGAAAACTGATTATGTGATAAGAATGAGCAAGTGTGCGCCAGAGCAGCAGGTCACCTACATCTCTGGATTGTTCTTAGATGGAGCGCTATCATGGTGGAATCTCCAAGTTCAGACCTTGGGAGAAGAGGTTGCATATGCCATGACATGGGATGAAATGAAGGAACTCATGTGCAAGAAATACTGTTCCAAGGCTGAAATCCAAAAGTTAGAAATTGAATTCTTGAACCTCAAGATGGATGGTCCAAAGATTGCTGAATACGTGCAGAGATTTCACGACCTATCACGCGTCGTTCCTTACATGGTTGATCCGGAATTCAAGCGCATCGAGCGTTTTATTTGGGGATTGGCACCCCAAATCATGAGCATGGTGATGACGTCAAAGCCTGCCACGATCACCGAGGCTATTGATCTGAGTGTAGCATTAACTGAAGAAGCAATCAGGTTGATCAAGTTCTCGACTTCTGACCAAAAGAAGAAGGAGACTCACGTTGAGTCATCAGGTGAGAACAAAAGGAAGTTCTCAAATTTTAAGAAGGGTACCAACAGTGCTAACAAGAAGAAGGATGTGAACCCACCAACTGAAGTCAAGACTGGTGTTGAAAACAAAGGAAAAGGGTATATGGGCACCTTGCCCAAATGCGATGCGTGTCAGTTGCATCACCATGGATGATGCCGAGCTGGGAAATGTGAGTCTTGTGGAAAGGTTGGTCATTCGAAGGAGACGTGATGGGCTGGTACTGGTCGTGGTAATGGTGGCCAGAGAGGTTATGGCAACGGGAATGGAAACGGTAACCGCGGTGGAAATGGGTATGGAAACCGCAATCAAGGAGGAAATGGACGTAATGGTAATCGTGGTAATTTTGGAAATCAGGTTGGTAGTGGAAACCGTGGAGCAAACAACAATCAAGGTGGTAATGGAAATGGAAATGGTCGGGGACCAGGTTGCTTTAACTATGGAGATGTTGGGCACTTCAAGCGTGAATGCTAGAAAATCAACCAAGCTCAGGGAAGGGTTTTCAACATCGGAGCAAGGGAAGCTCTCCAAGATCCGAACGTAGTCACTGGTACATTCCCTATCAACCAACGCTTTGCATCTGTACTGTTTGATACTGGTGCCGATTATAGTTTTGTATCCCTAGAATTTAAGAATATACTTGGGTTGGTAGCTAGTAAGCTAGATATTCCATACTCGATAGAACTAGCTAATGGAAAGCTAGTAGAAGCGAATGAAGTCATTAGAGGTTGCATGATAGAACTCGGGGAGCACGAGTTTACGCTTGATCTTCTGCCAGTCGAGTTAGGAAGCTTCGACGTGGTAGTTGGAATGGATTGGTTGTCGAGCAACCAAGCAGAGATCGTATGTCACGAGAAGGTCATTCGCATTCCGATGGCGAATGGAGAAACGATTATGGTGCATGGAGAAAAGCACGATACGCCCCTAAGGATTATCAGCTGTTTGAAAGCCCAAAGATGTTTGAAGAAAGGATGTGTTGCCTTCTTGGCACACATTGTGGATAAAGAAGCCGCTGAGCCAAAGCTAGAAGACATCCCAGTCGTGAAGGAATATCCTGAAGTCTTTCCCGAAGACTTGCCAGGATTGCCACCGCAAAGACAAGTCAAATTCCACATTGACTTAGTTCCAAGCGTCGCGCTTGTAGCTAAGGCACCCTATCGACTTGCACCTTCAGAAATGCAGGAGTTGTCGATACAACTTCAGGAGATTTTGGACAAGGGATTTATCAGACCAAGCTTCTCGCCTTGGGGAGCTCCAGTGCTGTTTGTTAAGAAGAAGGACGGTAGTTTCCGCATGTGTATCAACTACCGCGAGCTGAACAAGTTGACCATTAAGAATCGGTATCCTTTGCCAAGGATTGATGACCTGTTTGATCAACTACAAGGTTCGAGTTTTTACTCCAAGATCGATCTTCGATCAGGTTATCACCAGTTGAGAATTCAAGAGGAGAGTATTCCAAAGACTGCCTTCAGAACTCGATATGGACATTACGAGTTCCTAGTTATGCCGTTTGGTTTGACAAATGCGCCAGCAGTATTTATGGATTTTATGAATAGAGTCTGCAAGCCATATCTCGATAAATTTGTGATTGTGTTTATCGACGATATTTTGATTTATTCAAAGACGAAGGAAGAACATGAGCAACATCTAAGAGCTATCTTAGAACTGCTCAAGAAAGAGAAATTGTACGCGAAGTTCTCAAAGTGCGAGTTCTGGTTGCGTGAGGTTCAGTTCCTTGGTCACGTGGTAAACGGAAATGGAATTCATGTGGATCCCACAAAGATCGAGGTGATCAAGAATTGGGAGACTCCGAAGACGCCAACCGAGATTCGTCAGTTCCTAGGTTTGGCAGGGTATTATCGCAGATTCATTGAGGATTTTTCGAAAATCGCTCACCTTTGACCTCCCTTACTCAGAAGGATAAGAAGTACGAATGGGGAGACAAACAAGAGGAAGCATTTCAGTTGTTAAAGAACAAGCTTTGCGATGCACCGATTTTATCCCTACCCGAAGGCACCGAAGACTTCGTGGTATATTGTGACGCCTCGCGTCAGGGATTAGGATGTGTACTGATGCAGCGACAGAAGGTTATAGCTTATGCTTCGCGCCAGTTGAAGGTTCACGAGAAAAATTACACCACGCATGATTTGGAATTGGGCGCAGTGGTGTTTGCTTTAAAGATCTGGCGACATTACTTGTATGGCACCCGATGCACGATCTTTACAGATCACAAGAGCTTACAACATATATTCGATCAGAAAGAGCTCAATATGAGACAGAGACGATGGGTTGAATTGTTAAACAATTATGATTGCGAGATCAAGGATCACCCAGGGAAGGCGAATGTCGTAGCAGACGCCTTAAGTCGAAAGGAGAGAATCAAGCCCATAAGGGTTAGGGCTTTGGAAATGATTATTCAAACGGACCTCTCGTTGCGCATTCGTACCGCGCAGAGAGAAGCTCTTAAGGAAAAGAATCTAGAGGACGAATATCTCCGTGGAATGGAGAAACAGTTAGTACCCAATGAGGAAGGAACGTTGTGTTTTATGGGAAGAATTTGGGTTCCCCTCTTTGGTGGTCTTAGAGAAGTAATTTTCGATGAAGCTCACAAATCAAGGTACTCGATCCATCCTGGAGCAGATAAGATGTACCAGGACTTAAAGAATTTCTATTGGTGGCTGAGATTGAAAGGTGATGTTGCAACATATGTTGGCAAATGTTTGACTTGTGCCAAGGTAAAGGCCGAATATCAGAAGCCTTCGGGTCTTCTGCAACAACCTGAAATACCCATGTGGAAATGGGAGCAGATTTCAATGGATTTCATAACGAAGTTACCAAAGACACCCAGAGGTCATGATACGATTTGGGTAATCGTAGACCGTCTGACAAAGTCTGCACACTTTTTGGCGATCAAGGAAAAGGATAACACTAGCAAGCTTGCCGAGCTGTACCTCAGAGAGATAGTTGCAAGACATGGAGTGCCTATCTCAATTATTTCTGATAGAGACGGAAGATTTGTGTCAAGGATTTGGCAATCCTTCCAAGAAGCCTTTGGTTCTCAGTTGAATTTGAGTACTGCTTTTCATCCGCAGACGGATGGCCAGAGCGAACGAACGATTCAAACGTTGGAAGACATGATGCGAGCCTGCGTAATGGACTTAGGTGGCAGTTGGGACACTCACTTACCCTTGGCAGAATTCTTGTACAACAACAGTTACCATGCGAGCATTCAAGCTGCACCATTTGAAGCTCTTTACAGATGCAAGTGTCGATCACCGTTATGCTTGGCAGACGCGGGTGATAGACAGCTTGTTGCTCCTGAATTGGTTCAAGAGACGACAGACAAGATTATACAGATCCGAGAGCACATCAAGGGGGCTCGTGATCGACAAAAGAGCTATGCGGACCAAAGAAGGAAACCTTTGGAGTTTCAAGTGGGAGATATGGTTTTACTAAAAGTCTCGCCTTAGAAAGGGGTAGCACGCTTTGGGAAGCATGGAAAGTTGAACCCGCGATACATTAGACCGTTCAAAATCCTGGAAAGGATTGGTCTTGTAGCTTACAAGTTGGATCTACCCGCAGAACTGAATGGAGTTCATGATACATTTCATGTATCAAATCTGAAAAAGAGTCCAACTCAGGAAACAATTTTCATTCCAGCCGATGAAGTTCACATTGACGACACACTCCACTTTACCGAAGAACCTGTTGAGGTTACTGGTTGGAAGGTTAACAAGACACGCAGGAGTAGTGTTAAACTCGTCAAGGTTCGTTGGAACGCGTGACATGGCCCAGAGTTTACTTGGGAGCGTGAGGATCGCATGAAAGCAAAATATCCGCACTTATTCCCTAAGACCCCTGCAGCTAGTAGCAGAACTAAAATTTCGGGACGAAACTTTCTTAACAGGGGGAGAATGTGACAAGTGTCAAAAATCCAGGTATCCGTACAATTTAATTAACCATGATTAGTGCTTAATGACTGTGCTGAATTACAAACGACTGCTTTCTGATTACTGCATCATACTTACATGTGCATCACATATTGCATACTGTCACATCATTATTACATGCAAACCATATTGACATAAACGATGCACAAAGCACAGCTAGCACAGTTAGCGGATAACTCAGAAAAATGCTGACGAAGTTCAGTACATAGACAGACAGTGTTTTGAGACCCAGTATGAGCCAGAGACAAGGTACTACACTAGTATGGTGCGTAGGGAAGTAAGGACCACAAAACTGCATGCCTAAGTGATAGTTTAGGTGCCGGAAAGTGCCTAAAACCCACTCAAAGTGCTGAATTCAGCATATTTCAGCAAAAATCAGCTTTTTAACAAGCTAGTAACATGCAAAAATATGACTAAATGGTCCTGAATGCTTTCCTAAGTGTCGGGAATTAAAAGTGTCACAAAAGGATACATAAAGAACACTAAACGGTATAGTTTGACACTTTAACGAACCGGTATCTAACCGAACAACCGGACACTACCCGAAACATCAAAATTATACTAGAAGCATTGTTTTAATGTTTCTGAGCTAGTTATGATCTCCGAACACCCTAACACACTATATAACACATAATACACTTAAACACTAATCATCACACTTAGAATCTAACCATCTAACATAACTATCCATTAAAACAACCAAGCCCCCCCCCCCCCCCTTCATGTTTACGGTCACAAGGTGACCCCACCACCAAGATCTTACTTGATCTCATAAGATTTGGTTAGAGATCATGTTATGTACTAATGAAACACTTTATCCATTGGTTAATCCCTAAACATGGTTATAAGATGAACATGAGCTCTCATTCTCACACCCACTCAACATACACACTTTCTTTCTCCTCTCCCTCTCTTGGTCTCGGCCGAGAACACCACTCACACCACCACCATTGTCAAGCTTTGATCATCCAATCCAAGTTCAACACAACGTGCTAGAAGGTGTCTAAGGAAGTGTGGAGCTTGTGGATCTTGAAGGACCTCTCCCATTTGCTATTATCCATCACATTTGTCACCTTCATCTTCTTGTGTTCTTCCCTAGCCCTTGTGCTAGTAGTAAGCTTCTTGTCACTTGAATTTACTTCATATTTAGTTGGATAAAATATGATATATGTTGCTAATCTTGATGAACACTAAAGAACATAATCATGAAACTTTAACATAAGCTTAATACCATATGAATACATGTTGTTTAAGTGTTGTTTTGCTTCTTGATGATTGATTATTTGTGTTAGTGATGTTAGACATCATATGAAACTTACTAGATTGTGATTAAACACATGGTCTAGTAAGTTAAGATGATGATCTTGTGAAAGACCAAGATGATCATACTTTGTGTGTACATGAACTTGAATGATGAAATTTGTTTTCATATGTGATGATGATTTAAACAAAATACAAGTCTTGTAAGTGGATGATTTCCAAAATAAATTTTCTCAAGAAACTAAGTTAAATAACAAGGTTTACATAAACATGGTTCTTACATAAACCAAGTTTGTATTTAATGGTTAAACAAGTGTAGAAACACTTGTGTAACAAAAAGATTACATAAAGAAGCATTTTTAGAAAATATATGTTTGGAAGTTGTAAACACCCAACTTCTTTAAAAATGAAGTTTTTAAAGAAGTAAATACATTTCAAAGGGTAACTAAACCTACTAAACACACTACCAAGTTACTACAAGTTTTTATGAAAGTTCAAGTTCATGATTGTTATGTAAATAGCATTGTTTTGGCACTTGGTAAGTGTAGATTGATTGTTGATTGTTTGTGATGATTTTAAAAAGAAAATGATATGCTTTGATAGCATGGACACATCCATTTTTAGGGGAAACTATGGCAAAATTTTCTAAAAATATAAACACTTAGAAAAATATTTTCAAACAAATATTTACAAGTGTATTTTGATCATGAGTTTTCAATATAAACTTTGCCATAATATTTGTTGCAAAAATACAAATATTGGAGGTTGGTTTTTATAAATAAAAAAATGGCTAGATATATATTAAAGACACATGTGTGAATATTTGTATACTTTGTGTATTAGTTATGTTATTTTAGGGATAACATAATATAACTCAACAAACACCAAGAACTTACAATCCAAAATGTTACCAAAAATCTCATGGAATAAATACACGAATTACACATATAACATTGTGAAACCGAACGAAAGAATGTAACTTACAAAATATTCCGGAAAATACATTGATAAACATATTTTTGGTAAATAATATTTTGGATACAAGAAATGAAAATATGATTTTTATAAATATTACCAAGTTATATCATATTTTCGACAAGGAGAAAGTATATTATTTTTGGGAAGTAAAAATATATTTTTTCTTGGAAGATTTGGAAGATATATGATTTTTGAGAAAAATATATATTTTCTTGAAATACATTATGTTTGGACAAAATAAGTTTATATATATTTTCTAAAGTGAGACTTGAAAATATATTAATTTGGAACTACAAATAGTTTTGCCAAAAGAAAAATTATGAATAATTTTTCTAAGTAATATTCCTTAAAATATATATTTTGGAAATATATATTGGATACTTATTCCGGAATAATTAATCAGAAGTTAAGTATAAAAATACTTAACAAATACAAGCATACGAAAAATACATGTAAGAGATACCCCCATCCTTGGGAAGGAAATATAAGTATAAATACTTGAGAAGTATTAATACAAAATATTGTTTAACAATTATTCCAAAAATTAATATAATTTAAAGTTAAAATAATTATTATTTTAACAAGTAATTATAACTTGGGATAATATTAAAAGAAAGATAACTCGGAAACGTAAATACTAAGTCAAGGCACGGCCCGTTCGTCTAATAGACTTTAGTACATTGTAGGCAGTCGTGTTTGCTGAAGGGATTTGAGTTACGAGTACCGAAGACGCAAGACAGTGAGTTCATGTCCCCATTTTCTTTAAACTGTTTTGTTTATTAACTTCGGGGGTGAAATACATGTTACAAAAGGATTACATACAAATACAATTGGTATGGTTAGCCTAGGAAAGTACCATAGATCATGTGAATGGGTAGGCGCATACTTGAGACCATTAATCCTCGTATAAGGACCGAGGGGCATGAGTGATAGATCTATTTGGGTGTAGCGAACCCACACCCATGAGGACCAGGGTGGCCCATAGGGTGACTATGTCTTCCAGCCGGAAGCCCAGTACAAATTTGCTAGGTTTGAGCCTTCCTACGCCGGCACACATATCAGTGGCCTTGCAAACCATTGGTGATCTTTTCCTTGTTTGGTTTCATGCCGGGATTTACAAATTTACATACACTGTTTACAAAGGTTTTATACATACATATACACAAACACATGAACTCGCTCAACTTTTGTTGATGTTTTTAAACTACATGTATTTCAGGGAATTAAGTGGATCTGGCGGGTGTTTGCATGTTTCAAGCTGCATCATGAATAAAAGATGTCATCCGAGGTCGTAGGGTTTAGGAGATGTATCTTATTCCTGGACGAGATACATGGTTCTAAACTCGGTATTATTTAAGGTCTTTTGTCGAGTCTTCGTGAATTCATTTAAACATGTTGTGGTTGTAACTTAAATGTGGAGTCTACGTTTCAGACAAGTATGTTGTGGTATTTTAAAACTTTTATGGATGAACATCTTATGGTTTTTATCATATAGCGTTGTTATGATTGAATGCTATGGTATTAAGAAAGTCACACCAATAATCACGCTTCCGCAAAAGTCAGGGTGTGACACTTTGTCTTCTATTTCACTAGTTTATGTGATGTCTGCTAGTGCCACATCAATGTCCGTAGAGGGTGTTAGCTCTGTTCCTACCCCTCGCGTGTCTCTCACTGATGTCTATTATATTCCGAAGCTTGCTTTTAATATTGCACCAATCGGTCAGATTGTAAATGTAAGACCCTAACACATTTTAACCAAAAAGACGCAACAAAAAATGAACCTAAAAATTCTTTACTTTATAAACGTTATGTCATGCTTGGAAACCATTTTTAAATGACTCTTTATAAGAATTACATATTTCATTCTTATTTAAAATGTCAAATATAACATACATTTACAAAACTACGTGACTACATTTCCGTACAATCCACGTTATGACTCGATCTTGAACCGCTTGCACTCCATGATGATGATGATGATAATGATGACATGAGTGATCTGCAATATCCATACATCCACATCATTAGAAAAATAAGTGACTTTATATAATACATAAAAAGCATACTAATAACTTTTAACAAAACCAAAGGACCACATCAAATTTCCTCTACAAGTGCGGATCCATCTGGTTACAATCTCGAATCCGATCTTTGAACTCCAATGTTCAACTTTCAAGAGCTCAATCTTAATATACCTACAGATTCATTTCCATTCTCATGAAAATATGGTTAATAACATTAATATGCATTCGTACATCAATCCCAATACATACATACAAGTCTCATCTACATACGTTCTTATAAATCCCATATACATAATATCCGAACCAAAATTGTGTCCTTCTTCATCAAGTTACCATAACCATACTAGTGTTTCATTCTAAGTAAACAAGATTGGAAGGATAAACACAAAGTTATGGAAGCTCGGATGAAGGTACAAGTGGTTGAAACGCAAGAAAACTGAAAAATTCATCAAATTCCAACAGCTCCCAAGCATAGCCTACGCCTGGGGCGTAGCTTACGCCTCTGGGCTGCTGGAAATCCCCCAAAATTCGTTTAAAACTCATTTTTTATCACCTGGATCTCATTCCAAGCCCCGTTAATTATTCCCACGACTCCCAATAGATAAAATTGGAGTTTTCTATGGGTATTTCAAAACCCTAAATTATCTCAACACTAATTCCTTATCCCAACATTTATAATCAACATCTTACTATACTACTTTTCTAATTATGACCCGCGTGGTTCCACCATGTGAATTTAAGCAGAATTAAACTACATTTGATCCATTGTTCCATACCTTGGCTCCATTAATATGTACTCATCCTTTCATGATTTCCATAATGCATCTATAAGTACATATATTCATAATCATGAATAAAGTTAAAGTCCGAATCACTTACATTAAGCGTCCGTGATCATGCTCGCTTCCTTGCCTCCTCTTGACCCATTAGCCTTCCACGCTTCCATCCGTCTTGACATAATCCCTATTCTTTCATGTCATTATGGTTACCACATTATTAGTATACACACATTCTAAATTACATTCATTTAAATTCCATATCTTACATTGACCTTTACTAGTCAAATTCCAACAATATAATGCATATGTTAACAATCGCATCATTTAAAATCCATACCTTTCAACATATTATCAAGTATAAAAAATAATGGTTTATTGTGCACACATGACTTTCCTAATCTTGGAATCAAGTTAGAAAATCTAGCCATATCATTCCCACATTCGTTGACTTTTCAAAAGGTCAACCATTAAGCGTACTAATTTATACTTTACAAACATATGTTCATCTTGTCATGCTATAACTTAACCACCACATATTCATGTTGTAGAACACATACAAACATATGATCATGTAGTTTCATGCATATACATATATACATATATACATAAATAAATTCCATCATATCTAGTAATTTTCATAATTCTACCATTAACACTATGACCCATGCTTAGCTAATCAATATAATTGCAACATTGCCCCCATCTAGAAACCTCGTGTACTTCATGTTCGCTTCATAATCACATTAAGAAATCAACCAAACACATGGTGCACTTTGCACCATTCAAGCATAAGGTACCACTTTTAATGCATACTTCTACCATATCATACTAATAATTCAAATCTCCAAATGAACTCCATCTATAACACGTTTCTCATGTTAGTTCACTATATAATACATCATTATTCTTCTCTATACATGTTTACCCGCTACTTGAACAATTTCATCTATTAATTTCACCTAGACATTTCATCAAACAATTGGTGTGCATACTGCTTTCTAAGCATAATGTACAAGTATTTCATGCTTTTCTTCCTACTTATCACTTTCATTCATCAACACAAGTAAACATCAAATAATTTTCATATCATACTAAACCTAACTATCAAGTATCCATCACATACCACATAATACTTCAAATTTGCATAAGAATTGGACATGGGTGATACACCCATGTCGCCCTCTTCATCATCGCCAAATGGGTTTAATGTCAAAACATCAATTTACTTGAAATTATTCGTAATCCAAGTTTTATTTGGTGATTCTAACACACTTCATGCTTAATTTCATACAAATTCAAACATTGATCATAAACCCCCTTCTTGCAAAATCACTAAATTAAATCACAATTTACAACTTACCACATGTTTGTTAGGATGAGATGATGAGAATTCTTCCTTTATGCAAGGATTCATCACCCAATTTGGCCTTGATTTGGTTGGATTTTTGTGATGGAATGAATTAGATAGAGTTCTTCCTCTCTCTTTCTCTCTATACATCGACATATACACACCATAATCCAGGTTTTGCAATTTCTCAGCCTTTTTAATAAATAAACTTTCTAACATATCTAACTTTGGCCGCTTAGTTTAGTTAATTGTTTTGTTTGGTCACAAACTTCCTTCCTGATTATTTAACTTGTATCTATAACTAGGTTAACTAACTTAGTTACCACATATCATATCATGTAAAATAAAACATACTAGTAAATTAACATTCGAGTTTTTGGGGCGTTACGGTAATTCTGGTTATTGTATTTTCTTTTCTAACTTTGTATGTGTTATACAAATTCAACACACTTAAAGGGTGACTGGGATTGGCCGTAGATTGGTGGAATTATATGTATAGGATCAACACACTCAGAGGGTGCTTACCTCTAGTGTTGATTTGTCTTCTTTTCGTTTTGGTCCTTGTCGTCTGAATTTTATATTTAGCATTCTCGTTTGAGACACGTGTCAACATCTTATTTAAAGTTTTTAATTTCTAGTAGTACTTTACTTGTGAGATATATCTAATTGTAATGGTTACAAACTTGCAAAATTTACTTTACCATTTGATCAAAGTGTTTCTCTGTTCGTTGCTCCTTTTGATATCGTGCATTATGATGTGTGGGGGTTGTCACCAGTATCCACTAAAGGTGGTTTGATATATTATGTATCTTTTATAGATAATTATACTCGTTATACATAGGTGTATCTTATGAAACGTAGATCTTTAGCATTTACAAAAATTATAGAGCCTATGTTAAGACACAACATTCGGTTGTGGTAAAGTGCTTAAGGTGTGACTTAGGAGTGAATATACCCTTAATGATTTTACCCTGTTACTTGCATCCGATGGTACAATAAATCAGTCATCTTGTACCAACACCCCTCAACAGAACGATGTTTTCGAAAGGAAACATCGTCATCTTATGAAGGCTGCTCATTCGTTTTTTTCTATATGTTGATGTTTACTGTGTTTTTTTTAGAGAAGCACTACTAACTATCCAGCATGTGATTAGTCGTGTGTAAACGGCAATATAAAATCAGTAGTGAGATCTAAACGTCCATTTTGAACTTTAGGAGTTTAGATCACCAACTCCATAACACGAATTTTAAACCCTTTTTATATAAATACATAAGCATTGATTAGTAAATAAAGTCCCAAAAGTCATTTTTAACTAATGAAATGAAGAGACAAGAGAAAGTATAATTACAAAACATTTCCTTATTTAAAGATAACAAAATTAATTACAATAAAAATGGATGTGAGTTGTTTTTAAAAAAAAGAAGCTCATTGATTTCATAAGACAACTACAAACAAAGCTAAATGAATTTTGATCCATTGGATGCAATACTTAAAAGTATATATTACACCTACGTTACCAAAGCTAAATGAATACGTAGATACTTAAATCCGAATAATTTGGAATATAATTGATATAGAAGTAAGAAAATGATTTATACGGTCATCGTAGACCTACAAGTCAACCATCGTAAGGTTACACAACCCAATTGATGGAAAAAGGCATTGTACCAAGAACTCGATCTTGCACCATAAGCGTATGGTGGACCACTGGAAGAATATGGTGCTTGAGTTGTAGTCTTGCTAACATCAACTAGCATAATATAATTGGAACAAAGTTAAAAGTTTCATGAACCCTAGCTAGGGTTTAATAACTTGTACAATAATATCCATAAATTAGTCACATTGCATACAAATACAGTTTTAGCAACATAACTAAAAAAAATCTACAAAAAAGTAATACTTCAATTTGTAAAAACTCTTATGTATTCACCTCAAGTTTCATTAGGATTGTAATACTTCGACTTCCAAGCTTGTCTAAATTCCTAGGCAATCACCAAAAACAATATAATCATGTTCTATGAACTTCACTTGTAAAATGCACATTCCAAGCATTCCTGACCCAACGTTTAATGCAATATTTCATTTATCAATTTTCGAATCATATATTACAAGCATTGTAGTTATGTTTGTATCAATATGGAATCATCATAAACAAAAGGGGTATGTACGGTTCGGTTCGGTTCGGTTATTACCATTAATCGTAACCGAACTTGTCGGTTAATTGGTTTAGTTAATCCGGTTAGTTTGTCGGTTTGGTTCGGTTAATTACCAAATCAAACAAGGGCTAAAATATTTTGCTTAGAAATACATGTAATAGAGGTATAAATACATGAAATAGATGTAAAATGCATGAAACGGATGTATAAATAAATGAAATAAAATTGAGGTATAAATACAGGAAATATTGGTACAGAAAAATGAAATGGAGTATAAATACATGAAATGAAAATATACAACATGCAATTAAGGTATAAAAGCTAGAATATATGAAAATATAAATGATTCGGTTTGGTTCAATTAATTTCGGTTAACCGATGGTACAAAAAATAAACGATAACTGACTTTTGGTTAATTCGGTTTCGGTTAATTTAGTTTCGGATCAGTTTTCGATTAACAGTTCGGTTATTGCACATCCCTACAAGTACCTAACTACCTACAAATTTACGAAGTTGTTACACCATATTTCATTTAGTGCTAAGTTCCGTCGAAAATCCCGTCCGCACCCCTTGGAATTTTTCGTCCGCACCCCTTGGAATTTTTCGACCGCACCCTTGAAATTTTTCGTCCGCACCCCTTAGGTAAAAAGTGTTATCAATTTATATTTTAAATTTTTTTAGTAAACTCTTATTAAAAAAAAATACTACCTAAATTATATAACTTTTAATTCCTAACTAACTAAACCCAAATACCCATACCTTTACCCACTTATAATTCCTAACTAGTTAGCCCACTAAGTCTTAGCCCATTAACCAAACCCAACAATATTTCAAACCATAATAAAATAACTAAAGCCCAAAACCTTTAGAAATTCTCCCCCGCTCTCTCTCTCTCTCTCTCTTGCGTCCCTGCACTGCCAACGAACAACATCACCCAGCGACAACAGTCCAGCAGCCGACGACCACCGTAATCAGCCCCCATACCACCGTCGTTTGACAACAAATCTAACCGCAATCCGAACACGGGTAAGTTTCTTTGTTATTTTGATGATTTTGGTTGATATTATAGGAGAAAAAAGCGTAATAAAGTTGTTAAATAGGTTTGAAATTTTGTGTGTTTTGACGTTGTTTATGGTTGTTTAGATGATTTTTAGGGTGATTATGTTGTTTATATATTTTTAGGGTGATTATGTTGTTTATATATTTTTAGGGTGATTACAACTTACGTTATGGTTTCTAGGGCTTGAATAGTTGAAAATTAAAATTAAAATTGAAACATTATGTTATATAGAGAAAGAATTGCTTAAGAAATTAGTTTTAGATGATATTTTGGATAGATTTCAAAAAATGAAAACTCGTAGGGCGTCGACGTTTTAATTATGTTTGTAACAAGGTTTGACTACTTTTTGATGATTATATAAATTTAGTTTGATGATCCTTTGTTTTACATGACCCGACCCGACCCGATACGAACCGATTTTTTTACTTATATATCTAGGGGCCTAAAATTTTTAAAATTGTTCCGCACCCCCATGGAAAAATTCCTGGGTCCGCCACTGTTTACAACTTCAAGTACAATCTGTTTTTCATGTGGAGAAACATATTTGAACCCAACATCCACCTTAATTTTACATTTAAAAAACATTTTGTAAGTTGGACACTGGTACAACGTAACATAGAAAAGAAAAATGAGATCACCATTCCAGATGAACCCAACCTGTAGATTCAGATTTTGAACCCGTGTTAGCATTTAAAAATCTTTGTTGAATATGATTGTTGTTCATTGTACTTCACAATGCTTGAATATTCAAATTTTCAAAGTTGCATACTTTAATATATATTTTCTGATATTCAGTGTCATGTTAACCTAGTCACCTTCTTTTTTTTTTGGACGGCGACTTTCACAACAGACGGCAATGCCGCTACTACCTATAAATCGGTAGCTACCATCGCCCCACTCCCGCAACCAAGACTATGTTGTCTTAACCGGGCCCACGCTTGGTGCATTAGAGTTTGGCTTGGCGTCCCCCGAGAAAATTTCCAGCCCCCTGCCACTTGACAGGAGTTGCACCCTCCGCAAGAGCTGACACTCTCCGGAGTAAATGCACTGTAATAGAAAACTCGGGCGCTCCTCGGGATCGAACCGGCGCCAAAGGACCCAAATCCTATCCTTCATTGTTGCTGGCCACTGGGCTGGGAGCCAGTGGTTCAACCTAGTCACCTTCTAATCACATGAATCGAGACTGTTTGAATTTTATATATTATATTACATTATTGAATGCTAACACGGTTTCAATTATTTTTTTTCCATTTATTATTATTAAACGATTTGATTTTTTCAATACTGAAGGGGTATGGTCCTAAAAATGCTGCGCAGACCATTCTGCTCGGGCTTTTGACCATACTCCTTAATCATTTTGGTGATCAGTCATTAGACCCCGCGCGGGATGATCAAGCATATCGTGCTCTCTCACGAGGTCTAACCAAGATAAAACAGCACTATTCCATACTTAACGTTCTGAATAAGAGCCTTCACCTCCTGCAAACCCCGCGCGTGCTGCTAAGGTGCTCAGCTAGGTCGCGCGGGAGTCAAAGCGCAGGGCCATTTCAGAAGGTACATAAGGCACAAGTGGCAGAAGGGCAAGCCAATCAGCGCCCTCCAGGTTGTACTCTATTGTGCTCCACGATCGTCTGACGTGCAGGAGACAGAAAGTACACAAGGACGCTTATGTGGCACCAATCAGGGGGCGGCGACACCTGCCCCATGATCTCCACTTACCTGCTGATGGCAGAGGGACAACAAGGCCGACAACTAAGACACGTGGCTCCAATCAAGGTGCGCTAGCACCGAAGATCTTCTAGAAGACACTAACGATCGACACAAATGAGACAGAGCATATCCTCTATGTTGTCACCTTCCGGCCCAAGGCCCATCAGCCCATCTCCTCTTACACCTATCCGGCTATAAATAGAGACCTTCAAGCACAGGTTAAACATTTTATTCCCTCTACTCTCACTCTTAACACTCAATTATCTCCTCAAAGCAGATACTTATTCTCACGCCGGAGTCTGGTTAAGAGGGAAACCCCCATATTCCCCTCTTGACGAGCTAACGGTGTTCTGTTTTGCAGGATCATCAAGCCAAATCGGAGCTCAGAAGTCTTAAGAAGATTAACCACTATGAAAGGAACATAAACCAAACTAATTAACCCTAAAATTAGTTCAGTGTTTCTTCAAATACCAATATTAGTCATAGTCTAAGGTTGGAGGGTGTGGTTGGAGCCCCCCCCCCCCCCCAGGGGCTTTATCAGTCCACCTAAACGTCACGTAGGAGCCATATCAGCCTGGGGGCTTTATCATGCCCCCCTTTAATTTGCAAGGTGTGCATGGAGCCCCCGTCATAATTGCCTAATTATTTATTTATTTAAATATTTATTCTTTTAAATTAAATGGCAATTTTAATAACTAGAAAATTTAAAAAAAAACATAATTTCATTAAAAAAAATAAAAACACTACAAAGTCATTAAAAAAAATATAACTAGAAAATTTATAACTAATAATTTATAATTCGTCGTCTTCGTCGACTCCTCCTTGTTCACGATAAAACCATAGGTGCTCGGTCAGATCGGCTCGAAGATTATGGTGTGTGTTCCTGGCCCGTATCTTCGCTCGGATAGCTTCTTTCTCAGCGTATGTTAGTATTGGGTTCGTCGGTTGGTTACTTTCATCATAGCTTTCTCCACAAAACGCTCTACCCGAGTCCTCCAATATCATGTTATGCAAAATGATATACGTATACATGATGTTTCTCATTTTACTTTTTTCAAGTATCCTCGACGGCTGGGCGATGATAGACCATCTTTTTTATAACACACCGAAAGCCCGCTCTATATCTTTTGTTGCTGACTCTTGTTTTTTCTTGAAATACAATATTTTTTCGTCATCTGGACATAAAAAAGTTTTTACCAACATCGCCCACTCGGGATAAATACTGTCTGTTAGATAGTAGCCATACTTATACTCCACGTCATTTGCATAGAATGAAGTATCTGGTGCAACCCCGTTTATGACATCGTCGAAAAGATTCGAGGACATTAAAACTGCAATGTCATTGTTCGCACCAGCCATGCCAAAGTACGAATGCCAAATCCATAAATCTTGAGAAGCGACCGCTTGTAATATTAGGGTAGGACCATCGTGATCACCACGATGATGTTGCCCTTTCCAAGCGGTTGGACATGCCGCCCATTCCCAGTGCGTGCAATCAAGAATACCAAACATCTCAGGAAACCCGTGTATGCGCTGATGGGCCTCGTATAGAAGTGGAACGTCGGCTGCGGTTGGCATCCTCAAATATCGTCTCCCGTACAGAGAGATAACACCTAATAAACTAGTGTTAATAAAAAAATAATAACGATGTAAATAAAAATAATAAATAATATTGTTAATAAAAATTACCTTCACAAAAATTTTCAAGAGACTCACGACACATTCTTGGCGACATCCTTAAATATTCAACCCAACGCATCACTCGTTGTGTCGTACGCTAGTTGCTTAATTGCTTACACTTTTGTAGTCCAGAGAAACCAACTTTACGACTTGCACTTACTCTTTGCGTGAAAAAAGGGAATTCACCCGCAAGATCATTAGAAATTTTAACGAATAGTCGTCGGCTCATACGAAACCTACGCTTAAACTGACCATCATCGTACAACGGATTTTCACAAAAATAATCTTGCACTAGACATTCATGAGCACCTAACCGATCTCGTTCAAGAGGCGGTTGTCTGGTATGCGATTTAGAGGATTCGGCTTCTTCTCGCAAATAATTAATCGCCTCCTGCGTAATTGCGATAACCATATTGTCAAGAACACTGTCAGATGAGGAGCTCGAAGACATTTTTTAGTTGTGATTGGTGTGTGTTTTAGTTGTGATTGGTGTGAATATTAGTTGTGATTGGTGTGTGTTTTATATTTGAATAAAAAAAAGGTTTTTTTTATTCGAACATTGCCAAACGGTCACATTTGACAAACCCACCTCGTTCCACGCATTTTCAACTCATTACCACCATGGAGCCCGTACTATGGCGCCCCCTCTTAAAACCCAGGGTGTGGAAGTATAGTGCCCCGGCGCGCTATAGATGATGAGTTAGCGGGGGTTGCTGTAACACCCCGTGTTTCGAAAGTCAAAGTCAAGATTGAAGTCAAAGGAAGACAAGATTGCTAATTGCGATCTGTCTCTCCTTGCTCAATTCCTTTTTTGACTTCTTTGACTTGTAATTAGTCTATTTTATTTCCGCTTTAATTGTATTATGTGGAGTATCTATTAATAATCGCATATTAATCGCTATTTATCGCATGTTTAATCGCTTTATCGCTATCGCACTCGCAACTCGAATTACGCATTTTGGTTATTGAATACGTGTGTGTGTGCCTTATGTGTTACTTGTGCATGTTTAAAGTATGTTATGGTAATCAATCGAATCGCAATCGAAACTCAAACGCAATCGAACTCAATCGCAATCGAAATGGTATGATAATGGACAGGCTGTCCGCACGGGCTGCCTAGCCGATCGACCAACCCTTTCCTCTTTGGGTAACCCTATAAATACCCCTTGTCACTTTTAAACTTTCTACTTTTGGCAACTGACGTCCGACCAGCTCGTTTTCCTCACTTTTCTTCAGATTTCTCGCGATTCCGGTAACATCTCGTCCTAAATCTTGTACTTCCTTAATCTACACGCACTCCTACACATTTCTATCTTTTGAATCTTAACTTCTAACCGTGAAATCATCAAGATTCAAGGTGTTCTAGGATGATGTCATCATGTGTTCTTGAAGAACTTCATGTTTTGGCCTCAATCTACCAAGAACAACTTAGATCTAACCGATTTCCACATAAACAAACAAAGATCTTTCATAGATCTAAACATATTCACAATAAAAAGGAGTGAAAGATGGTTTTCAAATTTCTTTCAACTCTTTTACACTCAATGCACTCAAAACCGATAGAATCGGAACTTGTGCCGGCTTACTACTCATTATTGTGGTTGTGTTGGTTCAAGATCCGTATTCTATCCACGAGATTATCGATTCCGGGTTAAACATGGAACGTCGTCTCAAACCGTCCACTGATCGGGTTTGGGTGATTCCTGTCCGATCAGGAGCACCAAGTATTGACGAGGTTTCTGTTGCTTGACACGTTATCAAAATATCTCGATAAAACGACAAACTATCAAAAACAACCAAGTGTAAGACGAACAGGTTAACCAGGACGGAGTGCCGTCCGCATGGACTGCTGTCCGAACGGACAGCCAAACCGTACGACTGGCCGCCTGTACGACTTGTACCTTGGTCCCACCCAACCATTTTGCCAACACTTGAAGTCTGAATGTTGAACGAATTGTTGTCCGATCGGACTACCAACCGATCGAACTTCCATCCGAATCATGAGACGTTTGAACTTCAACACTTAAACAATTTTCAACATGTTCAATTCACAAAGGATGCCACCCGAACGAACAACCGTCCGATCGAGTGACACCCTGTTGTGAACATGTTCTCACTGAAGTGCCCAACCAAACGGGTTTCCGTCCGATCAAACGACCGTCCGATCGACCGACCTGAAAGGTAGAGGTACTTCAATGTTCTCAAAATGCTACAACGAAAACTTCAAAAGTCAAGCCATCATACACAAACACATCCTTCTCAAAGGAAGGAACAATCCACTCGAACAGTCATCCGACCAGACTACTGTCCGAACGGACGACCAACCGCACGACTGGCTGTCCGATCGGACTACCATCCGAACGGACTGCTGTCCGAACCACTTCTACTTTGCATCGTTTTGCACGTCACTTGTCGTTGTGCTATCAATCTGTTCAGGCTAACCCTACACTCTAGCGCTCCCTTCAATCCATCAATCGCTGTGAGTATACTCGTTCCCTTTTTGCTTTACGCACTTTTGGGTGTTACATACGTTACTTATACAAAATCACATCGAACACACTACGCAATACTTTAAACGCTAACCGTTATCGCATGTATTACGTGACTAAATGAATGCTTGTTTGTTATGTTTACACATGGAATGTTATCTACCTGCCTTAGCAACTGTAGTACTATTAGTTTGGACTCAGCACCCGTTCACTCGGGGGTTGTTAAGGACAATTACTTACATGGCTCACAGTGGTGGGAATGTATTGCGAACTGCCTTGGACAGTCAACCCGCAGTCATTGGTATCGATAGGTTCATGTCGATAACTAACATGCCTCATTTCACTCTGTGTACGTGTTGGTTATGCGTAACGCTTTCGAACAATATATGCTATTATCAAACTTGTATGCTCACCTTTACACTATGTGTATTGACTTTTACTTTAACGTATGTGACAGATGCTTAGGATGCTTATCTGCTAGGAAATCGAGGCTAGAATAAGGTTTTAGAGGCCAACAAATAGTTGTCTGTACAAGTGAAATCTGAGTTGTCGAAACAGAACTATTTGCCTAGATTTTTTCTGTAATAATTGTATTATCTTTTAAGACATGGTATGGGACATGTTACCTTAAATTAATTGGTAATGATAATTGTTATGGAAACTTCTGGACAATCTGTTTCGCTCAGTGCCATGCCCCGATGTTTCCGCCATCGGTTGGGGTGTGACAGATTGGTATCAGAGCCATAACTATAGGGAATTAGGTAAGACTCGACCTAGTCCGGGTCGATGTCTTAGAAACCTAGTCTATAGTTAGGAACCAACAGACCGACTCGTGCATGTCCAGTAGGGATTATGCATGAGCTTACTACTATTTCTCACTATTCTCGCCTATACTACACTATCACTGCGCTCGAATTTTCAAATATGAATGAACAATTAAGTCGAGATTAGGTGTGAAAACCGCAAACTCTCGATTAAATTGCTTGATCAACCCATATTTTATCTATAAACACGAGAATTTGCGTTGAACCAGGAGTGAAATCCATACTTTGACGCATAATTCTCCTTTATTTCATCAAAAATAGGAACGAAGTTGCTAAGCCAGGGGTGAAACCCTAACCTTGATGATTTGTTCCGACCTTTATTTTGTTTTACAAACCTCTCACCAAAGTTTCGACGGACTCCAACGACTGAAGACCATGCAGGGACTGAAAGGATACGTGTCATACGCCCGGATTCGAGGCGGAAGCACAAGTCCCGAAGGTCAGATGTGTGCTCAGACGGTCCTTGTGGATAGTCGAATCACTTTGGATAGTTGAATTCTAATAGTCGCAGACGATCTATTTCTCGATTTTTATGTGTTTCGATTCTGAGCCCGCAACTGCTGACTCTGATGATTCGTTGATTTTATGTGTTTGTATGTGTGTTTATCTGTTTATGTGTTTAATTTTGGAGACTTGTTCGATTTTGCTTCCACTTCGATCGACACGCACGACTCGCACTGCATTTCTATCTCAAAACGCTGACAAATCGCTAAATTATGGACGACCTTATGCTATGATACGCTTATACTATACTACTCGATGTACTAAACGTGATCGCTATATTCGAACACTCGCGAACTTTGAATGATAGGTTTCTGTATTATGAGGCGGTCGGAATGCTCTACGTGTGTCTATATACTCTTATGTGCCTCTGTGCGCAGCTAGACAGGTTACACGCCTATATGTTTCCAGGTGATGTGTCCTACGTGCTTATGTGCTTCTGTGATTTTGTGCCCTACGTGTTTATGTGCTTCTGTGTTTATGTGAATCTGTGATTATGTGCCTATGTGTTTATGTGATACATGTTTCACTGTGTTCCTGAGCTTTAGTAGGTATTAGACGTGTGAGGTGAGATTCGATTATGATGTGTCTGAGACCTATGACGATGTCTGTTGCAGACAATGTCAACTGGACCATCATCAGGATCCCGTCACCCACGACTCTCTCGTCAAGAACAGATGGACAAACGCCTTGCTGCCATCCTCGCGAAACAAGTGGCCAAGGTCGTGCCTCAGATCGTGAGTGAGATTTACGAGAATGTTAGCAAATCGTCTGAGGAGTCTAGAACCGAAGCTCCTAAAGCTGCTACCAAGACTGTTTTCAGCTTCAAGCAATTCAAGGCATGCGGTCCGAAGGAAATCACTGGAGAAGATGGCCCGACGGCTATGTTTCAATGGTTCGATTCCATCGAAGTCACTCTGCGCCAGAGTGGATGTCCGGAAAATCTCCGCACTCTAAACGCTACCGGCGTCTTCCAGTCCCGCGCATTAGACTGGTGGACGGCCGAGAGGAACAAACGCGGGAATGATGCAGCTTACGAGCTGACATGGGAAGAGTTGAAGGCCATCATGATGGATGAGTTCTGTCCTCCCCATGAACGCCAAAAGCTAGAGGACGAATTCTAAAACATTAAGCAGAAAGAAGGTGACAACGCTGCCCTGCCTGCTCGCTTTAAGCAGCTCAGCATCATCTGCCTCGACCAAGTGAAGAGGCCCGATATGGCAATCAAGAAGTACATCCGAGCTCTACCCGACTGTGTTGCGGATTTTGTGCATGCCGCAAAGACCACAACGATTGAAGAAACTTACTTGCTTCCCGCTGAAATCAATGACAAGCGGGTAAAAGGTGGTGTTTGGGATAAAGCTTCAAAGAATCTGCACCAAGTCACAGCCGCACCAACCGCTGAAACCACCGCCGCTCAACCGTCAAAGTCCTCACGCCGCAAGAAGAAAAACAACAACAGCAGCTCCAACAACAAGAACTGTGCTGTCACTACCACTGCTGCTCCACTTCAAGCCGTACCGGCCCAGCAGCAGCCCCATCACCGTCCAGCACCAGTTACTTATGCACCACCAGCAAAGCGTGCATACACAGGCCCCCACCCGGCTTGCCCAACATGTTCTTATCATCACCCGGTTGGTCTCGCCTGTGGTTTCTGTGCTCACTGCAACATGTACGGCCACTTCACTGTCAACTGCCATACTGGTCCCCGTCAAGCCCCAGCTCAAGCCACTGCTCATCAAGCTCTGCTCCCAGCCCCGCAAGGCCAACAAGCGGCTCAGGCACCCGTGATCAACACCCGAGTCTGCTTCGCATGTGGTGATCCCAACCACTTTGTGAACATGTTCCCGAACAGGGTGGTGAAACAAGATCCCCCTGCAGCAGCAACACCAGCAGCAACAGCCTCAGCAGCAGCAACAAGCCGCACGTGCCAGAACTTTCAACATCAATGTGTGCCATGCCCAGGCTGACAACAACGTGGTCAATGGTACGTTCCTTGTGAATGGTATTTATGCTTCATGTTTGTTTGATACTGGAGCCGATAATTGCTTTGTCGCGTTCGAATTCGAGAAACTCCTTAGTCATAAACGCTCCCATCTCTCCTCGACATTCGATGTAGAAGTCGCTACCGGAAGAACTGTCACCGTAAATTCTGTTCTTCGTGATTGTACTATCGAGCTCAACAATCACCTCTTCCCAATCGACCTTATTCCGATGCAACTCGGAAGTTTTGACGTCATAGTAGGCATGAACTTTCTTCGCGAAAACCATGCTGAAGTTGTGTGTTTCGATAAGATGATTCGATTCTTGCTTGCGAATGGTGATTTATTGTGTGTTTATGGCGAAACTGCTTCGAAGGGTCTCAAGCTCATATCATGTGTCTAAAATAGCAAGTATCTCCGCAAGGAATACAGAGTTTTCTTGGCTAACATTGTAGTAGCGGAGAAGGAAAAGAAAGGAAAGACAGAAGTGAAAGACGTTCCTGTGGTTCGCGAATTTCCTAATGTGTTCCCTGACGATCTTCCAGGACTACCGCCAAGCCGTGATATCGACTTTCGTATCGACCTCATTCCTGGAGCTAACCCTATTGCCAAAGCTCCTTACCGACTCGCACCGTCCGAAATGCGTGAACTCTCGAACCAACTCCAGGAATTACTTGAGAAAGGCTTCATTCTCCATAGCACCTCTCCTTGGGGCACGCCAGTCCTGTTCGTCAAAAAGAAGGATGCGTCGTTCCGGATGTGCATCGACTACCGGGAATTGAATAAGTTAACTATCAAGAACCGCTATCCCCTGCCTCGCATCGATGATTTGTTTGATCAGCTACAAGATGCTACGTGTTTCTCGAAGATCGATCTATGCTCAGGCTACCACCAACTACGCATTCAAGAGGAGGATATACCCAAAACCGTGTTTCGCACTCGATACGGCCACTACGAATTCGTTGTTATGCCTTTTGTTTTAACCAACGCACCCGCGGTCTTCATGGATATGATGAATCGCGTGTGTAAACCATACCTCGACCGTTTGATCATCGTGTTCATCGACGATGTCTTGATCTATTCCAAGTCGAAGACCGAACACGTGCAACATCTACGTTTGGTTCTCGAGCTACTCCAGGGGAATCGACTCTACGCCAAGTTCTCCAAGTGCGAATTTTGGCTGGAGGAGGTTTAGTTTCTGGGTCACATTGTAAATAGTCAAGGTATTCACGTCGATCCTGCGAAGATTGAAGCCGTTAAGAGTTGGATTACACCTAAGAACCCGTCCGAAGTCCGTTCTTTCCTTGGACTAGCGGGCTATTATCGACGATTTATCGAAGGATTCTCAAAGATTGTTGTGCCGCTTACCGCTCTCACGCATAAAGACAAGCCTTTTGTTTGGGAAACCAAACAAGAGTCTGCTTTCCAAACACTCAAGCACATGCTTTGCAATGCTCCTGTTCTCACTCTACCCGATAGAAACGACGACTTCATTGTCTATTGTGATGCTTCCAACCTTGGTCTTGGTTGTGTTCTTATGCAGCGAGACAAGGTTATAGCTTACGTATCTTGTCAGCTCAAAATCCACGAGAAGAACTATACAACCCATGATCTCGAGCTAGGCGCGGTTGTTTTTGCGTTAAAGATTTGGCGACACTACCTATATGGTACAAAGTGTACGATCTTCACCGATCATAGGAGCCTACAACATATCTTTGATCAGAAAGAACTTAATATGCGTCAACGCCGATGGATATAACTTCTCAACGATTACGACTGTGAGATTCGTTATCACCCAGGCAAAGCAAATGTTGTTGCCGACGCTCTCTGCAGACGGAGTTATTTGCTCAGCATTCGTAATGTCCAAGCCCAATACGACCTCGAAACCCTCATCCGCGAAGCTCAGCATGCATGTTTTAATGAACACACTCTGAAGAAGGAACGAATCTATCATGATGGAACTCATCTTGTAAATAAACCGAATGGGATATTCCATTATCTGGACCGAATTTGGATCCCTAAACGAGCCGAATTGCAAAAGATTTTAATGGACGAAGCCCACAAATCCCGGTATTCTATTCATCCCGGTGCCGACAAAATGTACCAGGATCTTCGCTACAAGTACTGGTGGCCGGGCATGAAAAGGGATATTGCTCTCTACGTTGGAAAGTGCCTGACTTGTGCAAAAGTCAAAGCTGAACACCAAAGACCCTCTGGCTTACTCGAACAACCGCCGATCCCTATATGGAAGTGGGAGAGTATAGCTATGGACTTCATAACCAAGCTTCCGCACACGTCATCAGGTCACGACAACATTTGGGTTGTTGTTGACCGTTTGACCAAATCTGCTCACTTTTTGCCAATATGGGAAGACTACAAGGTAGAACGATTAGCCTGAATCTACACCAACGAGATCATTTGTCGACATGGGATGCCTCACGACATCATCTCTAACCGCGATGCTCGGTTTACCTCGCGACTGTGGGAAACGTTTCAAACGGCTCTCGGTACATCGCTTAATCTAAGTACCGCTTTCCACCCTCAAACCGACGGACAGACTGAAAGAACAATCCGTACTCTTGAAGACATACTCCATTCGTGTGTCATAGATTTTGGTGGTAATTGGGATGCATACCTGCCGTTAGTCGAATTCTCGTATAACAACAGTTATCATTCCAGCATTAAAATGGCACCATTCAAGGCTTTATACGGAAGAAGATGTCGATCGCCTATTGTGTGGCACGAGATCAGTCACTCGCAACTAACCGGTCCCGAGCTATTGCAAGAAATGACTGACAAAGTCCTCCAAATTCGAGACAACTTGTTGAAATCTCGAAGTCGACAGAAAAGTTACGCCAATAGACGACGCAAGCCCCTTGAATTTGATGTTGGCGACTACGTACTCCTAAAGGTGTCACCTTGGAAGGGTGTGGTCAGATTCGGCAAGAAAGGGAAACTAGCACCTCGATATGTTGGACCTTTTAAGATTCTGGAAAGGATCGGAAAAGTGGCCTACAAACTCAAACTACCAGAGGAACTTAGTAACGTCCACCCGACTTTCCATGTGTCAAACCTCCGAAAGTACCTGGCTGAGCATGATTTAATTGTACCTCTCATTGACCTTCAAGTAAATGAAACACTTCACTTCATGGAGAAGCCTGTCGAAATCATGGATCTCCAAACCAAGCAGCTCAGACGCTCGCGCATTCCTATTGTGAAAGTCCGATGGGAAGGCAAACGAGGCGCAGAGTTCACTTGGGAACTCGAAAGCGACATGAAGGCGAAGTACCTGCAGTTTTAATATGGTTTAACAAAGCCTACATACTAAAATGAAACCTAACCTAAGTGCTTACGACCCATTATGACCCGTTTAGGTAGCTTACGCCACGTTAACGCGTCGTTCGCGTAAAACGCGTTCGGACCGCCTAGATATCAAAAATTATGTTACATATGCTTAAAATGAATTTTGGCGTAAAAAGGGCATTTTGGTCATTTAGGCATATAAACTACATATCATACAACTACTTAAATGATGTGACCATAAGGTATAACCTCGGAAGGTTATTCCCTATGCAACTATGGTCACCTAATGTGTTTGGTCGGTTCCTAAAGATCGACCAAACGGGTCGGGTTCGAAAGTATAAGCAGTTGTTTAGACCGCTTACCTTACGACCCTATATAAGCACTAAACCTAAAGTGACGAGCTAAACATGTTAAAACATGCTTAACGAGGTTTGAAAACAAGTTTGGTATCAAAACAAACGGTTTTGATACCTAAAAGTAGTTTGGTTACAAAATACGCAAGAATACGCATTTTGGCCGAAACTACGACTCGCCACTATGCCTAGATAACGTGGTAATCAGTAGGTATAGTCACAAGAGACTAAAACCATCGTGATTATGCTCACGTTATGAAGTTCAAACGAACTTCATGTTGACCATAAACTGGTCAAAGCAGAAAGTCAAACACAGTTTGACTTTCACGCGAAAAAGAACGAAAGAGGACTTACAAAAGGTCCAAGAACGGAAGTTTGACCCGATTATTCTCAGGTATGAAGTGAAAGCACTTCAACTTAGAAAGCAATCAGATCAAGGTGTGAAGAATGCAAATGAGGAAGGTGGGTATTTATAGAAAAACCAAGACTGTTAGGATCGTTCATCGAAAACCGAGCTTCGATCTGGACCTTACATGTGCGCCCATGGTTTTAGAATACCATGGGTACCCCAAAACAAGCCCCTAGTTTCATTAAAACCATGTGCAAATGAGGGGAACAACTGGAACAAGCTAGAATTTAGATTTTCAATTTTGGTCCCTTCCTAAGATAACTATGGCAGATTGTCAATTTTGGTCCCTGAATGTGCAAAACATGGTTTTTGATGCATTTTTGACACGTTTAAGCCCCGTTAATCCCATTTCAAGGCTCTAAAATGAAGTTAAAGTATAGGGAACATGAAACATGCTCAAAAATATGTCGAATGTCGGTTCGTTTGGTCATACGGTTGCGTTGTTCGGTTAATTACGACGAAACACGAACGAATGCGAAAAACGATCCAAATTATGCGACGAATGGAATTTTATCATGCCAATCACTAAAATAAAATATTTTAATGATTACATAAAGTTTTGGATGTCCGGATGTATTCAGAACGTAAGATATGCGCGAAAATGCAAACTTATGCAATTTTTGACGATTTTAGTCCCTGAATGACAGTAAAAGAGGGGTCTATGTACTCACTTGAGGATACTTAGAAGTCTTGAATAACAACCAAGCAAAGCTAGAGGGATCACGGAATCAAACGGCACCTAATATTGGTAATTATGTAAATAAACGGACCTAAATCGGAAGATCGGATAGAATGAGGTTTCGTAAACCAAATGAGTATAGGAACTCATGTAAAATGGTTTAACAAAGCCTACATATTAAAATGAAACTTAACCTAAGTGCTTACGACCCATTATGACCCGTTTAGGTAGCTTACGCCACTTTAACGCGTCGCTCGCGTAAAACGCGTTCGGACCGCCTAACTAGTCCTATGATAACTAAAATTTGCCTTAACATGTCTAATATTGTTGCCAAATCAGTTTAGATATCAAAAATTATGTTACATATGCTTAAAATGAATTTTGGCGTAAAAAGGGCATTTTGGTCATTTACCTAAGGCATATAAACTACCTATCATACAACTACTTAAATGACGTGACCATAAGGTATAACCTTGGAAGGTTATTCCCTATGCAACTATGGTCACCTAATGTGTTTGGTCGGATCCTAAAGATCGACCAAACGGGTCGGGTTCGAAAGTATAAGCGGTTGTTTAGACCGCTTACCTTACGACCCTACATAAGCACTAAACCTAAAGTGACGAGCTAAACATGTTAAAACATGCTTAACGAGGTTTGAAAACATGTTTGGTATCAAAACAAACGGTTTTGATACCTAAAAGTAGTTTGGTTACAAAATACGCAAGAATACGCATTTTGGCCGAAACTACGACTCGCCACTATGCCTAGATAACGTGGTAATCAGTAGGTATAGTCACAAGAGACTAAAACCATCGTGATTATGCTCACGTTATGAAGTTCAAACGAACTTCATGTTGACCATAAACTGGTCAAAGCAGAAAGTCAAACACAGTTTGACTTTCACGCGAAAAAGAACGAAAGAGGACTTACAAAAGGTCCAAGAACGGAAGTTTGACCCGATTATTCTCAGGTATGAAGTGAAAGCACTTCAACTTAGAAAGCAATCAGATCAAGGTGTGAAGAATGCAAATGAGGAAGGTGGGTATTTATAGAAAAACCAAGACTGTTAGGATCGTTCATCGAAAACCGAGCTTCGATCTGGACCTTACATGTGCGCCCATGGTTTTAGAATACCATGGGTACCCCAAAACAAGCCCCTAGTTTCATTAAAACCATGTGAAAATGAGGGGAACAACTGGAACAAGCTAGAATTTAGATTTTCAATTTTGGTCCCTTCCTAAGATAACTATGGCAGATTGTCAATTTTGGTCCCTGAATGTGCAAAACATGGTTTTTGATGCATTTTTGACACGTTTAAACCCCGTTAATCCCATTTCAAGGATCTAAAATGAAGTTAAAGTATAGGGAACATGAAACATGCTCAAAAATATCTCGTATGTCGGTTCGTTTGGTCGTACGGTTGCGTTGTTCGGTTAATTACGACGAAACACGAACGAATGCGAAAAACGATGCAAATTAAGCGACGAATAGAATTTTATCATGCCAATCACTAAAATAAAATATTTTAATGATTACATAAAGTTTTGGTTGTCCGGATGTATTCAGAACGTAATATATGCGCGAAAATGCAAACTTGTGCACTTTTTGACTCTTTTAGTCCCTGAATGACCAAAAAGTTTATTTTAGCACACTGAACCCCTAAAAGCCTATTTCTAAGCTATGTAAAGGATATTTAGGGTATGTTTAACTTATGTTCATGTTCCAGAATGTTCGTTACAGTACAAATCGGCATACTTTCGTAGTTTGTTGAAATTAGTCCCTGTAAGCGAATAAACTTGATTTCGCCACACCAAACCCTCCAAAACTTATTTCTAAGTTATTTAAAGGTTATTTAAGGTATGTTAAGCCTATTTCACTATTCTGGAGTGTTTGTTGCATTAAACTGGTTATATTGACGCATCAGTGCGCGTATAACCTTCCAGAAAGCGATTTAAAGCTTGAAATCGAACATGAATTGATATGTGCAAACAATACACGTATTTTTACAAATCCCAAGTATGAAACACAATATTTCATAAATTTGGTATTTGTTTGATGGTCGCAGAGGCACAGGTGTCACAGTCTCCCCTACTTTAGGAAATTTCGTCCCAAAATTTATTCGTATGAGTCTGTCTGTGACGCTGTGTTAAATAATTGCCTTGCATGGAATCTAGGGTGTTTATCTATTTGCGTAGAATAACCCATCAAAGATTATGCAAGGCATAATCCTGTCATTTCTCTCAACGGACAATCTTTAAAAATGAAAATGAAGGAAAAATCAAGGATATTCATTTCCCTCGATGGATATTCTTCAGAAACGAAAATGAACGGAATGGGTCATTTTCCTCAATGGGTATTTTTCAGAAACGAAAATGAACGAATAATCAAGAATATTCATTTCCCTCGATGGATATTCTTCAGAAACGAAAATGAATGAATAATCAAGAATATTCGTTTCCCTCGATGGATATTCTTCAGAAACGAAAATGAACGGAATGAGTCATTTTCCTCAATGGGTATTCTTCAGAAACGGAAATGAAGGAAAAATCAAGAATATTCTTTTTCCTCGATGGATATTCTTCAGAAACGAAAATGAACGGAATGAGTCATTTTCCTCAATGGGTATTCTTCAGAAACGGAAATGAAGGAAAAATCAAGAATATTCATTTCCCTCGATGGATATTCTTCAGAAACGAAAATGAACGGAATGAGTCATTTTCCTCAATGGGTATTCTTCAGAAATGGAAATGAAGGAAAAAAGAAAAATCAGGGATATTCATTTCCCTCGATGGATATTCTTCAGAAACGAAAATGAACGGAATGAGTCATTTTTCTCAATGGGTATTCTTCAGAAACGGAAATGAACTGAGTCAACTCTAGACACATGACAAAACTTGCTGTGGTTTCTGTGCACTGAATTCCATAATTATGTATGCATCCATAATTACGTAATTCCTTGCACAGTCCGCACAGTTTGTTTTGTAATGTGAAGGGGAAGAAAATCAAACCTGTGATGAGTGTGACCAAACTATCATAGGGTCCTTTTAATTAGATCGACAAATGATCTCTTTAATTAGACCACCAAGGAGTCTTTTCAGCTATATCATCACATGATATTCCTAACCAGATTTTTGGATCAATCTGTTTAACTAGACCACTCAAGGGGTCTAATTATGGAATAGTACATTATAATCCAAGGGTCTTTACTATTACGTAGAAGCCCATTAAGGATTTAAGGTAGTACCTTTGGATATCCTACTATGAATCCCTTATACGAAGATATGAAAGATTCTACGAGGATTTGGATAACAAAAACTTGGATCACACAAAAACATAAAAGGGAACACATAAGCACATAATCACATATTTGTTTAATTTGACCTTTAATTTGTTATCTTTGGACACGAATATTTAAAGCACACCAGGAATCCAATCCGTGGATTTCATTTGGCACTTTAATCATTTTCAAGAATCTATCTATGAAGATAGGATGATCTTCCGAAAATTCGATTTTGTTTTCAAAGAAACGTAATATTCGAATTAAGGCACACAACAATTTTAGGATTTACGGAAATACCCTTAGGTACCCTATTAAGGATTTATAGTGGTACTTTGGGTATTCGTCCAGAGTTGTAACTTGCGCCTTGTACTTCGTTTCTTTGGAAGAAACGGGTACTTAGGATTTTCGTGGAAAACTCAAGAGATCATAAAATGGAAGAATTTTAGGGGTAGTCTGTTCTTCAAGGAATACGATTCCCTGATTGTCGGTATTGTAGGGGATATGTTATTTATACATGCAACCACATAAATACATTGCAATGTGAATAAAAGATTTATTTGTAAACAACGATAACAATTGTTTCATGGACCTTGACAACAAAAGAAAATAATACATAAGACGTGATTATTTCTAAACGGTGTTGTCTTCTAGTCGGTCAGATGCTCATCCCTGTGCTGGATTTGCATTAGCAAGCTTTGGGCAATTTCTTCGGAAATGACCCATCTCGCCATAGTTGTAGCAAGAACCTGGTGGAAAACGAGCTTGAGCAGGATTGTTGTCAGCTTGATTTGGTGCAACTGCAGCTCGGCAAACTCTTGCTGTATGACCTATAAGTCCACAAATTTGGCATTTGCGGCACTTCACACTAGCATGATGATGAAGGTTACATTGGTTGCACAAGGGTGCAGTTCCGTTGTATGGCTTCCTAGCAGGGGGTTGAGCTGGTTGGTTGGGGGCAGCTTGATCATTGTGAGCAACCACGGCGAAGTTCTGGGAAGCTTTTCGCTTCCTTGACTTCTTGGAGGATTCAGTCTGTTCATCTTTGGGTTTCGATTACTCGATTGGTTTCTTATCACCTTTTCGGAAAAGTTTACCTTTCCTGATTTGAGATTCAGTCTAGGTAGCAGATAGCTCAATGGCATGCCTAACCGTAGTGGGGTTACTACCAGTCACAATGTCTTGTACTGGGTCAGGGAGGCCATCAATGTACTTTTCGATTGCCTTATCCAAAGGCGTAACCATATTCGGGCATAACAGACTTAACTCCTCATAACGATCCGTGTAGGCTCGATGCTCACCACTATCTTGCTTAAGATCGTCGAATTCCCTTTCCAAGGCCCTGATCTCGTGACGAGGACATAATTCCTTCATCATCAGAGCTCGAAGCTCTTCCCACGTTTGAGCCAGTGCCACATCGGCACCCCTATCTCTCATCACATCATTCCACCATGTCAAAGCTCGTTTCTCAAATACACTAGATGCGAATTCTACCTTTCGCTCATTTGGGCATTGAACATGCCTGAAGGTACCCTCTAGACTCTCGAACCATTGCAGAAGTGCAGTCGCTCCTTGAGACCCAGAAAACTTTGATGGCTTAGCCGAGTTGAACGTCTTGAAGTTGCAGGGGGGCATTATTGTTGTTGAGAGCTTGGTTACATTGAGCAACAATGTTCGGGATTGCAGCAGTCATCTGCTGCGTAATGATAGCTGCCAGTTCTTCATTAGGTACTTGATTGTCGCGTCGTGGAGGCATTCTAAAAGGGGAAACAATAGAGGAAACAAGTGAAATGGCATTGGGTAAGAATAGGATGTTACAATTACCGACCAAAAGCATGGGTGATGGTCATTTGTTTGAACCACGAAGCAGACAAACGACACACAAAGGCTGAATCAAAGTAATTAGGTCCTCATAATGTATCGCAAAGACATGCTCGCCTATAAGTGGACACTCACCCCAAGAGTTCCCAGGTAAGAGTGACTGGTCCGATATTGCGGATTTGTACGAACACTCTAGCCTTAGACAAAAAGCTCAGGGTACAGGCACCCACCCTTCCAGTTTGCACGTGTTCACATTATGTAACCCCAAACTTTGACGAGAATTGGAAAACTTTGAAGGTTCGTAACCTTATAATAAATCATCCTAGAACAGATGATTAGTTTTCAAAGCAGATTCGAATTTTGTGTTCTTATTGTGGTTTCTGCTTAAAGATAGGCAACGGTATTATTTTATGACTAAACGCAAGTAAACTCGCGTTAGGGTCCTAGGAAGGTTATAGTCTAGGTCAAAGCATTACTAATAACCTAATTCCCTATAACCATTGGCTCTGATACCAACTTTTCTGTCACACCCCGACCACGTAAAACAACAAAACGTGGCGGAAACGTCGAGGAGTGTTGTAACAGAATCATTGTTTCACAACCATGGATTAAACAGTTCGTTTTATTAAATTAAACGTATTACATTACATTGGAATTAGAAACAAAACAAGAACAAATAGACTTTCATTGTTATTAAGTCACTAAGGCCTCGTCCATTCCTATGTGAGCGTACACAAAAATCATCATTAAACATCATCAACTATGGTACCTGAAACACACGTGAAAATACGTCAGCATAAAAATGCCGGCGAGTACATAGGTTTTATATGAGTGTCAGGTTCATGGCTCGTTTTACATGTTGCAATACTTATTTAAAAAACCTTGTTTTGAAAAGTATAATATTGCGACATAATTAACCAACTCAAATCAAGTTGGTTATAATTTGCAAAATCTCGTAGCCATGATTCTTAACTCCAAAACATTTGTTTTATTAAATAAAATTGTAAAATATCTCATAAAAACTCGTTAATAAAACTCGTATGGTTTATATTATTCAGAAAACATCCTTGTGTGACATTGTTTCGAAATCGTTTACCCAAGTGATCTAGATAACGCAACGATATATAATGTGTTAAAAGCACTTATATATAGGAAGTACCAGCAGCGTATCCACCATGCTTTTAACACATTACACCCACCCCGTTACCTAATCACTTCCCTAACCCAATGGCTCAAACAGTTACAAATGGTTCACATAAATCAAATGGTTACAAACGGTTCACATAAATCCAACGATTACAAATGGTTCACATACATCAAATGGTTACAAATGGTTCACATACATCCAATGATTTCAAATGGTTCAAAACGTAAAACAATTGTGCTAGCATGTTAAGTGAACATACATAGAAAAACATAATGAAATCATGTACTAATAGTGTACTAATGAAAATAACAAGTATATGATATGAAAACATGGAAAGCACGAAAATAACAAGTAGGCAGATGCGTTTCACCCCAAAATATTTGGAAAACAGTAAAAGAGGGGTCTATGTACTCACTTGAGGATACTTAGAAGTCTTGAATAACAACCAAGCAAAGCTAGAGGGATCACGGAATCAAACGGCACCTAATATAGGTAATTATGTAAATAAACGGACCTAAATCGGAAGATCGGATAGAATGAGGTTTCGTAAACCAAATGAGTATAGGAACTCATGTAATATGGTTTAACAAAGCCTACATACTAAAATGAAACCTAACCTAAGTGCTTACGACCCATTATGACCCGTTTAGGTAGCTTACGCCACTTTAACGCGTCGTTCGCGTAAAACGCGTTCGGACCGCCTAACTAGTCCTATGATAAGTAAAATATGCCTTAACATGTCTAATATTGTTTCCAAATCAGTTTAGATATCAAAAATTATGTTACATATGCTTAAAATGAATTTTGGCGTAAAAAGGGCATTTTGGTCATTTAGGCATATAAACTACATATCATACAACTACTTAAATGACGTGACCATAAGGTATAACCTCGGAAGGTTATTCCCTATGCAACTATGGTCACCTAATGTGTTTGGTCGGATCCTAAAGATCGACCAAACGGGTCGGGTTCGAAAGTATAAGCAGTTGTTTAGACCGCTTACCTTACGACCCTATATAAGCACTAAACCTAAAGTGACGAGCTAAACATGTTAAAACATGCTTAACGAGGTTTGAAAACAGGTTTGGTATCAAAACAAACGGTTTTGATACCTAAAAGTAGTTTGGTTACAAAATACGCAAGAATACGCATTTTGGCCGAAACTACGACTCGCCACTATGCCTAGATAACGTGGTAATCAGTAGGTATAGTCACAAGAGACTAAAACCATCGTGATTATGCTCACGTTATGAAGTTCAAACGAACTTCATGTTGACCATAAACTGGTCAAAGCAGAAAGTCAAACACAGTTTGACTTTCACGCGAAAAAGAACGAAAGAGGACTTACAAAAGGTCCAAGAACGGAAGTTTGACCCGATTATTCTCAGGTATGAAGTGAAAGCACTTCAACTTAGAGAGCAATCAGATCAAGGTGTGAAGAATGCAAATGAGGAAGGTGGGTATTTATAGAAAAACCAAGACCGTTAGGATCGTTCATCGAAAACCGAGCTTCGATCTGGACCTTACATGTGTGCCCATGGTTTTAGAATACCATGGGTACCCCAAAACAAGACCCTAGTTTCATTAAAACCATGTGAAAATGAGGGGAACAGCTGGAACAAGCTAGAATTTAGATTTTCAATTTTGGTCCCTTCCTAAGATAACTATGGCAGATTGTCAATTTTGGTCCCTGAATGTGCAAAACATGGTTTTTGATGCATTTTTGACACGTTTAAGCCCCGTTAATCCCATTTCAAGGCTCTAAAATGAAGTTAAAGTATAGGGAACATGAAACATGCTCAAAAATATCTCGGATGTCGGTTCGTTTGCTCGTACGGTTGCGTTGTTCGGTTAATTACGACGAAACACGAACGAATGCGAAAAACGATCCAAATTACGCGACGAATGGAATTTTATCATGCCAATCACTAAAATAAAATATTTTAATGATTACATAAAGTTTTGGATGTTCGGATGTATTCAGAACGTAAGATATGCGCGAAAATGCAAACTTATGCACTTTTTGACGCTTTTAGTCCCTGAATGACCAAAAAGTTTATTTTAGCACACCGAACCCATCAAAGCCTATTTCTAAGCTATGTAAAGGATGTTTAGGGTATGCTTAACTTATGATCATGTTCCGGAATGTTCGTTACAGTACAAATCGGCATACTTTCACAGTTTGTCGAAATTAGTCCCTGTAAGCGAATAAACTTGATTTCGCCACACCAAACCCTCCAAAACTTATTTCTAAGTTATTTAAAGGTTATTTAAGGTATGTTAAGCCTATTTCACTATTCCGGAGTGTTCGTTGCATTAAACTGGTTATATTTACGCATCTGTGCGCGTATAACCTTCCAGAAAAACGATTTAAAGCTTGAAATCGAACATGAATTGATATGTGCAAACAATACACGTATTTTTACAAATCCCAAGTATGAAACACAATATTTCATAAATTTGGTATTTGTTTGATGGTCGCAGAGGCACAGGTGTCACAGGTTGCTTGCCAACTTCTGAATTATTAAGTGTTAAACTAGTAAAAGGTCTGAACCATTAAGTGTTGAACCAGTAAGATGTCTGAATCATTAAGGTTAGTGGGTGTGGAGGAGGGTAGTCCCTTGAGAATGATCCGCCACGTAGACGTCCACGTCAGCGGGTATGGAGAATGGGCCTAAATGTATAGGCCTAGGGTGAGGGATGAGCCCCTTTGTATATACATATGTATGTATATATGTGTGTGTGTGATAACAAGAGAGAGGGTCGTCGAAGGCGTCAAGGGGAGGACGTGACAGACGGGGACGAGGCAGGTGGGGCGGTGTGGACAGGCTAGGACGGGGCTCGACATCCCTCCGCCAACCCCCACTCCCGATAGCCTAAGTGCTATTATAGTGCTTAACCGTTCAGAGGTAAATGTCTGATCAATTCAGATTAGAGGTCTTAAGGCTGGAGGGTGTGGGATAATGCCTCTAGGGGCTTTATCACGTCACGTCAGATCCACGTCAACGCCACGTCATGGAATAAAGCCCCTTTAACTTGCATGGTATGGTATAAAAGATTTATTGGATGAAATGATGTGGGCCCCACCTGCACACACCTTCTTCCTCGTTACCACGGTGGCGGATGAACCATGGCACACACCTTCTTCCTCCGGCTCTATCGGATGTGAGGTGGCAGGGGTGGCGCCCTCCACACCCTCCGGCCTAATCATTCAGAATCAATTTAATGTTTAACCATTTAGAGGCAAATGTCTAAACCATTCAGACATCTGCTCGCGAAACAAACACTCTGAACCATTAAGTGTTGAACCAGTCATAGCCCCATTAAAAGCTAAACAAACAGCCCTTTAGGTTTACTATTTAAAAAGGGTTAGCGGCACATATTTTTGATGTTTTGTTAATGGGAAATTAATACAAAAGGCATCATATTTTTGAACTCCTTAAACATAAAAAAGATGGATTAAAAAGACCGGTGTAGAGACATAACTTGTGCATAAAACTAGTTTGGAACATTGTTGATTAAATCTTATGAAATGCTACTAATACATGAACGGGTGATAAAGATTAGTTGCGGCTTTGATGGTATGTGGGGAGGGTCTCCGCATAAGGTTCGTGATTTTGAGGGGCACGCGATTTAAAAAAATCCGATATATATATATATATATATATAGGGGGGGTTCATTTGAGAAGAATCTTCTTAAAAGAAGAAAAATAAATTAATCTAGACCCTATATTTTCTTGATCAAAGGTTGTGAATCAAGATATCATTTTTGTCCACTTTTAATTAATGTTTTAATTACTAAGGGTAGTATAGACAATTTGATGTATAATATTAATAAATATTCTAAAGAGTTACTCAAGTCTTATTAATGCAACCATAATTTTCTCCTTGACCACCATTAATGTGTTGGCTCCTACACCAATTTTATTAAAAGTGAAAAAATCATTTAAAAATGTTGTGTCCTACACATATTTTATTATGAGTCGCAAAGTTATTTAAAAGTGTTTGAGTCCTACACATTATGTATCCTACACTAAAATATTGTTTAATGGTGTAGGAAACGTTGAATATGTAAGATCATGTGCAGGATTGTTTTTATTGTGTAAGGTGCACAACTATTTATAATATAGACTAATTAAGTGATTATAGTTCATTAATTTGATTAGCAAAAATAAATAATAGACTCATTAAATGATTTGTTCAAATTACCTTTGTATCCTTTATTCTTTTTATTCTTAACTTGTAATTTCTTCTCATTTGAACTCTCCACTATATATATATATATATATATATATATATATATATATATATATATATATATATATATTATTTTTTTAAATAGTAAACACATAACAATTCCAATATAGACCATTTACAAATCATATTTTATGAACCCACTTGGCATTAGGTTTATTGAGCCCCATACTAGTTTGATTTTTTTTAAATAATAATAAAACATTACGAAATGACACATTTTTTCAAGCACGAATAGGGTATGTAAATTCTCAGAGACGTCTCTGCTAAAAATATTACTTGTTTATCACCTAAATCGGTTCTAAAATTCATTGTTTGTTATTTAAGTTTTATTATTGTTAAATTCAATTTTAATGATTGATTTATGGGCTGAATGTGTATCCTTTTCGTTGCTAGGTCTAGTATTATAGTAATATCAGTTTGCAGTGTTTTACAAGTAATTTTTAGATTTATGTGTCTTTTTGGTCTTTATTTAAAAGTATAGTGATCGAATATGAAAATTTATTGTGTGGTTTGTGGAATGAAATAGGGTCATGCTAGCTGCACACGCCCAAAATTATTTTCACACCCCAAAGCGCCGCGCTATGGCCAAAGCGCGGCGCTTCGATCGACAAAACGTGCTTCGATTGACGTTTGAAACATTCGATACTGTTTGACAGACATAAAGCTAATCATGATGTTTTGTCGTTAACCCTAAGCGCCGCGCTGTGGCCATAGCGCGGCGCTTCGACCCCAAATTTCACCTTTTTCCCCTTTTAAAAGCAACCTGTGAGACATACATTTCCATCACACACTGTCTTCGATATACATTTTGCCTTCATTTCAGATCCGTTGTGTTTCTTCTCAAAATAACGCGCGGTTTTGCTGTATTAGTTACATCTCTTGAAAAAACGATGTCGTGGTTAAACAACTATATTTTCGGTCAATATTCTGACGAGACAGTTGTTCCTGATTCTTACGAGGGGACCGCTATTTCTGACTCGTATGAGAAACCGGTCTCGTCCAACTTGAGGGAGGCAGAGGTTGTATCTGGCATTCATTATCGTGATAACACGGTGACGCTGGATTTGAATACCCCTGTGGAGGACCCTTACGCACAACAAGGTTATTCGAATTTCGGTTACGGTGGCGAGTACAGCTTTGTACAGCAGGAGTGTGGTCCAAACGACAGTTACGGTTGTCAACAGAGCTTACAAGGTTATTCGAATTTCGGTTACGGTGGCGAGCACAACTTTGAACATCAAGTATATTCGGACCTCGGTGACGATGGTGAGCCGGGGGATGTGTCTGTTGACGAGGAAGGCTGTTACCCGGTTACGTTTTCGTTTGATACGACGCAGACCTTTTCGTCACGTAAAGAGTTGGTGCGTTGGGTACAAGACACGGCAAAAGACAACGGTTACCTCATTGTGACTAAGAGGTCGAATAAAAGAGGAGAGAATTACAAGATTTGGTTTCAATGTACTTTTGGTGGGGAGCATAAGAGTATAGCTACACAGAGGAAAACGGGTAGCAAGAAAATAGGCTGCCCGTTCGAGATGATCGGGTTTTCGGAATCATCCGGAAGTGTTTGGAGGATCGAGGTGACGAAGGCGAAGCATAACCACACTCCTATTGAAAACTTAGAGGGTCACGCGTATGCGAGAAGGCTTTCTTCGGAGGATACAAAACTGTTTAAGGAGCTGGCAGAGCAAGACATTCCCAACCAAAGTATCTGGCGAACGCTGACAAAAAACAATCCGGCTAGAAAGCTTATTCCGAAAGATATACACAACGCTGTTCAGAAGATCAACGCCGAAAAAAATGTCGGTAAGTCTCCGATGCAAAAACTTGAAAGCATTCTTCTCGAAAAAAATTACACTTATTACATGCGCACGAATGAGATATCGAACGAAGTTGAAGATGTCTTCTTTGTTCACGAACATTCATTCACTATGTGGTGTGCCTTCCCGCATGTGCTAATGATTGACGCCACCTACAAAACGAACATGTACAACCTGCCATTTGTTCAGGTCGTAGGCATGACGTCGACAAACAAATCGTTTACGGCTGCTTGTGCGGTAATTTCCGCTGAGAAGTCAGAGAACTACCTATGGGTGTTGCAGAGGATCAAGTCTATGCTGGTAGGATGTATGGAACCGCGCGTGATTTTAACAGACAGGGATTTTGCGCTAATGAACGCGTGTGAACAAGTTTTTCCAAAAGCGCATAAGTATCTTTGTCGGTTCCATATTCAACAAAATATTAATAAGAACAGCAAGAAGAAATTCTCTGACAAGGATTGGAAAGAATTCGTACGTAGTTTTTGGTTATTGTGCGACTCTACGACCGAGGAAATATACAGGTATAACTTGGAAAACCTTGAAGCACAGCTGAAAGAAGATGACCGTGAACGTAGGTATTTCTTACATAATTATGTTCAAATTTTATATAATAACAAAAACTGACTATTTACGTTTTTTTTAATTTTAGAGGTTTTTGATTATATGAAGAAATCCTGGTTGGATCCGTACCGTGAAAAGTTTGTATCATGCTGGATTAACAAAACTATCAACTTTCACCAAACTACGACCAACAGGGTTGAGGGCATGCATGCAACACTAAAAAGTCACTTTCCAAGTCATCGCAACACACTGGATAAACTTGTACTGTATGTTGATCATGTTGTTGATAGACAATACACCGAGATTAGTAGTAGCTTTGAAACAAGCCTCCGAAAAGTGATGACGCACCACAAGAAGCAGCCCATGCTTGCATATATTCTCAGAAAGGTTTCAATATATGCGATTGAGCTTTTGAGTAGGGAACTAAAACGTAAGGAAGACGGGTTGAGAGCCTACGGTGCAAGCTGTGGTTGCCAACTTTTTACCAGCTGTGGTTTGCCATGTGCCTGTCGTTTGGAAAAGTTGGAAAATCATGGTAATTAATATCTTTGACCTTTCTCGTTATGATTCTGCCACCTAATTTGTTTTCGTCCACAGGTCAGCAAATCCGTATCACACACATAGACGTGTTCTGGAAGAAGCTTGACTTCAAGCCTGCAAAGAAAAACATAGAGGATATCGATGTAGACGCAGAATTTGAAAAATTGAAACAAAAGATCGATCCAACACCCCCTCAGGTGAAAAGGAGCTTCTTTGAAAAGTTTCAGCAAATCCTCAATCCAGGGAACAATCACAAAAAACCTCCTGCTGTTCTGAAGAAAACTCGTGGTCGCCCAACATTGAAAACGGTGTGATTGTTCACAGCTTCGACATGCGTGGGAGCTGTACAATTTTCCCTCTGCTGGGCGGGCCAAACGAAGCTGAGGAACCTCACCTGGTGGTTGCGGTTGTGTTCGTCGACCATGGGCATTTCATACATGTAGAGCTTAGAGGTTGTTATCCAATGCCTCCCCCAAACCCACTCTGGACAGCACACAGAACAGATCGGGCAGCAGCCTGGCATACATTGTACCGGGATCAGATCAACGCGTACGAAATGCTTATGTATCGTGCCCCTGACCTTAATGTAACCCCATATGTTCACGATGTAGGTTAAATGTGTTTAATAATAATCACGTTTGTGCTTGTTCAATATATGCGTTACATCACGTTAAAAACCGAATGTCACCGACACGACCCAATCAGATTCAATACGCACTTATACGACCCAAAATGACCATATACATCATAATACTACAATTAATGAAAAAATACGTCATGTTCATGTGCGGTAGGCGGCTGATACACATAACACCTCTCACAGGAGTACTTGTGGTTTCAAACCAAAATGATACGATATAACGGAATAAGACATCACACGTAACCGATTTGATCCGGAACTTGCAGTATAGTCCATATATAATAAAAAATGAAGTATAATGGAAAAAACGTAAAATTTAGACTATTATCGACGCGTTTGTGAATTAAAAACAATTTAAAAAAAATAAAAAAAGGCCTTAAACGCCCCGCTATGACCAAAGCGCCCCACTTTACCCTTGAAGCGCCCTGCTATGGCCAAAGCGGGGCGCTTTGGTCCCTCGCTATACCTGAAGCGGGGCAGCTTCTCCCCCACTTCAACACAACACACAAAACACACACACAAGGTGCGATTACACACACTTCGATCCGGATATCTTCGTTTTCAATCTTTCGACCGCTAAAAAGGTAAATCGAACACCCTTAGTCGTTTTCTTTAACTGTAAATGTTTGATATTTGATTGATTTGGGCGTTTGGATCGATTGGGGGGGGCTGTTCTTCATCACGAAGAACCAAAGCGCCGCGCCGAGGCCAAAGCGCGGCGCTTTAGTTCATGTTTATTTTTTTTTTAATATTATTTGTTTAATATTATTTGTTTAATATTATTTGTTTAATATTGTTTGTTTATTATTTAAATAATATTTAATATTATTTGTTTATTATTTAAATTTTATAAATAATATTATTTGTTTATTATTTAAATTTTATAAATAATATTATTTGTTTTTTATTTAAATTTTATAAATAATATTATTTGTTTATTATTTTATATTTAATATTATTTGTTTATTATTTAAATTTTTATAAATAATATTATTTGTTTATTATTTAAATTATATTTAATATTATTTGTTTATTATTTAAATTGTTTAAATAATATTATTTGTTTATTATTTTATATTTAATATTATCTTATCAACGTGCAGGGATGGATTCTTCTGATGACGAGATTGAGCATATGGAGGCTGAGGGAGATGTGGGAGAGCAGGGAGAGCCGGCATGTCCGTACCTGCAGTTTCCGGCGGCGTCACGGGCGAGGGGGAGATGCGCGAGGTTGCGCGCCATCCCCATTGGGGAGCATGTAGGGATAGACTGGGGCCTGCTGGAGACCGTGGGAGAGGCCGCGCGGGCGCGTGAGATAGTTGGACTAGATACTCCTTGGTCGCGCCTATTTGAGTTAGCGATGGAGGACTCGTATCCTGAGGTTACGTGGGAGTTTCTTTCCACGTTTACATACGCGCCGCATCCGGCGGATTACGTCGAGGACCCGGATTTTCCAGTCCACGAGGTTACATTCCGTCTCGCCGGTCAGGAGTTTCAGATGAGTGTGCGGCAGTTTGTTGTGCATACAGGTTTGTTTAAATAATATTATTTATTATTTTATATTTAATATCATTTGTTTATTTAATGTTATTTGTTTATTTAATATTATTTGTTTATTATTATTATTTATTTATTTAATGTTATTTGTTTATTTAATGTTATTTGTTTATTTAATATCATTTGTTTATTTAATATTATTTGTTTATACAGGTTTGTACACAGAGGCCGAGCTTGATACTGATTTATATACGCAGGCGGTTACGATGATGGACAGGCAGACGCTTATCAGTTTCTGGAGGTCCATTTCCATTAGACCCTTTGGGAAATCCTGGCAAAAGGCCACCTCCATTAGAGACCCCTTGTTCTGATACTTGCAGCATGTTATCGCGGCAACTATCGTGCCGCGGGGTGCCAGCAGGGAGAAGGTCAACCTCAGTGACCTTTTCTTTCTATACTGCCTACTGCGGGGCCAGCCCTGCAATCTAGCAGCCTGCCTGGCAGATTACTTTGCCACCGCATACCACCGGCAGCTCCGCGGGTGGGTGCACACTGGCTCATTCATCACCGCCATCGCACGCTCGCTCGGGATCGTGCTCGAGGGAGATCCGCTGCTGTCCGATCCGGTCCCGTCTACCAGGTTGGGCCGCGCGTCAGTTTCTAGCATGCAGATCACCCGTCGCTTTGATGTTGGTCTGAGGTTTAGGGGCATGGACGGGCAGATTTGGCAGCCGGAGCCGGTGCCGGAGGTCATCCCGGTTGTTATTGAGTTGAGGCCTGGAGTGTTGGCCCCTCCTGCTGAGCAGGCGGCCGCTCGGCAGGCTCAGCTACAGGCTCTGGGACTCGATGAGTTCCCGGGCCAGCCTCAGGCTGAGGCTGAGGCTCAGGCTCAGGCTCAGCCTGAGCCTGTATTAGAGGATCCGGCTCAGAAGGAGCATATCGAGGAGATCCTGGTACCACCAGTTCAGCCAGCTCCGGAGCCGCCACAGTACCCGCAGCACGTTTACGCTGACCTGCCTCCGGTAGCGCGTGAGGTGGCTCGGGACTTCGACCGGCGCCTGAGACGCCAGGCCGCACGCCAGGACTGGATCATCGAGACGCTCGTTTCTCTACGAGAGCTCGCTGGGTTGCCTCCACTTCCCCTCCCACCGTCCCCACCGCACGAGGATTAGTACCTTAGTTTGTTTGTATAGTGTTTTGTTATGTATTATGTAGTTAGTTGTACCTTTTTGTTTTGTATGTACAAACTGATATATATTTACATCACGTTGGTTTTGGATTGTTTACGTTTAATTCTTATGGCTTTCTGTACAATTTATTTAACGTGTTCGTTTAATTTAACAAAATAAACTAGGTTAACAGTTTATAAAGACGCACTTATATTATATACGTTCTATAAAAATAATGACGTAAAAAAACGTAATTATAAAACAACGTATTATAAAACTCAAATACAATTTTTTCCTCCAAAAAACACTACCAAACTAACCCACATCCCACCTATTTCAAAAAAAAAACAACACAAATTACAGCCAACACTTTTTGTCTTTTTGCACACTCAAAGCGCCCCGCTTTGGCCATAGCGGGGCGCTTTGGACAAGGTCAACAGACAAGGACTGATTTGTCAGTCCTTGTCTGTTGACCTTGTCCAAAGCGCCCCGCTATGGCCAAAGCGGGGCGCTTTGAGTGTGCAAAAAGACTAATGCCGTGTGCGAATAGACCAGGCCATGAAATAAGGTACACACGGATACTATTGTGTGTTTTACTTGTGTTACAGTTGTATGGTTAGAAGAGGACAGCAATTAAGTAACAAGGATGCTATCGTGGGGGTGAGAATAGAGGACAATTGAATTAATTAACTAATATTCTTTTGAACACATGATATAATAATTAAGAGTAAACTGCAATTTTACCCCTTGGGGTTTAGGGTGATTGGCACCCTTACCCCCTAACGAAATAATTGCAATTTTACCCCCCAACGTTTGCTGTTATGTCGCAACCTTACCCCCGGCTTCAAATTTGTTGACTGATCTGTTGACTATAACTTGAAATGACTATAATGCCCTTTCATATTACCCCCTCTGTTTTGTTCACTCTGTGATATTACCCCCTGCCACCACTGCCACCGCCATTCACCACCACAACCACCACTGCCACCACCCTCAACCACCTCCAGCCACCACCCCTCTTCACCCACCCCCACCCCCACCACCTCCACCACCGTCCACCACCACTCTTCAAACTCCACCACCACCACCGCCCCACCGGTTCAATCATAACCTGCATAGAAAAGAACGGTTCTTTCACCTCAAACACCAATAAAAACACTCAAAGAACCGGTGGGTACAAGAGGCCAGAGATCAAGATCCCCAATGTTGTCCTCCACCACCATCAGCCGCCACCACCCACCTCCACCTCCATCGCCGCTACCCACCTCCAACCTCATCTCCTCCACCCCCCACCTCAACCACCCATTCACACAGAGTTATACAGAGATCTTTTGATACAAAATTTTGAATCACCCAACATATTCTAGTTGTACCCTATGCATAATTATTTGTACATTCCCCATTAAAACCCATCTTCATCATCTTGAATAGCAGATTCATAACACAGATCATACGGTACGTACATTCAATAATCTGCCATCATTTTTGTCACTATCAACAACTAATTAAGGAAGTCATATATACATTTAGCACATCAATATCAAGTCGAAACAGAGGCATAAACATCATCGTCTTTATTTATTTAAAGCAACTAATCCTCATCTTTATTATTTCATACTTAACAGATTTAAGCTTCAAGCATGCTAGATTCATCATCATTATTTCGGCTTCATTGTTTTATTAACCACAGTCATTCACAAAAATCATTACCGCTCATAACATCAGAGCAACTCATACTTAACATACATAAATTTCTAGATATCATCAAGCTTTCACACAGATTCCGTGACACGCATTTAGCACTCAAGAACATCAAGTTTAACCTTTTAAAATGATATCCTACTAACCTGGATTCCGAGTTGTGAACCGTCGGAGGTTTGATCGGAGTGCACATGTGTCGCCGGAGGTTTGATTGGAGATGATGATGTTAAGTTTGCAGGTTTTAGAGAGAGAGAGGAGGGTTAGATGGGGGTAAAATTGAAGGGTACATGTGTCGCCGGAGGTTTGATTGGTGGTTTACTTATAACCAGGTGGGTGGTGGAGGCTGATGGTGGTGGAGGTGGGTGGTGGTGGAGGTGGGGGGTAATTGTGCGACATTACAGGAATGTTAGGGGGTAAAATTGAAAGGCATTATAGTCATTTCAAGTTATAGTCAACAGACCAGTCAACAAATTTGAAGCCGGGGGTAAGGTTGCGACATAACAGCAAACGTTGGGGGGTAAAATTGCAATTATTTCGTTAGGGGGGTGCCAATCACCCTAAACTCCAGAGGGTAAAATTGCAGTTTACTCAATAATTAAATTGGGACTGATTATTTTATTTTCCCTTTGATATAATCTATATCTATACATATAATAAAGTAAACCAATTTGAGACATATGGCAATCAATGAGACTATCTAGAATTATATTTTCCCTCCTAAAATATAATCCCTTTAGTTTTATAGTTAATCAATTCAAAATAATAATAACAATTTAATTTTATTATTATTTATCTGTTTAAAAACATATAAAAGCAAATGTTTATAAATTATATATTTTATAGTAAAGATAAGTTGTTTTTGCCTGCCCCGAGGCCCGAACTACGTGTCAACAAATATAACTCAGTTTTGGGACCTAGGCTACTGTATTTCTTTTTGGGTCAAGCCCATTGTGCTAGCAGATAAAATAAAATAAGGAATTTCAAATAATGTCACGTGGCTCCTAAAATATAATCCCTTTAGTTTATAGTTAATCCTAAATTCAAAATAATAATAACAATTTAATTTTATTATTATTTATCTGTTTAAAAACATATAAAAGCAAATGTTTGTAAATTATATATTTTATAGTAAAGATAAGTTGTTTTTGCCTGCCCCGAGGCTCGAACTACGTGTCAACAAATATAACTCAGTTTTGGGACCTAGGCTACTGTATTTCTTTTTGGGTCAAGCCCACTTTGTTAGACCATGTGTAGTGGTTTAGCTCAATAATGCCTCCACCATGGGGTGTTTTGCGACATGTGGCAGTCCAGTCAGCATGGGGCATTATTGAGGGTTATTGCAAAAGTGCCGTAGTGGGAATAATGCCCAATAACGCCCCTTCCAATTATTAAACAATTATTTTTTATAGAGAAAAGGATAAAAAAATAAAAATAAGACAATGAAACTTACACTTGGACCACTCCCATTGGCCAGTCAACATCTCATCCTCATGCAATTTGTTTGGTTGAGCGTTGTTAATAAAACGCTGATTCACTTTTTTTTCAAAAAAAAATGCCAGACAATGCCCTATGTAATGGGGGGGGGGGGGGGGCGTTTTTCGGCGTTATTTTTTAAATTAAAAAAAAACACCTCACTACACATGGTCTTAGCAGATAAAATAAAATAAAGAATTTCAAATAATGTCACGTGGCACCCTCTCCTTTAATCTTAAAATTTCAATTTATATAGTATTTTATTTTAATATATTTTTAATTACTAATACGTGTTTTATATTCACAAATCTATTGCTTTTCATCAATTGGTTGTTGGATAAATGAATATGTTTTTTTAATATATTAAATAAAAGAAAAACTTTAAGGAACCTCGTGTATTGTACGGGTTGAATAAATGTAATTTTATATACCAAATTTATACTATATAAATAAACTAATATGTGACACGTGTTATTCATTGAAGTCATCTATTTTCTATTTTCCAAAAGAAAAATTAAAAACATCTTATTTTAAATTAACAATTTTAAATTCGAAGATAACACTTTGTTAGAAAAATAGAATAATTCTATTTCAAATTCAAAGTAGGATACGATTTAATATTAATTTAATATTTAATTAATATAAGATAACTATAAAAAAGAGGCGGGAAAACAGAAAATTATATGGTTTCAATAAATGACATGTGTCACACATTGGTTTACTTATCTCTTTAGTTTCATAGTTAATCCTAAATTAAAAAAATATTAATCCTAAAATCTTGATAATAGTTAATCCTAATTTAAAAAAAAAAAAATCCTGAAATCTCAGTAACAACTTTCCAAATCTTCAAATAATACATTTAATGAAAATATTCATAAATTATCATTATTCATGTTACATCTTTTTTTTTTTACATTGAGTGTCTTTGTAATTTACATCCATTCTAACTTTTTATTTATCATTAAATTTTAAATGTAATGAAATACGGAAATACAATAATACGTATTATATAATATATTTATTTTTGTATTATTTTCAGCGACAGTTTGATTACATGCTTCTCTGATAAATTTTATAATACTAACATACATCATATTTATATTAACTTATTTATGTCAATTTGGTATATAAATGTCTCCCTCTTTGGTTTGTATTTACAAGAAATATTTAATTGTTCAACCCGTGTAACACACGGGGAACTAACCTAGTTTTATTTTATATACAAGAGTAAAAATAACTTTAATTATAAATGCAATTCTACTCATTTGTATTTAAATGTCAGTAAATGTGCATATTTTGGTTATAAGTACCCTCAAATTGAAAAGTTTTGAATTCCACTTTACTTTGTTTAAAATGTTCAATAAGCTTCTAATGATAAACATTAAACCTGTAAACGGTAATGTATAACTCTCTAACATGGATAACGCTTATGATTAAAGTAATAGTCATGGTCATTAAGTTTGTTATATTCGTATGATTTATTAATATTATCGTTTTATTGTTGTATGAAATACTATAATAATTATTAATAGTAAAATACATAATTATTTATATAAAAGTTTTAGTTTTTATTTTCTTTTTACAACAATCTAATTTACTCCTACATCATTGTCTACCCCATGACTTGAATCCTGGAATGAAAACAAATTTACAATCCTTGCTATCTATAGTATTTATATTTACACTCCTTGATACCTAGGCTAAAATCCTTGGTGTATAAAAGTCTTGTTTTTGTTTTCTTTTAACAACAACTAGTATTAAATCCCCCCGCGTTGCGGTGGGGCGTAAAACTGTGATAAATAACACCAAGGCCACAGCACCGCTAGCGACCACCAACACTGAAGTTGCGACGTGTTAATGCGGAGAAATTAGACCGAAACATAAAACATAGAAAATAATAACTAAGTCGATTTAGGGCCCGTGCGTCACGATGAACCTATCAAACGGGAAAAAATAAATGATCATAAAAACGTTGAACCACACACGCACGTTGCGTAATGTTAACTCGCAAAATTTAGAACGAAGCGTAAAACAAAACGTAAAAACGTTGAACTACACATGAACGTTGCCTCGTGTTAACTCGCAAAATTTAGAATAAAACGTAAAACGATTTTTTGCGAAATATGAAAAGTATACGGTACCAAAGTTGAAAGTAAAAAAGTTCTTAGGTTAAATTGACAAAAATAAAAAACTTTGGGGTTAAAAGTAAAAAAACCAAAATAGTTTTATGTTAAAAGTGTAATTATATCAAAAAAAAATTTGAAAATCTCCCTAAGCATAAAGTACAATTACTCTATGCTTCAACATGTTGATAATTTATAATGAATAGATTTAACTTACTCTTAATTGACAAAAATAAAAAACTTTGGGGTTAAAAATAAAAAAACCAAAATAGTTCTATGTTAAAAGTGTAATTATATCAATTTTTTTTTAAAAATCTCCCTAAACATAAAGTACAATTACTCTATGCTTCAACATGTTGATAATTTATAATGAATAGATTTAACTTACTCTTAATTGACAAAAATAAAAAACTTTGGGGTTAAAAATAAAAAAAACCAAAATAGTTCTATATTAAAAGTGTAATTATATCAATTTTTTTTTTAAAATCTCCCTAAGCATAAAGTACAATTACTCTATGCTTCAACATGTTGATAATTTATAATGAATAGATTTAACTTACTCTTAATTCTACATCATTGTCTACCGTAGATATAAACACTCAATCTGGTAACATCATTTTACACATATTGATACCCTAAAGTGCTTTTTGTGTATAAAAGTCTTGTGGTATTCTCATTTGTATTATTGTACAAAGACTAGTGACATTAAATTACACATGGCCATCAATTTATGGATTGGATTGTGATAAATTTATTTATTGGCATGGCCGCTTAACCATTTATTATGATGTGAATTTATATGAAGACATTAAATTACACATGGTCAGAAGATTTATTAAATGTGATGGTCCTGTATGTGTTATTTTTCTTTTAAAGGCAAAGATTACATAATCACACTTCTAGATTACACAAGATTTACCCCATAATAGGAATTGAATTCTCATCTCTTTCTAAGACTGGGTATGGAGAGCCCCATCCTCAAGGGGATGGGCCGCTACGTCAGCGCTACGTAGGCTCGGCTTGGAGGGGATGGACCTAGGGGGTGGGGGATGAACCCCTTTATATATATATATATATATAGGGTAGAGATCCTAAGAGAAGTCCACCCTATTTGAGAAACTTGAGAAGCAATCTGGACCACACATTTTCCCTAAGCAAAAAATGCAAAAAAAAATGCAAAATTTTTTTTTTTTTTTTGGAAAAATCGCAGCTTTTTCTTTAAGAATTAATTTTTTTATTTTTTATTTTTAAAAAAAAAAATTTTTTTTTTGGAAATATACACATGTGTATATTGTTAATCTTTTAACTATACATATATGTATATTGTCAATTATACATATATGTATATACATGTTTAAAATTAAAAAAATATGTGTTATAAATCCTAAACCTTATACCATAAACACTAAAGCTAAACCTTAATGCTAAACCCTAAAGCTAAACACTAATTCTAAACCCTAATGCTAAACCCTAAAGCTAAACCCTAATTCTAAACCCTAAAGCTAAAACTAAACCCTAAAGCTAAACCTTAATGCTAAACCCTAATGCAAACCCTAAAGATAAAGCTAAACCCAAAAGTTAAAGCTAAACCCTAATGCTAAACCCAAAAGCTAAACCCTAAATACTATTACTAAACCCTAATGCTAAACCCTAAACCATAAAGCTAAACCCTAAACCCTAATGCTAAACCCTAAATAACACTTATTTTTCAACTTTAAACATGTATATACATATATGTATAGTTAGAAGATTAACAATATACACATATGTATAAATCTCAAAAAAAAAATTAAAAAAAAAATAAATCCTTAAAGAAAAAGCTGCGATTTTTCCAAAAAAAAAAATTGCATTTTTTTTACATTTTTTTTGCATTTTTTTGCTTATGGAAAATGTGTGGTTCAGAATGCTTCTCAAGTTTCTCAAATAGCCTACTACTTCTCACATGATCCTTATCCTATATATATATATATAGGGAGAAGATCATGCGAGAACCACCTCTTATTGCGAGAACCGCGAGAACCAATGTGAACACAACCAAAAATGCCTAAAAATAGCTAAAAATCACACAAATTTTTTTTTTATATTTTTTATATAAAAATCGCTACTTTTCGAAGCCAAAAAATTTAAAAAAAAAATTTTTGCCACTAAAAGTAGCGATTTGAGCATAAAAAATATAAAAAAAAATATTTATATATTTTTTTATTTTTTTAGATTTTTTTTAGGTTTTTTAGGGGTTTAGTTTTTAACATTTTAGCTTGTGGGGTTTAGGTTTTTGAGGGGTGGGTGAGGGGGGTTTAGGTTTTTTTTTTTTGGGGGGGGGGGGGGGGGTGGGGGTTAGGTTTTTTTAAGTTTTTTTAGCTATTTTAGGTTGTGTTCACATTGGTTCTCGCGGTTCTCGCAATAAGGGTGGTTCTCGCATGATCTCCTCCCTATATATAGGGAGGAGATCATGCGAGAACCACCCTTATTGCGAGAACCAATGTGAACACAACCTAAAATAGCTAAAAAAACCTAACCCCCCCCCCCCCCCCCCCTCAAAAAAAAAAATATTAAAAAAAAAAATTTGTGTGATTTTTAGCTATTTTTAGGCATTTTTTGTTGTGTTCACATTGGTTCTCGCGGTTCTCGCAATAAGAGGTGGTTCTCGCATGATCTTCTCCCTATATATATATATATATATATATATAGGATAAGGATCATTACAGAACACTAATTATTGCGAGAACAAAAAGAACAACTCTAAATCACTAAATTCTGGGATTTAAGGTTCATATTTCTTAAATTTTATGTTTCTTACGTTCATATGTGTATTATAATTACATAAAAAAAAGAGTAAACTGCCATTTTGGTCCCTGTGGTTTGGCCAGTTTTGCCACTTTAGTCCAAATCTCAAACTTATTACATCCAGGGCCCTGTGGTTTGCATTTTGTTGCCATTTTAGTCCAAAACTCAAAAAGTCTGATTTTTGACTGATTTTCTGACCCTTTTTTGTCCTGTAGTGCAGGGGTAGTTTGGTCATTTTAATTTATTCTTTTAATTAATTAAACAATATTAATTATATATTATATATATATACATACATATACAGTTCACAAAATCAATAATCATCATCTTCATCGGTTTCGATCGAATGCCACCACCGCCATATCAATAATCATCATCATCATCGGTTCTTCATCTTCAACCCCTTCAATCTTCATCTTCAATCTGCAGTTCATCAGCACCATACAAAGTCAAATCATCATCATTTTCATCGATTCTTCATCTTCAATCTTCAATCTGCAGTTCATCAGCACCATTTTCATCAACAAAACCTGCAATCAATAAGCACCATCTTCAATCTGCAGTTCATCAACACCATCTTCAATCTGCAATCATCAGCAAAACCTGCAGTTCATCAACAAAACCTGCAATCAACAAAACCATTTTCATCAACAAAATCTGCAATCATCAACAAAACCTGCAATCAACAAAACCATTTTCATCAACAAAACCTGCAGTTCATCAAAGAAACCACCTCTGATAACCATTTTCATCTAACCGAATCTAAACACCAATCACAACACTTTTATCAATTTCACCTAATTCAAACTCAATAAAATCCAAAATCAAACTGATCTTACACTCTAGATTTACATAACACGCTCAAAATCAGATTCAAAGAAGAACATGAACTCAACAGTTACCTCTAATCCATCATCTTCTCCAACCCTCTTCAACCAACATCTCCCTGCAACTAATCCACCACCGCAACCACAATCCCTTTACAGCCACCACCCCCTGCAACCACCGCCCCTTTCAACCACCGCCCCCTGATTCTCTCCAATCAGTCCGTTTCAAAGATTTGATCAAACCTGTGAAATCGGCGTCTCTGCTTCTCCGATCTCTCTCTTTCTCTCTCTTTCTCTCGTCGCCACCACCACAGTGGTGGCCGGCCATTAAATCGAGGCGGAATGGGGGTGGTGTGGTGTATTTGAGATGAAAAAGAGAATGGGAGATTGAGGGATGGTTGTGGGTGTTCGTTGTCGGCAAGAGATATCACCGGAGAGACAGGAGAATGCAGAGGAAGAGGAAAGGAGATGGGGTGCGGCTGTGGAGGTGGTGTAGATTAGGGTTCTTCAAGTCTGAATAATGCAGAGGAAGAGGACAGATGAATGGAGGAACCAATTGCAATTTCATGGGTCTGATTTCGAACGAGGGTTTATGTGGCGGCGGTGGTGTAGAGAGAGAGAGAGAGAAAGAGAGAGAGGTTGGTGATGGTGGCAGTGGTGAGAAGGGGGAGGAGGTGGCAGTGGTGGTGGTGCATGTGGCGGCAGAGTGGTGGTGGTGGCGGCGGGCTGCAGATCCGGTGGTGGGGGTGGTGATGGTGTGGTGATGGTAGTTCAGAGAGAGATGATGAAGAATTGTTGAAGATGAAGGGATATTTTATTTTGTATATATAATTGATTTTGTGAACTGTATATGTATATATATATATAATATATAATTAATATTGTTTTAATTAATTAAAAGAATAAATTAAAATGACCAAACAACCCCTGCACTACAGGACAAAAAAGGGTCAGAAAATCAGTCAAAAATCAGACTTTTTGAGTTTTGGACTAAAATGGCAACAAAATGCAAACCACAGGGCCCTGGATGTAATAAGTTTGAGATTTGGACTAAAGTGGCAAAACTGGCCAAACCACAGGGACCAAAATGGCAGTTTACTCTAAAAAAAATGATATATTTTTCCCTACACATAGTCTACATACATGTAGGTAATTTACCCTACACATAACCTACATGTGTGTAGGTTATTTAAAAACTGAAGATTTTTCATATTTTGTTTTAAATTCTAGTGTGACAAACAATAAATCTTACATTTATAACATTATCATTTACTTTTTAGGTTTTTAGGATTGGAAAAATGAGTGATTCATTTTGTTCTGCGTGTTCTCGCAATATTTAGTGTTCTGCATAGAACATTCCCCTATATATATATATATATACATATATATATGTAGGGGATGGTTCAAATGAAAACCACTTTTAACGCGAAAACTCGAAAACTAACTAAAAAAAGCCTAAAAAACACACAAATTTTTTTTTTCAATTTTTTTAATAAAAATCGCTGGTTTTTATATATAAAAAAAAAATTTTCAAAAAAAAAAAAAAAAAAAAAAAATTGTGTAGTGGACATGTGTAATAATACACATGTGTAGTACACATTACACATGTGCACTACACAAAATTTTTTTTTTTTTTTTTTTTTTTTTGAAATTTTTTTTTATATAAAAAAACCTGCGAAATTTGGTTTGCAAAAAAAAAAAAAAAAAAAAAAAATTGTGTGTTTTTTAGGCTTTTTTTAGTTAGTTTTCGAGTTTTCGCGTTAACTAGTGGTTTTCATTTGAACCTTCCCCTATATATGTATGTATGTATAGATGTGTGTGTGTGAGGAGAGAGGAAGAAGCCCCGTCGAGTTCGGCTGCTGGGTGACGGAAAGGACGAGCCGGAGGAGTGGGAGGCGGTGTGGCGGACCGGCGCCGGGCCTAAGCCGACCCCCATACCGCTTGGTCTAAAAGGCATAAAGCCTTTATCATCCCACCAAAATGGTGATGGCCTGTATGTGTTATTCACTGTTGATATAATATTCATGGTTCTCAATTCTCATTATTCACCTTAGTCTTTTTTATGATAAACAATATAGAGGGTTATATTTAGAAACTCATAGATTATTTATAGGTTTAATTCAATAAAGTGTCTAAATGGTCATAAAATCTGTACCATGAAGTGTATGTGATTCATGGATCAACCAATCAGACTAGAGAACGTTATTTCAGTTTATCATATTCGTTTTTTAAATGTTTAGAATAAGTGTTGAACATTTAATAGCTTATATTTATACATAAATTGATTTAGTAGAAACACTTACCAAGTATTTAGTTGATTGCAAAACCAATAGCTATATCAATGATTGCACACTCTTATGTTTTGTCGAGTGCGGATCTAGACAAAAAGTTAAGGAGTAACGTTTAATTTTTTTTACCGTAGTTTCATACAATGTAAAAATATTTATTTTGGGTTGGTTGTCTAAAGCTAAATATTAAAAAAAAAAAAAAAAAAAACTGGTTTAGGTCGAGTCTGGTCACATAATAAATTAAACTAAGTTCAAATATTAATAAGAGTAAATTACAAGTTTTGTCCTTTATTTATATATCATTTTTCAGGCGTTGTCCTTTGGTGCAAAAGTTGACGAGTTTTGTAATTAATGATTCAAAATCTTGCATGGTTTGTCCTTTGAGCCTAACATAGTTAAAAATTTCAGTTAAATAAAGGTACTTTTGTAATTTTAGTAGACAGATGAGGGTACTTTTGTCATTTTATCCATTTAATTAAAGAATATGTTAATTAGAAAATTAAAAAAAATAAAGCATATATAAAATGAAAACCCCCTCTCTCCACAGTCTCTATCTTCAGTCTCTCTCTCTCTCTTCTCATTCTCTGCAGTCTCTCCCTCTTCACTCTCTCTCTCTCTCTTCACAGATCTACAACATGGTGGATGGGTTTCAGGTGTGGTGACGGTTAGGGTTTCGGTGGGGGTTGTGAGATAATGGTGAACGACATTTCAGGTGCGGTGGGGGTTAGGGTAGGGGTTGGTCGATAGTATACTCTGATCACCGGAAAATGGCGAAATTCTGGAAACCAGGAACAGATGACGAAGAAGGAGACATTCTTTTCAACTCCGCCACTCCATCCTCTTCACACTCATAATCATTTTCCTTTTTCAATTGGAACAATATAGATAATATATTTGAATATCGAACTGAAATCAATTGCAAGTATGGTTATGCGAGCTTAGAGAAGCAGAGGCAGAGATGACTGGTGTTCGCGTACCGAACGTCTATTTTGTATCTGGTCATGCGATGGGTTGGTGGTTGCGATGGGGTGGTCGGTTGTAGTGGGTGCGGTGGTGATGGTGGGTGTGTGGTGGTGATTTGGGTTGGTTGGGTTGTGGAGACGGTGTTGGCAGAAGGGATGGTGATTGGTAGGTGATTTGGGGATGGTGGAATTGGTGGTGGTCGGTAGATGGGGGGTGGTGGAGGTGAAGGTTGTGGGGTGGTGGCAGGAGGTGGTGGTGGGTGAAGTTTGAAAGAGAGTAAAAAGACCAAATTACCCTTGTGTAATGTGATTTAGGGGCCGTTTGGCAAAATCTGAATGGTTAAGTGCTAAACTGGTCTGAACCATTAAGTGCTGAACCAGTAAGAGGTCTGAACCATTAAGAGCCTGCATAATGCTTAACCGTTCAGAGGCAAATGTATAACTAATTCAGATTAGAGGTCTTAACCATTCAGACTCTGTATAAATCTTAAGCATTCAGAGGCAAATGTCTTAATCATTCAAACATCTGCTCGTGAAACAAACAGTCTGAACCATTAAGTGTTGAACCAGTAAGAGGTCTGAACCATTAAGAGCCTTATTAAGAGGTAAACAAATAGCCCTTAACTGGATTAGGGTTAAAGGACAAACCGTGCAAAATTTTGAAACATTAAATACAGAACTCGTCAATTTTTACGCAAAAAGTACAGCGCCTGAAAAATGGTATATAGATAAAGCACAAAACTTGTAATTTACTCTACTGATAATTAAAAGTGTTTAAAACTTTAAACAGGTTAGTTAAAGTAAATGGGCTTAATAGTAATAGTTAAATGGGTTATAAATTAATTCTAGATAACATTTTCACTTGTTAATCTTTAAGAACCTAAAAAAGTTGATGATAAAAATAAATAAGCACAACTTATAGTTATTTCAAGTTTATAAATTTGTTCAAAATAACATACTTTTTAGTAAAACTAGTGGGAATGCCCGCGCGTTGTGACGGGTGTCCCGACTGATATCAAGTTTAATTATGATGTCTATTACAAACCACAATCCATTCCGGGTTGCTAACATTTACTTCCATTCAACAATAGCTGCAAGATAGTTTCAATGCACAAAACCTTCCGATTCATTTTGTTTAAAAATAATAATAATTAATTTCAACTTAAAGAGAAACATGTCAAATGCGTAAAATATATATGCATCTTAAAAGAAAACAAGTCAATATATGATCTGAAAATAAAGATGATTGAATAAACGGTGGAAAAATTCAGCAATTTATTAAGAGGCAAACATGAAAAAATAAGTTTGGCTCATGAACTCTTGTGGTTTGCTAGTTCCACCAACTCACTAAAGCATAAATAGCAAGGGACTCTCTTCAAAATACATATTAAGCATTTTAGCCTAAGATTGGCTCACTGAAATTGATACTTCATTTTTTCACCGTTCCACTCGAATATTCAGAACTTTCTATAAACAGTGTACCCTTTGATGTGGTTCAACATGAGCCTATACCACGCATTTTAGAATGAGCAGCAGCTTCTGAATTCAAGCATCATCGCTAATCCACTGTGCAATCAAGAAACAGAACAATTTTGTGGGGATTTTTTCGATTGGTGCGGTGTGGGTTTTATTTCCTCAACGGGTTTCCGTCTTCGTTTGTTCGGCTAGTCTCAATCTCAACCGTCATGTTATTCAGGGTTAGGATCTGCATGTTACAGTTAATGACAACAGATGACAGATTCAAGTCAGTTGAAATAGGGCCAAACAGTATTTTGCCAAATCGAACATTCGATAATTAATTATGTTAGGAAGTCTAAAAAGGCATGTTGGTGCATTACGTAAAAAAAATCACTTGTTTAAGACACAACAGGTCAAGTGTAATACACACAAAACAAATGAAAAGAAAAAAGCAAGCAAGGCTATATTTGTCACAAGACTATAAGCATCAGAATATCATATTACTTAAAGACGCCAAAAGTCCCAGGCAATGCGCATCAAACCGTCTCGAATGCAGCAAGGCACACTGAACCGGCAAAAAAACCTATCTGAACTGACCAAAAGTAGTTTTAAAGTCTAAACCAGCCAAAAAACAAGTCTAAAACAGCAAAAGATGGACTGGACAGGATATGCGTGTTTTAAGCGCCTTGCCCCAAGGCAACAGGCTCACCCTTCGCGTGTGGTCTGAGCCTTGAGTCTTTAACTACCTAGCCGGACAAAGTACTCTAAAATCAGTATACAAAACTAATTGAAGCTGTAGATATAAATTGATGCTATATAAAGTTGCAAAGAGAGACCAGACCAGACCATTAGTTAGTAATCGTATGTATGGTTCATTTCATTTCATTTGACAAGTAACAAACTATATTACTTTCGTTCTTTGAAACTTATGCAACTTAGCTGCACAAAAACACCAATACCTGCTAATAATTGTTAGACGAATTGCCTCCTAAGTCCTCAACCTTACGCCGAATTGAGCTGCAAAAAATCCCACATGCAAATAAGCCAAAATTTCAGAATTAATATTGTATGTTTGATAAAACTTTGATATATTTAAAAACAGAAAGTTGCAAAGAAAAGTTTAAAGCTTCCACATTACCGTTCCTTTATAAAAAATGAGCACTATGACATTAACGAACATTTACTCCATTCCAGTTGAAAAAAATATGAATAAAATAGATTTAAACTTGACTTGGAAACTTTGAAATATCCTTCTTTTCTAATATAAATTGACCTTCTTTTCTATCTTTTATCATGCTATCAGCTATGGTAGACAAAACGCCAAATGAGATCGCATATTTACGTCTTGTATACTTGCTTCTAGGTTTCTCAACTAAGGGGTGAAAATTCATCATTACTGAAGCGTCTAGCTCAGTTGGCCACCGACACCCGCTTTAAACCAACTCTAGGATCCTTGAGGTCTCGGGTTCGAAACCTGGCAACCCCAGGCTCTTCGAACCCCTAGTGTTGGCAGGGTATTCGCCGCCAGGCAGCGTTGTCGGGTCGCTAGCCTGGGAAGGGGAATCCCTTCCACGGTCGGGGGTACCGTGCATCTACCCTTTTTTTTTTAGTGACATAAGCCAAAAGAAAAATGAAGTTGTTGTTGAAAATAGAGTGCTGAAAGTTGATGTTGAAACTATGAGAGCAACAATCAGTAGTGCTTTATGGTTCACTTTTTAATTTGTAACCTCAGACCAACTTATTTTTATTAGTAATTGCTACCCGAGACGAGCCTTAGTGCGCAAGTAGGGGTGTAAACGAGTTGTGCCAAGCTGAAGCTCAACTTGTTTAAGATAAGAGAGCTCGAGCTCAAGCTTAGTTCATTTCAAGCTTTTAGAAACTCAAGCTTGTCTCTTAATTTTCGAATATATAATCTCGTTAAAAAGGTGGGTTTGGCGTTCATACCTAAGACATCTCGCGCCTGATTGCACAACGAAGCACAATGTGACATGCATCAAACCTCCGCCTCGGAGTAACTGTCTCTGAGCCATGGGCCAATCAACTCAATATTGTCACTCTCTTCAAGCAAGGGTCTAGACTGCTCATCAAGCAAGGGTCTAGCACTGAACGCCAACTGAATCTGATACTCTTCCTCTACTCCCGGTTCCCTCAATTCATCCATTGCAGTATCCCGTTCACCATAAATAGAAAAATTAGCGTTTCAGAAAACTGACCGGCGAGACTTATGTACCAACAAGAAAGCAAGAAATAATCACAACACCCATCAGAAAAATAATCAAGATCCAATTTCATAAGAAACCATGTTCTAAGAGGCATTTTATCAAACAGAAGGTGTGCAACAAAAAGAGACATGTATCCAATACAAAAATTAGCCAAAATAAGATAAAATGTACCAGAACTCATAAAACAACGGACAAAACCAAAAAAGGGATTACCGATGTTCTAAGAGGCTTCAGATCTTTCCTGGAGATCTTCACTTGTAATAGCTACTGCAACCTGCAACTTAACACAATCGAAACCACGTAATGAAAATATGAAGGGATTACTGATGCGTTCACAGTTAAGTAAGACTTTAGACTTAATGAATCACCATCAACGTATAACAAGATGCTAAACTTCTCATCAGACTACCAAAACTCTTTAACTATTCATATAATTTGAAAAAACAATTGTACCATAAAACAAGGGAAAAAGCCAAAAAAGGGTTCAGTTGAAAGAAGAACTCACATGAACCCTAAAAACGTCGATTTTGTGTGAGCGGCGTTTACAAGGGGCTTCACAGCGGACTGAATCACATTCAGATTAGATAGATTAGATGTCGAAGTCTTCAATCCTTTGGCGGCTTTTGATGAAACCACCAAAATTGGATGTCGATGTCTCCAAAGAGGGTGCTGAAATCACCAAATCTGTTTGATGGATTCGGAGTTGAATCTCTTGGTCGTCGTCGTCTGCTGATATGCTTTCTATAAAATCTATTGGATTGAATGGGCCGTGGAAGTTAGGTATGGAAGGGGAGAGAAGGTTTGAAGAGCGAGAGAGGAAGATGGAGGATCTTAGGGTTCACAAGGACGTTGGATTGAGGTGGAGATGAAGAAGGGGCGTTTGAGTGCTATCTCCGTGTATCTCACATCACATTACCCTCATCTCCTGAGCTATAAAATGCTGTTATGTTTTCGTTTAAAAGACGAATTGAACGCCAGACGATTCATTTACAGGAGATGATATGGTTTTCTAGAATTTCATGCTGAAATCCCCAAATTACCCCTATAGTGTCTTAAACCTTTGGGTGAACCCCTACCCTCATCTCCTGATGATATGGTTTTCTAGAGAGTTAATTACGGTTTTCGTCCCTAAGTTTTGTCAAAAATAACGGTTTCAGTCCATTACTTTAAAAATTGCGATTTCAGTCCATTAGTTTCATTTTCGTAACCATTTCAGTCCACTAACTTAACTCCATCCATTTATTTTGTTAACTTTGAGTTAACTAACTAATTCAGGGACGGTTTGCGTCAGTTTTAGAAACACAGGGACTTAAGTGTAAACTCTAAAACATTAAAACAAAAAAAATAGTAAATTCCAAAAATTCAAAAAAACCAAACAAATTCCAAAAAATTCTAAAAAATAATAAAAATTCTAAAAAATCATAAAAATTCTAAAAAATTCTAAAAAATCCAAAAAATCCGTTTCGGCGCGAACTGTTTCGACCCGAACCGTTTCGAGCTGAACCGTCCGTACCGTTTCGACCCGAACCGTTTCGAGCTGAACCATTTCGACGCGAACCGTTTCGACCCGTACCGTTTCGAGCCGAACCGTTTCGACCCGTACCGTTTCGAAGCCGTACCGTTTCAAGCCGTACCGTTTCGAACCGAACCGTGCCGTTTCGAACCGAACCCTTTCGAGCTGAACCTTTTCGAACCGAACCGTGCCGTATCGAACCGAACCGTTTCGAGCTGAACCGTTTCGAACCGAACCGTTTCGAGCTGTACCGTTTTGACGCGAACCGTGCCTTATCGAACCGTACCGGTTCGGCTTCGAAACGGTTCGCGTCGAAACGGTTCGGGTAGAAACGGTTCGGGTCCAAAGGGTTCGGTTCGAAACGGTTCGCATCGAAACGGTACGGTTCGAAACGGTACAGCTCGAAACGGTTCGGTTCGAAACGGTTCAGCTCGAAACGGTTCGGTTCGATACGGCACGGTTCGGTTCGAAACGGTTCAGCTCGAAAGGGTTCGGTTCGAAACGGCACGGTTCGGTTCGAAACGGTACGGCTTGAATCGGTTCGGCTTCGAAACGGTACGGGTCCAAAGGGTTCGGTTCGAAACGGTTCGCATCGAAACGGTACGGTTCGAAACGGTACAGCTCGAAACGGTTCGGTTCGAAACTGTTCAGCTCGAAAGGGTTCGGTTCGAAACGGTACGGCTTGAAACGGTTCGGCTTCGAAACGGTATGGGTCGAAACGGTTCGGTTCGAAACGGTTCAGCTCGAAACGGTTCAGCTCGAAACGATTCGGCTTCGAAACGGTACGGGTCGAAACGGTTCGGCTCGAAACGGTACGGGTCGAAACGGTTCGCGTCGAAACGGTTCAGCTCGAAATGGTACGGACAGTTCAGCTCGAAACGGTTCGGGTCGAAACGGTACGGGTCGAAACGGTTCGCGTCGAAACGGTTCAGCTCGAAATGGTTCGGGTTCGAAACAGTTCGCGCCGAAACTGATTTTTTGGATTTTTTAGAATTTTTATGATTTTTTAGAATTTTTATTATTTTTTAGAATTTTTTGGAATTTGTTTGGTTTTTTAGAATTTTTTTGATTTTTTGGAATTTACTATTTTTTTGTTTTAATGTTTTAGAGTTTACACTTAAGTCCCTGTGTTTCTAAAACTGACGCAAATCATCCCTGAATTAGTTAGTTAACTCAAAGTTAACAAAATAAATGGATGGAGTTAAGTTAGTGGACTGAAATGGTTACGAAAATGAAACTAATGGACTGAAATCGCAATTTTTAAACTAATGGACTGAAACCGTTATTTTTGACAAACCTCAGGGACGAAAACAGTAATTAACTCTTTTCTAGAATTTCATGCTGAAATCCCCAAATTACCCCTATAGTGTCTTAAACCTTTGGGTGAACCCCTCTAAAATAGGCTTACACATCCTTGTACATAATGCTTTTAAACTTGTATGTGATGTAAAATTACATTCATATCCATCACTTCTCCTTTTTATAATAGTATAGATAAATACAAACTAGAAAAGATTAAAATCTTTTTTAAATTAATAGAAATAAATATTATTCCATATGTAAAGAAGCAAGTTTTTTATGCATAACCACTTATACCTTGTGCTTTGAGACTTTTTAAAAAAAAAAAAAACTTGATTTTTTACTTTTAACACAAAGGTTTTTAGCTTTTGCAATTTTAACCCTACATAATTTGTTTTTTTAACTTTTAACCCAAAACTTTTCATTATTTGCAATTAAACTTCACAACTTTTGTCACTTATACTTTTCATCTTTGGCAAATTTTTGTTTTACGTATAGTTCTAAAATTTTCGAGTTAATACGACGCAATGTACGAGTGTGGTTCAACTTTTTTATGTTTTGTTTCAAATTTTTCAAGTTAACACGGCGCAACGTGCATATGTGGTTCAACGTTTTTTACTTCTATTTTTTCAGGTTTGACAGGTTCGTCGCAACACGCAGATCCTAGGTAGAGTCAGTGTTGGTGGTCGATGACGGTTGTGTGACATTAGTACTATTTGACATCGTTTTACCCCCTGCCGGGGTGTGCTTTGGGGGTTTTCCAAATAAAAAACGGTTATTCATATGGTTATCGTAACCTTGGCTTTGGGGGTTTTCCAAATAAAAAAATTGATTTTTTTTACTTTTCACCCAAAAGTATTTCATAAATTACTTTTAACCCAAAACTATTTGTTTTTTTACTTTTAACCCAAAACTTTTTATCTTTGCAATCTATCCTCACAATTTTTTTTTACTTTCAACTTTGGTCCTTTATAGTTTTCATATTCCGCAAATTTTACGCTTTATGCTTGGTTCTAAATTTTGTGACTTAACACATCGCAACGTGCGTTTTTGGTTTAACGTTTTTACGTTTCGTTCTAAATTTTGCGAGTTAACACGACGCAACGTGCGTGTGTGGGTGAACGTTTTTACATCGTTTGTTTTTTCCCGTTTGACAGGTTTAACATAATGTGCGTGTCCTAAATCGACTTAGTTATAACTAAAGAATCCCCGCCGCATTGCAGCGGGTCTCAATTCTAGTTATAATAAATTAATAACGGTAAAACGTAAAATCTATAGAAATAATAATGGTGAAAAAAACAAAATAATAGAAATAGCTTGATAACTTAGGGATATTGCAGCGGGTCCAATACTAGACATTATTGGTCATTGGCTGTCTCACCTTTTTTTATTCTCCATACCAGTCCCACATTTCAACTATTTTTCCTCCATCGGTCCTCAATTAAAAAATCTTAACTCTGAATTACAAACTGATGTCTTAGGGCTTTTGATCAGAATGAGCGTACAAGTCTATTGATGTAAAACTTACCTCGAAACGGTTCTCCAAACAACTTGATTTTTGTTAATTAGAAGTTTAAACACCCGAATTGAAGCACCATTTTCGTTGTTTGGAGCACAATTTCAAGGTAAGTTTTACATCATTCGACTCGTATCCTCGTTCTGATCAAAATCCCTAAAACGTCAGTTTGTAATTCGGAAAAAAACTTAACTCCGTTAAAAATTTTTTAACTAAGGACCGGTGGAGGAAAAATAGTTGAAAGGTGGGACTGTCAAGGGGAATAAAAAAAGGTGGGACTGCCAATGACCAATGACGTCTAGTAGGGATTATTAGAGGCCCATATCCCTGATAAATTAATAACGGTGTTAAACAAGTAGTCATCATCATCATCATCATACTAAGTAAATCTCACCAATATCAAGGCTAACGTAGGGTTTGAGGAGGGTAAGATGTAAACAGCCTTACCTCTACCCCGTAGGAATAGAAAGGCTGCTTTTAGTGCATGTACCCCTAGTCTTTCGGCTATCAACGCCACCACATGATACATGATTAACCGTCCCCCGTTTTTTTCGTTTTTTCCACTTAATTTGTAAAATAACGTTAAAATTATTGCACTTTCACTTTTGTCCCCCTAAGGGCCCTGATCACATATATACATTATATGCAAATACCGCAAACGGGACGTAACGGTGTTAAACAAGTATATAAACTAATTCTCTTAAGTTAAACAATATATGAAGTAAATAAATAGCTTCTTAAATATTATAACTCTAAAAAGTTAGATCAATTAAACAGCCTTATAATAAAATGAATTATTATAAAATTTCCATTTGCAAAACTCACGTGAGGAATGCTGAATACATAATGAGCTCAATGTATTAAGAGTTTTTTTTTTTAATAAACAAAAAGAACCTAAAAAAATAAGAGAAATTCAAAAGTACAGAAGTATAAACATATTTTATTTATTTTTTCTTTTCATTTGTCTCCCTCATCTCATCTCCTTCCTCACTCCAAGTAAATAGCAAGCTGCTATTCCAGTAAACCCATCAACTCCGGCAACACCTACAATATCATATCTCTCTTCCCTTTTTAACGTAACTTCGCAAACAAACCAAAGTTCAGAGGTAACATAAACTTTTGTAAGGGGTAACGAAATACAAAAAAACGTAAAATTAATTAAAAAATATTGCACTTCGTCGCAGGGGCGGACATACTAAGGAGTGCGGGGTAGCCTCCGCTACCGCTAGGTCGGAAAATTTTTGACGTTTTTAGTGTAAATTTTGGAAAAATTTGACGTTTTTTCGATTTCGTTACCGCTTATTTATAAAACGTTACCGCTTGGTCGGAATCCTAGATCCGCCACTGCTTCGTCGTAAAAGTTGAGGGGTAGTGGGTGCTACCCCTCCCAATAGGCTAGGTTTGCCCCTGGTTTTGTCTAAGGGCATGTTGTTTTACATGCAACATCATTAGTTCTCAACTTCTCATTAGGCAAATGGGTGTGGGGGACGACACCGGGGCGTTGAGGCCCGTCCACAACGCCTCCTTGGGCCCATTCCGTCGCCAAGCCACAAAACCGACGAGCCTTTTTGATGTATTCTAAAATAATGTCGTTGAAGCTAGTTTAAAAAAAATAATTTGATTTATTATATAAACCAGTTAACCCCTCATTAAGGCAAACAGTGATTGAGTAAACAACAATAAATAGAGTTTATTATAAATAATAGTCGTTAACCACCTGGGATTATCCGTGCGACATCATTAATTTGCCTTAACTTCTCGCCAATTCACGACATTGAGCGTCCATGGCGTTACAATTAGCGAAAATGACGATGGCGGCCTAATAAAAACGAACTGCATGTTGCTTGGAGTGGAATGGGGCATTTTTTTTATTCTAACATTGGTTCTGTAGTTGGGCCTTGTAATAAATATAGTTTTTTTTTATTTGGGCTTAATACACTAATACACATATGCCATAAAAGATTTTTAAAAATTTGGAGGTCCTAGGCCTTTGCCTAGCTATTAAAGCTTACCATGTCTAGTGGTATGGTGTTTGCCTCACCAAAGTTGGTGTGAGTTTAAATCCTTGCAAGTTAAAGGTTAGGTGTAAAAAAGGTTTTAAAAAAACTAAACAATGATCAAAGAATAATGTGGAATAAGAAATCGCCAAGACCTAAAGAGAGTGACTATGTCGCACATACCAACAGTTAATTCTTCAACTAAGATTTACCTTAGAAAAATAAAACCTCTGAATTGAGAATTTGAGATGACTCTAGGACATACCTAATGTTTGGTGCAGTCCGGTTTTTTAGTTTTGTTTAGTTTTGGAGTTTGGTTTCGGTCAGCTTTGGTTTTGGAGCAATGTATAACTGAAACCAAATCGTAACTTTTGGTTTCCAAAAAAAAAGAAGAAGAAAAAACTGTTGTTTATTAGTTTTGGTGGGTATTTCTGCTGGGTTTTGTCGGTTTTTTTTTTCGGTTCGGTTAATCAGGATTTTTCTCACCGCTAATTGCAACACCGCCCACCATAGTTTTTTTTGGTTGAAAGTGCCGTAAATTTCCAAGATTTCACTCACTAACATAACATTTCTTTTGAAAGATTAAACAAATTGTTTCGTTCTCACATGTAACCACACTTTCACTCCCACAATCTTAATTAGTCTTCTAAGAAGGTGAAGAATATGTCTTTGATAGCTTTATATCAAGTTTCAATGGTTCTTGATTGAAATTTATATTGTTTTAGCTTTTAAAACATGTTACAACATTCGGTCTCGGCGGATTTGAGATTGTTGGCTTTAGGTGTTCAATGAAAGTCTTATGTTAATGCATTTTGTTTAACGTTTAAAGTAACAATCATGTAAGGTATGCAAGAAAGCTATGTTCCATGCGTACAAATGATGTGGTCCGATCCATCATCTTGGTTGTATAAATCGCGTGACGCACCTAGGTACAACCCACATCACAACATTGCTTCTGAGAGCTTAAGGGAACGAATATACCGGAGACGCGGGTAAAAAATAAACAAATGGATCCAAAAAGATAGCATTAATTAATATTAATAATATTACAATTAGCAACTTTTGTTAAGAGTGACTTATTCCTATTTATTTAACTATTTTCTAATATACAATATAAGAACATGTGATTCTTCTTTATTATTATATATATAATTTTAAGTTTAATTTTATCTCTTATTAATATATGATAAAAATATATGATAAAAAAGAAAGTGAATGAACAGTGCTTCACTTTTTTTTTTTTTTTATCATATATTAATTTAGAATGGAATACATCATTAAGAGATCAGCAAATGGTATCGGGTATAAGTACCGGTCTTAAATTTACTAAATCGGTGTATTTTCGGTACTGGTTCTGCACATTTATTCACCGGTTTTTACTCTCAAATACCGGTGTCGTACCAGTACCGACCGGTACCGAACCGTACCATACTAGGTATATTCGGTACCGGTACCCACTTTTGGGGATTTCGGTAACGGGAACAGTGCTTTATAATTTATTTTTTTAAATTAAAATTAGAATGGAATACATCATTAAGAGATCAGCAAATGGTATCGGGTATAGGTACCGGTCTCAAATTTACCAAATCGGTGTATTTTCGGTACCGGTTCTGCACAGGTATTCACCGGTTTTTACCCTCAAATACCGGTACCGTACCAGTACCGACCGGTACCGAACCGTACCATACTAGGTATATTCGGTACCGGTACCCACTTTTGAGGATTGCGGTAACAGTATTTTTGGTACCGGTTGGTACCGAGCTCATCAAATCCTGTAGCAACGCAGCAATGCAAGTAATTGCACCGTTTAGATTACTTTTCATACACACAGTAAGTAAACTGTATTTCGTTTGAATGAGGTTTTATATACATAACAACTTATTTTGCTTTCTTTTTTGTCTTTTTCTGTAATGAATGAATTGTAACATGTAAAATTAACTTGCATATTTAGAATATTGATGAGCAAATCGTATCAAATCCTGTAAACGAATCGGCATCGTATCGGTACCAAATTTACTATACCAAATCATTTTCGGTACCAATTTGGTACCCACCTTTTGGCGTTTTCAGAATCGTTACTTTCGGTTCGACACCGGTCTAGCACCATACCTGTATTTATTGATTTTTACCTTCAAATACCATATCGTATTGTACCGAGCATTTTCGGTGCCGGTACCTAATTTCGATGATTTTCCGGATCGATACTTTCGCTGCCGTTACCGGTACCGAGCTCATCCATATTTTAACGTGTTAACACCGTAATAACTGAACTGAAAACAACCGAATTTCCAACGTGTAGGACGTGTGGGTCCTATTATTATATATTAGGTTATTTAAAATTGTTTTTTATGACGGTGTAATTATCCTTACCACGTCATTTTATTTATGTTTTGATATTCGGTATCTGTTTGCCGTTGCTGACACGCCTTTTGTAGTCATTGGGTCCCGCCGCAACGCGCGGGCGGAAAATAACTAGTTATACAAAACAATACAAACCTTTAATATATTTGGTTTTCTTTATTTTTATTGGCAAATTGAATTTAAATAATCCCAACTTTATTAATTTGGCCAATAATAATCGCATCTCAGTTATTTGCCGTTAATAATCCGAACTAGTCCACTTTTGGCCGATAATAGTCCGCCGTTAAAAATAGCTTAACAGAGTTAAGTTTTTTTTCCGAATTAAAAACCGATGTTTTAGGGATTTTGATCAGAACGAGGATACAAGTCGATTTATGTAAAACTTACCTCGAAACGGTGCTCCAAACAGCTTGATTTTTGTTAATTGGAAGTTTAAGCACACGAATTGAAGCACCGTTTTCGTCGGGGTAGTATTTCGAGGTAAATTTTACATCAATCAACTCGTATCCCCGTTCTAATAAAAAACCCTAAAACATCGGTTTGTAATTCAGAAAAAAACTTAACTCCGTTAAGCTATTTTTAACGAAGACTATTATTGGCCAAAAGTGGACTAGTTCGGATTATTATCGGCAAATAACTGAGTTGGGATTATTATTGGACAAATTGAGAAAGTTGGGATTATTTAAATCCAATTTGCCATTTTTATTTTCTTCGAGAACCTGTGTTCATTAACTTCTTTTTTTTTAAACTTGAATATGTTGTGCTTTTTTTGACGTTTTGATATAAATTTTGTTAACAACGAAGTTGCATTCAGAATAAAGCGTTTCTTTGGTATCGTATGCTATACAAGTGTCGGTCCCGTACCAATACTTTAAGAACCAAATGTGACAACCCGCACAAAACCAGGTATCCGTACGATTTAATTAATGATTAATTACTGCTTAATTACTGTGCTTGCTTGAACTAGCTGATAAACTACTACCTGCATACTGATACATGCACTTACTTGCATCATACATTATTTGTTGTCACTACATTATTTACATGCTGAACCTTGGTGACAAACATGATGCACAAAAAGCACAGTAGCACTAAACGGATACACAGTGAACATGCTGATATAACCAGCATCAGGCAGACACTGCCTCTAAGGCCTGTTAAGAGCCTCAAATATCTGACTACACTGGTAGTGAGTGTAGGGTTATAAGGGTTGTGGAACTGCGTCTCTAGGGATAAGATACACTGATTGGATGTGCCAAAAACATACTTTAAGTACAAAACACAGCACTTTAATAAATAATCCAGCTTCTAGCTGACTAGTAAAGTGCCAAAACATGAGAAAAATACTACTAGACACTTTCTAAAGTGTTGGAAACAAAATGTGTCACTAAAAATAACAATAACGACACTTTAAAGCTTTTGTAACGCTTTAACGGATTACTATCCAACCGGACAACCGGACTTTACCCGGAACATGAAAATATTACTATTTTCACTAATTATATTTTTCTGAGCCAGTTAGGGTCCCTGATTACCCTAACACCCGTCATAACACGCTATATATTACTAACGGAGTTTAATACTTAACTAACCTATTTAACCTAAACTCCATCCTAACTAAACTAGTTTAAATCGAACCAACCCCCCCCCCCCTCTCATAACCGGCCCCAAAACTATGGGGGACACACAAGTACTAAGTGGATTATTATATTATAGTGTGTTGAATATCATGAGGACATAATTACCAAGGGTTAATGACCATGAGTTTATCTATAAATTAACCCTTAACCTACACATAATCTTCACTTCACAATTCCAACAAACTCATTCTCTCTTGCCCTCCCTTCACTCTCGGCCGAACACCCCACACCCACCCATCATATTTTCGGTTTTAGTTCTTGACATTCCATCATCATTCAAGCTTCACGGGTCACGTATTAGGAGCTTTGGAGCAAGCGGAACACGAAGGACCTCTTCCGTTAGCTTTTATCCACCCATTTTCCATCAAGATTCTTCCCTAGCCCCGAGCTAGAGGTATAACACTTAAAACTCGTTTTTACACTTGTCTAAAGTGGTTAAAAGGAATTTTGTCGGTGAAATATCGTTAACATACGTTTTGAAGCATTAAAGTCTAGTAAAAACTCTAAAAATGGTGGTTAATAGCTTATAACTTGTGTAAAAGTTGTAGTATTTGGAATTTGTGATTATTGAGACCCGATCTATGTTGTGGTAGCTCGGATCACTGTTTAACCCGACTTTGTAAGATCATGGATCTTAACATAAGCTCGTTTTTGGTTAACACAAGGGTTAAAAGGTGAAACTCTACCACACTAGAGACATGAACTTGTGCAAAAATATTTTACTTGTGTAAAAGTGATTTAACTTGTACATTGGTGTTTAAAACTAGCGGATCTACGTATCTGCAAGTGGTATTTTTGAAGAACCACACTTTAAAGGAATCATGTTTTCTAAAGGATGGACCTTACACTAACAAACATGATTTTATAAACCACAAGTGTGTAAACACTTGTGAAATTAAAAGATCCGACAAATAACTATTTTTGGGAAAAATGACTAGAAGTTGTAAAGACGGATTTCTCTAATCACAAGGTTTTTATGAGATTAAAGTTACTTTATATAAAGATCTACAAAATATAATGGGATTTACATTATAGATACGGAAAAGCTATAAGTTCATGCGGTTATGCGATTTACATACTTATCGACTAGTTTGATGTGTCGGAAATTGTTTGATTGAATAAAGAAGTTGTTGAATTGATTTGTTAAAAGAAAATGATACGCTTGAAAGCGTGGCCACCTCCAGTTACAGAGGAAACTCTGGCGAAATTTTCCTAAAAACCTAACACTTAGAATTATTTACACAACAGGTGTTAGAACTATTTTTGACATGTTTTCGAAACATAAATTTCGCCAGAACTTTAATTACTAAACATTCGGAGGTGGGATTTTCACAAAAATTAACGTGATAAATATATTTTGTCACAACACTATTTATGATTATTTTGTGAAATTACATAAATATTATTTTAGAGTAAAAATAATATTTACAAGCGTTAATGATCCCAAAACTTTGCGAACGCTTTCACCATAACTATATAAGTTACACTGGTAATCACATTACCACACGATTGATAAAACGTAACTTACGCACATGTATTGTATCCCCCATCCTTGGGAAGAAGATTAACTACCAAGTATATACAGAACAAACACACGAAATAGTTGTCTAACTATTTCCCAAGAACTTAAACTATAAAGCTAAGGCACGGCCGTCCGTCTAATAGAATTAGCACTTGTAGGTCGTCGCACAGCTTTCAGATTTGGAGACACTTGGTAGAGACGCACCGACTGTGAGTTCATGTCCCCCTTTTCTCTAACTGTTTTCAGTTTTCTTAACTGCGGGGGTGAAATACATGTTACTTTGATTACAAGTACTTTATACATGGTATGATTAACGTAAGGAGGTTTTAGATCATGTGAATGGGTAGTTAGAACACCAAGGGACTTAAGCGGTAGATCTATCTGGGTGTAGCGAGCCCAGCTCTAGGCCCAACAGAACGGACCTCTCTGAGGACCAACAGAACGGACCTGGAGTGACTTGGTTGCCCAACGCAAAAATCGGCTAGGGTTGTGTCTTCCTACTTGCATTTCACAACATGCTAATGGCCTTGCAAACCATTGGTGATCACAAGTCCTCTTACACTGCTACATACCAGGAAACTTTTATACTTACAAGTGTTTTACTTACTCACTTGCACATGAACTCGCTCAACATTATTGTTGATTTTTCAACTTACATGTATTTCAGGAAATTAACGAGATCTGGCACGGTATGGCATGTTTTCCGCTGCACTAGTTTCCGAGGTCATCCGGGGTTTAGGGGATGTGTCTCTTTCCTGGACAAGACACAATCCTTAAACCATGTTTATGTTATGTTTAAAGTTGTAATGTCTGTTGAACAAGGTTATGGTTATTGGTTAAAACAATGGTACTGTATTTGGTTTTCAAAACTTAATGGATGATCTTGCATGTTTTTAACTCATATAGCTTTGGTATGATTAAGCTATGGTATTAAGAAGTCACACCAAAATTAACCACGCTTCCGCAAAGCCAGGGTGTGACAGCTTGGTATCAGAGCTCTGATCATAGTGAACTAGGATTCTTTCTCGAGTCTAGACTATGATCACTAGGGCTCTCACGAAAACATTTTTCTGCATACCACTTAAGTCCAGATCCAAAACTTTTTACAAACAAATGTTGAGCACATTTTATTAATTATAGGCTCAGCTTGGAGGGCTGAGGATCGATCTGGAGGATCGAGGTGATCGAAGTAGTTGAGCACGTTGGTTTGTTATAGGATCGATCTGGAGGATCGAGGCTCGGTCTAGGTGACCGAGGTAGTGGGCTAGCAAGGCTAGGAAGAGTAGGCTCAGTCATGACGACTGAGGTTCGGTCAAGGAGACCGAGGAGCGATCTAAGTGGTCAAGGTGGAGGATAGAGCAGTCTTGTAGACTGGATGATATTGGCTAGTAAAACTAGGAGAATTACGTGATACCTTACTTGGTGACTTATGTGATTACTTGATTTATGGTTGACTATTTGTGCATGTTTGTGTATATGTTACAGACACATGGATTCTGCAGACACTGGTGGTTCAGGCACCACAGGCCCGAGGCCTATCGTTTCAGACGACATTGAGTCATCGGAGCACGAGGTTTATACGTCCGACTTCACCAGTACAGATGAGGACGATTTCCAGCCCTTTGCACTACCTGACGGTGCTGGCGAGCTCGCAGATGGTCCTATCGCCGGGGATCTACCACTCGCATTGATCCCTGCCCCTATACCGCTGGCTGCGTACCCAGCGTACGATTTACCCATCGACGATGAGGAGGACGATGATGTTGATATGTTCGATGAGGAGCCTTTCGAGGAGGATGCTCAGGGCGAGGCCCTTCCTGCTGCCGATCCCTTGTTGATCGCAGATGCTCCTGCCGCGGAGTCACCTGCTCACTCCCCAGTCGCGGACTCCTTTGAGTCTGTGGCCTCTGTACCCTCACATGTCCAGAGTGCGCAGCACTTCTCTTATGGATCAGATCCTGATCAGGCATCTTCTGTTGCCCCTATCCCCAGTTTCGCTTTTGACCATGATGATGAGGGGGATTCCGATCCTATGTTTCCCCCAGGATTCGACCCTGATCGTGACATAGAGTTTGTTCCCATGGATCAGTTTATGGAGGATCCAGTAGACGCTGTTGACCTATTTGATCCTATTGACCCAGATTTTGAGTTTGAGATGGCTTTTGATGACTTCGAGCCTGCCGTTGCTCTTGAGCAGGCAGCCGCTCTAGACCCTATACCCGAGCATGACCCAGTACATGCTGATATCCCTTTTGAGCCTGTTGTTGCTGATCTCCCTGTAGATGTTCCTGTGATTGAGGGCGATCATGTTGCTGTTGATCCCGTTGTTCCTTTACCCGTTGGTGATATACCTGCTGACCATCGTATAGAGCACCTTGCACCCGTTCACCCTGTTGTTGCTCCCTTACTTGATCCCGTCCCACTAGAGCCCGGACATGCTCTGTTCGTGGCACATATGGATCCACCGGATGAGTCCGCACAGCACGGTTGGATACCGGCTGATGAGGATGTTCCACCTTTTCCTTCACAGATTCCTGTTGCACCACATATTGACTTTTCATTTCAGGTTCCTATGTTTGTACCTCCAGCAGGGCCTGGAGAGGGTTCTTCAGCTCACCCTGATGGGCATGTACCGATGCCTATCCCTTTCATGCCTCAGACGTCATCCGTTCCACCCGCTGTTGCTCCATTTCGCGTGGCACCTTTCGACCCCACTAGCGAGCCATTTCTTTGGGCACCTGGCTCCGGTGTGCCACCTACTGACCCCTATCATGCTTTTCACAGGGGATACACTATCGAGGACGTCTTGATGTCCTTTGTCGCACAGCACGAGTCCCACACACAGCGTATCCAGGAGCTCGAGAGAGCTCGGTTGTTACCATGTCAGTGCCATGGTCAGGCACCCTCCCCTCTACAGCCGTTTTGACCATTACCTCCAGATATTGCTGCCCGTCTCTTTACATTAGAGCAGCAGGTTGCCTCTATTATTCGTACTCAGCGAGCCCAGGAGGAGGACTGGCTCCAGTTACGCCGCTTGTTTTATACTCACTTTCCCCCTCCTCCACCACCATCTGCATAGAGCTCACCAGTTACTGATTAGGTAGACGAGGATGAGAAGACGGCGATTGTTGGATTGCACAGCATTTTGGAGACCACTTTATGACTTTGACTTTTGTTGACATGTACTTGATGTTGTATTTGACACTAGTTTGTTATGATTTTTGGACGGGGGTGATGTAGCCCCTAGTTGATGGATGATTGTATGACACTATGATGTACTGATACACTTACTCTGTGGTCTTGATGTATGACAATCGCAGTATTCTCATCATATCTGTTTCGCTTGATTACTTATTTGCATTGTTATGGTATGAGATGTGGATGATTGATATATGTGATGTATTGATGACATGAGATGACATGTGATATTACTATTATTATTATAGTAAAACGTACGTACTATAACATGGGAATTTTACTATGGCCTGACCAATGTGAACACATCTTTTAGAAGATGCCGCCGAAACGCCCAACGCCAATGCCTACTAATGAGGCAGAGCTACAACAAGTCATTGCAGCTGCCATAGCACAGTACGCAACATCTCAGCCAGGAGCGAGCGGAAGTGTTAACCAGGGCAACAACAATCCACCTCACGGTAATACCAAGCCATTTGGACCTACCATGAACTAGTTGGAGATTTTAGCGATGATGCTAATGCCAATCACATGTTTTAACATACGTGCAGGATGCACCTACAAGCAGTTTTTAGACTGCAAACCGGTCAACTTCGATGGCACAGGAGGTGCAGTTGCCTTCACCCGCTGGGCTGAGAAAACCGATTCTGTTTTACGCATGAGCAAATGCGCAGAGGATCAGCAAGTCACATACATCTCAGGGCTATTCTTGGATGGAGCCCTCTCTTGGTGGAATCTGCAAGTACAGACTCTGGGCGAAGCTGCCGCCTACGCGCTGACTTGGGCCGAATTGAAAGAACTTATGCGCAGAAAGTACTGTTCTCGCGCGGAAATTCAGAAGTTGGAGACTGAATTTTGGCATTTAAAGATGGATGGACCAAAGGTTGCAGAATACGTCCAAAGATTCCACGACTTATCTCAAGTGGTTCCTTACATGGTTACACCTGAATACAAGCGAATCGAGCGCTTCATTTGGGGTTTGGCTCCCCAAATCATAAGTATGGTGACCTCCTCAAAGCCTGCAACAATTACCGAGGCGATTGATTTGAGCGTGGCTCTCACAGAAGAGGCCATTCGTCTGAACAAGTTTGGTGATGTCAAGACAAAGGAGAAAGAGACTCACGTTGAGTCATCAGGAGGTAACAAAAGAAAGTTCTCGAACTTCAAGCAAGGCATTAGCGGTGACGGTAAGAGAGGAGCACCAAACACGCCAGCACAGGGTACAGCTGGCAGTGGAAGGAAAGGAAGGGGATATATGGGCACCCAGCCCAAGTGTAATGCCTGCCAGCGTCACCATTCTGGTCAATGTGGGTTAAAAGTATGTGAAGTATGTGGGAAACGTGGTCACTCGAAGGACACTTGTTGGGCCCCTGCCGGTCGAGGAGGCCAGGGAGGATATGGAAATAGGAATGATGACCGTGGTGGAAATGGGAATCGCCCACAAGGAAATTTTGGAGGAAACAGAAACCGAGGCAACAATGCGAATCAGGCTGGAAATGCCAACCAGAACAACAACCCAGCTGGAAATGGGGGTGGAAACGGGCAGAGACTCGGATGCTATAACTGCGGGGAAATCGGGCATTTTAAGAAGAACTGCCCAACGTTGAACCAAGCCCGTGGTAGAGTGTTTCAACTCGAAGCTAGGGAAGCGCGCCAGGATCCCAATGTTGTTACTGGTATGTTCCCTATCAATCAACGCTATGCATCCGTTTTATTTGATACTGGTGCCGATTATAGCTTCGTATCGTTAGAATTTAAGAATATGCTTGGGTTAGCCGCCAATAAGTTAGATATTCCCTACTCGATCGAATTAGCTAATGGAAAGTTAGTTGAAGCCAACGAAGTAATCAGAGGCTGCGTGATAGAATTGGGAGAACGTGAGTTTACTTTGGATCTACTACCAGTCCAATTGGGAAGCTTCGACGTGGTGGTAGGAATGGATTGGTTATCAGGCAACAAGGCGGAGATAGTATGTCACGAGAAAGTTGTTCGTATCCCAACCGATGATGGTGAGACAATTGTGGTTCACGGAGAGAAGCGTGACACACCGCTAAGATTTATCAGCTGCTTGAAAGCAAGGAAGTGTTTACAGAAAGGATGTGTTGCTTTTCTGGCACACATTGTGGATAAGAAGGCTGCTGAGCCGAGAATCGAAGACATCCCTGTCGTGAGGGAATATCCAGAAGTCTTCCCAGAAGAATTACCTGGACTGCCACCTCAGAGGCAAGTAGAGTTCCACATCGACTTAGTTCCAGGCGCCGCGCCTGTGGCTAAGGCACCGTATAGACTTGCTCCGTCTGAGATGCAGGAATTGTCGACACAACTTCAAGAGTTGTTAGACAAGGGTTGTATCCGACCAAGCTTCTCGCCTTGGGGAGCTCCGGTCCTGTTTGTCAAGAAAAAGGACGGTAGCTTCCGCATGTGTATCGACTACCGAGAATTGAACAAGCTAACGATCAAGAATAGGTACCCTCTGCCAAGAATCGACGATCTGTTTGATCAACTGCAAGGCTCTAGCTTTTACTCTAAGATCGATCTTCGATCTGGATACCATCAGTTAAGGATACAGGAGGAAAGTATCCCGAAGACAGCCTTCAGAACTCGTTATGGACACTACGAGTTCCTTGTTATGCCGTTTGGTTTGACAAACGCACCTGCAGTATTCATGGATCTAATGAATAGAGTTTGCAAGCCGTATTTGGATAAGTTCGTGATTGTATTCATCGATGACATCTTGATTTATTCAAGAACAAAGGCCGAGCACGAACAACATCTTAGAACCATTTTGGAGCTGTTAAAGAAGGAACAACTGTACGCCAAATTCTCCAAGTGCGAGTTTTGGCTACGTGAAGTCCAATTCCTTGGGCACGTGGTAAATGGAGATGGAATCCACGTGGATCCCACCAAGATCGAAGCGATCAAGGATTGGGAGACGCCAAAGACGCCAACCGAGATTCGGCAATTCTTGGGTTTGGCTGGCTACTATCGAAGGTTCATTGAGGACTTTTCAAAGATCGCTCAACCTTTGACGCTCCTCACCCAGAAGGATAAGACGTTTGATTGGGGAATCAAACAGGACAAAGCATTCCAGATACTAAAGGATAAGCTTTGTAACGCGCCAATCTTAGCTCTACCGGAAGGTACCGACGATTTTGTGGTATACTGCGACGCATCGCGTCAAGGATTGGGTTGCGTGTTGATGCAACGCCAGAAGGTTATTGCCTACACATCGCGTCAGTTGAAGGTGCACGAAAAGAACTATACCACCCACGATTTAGAGCTTGGCGCAGTGGTTTTTGCTTTGAAGATCTGGAGACACTACCTGTATGGTACGAAGTGCACAATCTTCACAGATCACAAAAGCCTACAGCATATATTCAACCAGAAGGAGTTGAATATGAGGCAAAGACGATGGGTTGAATTGCTAAACGACTACGACTGCGAGATAAAGTATCATCCAGGGAAGGCGAATGTAGTCGCCGATGCCCTAAGTCGTAAAGAAAGAATCAAGCCCATAAGGGTCAGGGCTCTAGAAATGATCATACGAACCGATCTTTCCTTGCGCATTCGTGCTGCACAAAAGGAAGCTCTCAAGGAGGGAAACCTTGAGGAAGAATATCTCCGTGGAATGGAGAAGCTTTTGGTATCAAACGAGGAAGGAACGTTATGTTTCGAGAAAAGGGTTTGGGTTCCTCTGTTTGGTGGATTAAGGGAAGTTATTTTCGACGAAGCGCACAAGTCACGGTACTCTATCCACCCTGGATCGGATAAGATGTACCAGGATCTCAAAGAATATTATTGGTGGCCTAGGATGAAAGGCGACGTTGCTGTTTACGTGAGCAAATGTTTAACGTGCGCTAAGGTTAAAGCCGAATACCAGAAGCCTTCGGGACTTCTGCAACAACCTGAGATTCCCAAGTGGAAATGGGAACAAATCTCCATGGATTTTATTACGAAATTGCCAAGAACGCCAAGAGGCCATGACATGATTTGGGTGATAGTTGACCGCCTAACAAAGTCCGCACACTTTCTGCCAATCAGAGAGAAAGACAGTACTAGTAAACTTGCGGAAATATACATGAGAGAGATTGTCGCACGCCATGGAGTACCTCTCTCAATCATCTCTGACAGAGACGGAAGGTTCGTGTCAAGGATATGGCAATCCTTCCAAGAAGCCTTTGGCTCACAGTTGAATCTGAGCACTGCGTTCCATCCGCAAACTGACGGCCAGAGCGAGCGAACGATACAAACTTTGGAAGACATGCTGAGGGCATGTGTTATGGATTTGGGCGGTAGCTGGGATAAACACTTACCTTTGGTCGAATTTTCATACAACAATAGCTACCACACCAGTATTGGTGTCGCGCCATTTGAAGCCTCTATGGACGCAAGTGCCGATCACCACTATGTTGGGCTGACGCAGGTGATAGGCAACTTGCTGGTCCCGAAATCGTCCAAGAGACGACAGACAAGATCGCGCAAATTCTTAAACGCATCGAAGCAGCTCGCCACAGACAAAAGGCCTATGCGGATCCAAACCGGAAGCATGTGGATTTCCAAGTTGGAGAAATGGTGTTATTGAAAGTTTCACCCTGGAAGGGGGTGGCACGCTTTGGAAAGCGTGGGAAGTTAAATCCGCGCTACATTGGTCCCTTCAGAATTCTGGAAAGAATTGGAACAGTAGCATACAAGTTGGACCTACCTGCTGAACTGAATGGTGTTCACGATACATTTCATGTATCCAATCTGAAGAAAAGTCCAACTCAAGTTGACGTTGCCATTCCCATTGACGAGATTCATATTGACGACACGCTCCACTTCGTTGAAGAACCTGTTGAGGTCACGGATTGGAAAGTTAACAAGACCCGCCGGAGCAGTGTCAAACTCGTCAAAGTTCGTTGGAATGCCAGACATGGTCCTGAATTCACCTGGGAACGTGAGGACCGAATGAAAGAGAAATACCCCCACCTTTTTCCTAAGAACCCTGCTTCTACAAGCAGAACTTAAATTTCGGGACGAAATTTATTTAACGGGGGGAGAATGTGACAACCCGCACAAAACCAGGTATCCGTACGATTTAATTAATGATTAATTACTGCTTAATTACTGTGCTTGCTTGAACTAGCTGATAAACTGCTACCTGCATACTGATACATGCACTTACTTGCATCATACATTATTTGCTGTCACTACATTATTTACATGCTGAACCTTGGTGACAAACATGATGCACAAAAAGCACAGTAGCACTAAACGGATACACAGTGAACATGCTGATATAACCAGCATCAGGCAGACACTGCCTCTAAGGCCTGTTAAGAGCCTCAAATATCTGACTACACTGGTAGTGAGTGTAGGGTTATAAGGGTTGTGGAACTGCGTCTCTAGGGATAAGATACACTGATTGGATGTGCCAAAAACATACTTTAAGTACAAAACACAGCACTTTAATAAATAATCCAGCTTCTAGCTGACTAGTAAAGTGCCAAAACATGAGAAAAATACTACTAGACACTTTCTAAAGTGTTGGAAACAAAATGTGTCACTAAAAATAACAATAACGACACTTTAAAGCTTTTGTAACGCTTTAACGGATTACTATCCAACCGGACAACCGGACTTTACCCGGAACATGAAAATATTACTATTTTCACTAATTATAATTTTCTGAGCCAGTTAGGGTCCCTGATTACCCTAACACCCGTCATAACACGCTATATATTACTAACGGAGTTTAATACTTAACTAACCTATTTAACCTAAACTCCATCCTAACTAAACTAGTTTAAATCGAACCAACCCCCCCCCCCTCTCATAACCGGCCCCAAAACTATGGGGGACACACAAGTACTAAGTGGATTATTATATTATAGTGTGTTGAATATCATGAGGACATAATTACCAAGGGTTAATGACCATGAGTTTATCTATAAATTAACCCTTAACCTACACATAATCTTCACTTCACAATTCCAACAAACTCATTCTCTCTTGCCCTCCCTTCACTCTCGGCCGAACACCCCACACCCACCCATCATATTTTCGGTTTTAGTTCTTGACATTCCATCATCATTCAAGCTTCACGGGTCACGTATTAGGAGCTTTGGAGCAAGCGGAACACGAAGGACCTCTTCCGTTAGCTTTTATCCACCCATTTTCCATCAAGATTCTTCCCTAGCCCCGAGCTAGAGGTATAACACTTAAAACTCGTTTTTACACTTGTCTAAAGTGGTTAAAAGGAATTTTGTCAGTGAAATATCGTTAACATACGTTTTGAAGCATTAAAGTCTAGTAAAAACTCTAAAAATGGTGGTTAATAGCTTATAACTTGTGTAAAAGTTGTAGTATTTGGAATTTGTGATTATTGAGACCCGATCTATGTTGTGGTAGCTCGGATCACCGTTTAACCCGACTTTGTAAGATCATGGATCTTAACATAAGCTCGTTTTTGGTTAACACAAGGGTTAAAAGGTGAAACTCTACCACACTAGAGACATGAACTTGTGCAAAAATATTTTACTTGTGTAAAAGTGATTTAACTTGTACATTGGTGTTTAAAACTAGCGGATCTACGTATCTGCAAGTGGTATTTTTGAAGAACCACACTTTAAAGGAATCATGTTTTCTAAAGGATGGACCTTACACTAACAAACATGATTTTATAAACCACAAGTGTGTAAACACTTGTGAAATTAAAAGATCCGACAAATAACTATTTTTGGGAAAAATGACTAGAAGTTGTAAAGACGGATTTCTCTAATCACAAGGTTTTTATGAGATTAAAGTTACTTTATATAAAGATCTACAAAATATAATGGGATTTACATTATAGATACGGAAAAGCTATAAGTTCATGCGGTTATGCGATTTACATACTTATCGACTAGTTTGATGTGTCGGAAATTGTTTGATTGAATAAAGAAGTTGTTGAATTGATTTGTTAAAAGAAAATGATACGCTTGAAAGCGTGGCCACCTCCAGTTACAGAGGAAACTCTGGCGAAATTTTCCTAAAAACCTAACACTTAGAATTATTTACACAACAGGTGTTAGAACTATTTTTGACATGTTTTCGAAACATAAATTTCGCCAGAACTTTAATTACTAAACATTCGGAGGTGGGATTTTCACAAAAATTAACGTGATAAATATATTTTGTCACAACACTATTTATGATTATTTTGTGAAATTACATAAATATTATTTTAGAGTAAAAATAATATTTACAAGCGTTAATGATCCCAAAACTTTGCGAACGCTTTCACCATAACTATATAAGTTACACTGGTAATCACATTACCACACGATTGATAAAACGTAACTTACGCACATGTATTGTATCCCCCATCCTTGGGAAGAAGATTAACTACCAAGTATATACAGAACAAACACACGAAATAGTTGTCTAACTATTTCCCAAGAACTTAAACTATAAAGCTAAGGCACGGCCGTCCGTCTAATAGAATTAGCACTTGTAGGTCGTCGCACAGCTTTCAGATTTGGAGACACTTGGTAGAGACGCACCGACTGTGAGTTCATGTCCCCCTTTTCTCTAACTGTTTTCAGTTTTCTTAACTGCGGGGGTGAAATACATGTTACTTTGATTACAAGTACTTTATACATGGTATGATTAACGTAAGGAGGTTTTAGATCATGTGAATGGGTAGTTAGAACACCAAGGGACTTAAGCGGTAGATCTATCTGGGTGTAGCGAGCCCAGCTCTAGGCCCAACAGAACGGACCTCTCTGAGGACCAACAGAACGGACCTGGAGTGACTTGGTTGCCCAACGCAAAAATCGGCTAGGGTTGTGTCTTCCTACTTGCATTTCACAACATGCTAATGGCCTTGCAAACCATTGGTGATCACAAGTCCTCTTACACTGCTACATACCAGGAAACTTTTATACTTACAAGTGTTTTACTTACTCACTTGCACATGAACTCGCTCAACATTATTGTTGATTTTTCAACTTACATGTATTTCAGGAAATTAACGAGATCTGGCACGGTATGGCATGTTTTCCGCTGCACTAGTTTCCGAGGTCATCCGGGGTTTAGGGGATGTGTCTCTTTCCTGGACAAGACACAATCCTTAAACCATGTTTATGTTATGTTTAAAGTTGTAATGTCTGTTGAACAAGGTTATGGTTATTGGTTAAAACAATGGTACTGTATTTGGTTTTCAAAACTTAATGGATGATCTTGCATGTTTTTAACTCATATAGCTTTGGTATGATTAAGCTATGGTATTAAGAAGTCACACCAAAATTAACCACGCTTCCGCAAAGCCAGGGTGTGACACCAAATCGATCCTGATTGCATATTGGTACCAATATTCGGTTTTATTAATAGAGTGTTTCTTTGGTATCATAGGCCATACGAGTGTCGCTACCGTGCCGATACCCTGATGAACCAAACTGATTTTGACCGAACGTACTAGAATTGGTATTCGTTTTTATTGTTTTTAATCGATATAAACTATATGTCCAGGGGCGGACCCACATGGTCCAGGTTGGGGTCCACGGACCCCAATCTTTTTTTTAGAAAATAGTAGAACCGGTATGTTAAATTTTTCAAGGACCCCATAAAATAAATTAATTGGACCCCATAGTATTAAAAGCAAAGATGGTGTGATGGTAAATCTCCTTGCTTTGCAACAAATAGATCTCAAGTTCAAGTCTTACATGTCTTTTTTTTAGTTTATTTTTTCATCAAAATTAAACTAGTGTTTTAAAACAGCACAACCACCCATTGACCCTCTAATTTGCTTCTTTAAAATGATAAATTGAATGTCGATTTTATTTAACACTTGATTACCAAATAAAACTTCCAACATATGATGCACTTGTTTCATGTCCACTAAATGCTTCTACATTATTTCCTAGCCCCGACCCGACTACGATGACCGACCCGAAAATTTTAATTTTTGGTTGTGAAAAATCCTTACACAAAAAATGGACCCCAATGAAAAAAAAACCTGGGTCCGCCACTGTATATGTCGGTACCCTTTTGGGCATATATATATTTTTTAATATTTTGGTTGTTATAATGAGTGTCAATAACATAACGAACCGAATCAATTCGCACTGAAATCCTGCATCGTAACGCGGGAGAAGCCTGCTAGTTTCTTTACATTTTGGACTGGTAAGAGTTGGTAATTGGGTAACCCCAAAACTAATGTAGAAAATAGTTGGTATTTAATAATTAACTAGTTTTTTTTATATCGCGCGTTGCGGTGAAACCGAACAAATTATAATGTAAAACAAACGTGAATTGAAAATAAAGCATGTTGTTTAGAAAGTCAAACCATTAGAACGATTTAGTTTATCATCGTATCGTTTTATGATACCAAATCAAAACTTTATTTTGAGTATAACCTCGTTTTAACAAAACTTATAACGGAATGTCAGGAAAAGAAATCAAGCATAGTTACGTACTTAAGTTTTTAGAAAAAAAGTTATAAACGTAACTTATTAAAGAAGTATCAAATTAATCGATAAATTAATATATTAAAAAAAAGAAAAAAACAATTATTAAAAAAAGGTAAAGAAAATAGAAGTTTAAAAAAAGAAAAATATATTATTAAAAGTGAATATAATAATAAACTATTATAATATATCAAATAATAAAATAATAAAAAATTATATATTATTATAAAAATAAAGTTACTATTTATCATCACTCGAAATATATATATATATATATATATATATATATTTAATCGTATCGGGTTAGGATATAATAGAAAATTTATTTGGCTAGGAAGTAATCTTGACCATCATTGATTTAATCAAGGGCTAAGATTAAATTAGGGAAATTGAAGGGAAGAAAAGAGGCGCGTGGGTTTGTGTAAGGGCTTTGTAGTCAATCCAGGACAATAGTTTATCTCTCCTCCAATACCCCGCATTTTTTAAAAGTTATTAACTTTTTCATACGACATTATTTTTTTATAAAAATTGCACCAAAAAAACAAACGTTTTTTTATCTTTAAAACGAGTATACTATTGCTATATTTTCGAAAAAAAATTCGAAAACCCAGTTGCGTAAAACGCAATGGAAAAAACCCAATTGCGTAAAACCCAATGAAAAAAAAAAACCAAAAATGACTTTTTTCTAAAACGCAATGCACAAAAAACACAAAGAAATATCTTATTTCTAAAACGCAATGGCCAGAAAACACAAAGAAATGTCTTATTTCTAAAACGCAATAGCCTAAAAACACAAAAAGTGTACTTTCTAAAACGCAATGGATCGAAAACACATAAAAATGTGTCTTACCTAAAACGCAATGCACAAAAAACACAAAAGAAATGTCTTATTTCTAAAATGCAATGGCAATAAGTAATTAAAATGTCTTTTTTCTAAAACACAATAGCCTAAAAACATATAAAAATGTGTTTTACCTAAAACGCAATGCACCAAAAACACAAAGAAATGTCTTATTTCTAAAACGCAATGGCCAGAAAACACTTAAAATGTCTTTTTCTAAAACGTAATGGACTGAAAACATATATAAATGTGTTTTACCTAAAACGCAATAGACTAAAATCACTTCAAAAATGTGTTTTTCTAAAACGCAATGGCCAGAAAACACATAAAAATGTCTTATTTCTAAAACGCAATGACTTAAAAACACAAAAGAAAGTGTTCTCTCTAAAACGCAATGACTTAAAAACACAAAAGAAAGTTTTCTCTCTAAAACGCAATGGACTGAAAACACATAAAAATATGTTTTACCTAAAACGCAATGACTAAAAACACTTCAAAAATGTGTTTTTTTCTAAAACGCAATGGCCATAAAACACTTAAAAATGCCTTATTTCTAATGCAGTTTTCCAGAGGCAAGTTACAGAAAATTAAATTTTCTGATGCAGTTTTATTAAAGCAATTTTCTGATGCAGCTCGACCCCAGCTAGGGGCTCTACCCCTTGGACCCCGCCAGGGGCTGCCGCCCCTTGGACCCTGCTCCCAGGGGCGTTGCCCCCGGACCCCCGCTAAGATCGTAAAACACAATGACTCAATTCAAAAACCCGGATCGTAAAAATGCAATTCAAAAAATTCTTACATAGATCGAAGCCGATTTCTTCAGATTTCTTCACTGATTGACGAAATTTGAATGTTAGAAACACTTATCAGCAATCGAATCGAACGAATCGAGTGATTCACTTCAAAAGCACAGGGAAAAAAATGAGATATTGTAAGAAATTAAACTAAAAAAGTTGAAGAACACGTTGATTGGGTGTTTGAATAATTGATTGGTGATGAAAATCGCACTATAATGTAGTGATTAGTGTGATAGAAAGTGAAGAAAAGGTTGAAGTTGGTGGGTTTTGAAGTTATAGAGAGAAGAAGAAGGGAGAAGATAGGGTAAAATTGACTAAAATACCCTTCCTCTTTATTTTAAATTTTGCCACATGTCATAATGCTATTGCTTCCTATACTTCCTAGCCAAAAAAACTTCCTATTTGATCATCTCCCTAATCATATAAAGTATAGAGTTGGTAATTGGGTAACCTCAAAACTAATGTAGTTGGTATTTAAACATATAGAAAATAGTTGGTATAATCGTATAAAGTATAGAGTTGGTAATTGGGTAACCTCAAAACTAATGTAGTTGGTATTTAAAAATATAGAAAATAGTTGGTATCTATATTATATAATAAAAGAAACCATTTATGGGACACTTGTCATCGTATTAGGCCAAGTCTTATGGGTAATTATTATTTTAGTTTAATCTCTTCTAATTAATTATTGATAACCCATTCTATCAAATATTATTTAGTTTAATATCTTATAGATAATTTTTATTTAGGCCAAGTCTTATGGATAATTATTATTTTAGTTTAATTTCTTCTAATTAATTATAGATATAACCCATTCTATTAAATATTATTTAGTTTAATATATTATAGATAATTAATATTTAGTTTAATATCTTATAGATAATTATTATTTAGTTTAATCTCTTCTAATTAATTATAGATAATCTCCTACTAAATATAATTTTGTTTAATCTTTTCTACTTAACTATAGATAATCTATAATATATTAAAAAGGAAAAGTGATGTACAAGAATGTAATTTTACATCATGTACAATATTGAAAGCAGCATATACAACACTTTGTAAACAGAGAAAATAGGAAAATATTTGGTTTTTTAAGACGCTACAAGGGTAGCCTAGGGATTTCACTCACATATTGAATGCTTCAGTTTCAGATGAGAACCGTCGCCCCATTCAATCCAATAGATTTTATAGGAAGCATATCAGACGACGGCGATGAAGAGATTCCAACTCCGAATCCATCAAACAGATTTGGTGATTTCAGCAACCCTCTTTGAAGACATCGACATCCAATTTTGGTGGTTTCATCAAAAGCCGGCAAAGGATTGAAGACTTCGACATCTAATCTATCTAATCTGAATGTGATTCAGTCCGCTGTGAAGCCCCTTGTAAACGCCGCTCACACAAAATCGACGTTTTTAGGGTTCATGTGAGTTCTTCTTTCAACTGAACCCTTTTTTGGTTTTTTCCGTTGTTTTATGAGTTCTGGTACAATTTTTTCCCAAATTTTATGAATAGTTAAAGAGTTTTGGTAGTCTGATGAGAAGTTTAGCATCTTCTTATACGTTGCTGGTGGTTCATTAAGTCTAAAGTCTTACTTAATTGTGAACGCATCGGTAACCCCTTCATATTTTCAATACGTGGTTTTGATTGTGTTAAGTTGCAGGTTGCATTAGCTATTACAAGTGAAGATCTCCAGGAAAGATCTAAAGCCTCTTAGAACATCGGTAATCCCCTTTTTGGTTTTTTCCGTTGTTTTATGAGTTCTGGTACATTTTATCTTATTTTGGCAGATTTTTGTATTGGATATATGTCTCTTTTTGTTGCACACCTTCTGTTTGATAAAATGCCTCTTAGAACATGGTTTCTTATGAAATTGGATCTTGATTGTTTTTCTGATGGGTGTTGTGATTATTTCTTGCTTTCTTGTTGGTACATAAGTTGTTGGTGTTTGCTTATTGTATTATTAAGTCTTGATGTATTGTTTTCTTGATTAAAGTTTGTGATTATTTTGATTCTTTTGTTGATTGCAGGTTAATAGGAAGATAAGTTTGGTGTATGGTGGTGGAAGTATTGGTCTAATGGGTATGATAGCTCAGAGAGTTTTCGATGGAGGTTGCCGAGTTCTTGGGTAATATACACAGTACACTAACAACAATTCTTATTTTTTGTGCTATAAACGGATCAAATCGCCTCCCCCTTTAAGAAACAATTGATCTCCTGTTTGAGAATATTAAAACCCCTTTCTTCTTAGTTACAACATTTAATTACTTTCATATACCTAATGAATTTGCAAACTCAAAACACTTGCAGGTTCTGTATTTGTATTATTTTGTAAAACTGTGTAAATTCCCTTGACCTATAATGGCATGAGGTATATAGCCTACCCTTCCTCCTTGAATGATACGATTCATCTTCATCTTTTAAAACATGTATTCGGTATACAATACTATACATTAAACGAAGTTGATTTTGGGTTTCATACTTTAAACCAAGATGGTGAAACGGTCTCAATTCTAACATCATGTTGTCCATATAACTCTGCAGTTGTCCATATATTCTGGCTAACTCAATGGCTTCCGATCACTGGCTACAAACTCATGAGATTAAACCTTCAATTGTTTGTCTTCACTTCGATCTAAAGGTATAATTTCTAACCTTAGTTAGCCTTTTTACTAAATACTACCTCTCTCGATGTTATTATCTGTTGACTAAACCCTAATTGAATCATAAATGAGAAGATGAGTAGAAACTGTGGGTTAGCAATTCAAGTAAATGAATATATTCGACTTACAGGTTAACATTCATGAGTTTTTTGTCGAAATGTTACAGATGTTTTTGTCTTGACAACATTTGTTAATGCTGGATAAAGTCATTGCTGAATAATTCCATGGTTACGGTTTTTATCATCCAGTGCTGGATGAAGTCATCCAATATCCCAAGCAGCATCAACTTCGAGTGCAGGTATGCAGTTCTTGAAACAAAGAGATTTGTTATATATTTAGATTAATGTTTCTAGAAAATAAAACTTTTTTGATTAATGTTTAGATGTTATATACAATAACAAAAACCCCATTGTTCTATACATATATGTAGAGAAAAAGAAGTCGTTTTGTACATATTAATCACCTACGTTCAGTCGGCTTCCAATTTCATAGTTGGCTGATAATTCTTAAGCATTTGGTTAATAATTACAATGGCGCCACTGCATTGTGTTTTGGTCACCAGTGGTGTCGGTAATATTTGGAATCACTAACTCTTGCAACTATTGTTAGGCTGTTAGGAAAGTAGTAGTTGTTAATGGTTATTCTATGCGCTAACTGATTAATTGATCTGGTATAGGATGTTTTTTTATAATAAATGTAAATAGTATAAACTGGTTTTCTATAAGCTACAATCCATAATGTATAAATAAATTGGGTAATTTCTTAGGTTCACCTAACCTGCAACGGTTTTTGTTTTAGCTTATGGGTACATATTGTTTGAGACTTGGAGGTACATCAAACTTTAATAATGTTTGGTGCCAGACATTTAGACGGAAAGAATTTGCTGCAGTTTTCTATTTGGGTTTTAGTATACTTTAACTTATCAAAATTTTGACCCGTTAAACATGACCCAAAGCGATCCATTTATAAGTGAATGGGTTAAATTGTTACAAAATGATTCAATTTTTTAGTAGGCCGTAAAAAATATTCAGTTTTGTTTCCATGACCATTTTAGCCCGTACCTTATATTAAATATAATTTGTGTGAATAATAGGCTTGTTTATGCTAGGCAACCAGCTCAAGCTTGATAAGTGAAGCTGTGGCTCCGGCTCATTTAAAAAACAAGCTTATTTTTAGGCATGAGCTCGGGCTCTAGCTTGTTTAAGCTCGGCTTGATTCGAGCTTTCAACGAGCCGATCTCGAGTACTTTACATACGGTTTGGCTCGTTGACACCTCTAATGTTAACCAACCAGCTTATAGGTGACTCGCCGGCTAATGTTTTATCTTCATGTTTATGAATTTGAGGTAATTTGCATGCACAAGTTATCGTCATTCTTTTTTTGGTTTAACTTTATACTTTTTTTGGTTTAGCTTTAAATGCTTATATTATACTTTTTTTGTTGACTAACTTTGAAATCAAGTGGTGGTGGTGGCAAGGGTACTGGGGAAAAACTCCTTGACACTGATGGTGAACCTCATATTGATCGTGATTACCCAAATTACGATAATGGTGAGGTATTAACAAATTATCTGCCAGATTCGATTCATGTTTTGAAGTTTTTTTTATGTAGCGTACACATGAGTGGCTATATGTTTATGAAATTTTAGGAGCCGTTTCTGGCCCGTTAGATGAATACAAAAGAAAAGTGGCCTTCATCATTGATGAATACTTCTTCACTGGTGATGCGGATTTAGCTATATCTGAACTCAGGGAACTCGGGTCAGTTGATTACCATCCTTCGTTAAGAGACTTGTGTCAATGGCCATGGACAGGCATGATATGGAGAAAAAAATGGCCTCGGTTCTTCTTTCAACTCTATATTCTGATGTCATCAGCTCTACACAAATCAAGCAAGGTTTTTTATGCTTCTGGACTCTACTTTATTTGTTGCTCGTGCTGTTGTTGATGATATTTTCTCCCTAGCCTGTGACCCAAGCCAAAAAATCACTATCAGAATCATTAAAAGGGTTTGAAGTTCATCAAACTGCTGAACAAAGCTAAATCTCGGCTCCACATCATTAAAAGGTACAAGAAATGATGATTTAGAAACACCTGAGACACTGGTATATAATCTTTGTGTTAAAACAGCAATAAACTTGCATCCCTTCCATGGTTGGCTTGTTTCTTACGAGCTCGGCTCGATTCAAGCTTTGTTTTTATAGCTCAAGCTCGGATCATTTAATAATTGTTAATTAATTTATATTAGTTAGGATCTTTATTTCATATATAAGTTAGTTATTTTTTCATGATATTATAAATAGTATTTGTTATTATCTAAATATATATTTGATATATTAATTAAAGTTATATAAATAGTGGGCTCGTATAAGCTAGCGAGACGGCTTGAGCTCGATAAGTGAAGCTCGGGATCATTTCCTAAACGAGCTCGTTTTTAGGCTCGGGCTCAAGCTCGAGCTCGAGCTGGTTTAAGCTCGAGCTCGTTTAAGCTCGGCTCGTTTCGAGCTATTTTTTTAGCCAAGCTCGAGTAGGTATGCTCATTTGCACCTCTAATAGGTGCCATTTTTTACCTGTGTTATTATGCACGAGTCAATTCCGATTATGTAACAAATCAAAAGGTTCAAATAAAAAACTAAAAGATGTCGTTTTATAGTGCTATATTAAAAAAGCATTCCTTAATCAAATCATTAAGTTGTTATAACCAAACGCTAGAAAATGGGCGAAAAAATGTATTTACATGATATAACACAACTCGGCCTGGACAGCACTCCTATTTTAACCATAATCCATTGACCCGTTAATTGCCTAATTAGCTAGGGGAGTCGTTCTACCACGTTAAGAAATATGCATACACCATCTTGCACATGTGTATGTATCTTTTGATGTATTCATGAACAAACTTTATGGAAACAGGAAAATCGCTTACAGAGGTTCAAGTTGCCCGAGCCTATAGTGTGCGTTGGTGGTTTTTTGCAAATTGAGCTCTTAGGTCGGGTTCAGGTAGAAGCAACAGATGGAAAATGCTCTATATGGTCAGTATATTTTCTTAATATAGTTTAATTAATAGCTCATGCCATAAATTGTCCGAGTAGTTGGTAAAATCACTCTTTCTACCAATTTTTACCTGCATTTAGTGCCAAGTTTTCTAAATCGTCCAATGACATGTCTCTGAAATATGATGCTAAGGAATTCAGACTTGCAATGAGAAATGTTTCCAGCGTGATACTTTGCTTGGTACATGACTTTATACAAATGCCACATGCACATCCTCATGGACTTGGGTAGTTTGAGAAGTGTGGTAAACATGGAACAATGTGTATTTCTTTTGTTTATGAACTTTTTAAGCCTTGATTTTGATTGAACTTGAAGGTTTACATGTATTAATAAGTTGGTGATATTGATTTTAATCTAAGTGTTTATTTTTAATTTAGTCTTTACAAAACCAGACAAATTGGTCAGATTTAGGAATTTGATACTTTCATTACACATTTAAATGGATAAACCTTTTTGTATAAGTAGATATAATATTTGTATAAGGTTGTACAATGACCTCCCATGACATCCTTCACTTTCTCGGACCACCTGATTGCCTAATGGGTATCATGTTCCCGCCACATATTGTCGACCAATGCAATATTATTAACTCCGCTGCAACGCGCGGGTTCCCCACTAGTTATTATTTAGTTTAAATTTAATATATACTTCTCATTTATAATACTATTTATTTGATTTTCTAAATCATATGACAGATACCTAATTTTTATTTGTAATATACAAATTTACTCTTATTATCTCTAATAAACTTTAAACTTTTACCATAGTATATATAATGCTGGACATAAAATCGAAAAACATTTTGGATGGCATCAATAACTTAGGACATAATATAATTATATGTATAATATGCACTTTTTAATAAAATAGTTAACCCATTTATCATCATACAAGCTCCCAACTATTCAATCATGTTTTTTTCTATCTTATATTACTTAATAAATAAAAATTAATATTAAATCTTATCCTATTTTAAATGTCGAATAGAATACTTTTATTTTTCTAATAAAATATTATCCTTAAATTTAAATTGTTAATTTAAGATATTTTTAAATAACCAAATTATTTATCACCAAAGCAAAACTTTGTATTAATATATTATTTATTTTTATTTTCATTACTAAAAAAAATATTATATCGATTTTATTACATAATTTTTAAACAAATTGCATATAACTTTCAATATTACTTTATATATAAAATTAGATTTATTACGGTTTTTTAAATACAACTAGGTTATAACCCCGTGTATTACACGGGTTGAATAAATATAGCTTTATAAATGGGGTAACTATAACAATCCTCAAATAACCCGACACCCTCATAATATTTCCGACGCCCTAGTATATCTTAAAATGTCCCAACATGTCTTTAAATACACCCCATATGTGAAAACCGAGCCCGAAATATATTAAATAATATTTAAAATAAATAAAACCTGATTTTTAAGCTGAGGCGGGCCGCGTAGACCCACCCCAAGCTTTTATGCGGGCGGTATCAGGGTTGAAACCTGATATCGTTGATTTCTTAAGTTAAGGCGGGCCGCGTAAGCTCACCTTAGCACTTACGCGGGCCGCGTGAGATCAACAACACGGCAACACCCCAGGCCGACACGTGTCATCATCGTGTCAAGTCTATACGCTGATCCGGACGAGCTACGCGTTGACTGGAGTTTGACGCGGGCCGCATAGACTCCTGTCTACCCTTACGCGGGCCGCGTGAAGACCAGATTTCAGCACTATATAAAGGAGGCCTCGGATCTCAGTCGAACTCGCTCAAATTTCATTTCTCAATCTCACTTTCTGAATAGTAGAGATAATACGCGGGTATTATGTCCCCCTAATTAGCGAGGTTCTGCTCCGTTGTAAGTATTATAACCCCGGTTTTGTAATAGATACGCTGCCCGATTGATTTAGGGTTCCGTAATAACTGTCGTGGTTCTGTCTGACATAGTTGTTGGAATGCCGTCTCGGGGAGGGTATCATTAATATTTTCAAAGGGTTATGATACTAACCAATGTACATTTGTATAAATTATAGATTATATTCAGGAAACCATTACGCGAAGTCTAAGATAGCAATGTGAGTTTATCCAATTTTTGTTAACCTTTTTAGAATATTTTACAAAACATTAATTGTTTTACAATGTGATTAAGCGGTGATTGAGTCTTTGTAGTTCTTCAGTTACTGCCGGTATGTTGGGGTTTTGTATACAAAATTTACTACACTGTGAGTAGTAAGTCGGGGATGACAGTACGTTACCATTGGACATCGAGTTAGCCAATGTGTAATATGACCCACAAGTCAGGATTGACAGTACTGAATGAGTAATTGTGTAGAAATAAACAATGTGATCGCTCTCAATACTGTTTTAATTAATAAAATGTTTCTTGATTAAACTGGGATTCACTCACCAGTATTTCCCACTGACAAATGTTTTTAAAACGCGTTTCAGGTAACACAATGTGACAGCCAATTAGTAAAAAGCCAGCTGGAGAGCACTGAAGGCTTGGGAAAAATGTGGCTATAAAAGTTACCTAAAAGACGATGTTTTAAATTCAATAAAATAGGGTTTATCCCTATAAACGTATTGTAATAAGAAACTTGGGTTTTGCCCACGTGATTATTAATATCAAATATGGTGGTCTTACTCTGATAAACATTTCCTAACTACGGTCCTGATGTAATTTCCGCTGCCAAATTAACCAACCTGATACCACCGAAATTCTGAGTTCGCGTCCGCCCGTTCCCGGGGATCAGGGATCGGGGGTTGCGACAGTAACTTCGTAGAATAGTAACCAAGTTTTAAAAGTGTTCCAGTTAGGTCACTCAAGTTTCAAAAGTGTTCCAATCAGGTCACTCAACATTCATTTTTCATTAAAATTAAGAGTTTTTTCATCCATTTCATAGGTAATCGTGGTGTTGTGGATTTTTATTTCTTTTTTCCCTTTTATTTGATGCTAACTCGAGTGGTGTGGATTATAACTTGTTGTTTTTAATTTTTAATGTAATTAAATTGTTTTTATTTTTAATAAATATAATTTCATATATTAAAATAATCTGAGCCCTACATCTTATGCTCCATTTTTTTATTGACACATGGAAAAAGGGACATGGCTCGATTTGAATGTTAAGTTATCTAATTGGGATAAAAACGATACGAATGACCTAATTAGGGCACTTTTAAAACTTGGTTACTATTTTGTGATATTTTCCCTATTATAGACAATATACATCTTTAAAAACGTGTATTGCATGGGTTGAATAAACACGTGTATTACACGGGTTGATTAAATATAATATAATCGGTTAATACATATGGTCGTCAAGATATGTTTTTAAAAAAAATGAACTTTGATGTATTAAAACATTTTACTTTGTTTTTTATTTACTTATTATTAGGTTAGAAACTTGTGTATTACACAAGTTAACATTTTACTTTATTTTTTATTTATTTATTAATAGGTTAGAAACTTAAGTATTACGCATGGTTAAATCGATGACATTTTAAATTAAATAGTTATTAATAAGCGGAAAAAGTAAAAGAAAACATTAAAAGAAAAAAAATGTTATTTTCTTTTTAACTTTTCATTACTCGTCACTTTTCATTACTTTTCGGTTATTAGATAGTAAATAAAGATAAAGATTATAAACTTTTATATAAACAAACTAAACTATCTTTATCTTTATAAATAATAAAAACATTAATATATAGTTTTTAATTTTATTAATTAATATATGGTTATCAATTATCCTTATTCTTATCATCAAAATATTTTAATTTTAATAATTAATATATGGTTATCACTTATCTTTATCTTTATCATCACTTCTCTTCTACAAATTTTAATTGAGACCATCTCATAAAACGACATGTGTCCCCAAATGGTTTCTTTTATTATATAGTATAAATTTATATTTTATCACTCAAATGACTGCTTATTTGTTTCTTGAATATCATGTTTGGCCACTGTATCTTCTTTTCAATAATAATCTCCGCAATCACCATATCTATCGCGTACCGAGTATATCCATTAGTTTTTTTTAAATATAATTTTCTTATTATTTAGTATAGAGTAAACTGCAATTTTACACCCTGAGGTTAGGGGTGATTGGCACTCCTACCCCCCTAAGGAAATAATTGCAAAATTACACCCCACTGTTTGACCTTATTTCGCACTTTTACCCCCCGCCGTCTAATTGAGTAAACAGTCAACTGAGTAACATAAAGTCAAAGGGTATAATTGTCCTTTCACTCTTATCTAAAGCTTCTTGGATAAACTAAACCCTATAAGTAACATGTCCACGCACAATTACCCCCCCACCTTCCCACCATCGAGCTCTCACCTTCTTCTCCGATCACAACCACAGGCGATCACAACCACCATCTTCTCCGATCACAACCACCATCGATCCACCATACACCGGCGACTTCATCTTCTCCGATCACAACCACCATCTTCTCCGATCACAACCACAGGCGATCCACCATCTTCTCCGATCACAACCACCATCGATCAATCGAAATGCCGGTCTTCTTTTGGCTACTCCGCTATATCATCCGCCACACGAAAGGTATAATATGCCAATGTTAGTTAATCAGGGTCAGATTTAGTCATTATCATGTTATACACATGGGTTAGGGTCTGATTTGGTTAATGTTGGTTTTTTTACAGTTGACCTGACGATGAGCTTATCAAGCTCATCTATGGTGTTCCACCTGGTGGTCTCTGTGTTTGGGAGGCCTGTCCTCAACTTCCATCTACCACCGGAGAGTTGAGCGGATGTTTAGTCTAGTAGTTATTAGGCTTTTGTGTAATATGTAGGTTAACTTAACTTAATCTAAGCTTTTGTGTAATATGTAGGTTAACCTAAGGTAACTTATTTAGCTTTTGTCTAAAAGCTTTTGGGTATTTTGTTTGATCAAAATTAGGTTGTTGACATTATGTTTGATTATGTTTGATCAAAAAAGCTTTTGGGAAATGTATACAATCTCCTATATCCTCTGTGTTAAAATGCATACATTAAGGTTGATTATGCATTTGCAGCTTGTTTAGTAACCTGAATGTTCTAAAATGACAGTTTCCTTGGTTGATCACACTGAGTTTTCTGAAAGTTGGGCATGAAATCTGTTTGATTATGCATTTGCAGGTTGATTATGCATTTGCAGCCTGCAATGAGGCCTTTGCAGTTTGGGCATAATCATGTTTGATTATGTTTGATCATGTTTGATCACACAGTAACTGAACAGCATGTTTGGTCCTTCAGTTATATGCAATGAGTCCTTCAGTTTGGGCATAATCATGTATACACTCATTATGTTGACCTGGTTGATCATGTATACACTCATTAAAATGACCTGGTTGATCATGTATACACTCATGTGCATACACTTATGGTCACAGTTTGGGCTTAATCAGATTCTGGATACACTCATGTGCATACACTTATGGTCACAGTTTGGGCTTAATCAGATTCTGGATACACTCATGTGCATACACTTATGATCATGTATACACTCATGTGCATACACTCATGTGCATACACTTATGGTCACAGTTCACATTAGCAGCACACTTATGTGCTCCAAATTGTGCAGCACACTCAACAGTGGCTTAATCAGATTCTGGATGTATACACTTATGTACTGCAATTATGATTCTGGATGTATACACTCATTATGTTGACATTGCAGGTATGATTGTATGCATTCCCACTGGTTGAACAGGTATTTGCTTGTTGGTGTGAACACCTTATAGAAATAGGTATGATTGTTACGTTTCAGATTTTTTAACAGGTATGATTGTTACGTTTCAGGTATTTGCTTGTTAGGTTTTAGATCAAAGAACAGCTATTTGATTTTGGCGGGAAGGGTTTTGTAAATTTCAGGGGGTAATGTTGTGTGTTATCACAAAGTACAGGGGGTAATAGAAAAGGACAAATTAGTAATTTACCTGTGGGGGGTAATTGTACGACTTAACAGAAATGTTGGGGGGTAAAATGGAAGGGTAATATAGTCATTTCAACTTAGACTTAACAGTTCTGTTACTCAATTAGACGGCGGGGGGTAAAAGTGCGAAATAAGGTCAAACAGTGGGGTGTAATTTTGCAATTATTTCCTAAGGGGGGGTAGGAGTGCCAATCACCCCTAACCTCAGGGTGTAAAATTGCAGTTTACTCTTTAGTATATATATTTATTCAAGTCGTGTAATACACGAGGGTTTTTAAAGATATAATTTTTTTATTATTTGGTAAACAGTATTACATTTATCTAACCCGTGTAATACACGTGGTTTTAAAGATATATCTTTTTTTATTATTTGTTATATAAAATTACATTTATTCAACCCGTGCAATATGGTTCTTATAGATATAACTTTTGATATTTAATATAAAAAATTACATTTATTCAACCCTTGCAATAAAGGAGCTTTTTAAAGATATATTGTTTTGTTATTTAGTATATAAAATCCGTTTAATCAACCCGTGTAATACACGGGGTTATAACCTATTTTAAACATATAGAAAATAGTTGGTATTTAATAATTGAGATAAATGCTTGGTTGGTCCCTGTGGTTTTCAAAAATTTCAGACTTAGTCCTAGTGGTTTACTAATTACACGCTTGGTCCCAAAACTTGTCAAAAATGCACTCGGTTGGTCCCCAGCCCTAACATCAGTTAAATTTCTCAGATAACTATGTGTGAAATGACTATATTACCCTTGAACAATTAAAAAAAATAAAAAAAATTAGTTAAATATCTCTGTGATCCCTCCCATCTTCTTCCCCCACCTTCAATCCATCACCTCCACCTCCACCGTCACCTTCAACCCAGCTCACCCCCACCATTCAATTAACAATGCATAAAAAGAGCAAGGACCAATTTTGCATAACCATATTACCTACCACCTGTAACATTATACATCACCCGATCAATACACACCCCTTTTCGTCCTCACACAAACCCTAATTTAGAAACCTTCAACCTCTCAATCCATCAATGGCGGACAACGACCTAAAACCTAATTATTCCTCTTCAAAAGACAAATCAGAAGACCCTTCCGGCACTGAAGACAAATAAAAAACGACTCACCTCTGCATTTTCTAGAGAGAGACCAGCGAAGTGAGAAAGATGGGCAGCGACGGCGGTGACATTCGGGTTCCGGCCTCCCTCTACGGCGGCGGAGGTTGTTTTTCTGGCCAGATTGGTGGCGGTAGAGGGAGTGGTGGCCTTCGGAGGTGTATGTAACGGCGGATAAGACATCAGTAGCCAAAGGTTTTCACCTCGGAGACGCAGCTAAAGGTGAGGACGATGCCGGTGACGGACGGCGACAACAGTCGCCGGACCTCCAATTCAAGACTTATGCGAATCTGTGTACGGTGGTGCAAGTTTGGTTGTCGATCGCCAGTTTGACGGTGATGGAGGTGTCGCCGGAGAGAATTAGGATTTGACTGGTTGTGGTGGATAATGGATTTGCTATTAAAATTAGGTGGTGGTGCTTGTAGTGGTGGTGGTGTAGGGTAGAAGAAGAAGAAGAATTGGTAGGGTAGAAGATGTACAGAGAGTGCAGATGATGGAGATGAAGATGATGATGGTGATGAAGAGGGTTTTGTAAAAGCAAGGGTATTTTGGTCATTTAACATGGACTTAACTGAGAAATTTAACTGATGTTAGGGCTGGGGACCAACCGAGTGCATTTTTGACAAGTTTTGGGACCAAACGTGTAATTAGTAAACCACTAGGACCAAGTCTGAAATTTTTGAAAACCACAGGGACCAACCAAGCATTTAACTCTTAATAATTAATCGTATAAAGTATAGAGTTGGTAATTGGGTAACCCCAAAACTAATGTAGTTGGTATTTAAACATATAGAAAATAGTTGGTATTTAATCATATAGCAAAGGAAAAGCCCAACCGAATAGGGTAAGGAAACAAAAGGCCCACAAAACTAAATCTAGTTCGTATTCAAACCTTAGAAAAAGCCCAACTCAAAGAAGAAAAGAAACAAAAGGTCCAGTCTTACAAAGACAGCCCAACCAGAAGTGTGAAAAAAGAAAGTTGGGGTGTGAGATTTAAACCCGTGACGATTTAAACTACTCCAACCATGCATCATCCTTTAATAATATCACTTAAACTATTTATAAGAGTTATTTTCCAAAAACCAACAGGGTCATTCGTGTTTTAGTATTATGTATTACATATAAAAAAATTGTGGTCTTTCGCCCCAGGGGCGGATTTATGTATAAACTACGGGTTCCCGGGAACCCAGTCTTTTTTTAATTTTTAGTGTAAATATATATAAGAAGCTGAAAAGGAACCCATAAGTATATTATTAAAGGAACCCATAAACATAAAATGCCTTGGTTCCACTGGTTAAAATGGCGCTTTTCTTCCTAACCCACCCGGGTTCGAATCCCGTCACTGCATATTTTTTTGTCCTTTTTTTTATTTCTCTTTTACTTTTTTTTCTTTAAAGTAATAAAACATTAAAACCCTAAAAGAAACACATACGCCGCACACAATTACACAAACACAAACAAGCAGCAGCGAACAGACCTGTTCAAACAACATCAGCGCAGCAGCTCCGCCAGTCCGCCTCCGCCCTCCGGCTGCTCCGCCGCCTCCGCCGCCTCCGCCTCCGGCTGCTCCGTTGAATATTCTGTTAGGATAAGGTTAACATTTTGTTTCTAATCTCCTTCGTTGACAAATTCAATTGCATGCGTATATAATATCTTGTTCAATAAACTGTAATCAGTAATTAGGATTTAGGAGAAAACAGAGGTTTTACACTGTTCAGATCTTCGATTTTGCTGTTACGGTACTGTAATCACTTGAATTTGTTGCCAAATCTTCTGTTAGTTACAAAATTGATGTGTTTAAGCTACGATTTTCACATTATTCCTAAATTTTGTTGTCGATTTCGTATCGATTTTGAAATCTAGAAGAGTTTCTTTTCGGTTAGGGTTTAGAAGCATAAAACAGAGAATTGCGTTGTGATTTTGCTAGATTTAGGATTTTTTTTATATTTTAGATTGGAAATTAGTAAGGTTTATGCTGTGAATTTGAAGTTATGCAGAAAAATTGGGTTTGAAATTGGTTTTGATGTTTTATTGCTGCTGAAAGTTAATATTGCTGCTGAAAGTTAATATTGAATCTCTAATGACGATTTTCTTTTCATCATTGTATCGTACTTTTATTATGTGATGAACCTTACCCGATCCGAACTATCGAACCGACCCGAAATTCTTTATGTTCAGTTACATGAAATTGGAGTATCTAAAAAAGTGAACCCAGTGAAAAATATTCCTGGATCCGCCACTGTTTCGCCCCCATGCCCATAGCCTAGAATATTTCGAGGTTTAAGTAGGTCAAGCTCGAGTTGTTCTGCTACGTCTATTTTAGATATCGGGTACATGCTAATTGCTAAAAAGTTGAAGCATGGGCGGACCTAGCCTTTGGCCAGGGTGGGCGGCCGCACCCCTTGAAAAAAAAATAGTGTATATTTTAGGCAAAAAACCCGACCGCACCCCTTGAAAATATGGTTGAACACCTCATCCGCACCCTCAGCAATAAAATTCTGGGTCCACCACTGAGTTGAAGGCCAGAGTACATAATCATCCTAGATTATATGTGGACCGATAGTTTAGCATTTAAGTTTTTGTTCTTGTTGAAATATACAAATGTTCAACTCAATAACAACATATTATTTTCAGTATTTTATTCTAATAATTTCTTCTATTTGTTGCATGTTATTTTGTGTTTGGATGCATCATTGGAGTTATGATGGGCTGAGTGTGATGATCTAGTGGGCTTAACAGCTCTATGTTTGGATTGGTGCAACTGAGTTAAAGATACTCATGGGCTCTATATGGGAGTTCTATATTTGGGCTTAGATCTGCCTGCCTTTCTTCTTGTTGCAAAATATCCATAGATATTTAATAGACTAGTTTAAGATCCCGTGTTACACGGGCTATATAAATAAAATACTTTTTATAAATCTATTGATTCAACAAATCACACATAAGATAAATTAGTTAGATAAACGCTCTCTAGATCCTAATATGGACCGGCGCCGGAAACCTATTCCGGAGTCAGTTCAACGTCGTATTACGAAGATCTTTGTTACCAATCTTCCAGAGGGATGTAGTGGAGTCGATCTAGCAAGTCGTATTCGTTTTTTTGGGGATATTTATGATCTTTACATTGCGAGAAAAAGAGATAAAGGAGGAAATTGTTTTGGCTTTGTTTCGATGTTAGATGTGAACGATCGATCAGAATTACTTAAAGATCTAAGAAGTATTCGCATGGGGGGTAACAAGTTATGGTTCAATGTTGCTCGATTCATATTGGAAGATGGAGAAATCGATACAGCAAGAGAGGTGCCGGTTCGAACCAATGATAACAATGATATAGAGGGGAGGAATGTTTCGGGGGCCAAGTATGATTCCGGAGATAGATCGTTTAAGGATATGTTAGTTGGTAAATCTATTATTGTTGATGATCATATTAAGGGTTTCTCATCTTTGCATGGAAAAGCCATTGTTGGTCGAATGGTAGATGTGGCTGCAGTGAAACGTATTTATACATTCTTGCATAACACTTGTCCGGGTGAAGGTAGGGTTCAGTATCTTGGAGGATTGGATTTGCTTATTTCTTTTGACGATCCGGGTGTAGTTAATAGTGTGTTTGATGTTGCTAAAAGTGCTAAGGATATGTTTATTTCGGTTTGTTTGTGGGAAGGACAACCTTTAAGCTTTGAAAGGTTGGCTTGGGTGAAAGTGATATGAATTCCGCTACACATTTGTACCCATGATATTGTTAACTTAGTAGGAGGGTTGTTTGGTAAAGTAGTCCACAGAGCGTGTAAGACAGAATCTGCTTCTGATCTCTCTTTTGATCATGTCGGAATCTTGGTCGGTGATGGGAAACGATTATCAGAAGAAGTCGTATTAGAATGGAAGAATCGTATGTGACAACCGTCACTTTTCCGTACATTTCGTACACTAGATGAACAGTAATTTGCGCTTAAATGACTGTGCATGATCTGGTTTACCAGACAAATAAATTTCTGAATTCCATACAAGTGAATTCATGCATGATATATACTACAAAATATAGCTTTATGCATAAACGAGAGCGTTGCGTCAGAAATATTAGTAAACTCACCGGTAAGACACATCGTGTCAACAGAACTGCAGAAAGCAGTCAGACATTAGAATTGAGGCCTAGGTGTAGGTCCGACGACGAAAGTACATTAAAACCCAAGAGTACATATAAGGGTTTAATTTATGGTCGTTGCGAAAGCTAAAGCACGCGCTAAAAGGCACCTGAAACACACTTTAAGTGCAGAACTAATTACGACAAAACTGCGAAACGAAACTTTGGCGGCCACCCGGATAATATTTAATCCCACAAATATTTTGTTATGATTAAAATTTTATTTTAATCAAGTTCGTGTTGAAAAATAAATTAAAACGCTTAAAAACGTTATTTTTCAAGTTTAAGCGCGTACCGTGTGTTCCTACGCGACACAATGCTTACACTGCAAAACGCAGACAACGCAGCAAACCCAGGAATATACCAGGAATATGCCAGGAATATACCAGGAATAAACCCAGGAATATACCAGGAATATGCCAGGAATATACCAGGAATATACCAGGAATATGCCAGGAATATACCAGGAATATGCCAGGAATATGCCAGGAATATGCCAGGAATATACCAGGAATATGCCAGGAATATGCCAGGAATATACCAGGAATATACCAGGAATATGCCAGGAATATACCAGGAATATACCAGGAATATGCTAGGAATATGCTATATGGAAGGTCTATAAATACCACCATTTCATCACAACACTCTTCTCTCCCTTCCTCCCTCCATGGCTACGGCCCAAACACCCCTCTTTCACCCTTCACTTTTCAACTCCTTTCCAAGCAATCTATGGTGATTCTAAGGTGTCTCGAGCTTAATTAGGAAGGTTGCAAGCAACGGAACTTGAAGGACCTTCACCATTTGCTTTTATCCACCACTTTTACACTTTGAAACTTCCCTAGCCTTGTGCTAGTAGTAAGTGCTTCTAATCATCATCTTGTTCTTGTTTATGATGGTTAATAGGTGGTTTAATGGTTAAAAATTAAGAACACTAAAGAACATAGTTTAAAGTCTTATAAAAATGATGAACTTGTTGGATAAAAGAAGTATAGTTGTGTAAAACTTGTAAGACTTGTTTTGTGGTGATTATTTAGTGCCGATCTATGTTGTGGTAGCTCGGATCATCATCTAACCCGGATTTGTCATGTTCATGAAACATGACATAGAATATGTTAAGAATGAAAAGGGTTAAATGATGAAACTCTACTACACACTAAACATGAACTTGAGTAAAAGTAATTTTTCTTGTAAAATAAGACTCTAAACATGTAGATCTAAAGATCTACAAGTGGTTTTTCGGAAGAACCAAGCAAAAATATTAGTCTTGTTTAAAACCCGGATCTTACATGAACTAAATATATTTTTAGTAAATAAACAAGTGTGTAAACACTTGTGTAACAAGGAAGTTCAACAAAGAAATATTTTGTGAAACTTCAAATTCTTTAAAAATAAAGTTTTTAAGAAACTAAACTTATTTTAAAGATAACAAGACTTACTAAATGTGCTAGTAAGTTACTACACATTTTTGTAAATATTCAAGTTCATGAAGTGGAGAAATTAGTGATTATTGTTGATAATTGTTGTTGATGATTGTTGACGATTTAAAAGAAAATAAACACATGTTTTGAAAACATGGGAAACCTCCATTTTTAGGGGAAACTCTGTCGAAATTTCTATAAATTTCGACACTTAGAAAAATATAAGTTTTTGGGAAACTTATTCCCTAAAAATGTATTTAAAGTATTACCAAGGTTTCCCTAATTTTTGGTAATAAGAAATGAGGATTTCTTCGAGAATAAAAATGGATATAAGTATGTATATTTTTTAGAGAAAAATATATATTATTTTATCACCAACTTTTGTGCTAAGTGTATATAGTATGTGTTATACGTGCTAGTGTATTAAGACTTAAAGATACACTAAATACTCATGAGGAGTATAAACATAAAAATACACATACAACATACAAGATACATAATTCGGGTGCAAAGTGCAAAACATGAAATACTTATATTAATTTTTGAGAAAATAATATAAGTAAGATACTTAGTTAAAAATATAAAATATTTTTAACACAAGAATATATACACAATAGAGAGTGACTGTACTTGTGTGACGCAAGTCTAGTGACTAACGTTAAGAAAACGCGTATAGGTTACGACGTTAATTAAGCAAATCCGGTGAAGTTTACGACGCACAGGAACGCAAAGTTGTGAGTTCATGCTCCCCCTTTTCTTTAACTGTTTTTGGTTTTATAACTCTCGGGGGTGAAATACATGTTACAAATATTATAATTTTTACAAAGGGTAAAAATACAAGAAGCACTCTTGGTGAGAACGAGAACCGAGTGCAATATGATTCGAGAATACGAGAAGCACTCGTGGTGAGTGCAATATGATGAGCTTTAAGAAAAGCCTAGAAAATACTAGATCATGTGAGCTTAAACTAGATATTGAGATGCCATTAATACTTAATTAGGGACGAGGGTTAGATCTAACGGGTACGGCCGAGCCCCACTCATGGTCCTTATGTGACCTCTTGAGTGCTTCGGTGTCCCAGTCGAAGGAAATCGACACAGTCGAGGGTAATCGACACAGTCAAGGGAAATTGACGCAGTCGAGGTTAATCGACACAGTCGAGGGTAATCGACACAGTTAAAGGAGCCAACACTAATGCTCCATATGCTCACATGCCTTAAAGGAGCCAACACTAATGCTCCATATGTCCTCACATGCCTTAATGTCCTTGTATAAACAATCATTTAATACGTGAGGTACACATGAAAACTAAATGATACTTGAGTACGTGGGGTACTCAAGAAAACGGGAATTATACTTGAGTACGTGGGGTACTCAAGAAAGACTTGAATTATACATGACACATACTATGTTTTCATACAAAGTATAAAAACGTGAAATACAAAAACGCATGAACTCGCTCAACTTTATGTTGATGTTTTCCAAAATTACATGTATTTCAGGTGACAGGATGGATCTTGGGCGCAAGTGTCGTAACTAGAAGTAGACTACAAGTTTAGATGTCATCCACTTTTGTTGAATCGTAACCTTGTCAAAGGTCGTGTTTTGAAAACTTAAATAACAAGTGTTTGTAATACTCAAATTTTCATAAATGGATGAACATCATTTTGATCATGTATTTGTTTATTACGATTGAATGCAATGATAACAAGCTAGTCACACATCATACGCTTCCGCAAAAGACAGGGTGTGACAGTTTGGTATCAGAGCTAAAATTGTAGTGAACTAGGATTCTTTCTCGAGTCTAGACTACAATCACTAGAGTTCTCTCACAAAAACATTTTACAAAAAGGTTTTCATTGCATTCACGAAAGCGCCAAGATCCACAAGTCAGACACTTTTCAAAAAGTGACAAGGCAAGGACATTAGTGAGGAATACCTTTAAAATAAGGTGCCAACCAAAGCATAGTCTACACGGGTTAGACTTGCCAAAACAAAATGACCCCCCCAAAAACGAGAGTTATACGTGAGATAATGCATTAAATTGCTTGATTATGCTAAGTAACATATATGTTATTGATATACATACATACAAATAAATGTACGGAATGATTATTGACGTGAATAAATATACTTTCGACTCTGACTCCTATTACTGTACGTGACTCGCACGATGAAGCTACCGACCTCGCGTCCTTTGCAAAGCTCATGGCTGGGAGTGATTACCAAACAAGATGCTGAGCTTGCTTCCGTAGGGGATGGCTGCTCTTCCCTCGCGATCGTGAAGATGCCTAACTACGGTGATGACGACGAGACAGAGGCGGCAACCTTGAACGAATTCTCAATCAACGGGACGAGATCCCTGCGGCTTATGTGAAGCGAGATTGATGACATACTTGACCAGAAAAGGAAGATGAAGTATTCATCTTGAAGGTGCCCCTCCAACTACTAGGAATTCTCTCTATTCCTATTCCATCTAATCATCGTGCCTATACGCGCGTAACAATAACGAATGTTGGCGCGTGGACCATCGCAAAGGTCCTTTCCATGACAAGAGGTATAAGGACAGTAGTGTCCCCTCCTTGATTGATCATCTGCTTGGACGAGAGAAAATTTGGGGTAACTGTGCAAGACAATTTATTATTACGGGGGCCCACGTAATAACGACTTGTAGTGCACAGGAATCCTGGTGGACTCTGCGGGCCGAGCTAATGAAAACCACACAAAATTTATCTATAGGTGTCCTCACCTTCGTCTAGTAAAACAACACATAGATCAGTGCTTTAGCACGATAGAAAGTAGGAAGCCTGTCTTAGCCTACTTCGTGACTGACACTTCTACCTGCATACGAGACGTTTGAGAAAACGATATTTGAGTGAGAGAGGTGGAATAACATTCAAAAAGAATCAGCGACGATACACTCTCTATCACCTCTACACAAAAAAAAACCCCATCAAAGGGGAAATATACGCACCAGTAAAGCTAAAGACCTAAGAAAAGCAATGTAGCAGGAAATAACTAAAACTTGAATGACCAAGGCGTTGTAGCCTCGAGTTCATTTCAAACAATAAGCCAAGTTGGCAAGCCTATGTGAAGGCTCAATAACTGTTTCCTCGCTTATACATTGATGTTATATACGTGTGAAATTGGGTGGCTTATGGTGCTATGTATATCATAGACAATTGAAATGTTGTCTAACCTACTTCATACCATTTTGGCAGAAGAGAATGCCGCCCAGGCGAGATACAAACACCAGTACGTTGCCAAGGACAAAAGCCGAGCTGCAAGAACGCATCTCGCAGGCAATTGCGCGACATGAAGCCCTCCGCTCTAAGCACAGCGATGACACTACTGAAAATAACCCTCCAACTGGCTGCACCCATAAACAATTCCTGGACTGCAAGCCATTGAATTTTGATGGCACAGGAGGTGCCGTTGCATTTGTTCGTTGGACAGAAAAGACTGACTCCATTCTAAGAATGAGTAACTGTTCGCCCCGACAGAGTGTTACTTATATCTCAGGGTTATTCGTAGATGGCGCACTCTCCTGGTGGAACCTTCAGGTTCAAACCCTTGGTGCGGATGCTGCTTATGCACTAAGCTGGGACGAGCTCAAGGAAATGATGGAAAAGAAATATTGTTCTAGGGCTGAAATCCAGAAGCTTGAGGTGGAGTTCTGGAACTTGAAAATGGACGGACCGAAGATTCCGGAATACGTCCAACGATTTCACGACTTGTCTAGGGTCGTCCCCTACTTAGTCAAACCGGAATTCAAAAGGGTTGAACGATTCATTTGGGGACTTGCACCTCAGATCAGGAGCATGGTTACTACCTCAAAGCCCTCAACCATTGCAGAGGCTATCGATATGAGTGTCACCCTTACTGAAGAAGCTCTACGTGCTGGAAAATTTTCAGAATCTGAGGATAACAAGAAAGAGACTCATGTGGAGTCATCAGGCAATAAGAAGAGGAAGTCTTCGAATCTAAAGATGAGCACCCAAGTCAACTATGGAAGCTCTAAAACAGGCAAAAGAAAGAAAGTGAACCCGCCGCCTGGAAGGAAAACGGATGGAGCCACTAATAAGGCTGGTGGTAAAATAAACTCGGGGACTAAGCCGAGATGCAGGGAAATGCACTTTTCACCATGAAGGTCGATGTCTAAGGCCTACGTGCGGAAAGTGTGGAAAAGAAGGGCACAGCAAGGATGCCTGTTGGGCGAAGGACCCAGATGGAAGAAATAAGAGAATACCAGGTTGCTACAAATGTGGTGAAGCAGGGCACTTTAGGAAAGATTGCCCTAGGAAGAAACAAGCAAGGAAGGGTTTTCACGATCGAAACTCGTGAAGCATGCCAGGATCCAGATGCGGTTACGGGTACGTTCCCTATTAACCAACCTAATGCATCTACTTTTAATTAATACTGGCATCAACTTCAACCTTGCATGCTTAGAACATAAGAAACTGCTTGGCCTAGTTTCGAGTAAAATAGACGCCCCGTATTCTTTAAAAATGGGCATATAGGAGGCTAGTTTAAACAGTCGAAGCGAGTAAGGAATTATATTCTAGGGACTCAGAAGGTCGGAACCTTCTGTTACCATTGACTCGCGAAGTCATAATATAATAGTCAGCATGGATCAGAAATCCAAGTATACAGCTAAAGTCGTTCGATATGAGAAAAACAGACGCATCCCTCTTGCGGATGATGAAACCCAACTTTCCTGCAATAGGTGCAAGGATGCTAGACCCCCACAAGGCGGCAGATCTACGACATCCCTCAATTGTCATAGAAACGCCTCCGAGTAGACTGCAGAGCCTGAGAACATCCCCGTGATGGAAGAAGTCCCAGTAGCTTTTCGGAAGACTTGCCAGGAACGCCTCTCTGTAGCGACAAGAGGAGTTCAGGATAAATCGCGTGCCAGGAGCAGCACCAGTGACGAATGACGCCATACCGACTAGCTTCACCAGCGAAGCATGAACCTCTGATATAACTGCAAGAGCTACTAGACAGAGGAAATTAAGGACATAACATCCTTAGTTAAGGAGACAAGGAGAAAGTTGGTAGTCTCCACTTTACATAAACTTCAGAAAATTGAGAATCAGAATCCTTTGCCAAGGACTGACGACACAAATGAGCCAATCGTAAGGCTCCAGTTACCACTCAAAGATCAACTTAAGGACAGGATGTCCTCCACTGTGAATACAAGAAGGAAATATCCCTGAAACGGCCTTTAGGACTCGCTTCGAGCATTACGGGTTCCTAGGTGTATCCTTTGGCTTAACACATGCATCAATCATATTCATGGACCTCATGAATCGAACGTGTGAGCCATACCGGGATAAGTCATATACTTATTGACTACATTCTAATATGGCCAACGACCAAGGAAGGTCGTGAGCAACAACCGCAATTTACCTTGCAACTCTTAGAGAAAGCACAGTTATGTGCAATGATGACGAAAAGCGGATTTCGAGTTCGCGAAGGGAGAACTTTAAGATACATGGTGGATAAGAACGAAGTTCACGCCAACCCTGCAACCAAGAGCTAAGGAGCTAGAGTTGCAATTATGTGACGTCTCTCGACAAGTCTCGATTGTACGTCGATGCAACGAGACCACGACATTGCACACGTGGCACATTGATTAAGGAATCACGAGAAGAGATCTTGAGATAGATACAGTGATTGCGCGCCGCAACTGGACGTCATTACCTGAAAGAAAACGTTGCACGATCTTTATTGATCACAAGGGTTGCAACACACCGATGATCGTAAGAACTCGAATATGAACTGAGCTGCTGAACAATGCAGACTGTATGAACACAATACGTTCTTGTGTGATAAACTTTGATGAAAAGCCGGAACACTCACTTGCCCTTAGTGGAGTTTTCCTAAAACGGTATCTATCACACCGTCGTCTAAACCGCTTCGTGTAAAGCTTTAGTCGGAACATATTGAGTAAATTCCCGTCATGTTGAACGGAGACTAGAAATAAACAATCAACTGGCCCGAGATGGCCCAGGAAAACTAGAGGCCAGATCCTTCAGATATGTAATCATATCAGGACAGCCCGTAGAATACAGAAAGATTACGCCGATGAGCGGCAGAAATCGTAAGAATATGAGACAAGAAGTATGACTTAAATGAGAGCCTCGCCTAGAGAAGGCGTAGTGTGAGTTGAAAAACGAAAAGGTTGAATCCCCGGTGTAGGGATCAGAACCATTGTTCACAAGATGAAACTCCCAGAAAAAGATCAGTAGTGATCGCGACACATTCATGTGTCTAATCGTTAGAGGAGTCTGACTTAAGGAACAGTCGTTGTTCCCACAAATAAAATTCACGTCAATGACAAACGACAAGAATTACTATAGAAACCTGTTGAGGTTTTGGACCAAGAGTCCGTGATACTATAGAAACCTGTTGAGGTTATGGACCAAGAGTCCACAAGATACAGAAAAGTCATGATCGACTTACTTGAGTATGATAGAATTCATGACATGACCCAGAGATTTCATGGGAACATGAAGACAAATCATGAATCTAAGTGACCATATTGGTTTCACAACTCCCCTGCGACCGATGGCATCGCTTGAATTTCGGGACGAAATTCTTTTAACGGGGGGGGACTGTGACAACCGTCACTTTTCCGTACATTTCGTACACTAGATGAACAGTAATTTGCGCTTAAATGACTGTGCATGATCTGGTTTACCAGACAAATAAATTTCTGAATTCCATACAAGTGAATTCATGCATGATATATACTACAAAATATAGCTTTATGCATAAACGAGAGCGTTGCGTCAGAAATATTAGTAAACTCACCGGTAAGACACATCGTGTCAACAGAACTGCAGAAAGCAGTCAGACATTAGAATTGAGGCCTAGGTGTAGGTCCGACGACGAAAGTACATTAAAACCCAAGAGTACATATAAGGGTTTAATTTATGGTCGTTGCGAAAGCTAAAGCACGCGCTAAAAGGCACCTGAAACACACTTTAAGTGCAGAACTAATTACGACAAAACTGCGAAACGAAACTTTGGCGGCCACCCGGATAATATTTAATCCCACAAATATTTTGTTATGATTAAAATTTTATTTTAATCAAGTTCGTGTTGAAAAATAAATTAAAACGCTTAAAAACGTTATTTTTCAAGTTTAAGCGCGTACCGTGTGTTCCTACGCGACACAATGCTTACACTGCAAAACGCAGACAACGCAGCAAACCCAGGAATATACCAGGAATATGCCAGGAATATACCAGGAATAAACCCAGGAATATACCAGGAATATGCCAGGAATATACCAGGAATATACCAGGAATATGCCAGGAATATGCCAGGAATATACCAGGAATATACCAGGAATATGCCAGGAATATGCCAGGAATATACCAGGAATATGCCAGGAATATGCCAGGAATATAACAGGAATATACCAGGAATATGCCAGGAATATACCAGGAATATACCAGGAATATGCTAGGAATATGCTATATGGAAGGTCTATAAATACCACCATTTCATCACAACACTCTTCTCTCCCTTCCTCCCTCCATGGCTACGGCCCAAACACCCCTCTTTCACCCTTCACTTTTCAACTCCTTTCCAAGCAATCTATGGTGATTCTAAGGTGTCTCGAGCTTAATTAGGAAGGTTGCAAGCAACGGAACTTGAAGGACCTTCACCATTTGCTTTTATCCACCACTTTTACACTTTGAAACTTCCCTAGCCTTGTGCTAGTAGTAAGTGCTTCTAATCATCATCTTGTTCTTGTTTATGATGGTTAATAGGTGGTTTAATGGTTAAAAATTAAGAACACTAAAGAACATAGTTTAAAGTCTTATAAAAATGATGAACTTGTTGGATAAAAGAAGTATAGTTGTGTAAAACTTGTAAGACTTGTTTTGTGGTGATTATTTAGTGCCGATCTATGTTGTGGTAGCTCGGATCATCATCTAACCCGGATTAGTCATGTTCATGAAACATGACATAGAATATGTTAAGAATGAAAAGGGTTAAATGATGAAACTCTACTACACACTAAACATGAACTTGAGTAAAAGTAATTTTTCTTGTAAAATAAGACTCTAAACATGTAGATCTAAAGATCTACAAGTGGTTTTTCGGAAGAACCAAGCAAAAATATTAGTCTTGTTTAAAACCCGGATCTTACATGAACTAAATATATTTTTAGTAAATAAACAAGTGTGTAAACACTTGTGTAACAAGGAAGTTCAACAAAGAAATATTTTGTGAAACTTCAAATTCTTTAAAAATAAAGTTTTTAAGAAACTAAACTTATTTTAAAGATAACAAGACTTACTAAATGTGCTAGTAAGTTACTACACATTTTTGTAAATATTCAAGTTCATGAAGTGGAGAAATTAGTGATTATTGTTGATAATTGTTGTTGATGATTGTTGACGATTTAAAAGAAAATAAACACATGTTTTGAAAACATGGGAAACCTCCATTTTTAGGGGAAACTCTGTCGAAATTTCTATAAATTTCGACACTTAGAAAAATATAAGTTTTTGGGAAACTTATTCCCTAAAAATGTATTTAAAGTATTACCAAGGTTTCCCTAATTTTTGGTAATAAGAAATGAGGATTTCTTCGAGAATAAAAATGGATATAAGTATGTATATTTTTTAGAGAAAAATATATATTATTTTATCACCAACTTTTGTGCTAAGTGTATATAGTATGTGTTATACGTGCTAGTGTATTAAGACTTAAAGATACACTAAATACTCATGAGGAGTATAAACATAAAAATACACATACAACATACAAGATACATAATTCGGGTGCAAAGTGCAAAACATGAAATACTTATATTAATTTTTGAGAAAATAATATAAGTAAGATACTTAGTTAAAAATATAAAATATTTTTAACACAAGAATATATACACAATAGAGAGTGACTGTACTTGTGTGACGCAAGTCTAGTGACTAACGTTAAGAAAACGCGTATAGGTTACGACGTTAATTAAGCAAATCCGGTGAAGTTTACGACGCACAGGAACGCAAAGTTGTGAGTTCATGCTCCCCCTTTTCTTTAACTGTTTTTGGTTTTATAACTCTCGGGGGTGAAATACATGTTACAAATATTATAATTTTTACAAAGGGTAAAAATACAAGAAGCACTCTTGGTGAGAACGAGAACCGAGTGCAATATGATTCGAGAATACGAGAAGCACTCGTGGTGAGTGCAATATGATGAGCTTTAAGAAAAGCCTAGAAAATACTAGATCATGTGAGCTTAAACTAGATATTGAGATGCCATTAATACTTAATTAGGGACGAGGGTTAGATCTAACGGGTACGGCCGAGCCCCACTCATGGTCCTTATGTGACCTCTTGAGTGCTTCGGTGTCCCAGTCGAAGGAAATCGACACAGTCGAGGGTAATCGACACAGTCAAGGGAAATTGACGCAGTCGAGGTTAATCGACACAGTCGAGGGTAATCGACACAGTTAAAGGAGCCAACACTAATGCTCCATATGCTCACATGCCTTAAAGGAGCCAACACTAATGCTCCATATGTCCTCACATGCCTTAATGTCCTTGTATAAACAATCATTTAATACGTGAGGTACACATGAAAACTAAATGATACTTGAGTACGTGGGGTACTCAAGAAAACGGGAATTATACTTGAGTACGTGGGGTACTCAAGAAAGACTTGAATTATACATGACACATACTATGTTTTCATACAAAGTATAAAAACGTGAAATACAAAAACGCATGAACTCGCTCAACTTTATGTTGATGTTTTCCAAAATTACATGTATTTCAGGTGACAGGATGGATCTTGGGCGCAAGTGTCGTAACTAGAAGTAGACTACAAGTTTAGATGTCATCCACTTTTGTTGAATCGTAACCTTGTCAAAGGTCGTGTTTTGAAAACTTAAATAACAAGTGTTTGTAATACTCAAATTTTCATAAATGGATGAACATCATTTTGATCATGTATTTGTTTATTACGATTGAATGCAATGATAACAAGCTAGTCACACATCATACGCTTCCGCAAAAGACAGGGTGTGACATCGTAAATTCAGGGTATGGGTTAACGAGGAGGGTGGTGATTGGATCCCCGAGTTTGATCCGGTTAATGCTCCGGGGACCGAGGAAGTGAATGAAGTTGTCATCAACGATAATGTGATGCCGGAGAATGTGCCGCAGGCTGATGTCACCGGGAATGAAACTCCCACTGTTTTGGAAAGGAATGATTGCACTGATTTTGAGGGCATTAATTGCCATTCAATACCTATTAATGAGAATAATGGGTGACCGATTCTTTTTTGGAAAGAAATAATTGCGCTGATTCTTTTGTCCCTGCAGTTGACTTTAATTTTGACCAGCCCACCATTGATAATATTGATGATTGTGATAATTCCAAAGTCAGTAAAAGGAAAAAAGGTAAAAAAACAAGATGTGGGCCGGCCCAGCAATGCCTATTTGAGTAGTAATGAAAGTCTAAGAATAGGTAAAAAGCCCAAACAAAAGGATAGTGATATATTTGGGCTTAATAGCCTTTTGGGTATTTCTGATAGCGATACATCAGCTGAAGATGAGCCGAGTTCTGAAGGTGATGAAAGCTTTGATCTCAATTGTAATCCTAGTGAGGCTCAGGTGGAGGAGTTCGATACGGTGGAAAATGTTCATTCGGAGCAGCATCACGATGATATCAATGTTAATGTCGAAGCGGGTGATATTTTGCAAAATATTGAAGTTTCTGCTACTAAAATAGTGGGTGAGAAGTTGGGTATTAACCTGGATTTGCAAGACAAGCTTATCAGAGAGTCGATTGTCGATGAAGGATTACAATAAGGTATAAAATGAATTGTTTATCTATAAATGTAAGGGGTTTGGGCTCTGGGAATAAAGCGAGTTGGATTAGTCGTTTAAAGTCAGATTTAGGAGTTTCTTTTATTGGGGTTCAGGAGACAATGTCTTGTAATGTAAGTTCTAGTTTGGTTTCAAACGTTTGGGGTGGCTTGGGTTTTGAATTTGAAAAGGTTGATTCGATTGGGAATTCTGGAGGTATTTTGAGTATATGGGACCCGCAATGTTTTAAGAAAGATTTGGTATTAAAAGACAAAAACTTTTTGTTTGTTTCTGGTCTTTTAACGGATGGTATAATGCGGCTTAATGTGATTAACGTTTATGCTCCTCAAAATAATGGTGAGAAAAAGGATCTTTGGGATAAAATTACTTTGATTATACAAAGGGGTCAAGGTTGGTGGATTGTGCTTGGCGATTTTAATGCGGTTAGAGATCCGGGTGAAAGAAAAAATTCGTTTTTTGACCTAGTTAGCGCTAGAGATTTTAATGATTTTGTTGACAATACGGGTCTTCGTGAATATGACTTAAAGGGTTTGAGTTTTACTTACTTGGCTAATCGATGTGGTGTTTGTAAATTGAGTAGAATTGACAGGGTGTTCGTTTGTGATAGTATTTTCAATAAATGGCCTAGTGCTTGCGTCAGAGCTTTGAAACGTGAGCATTCTGATCACGCCCCATTGTGTTTAACTTTGATTGACACCAATTTTGGTCCCAAACCTTTCCGGTGGTTTGATTCCTGGTTGGATAGACCAGGGTGTGAAGATGTTGTTAAGAATGCGTTATTAGAGTGGCAGACTAATGGTCCGGCAGATTTGAAATTTACGAAAAAGATGGGTATGCTTCGGGCTAAATTAAAAATGTGGATTCAAGATACTCGGTTTAAAGAAAATGAAAATTTTAATCGGTTGAAAAAAGAACAGGAAGACATGGAGTTGCTTATGGAACAAAAAGATTTGGATGAAGCGGATCTATGGGTTTGGGCGGAATGTAAGAAGAGTTTGGAAGAAATTGAGTTGTTTAGAAGCCGAGAAATGAGACAAAAATCTCGGGTTAAATGGGCTGCTCTCGGGGATGAGAATACTAGCTTTTTTCATAGTATAGTTAATGGCCGTAAAGCGAGAAATTCTATTCCGGGTTTGGACATTAACGGTGAATGGGTTTCCAAACCGGCTTTAATTAAACAGGTGGTCTTTAAATTTTTTAGATCCCATTTTCATGAGAAGCATACAGTGCGGCCGTCTATTAATTGTGAAGGTCTGCGGCAGCTGGATGAACAGGCTGGTTTGTTTTTTACTAATATGTTTTCTAGACAGGAGATTAAAGATGCGGTTTTTGATTGTGGCTCGAATAAAGCTCCGGGGCCGGATGGTTTTAATTTTCTGTTTATTAAACACTTTTGGGAGATGTTCGAAGATGATTTCTTTCGGATTATGATGGAATTCCATGAGATGGGTATGATTAACGTGGGATGTGGTTCGGCGTTTATAACTTTGATACCAAAGGTTAAATCCCCTATGGGCCTCAAAGATTATAGACCTATCACGTTGATTGGGGTGATTAGTAAGGTTATTTCAAAAATCCTTGCTAACCGCCTTAAAAAGGTTTTGGGGAAGTTAATTTCAGAAACCCAGTCGGCTTTTTTATCGGATCGCTTTATTTTGGATGGGCCTCTTGTGGTTAATGAAGTTTTGGAATGGCTTAAACGTAGAAAGAAGAAAGCGTTTTTGTTGAAGATTGACTTTGAAAAAGCCTATGACAATGTCAATTGGCGTTTTCTTTTATCTATTATGTCTCAAATGGGTTTTCCTCCGGTATGGTGCAAGTGGATGAAGGGTATTCTTGAATCGGCTTATGCTTCGGTGCTTGTTAATGGGTCCCCTACATTCCAGTTTAAGAGTGAGAAAGGTCTTCGTCAAGGTGACCCAATCTCCCCTTTTCTGTTTCTTATTGTTATGGAATGTCTATCTTGTTTGTTGGAAAAAGCGAATAATATGGGCATTATTAAAGGTATTAATTTCTCGTGTGGCAACACGGATATTAATCATCTTTTCTTTGCGGATGATGCGTTAATCATGGGGGAGTGGTCCCGTGAGAACATTCAAAATACGGCTCGGGTCCTTAGAATTTTTTATTTATGTTCGGGTCTTCGTATCAATATTCACAAGTCTAATCTTTTCGGTTTTGGTACGGAAGAAAATGAGGTTGATAGCATGATGGAAATTTTGGGTTGTAGAAGAGGTACTTTTCCCTTTGTGTACTTGGGAATCAAAGTGGGAGCCAAGATGTCCCGTATGAATAATTGGAATGTGGTTATAGAAGTTCTTAAAAACCGTCTTGCAAGTTGGAAAGCTAAGCATCTTTCTATTGGAGGCCGATTAATTCTAATTAAAGCGGTTCTTGAGAATTTACCAATATATTATTTTGCTCTTTATAAAGCTCCTAAGGCGGTCTTGGAGTCTATGGAGGCGATTATGCGGAGAATTTTTTGGGCGGGTTGTAGTACGGATAAAAAGATTAATTGGGTGGCTTGGGACATAATTACAACGCCAAAGAAGATGGGAGGCTTAGGGGTGTCGAAGTTAGAAGATATTAACGACGCGCTTCTTCTTAAATGGGCGTGGCGTTTTAAGACCGGGGGTACTTGTTTATGGAAGAAAGTGGTTATTGGATGCCATGGGAAGAGTAGATCTTGGTCTTTACTTCCGTGTTCCGCTTCCGCTAGCGGGTGTTGGAAACAAATTGTCAAGATTGGAGCAAAAAGAATTTGGAACGGTAGAACTCTTGGCAGTTATTTCACCGGCACTGTTGGTGACGGATCTAGCATTAGCTTTTGGGTGGATTCTTGGATTAGGGAGGAGCCTTTAAGATTAACTTATCCTCATCTCTTCAGCCTTGAAAAAAACAAATGGGCTTCGGTTTTGGATAGGGTATCTGTCGTGAATAATGTGAAGACGTTACAGTGGGAGTGGCGAACTAATCCATCTACCGCTGCTGAAATCTTGGAGCTCTTCAACCTCATGTCTGACATTTACGACTTCGAGTTGAAGGGGGGGGGGGAACGATACATGGAGATGGAACGATGATTAATCCGATGGATTCTCGGTTAAGAAGGTTAGGTGTTTGCTGGCTGATTTTCCGCGTCCTCTCACAGGTGTGAAGATGAAATGGAAAGGTTGGGTGCCGTTGAAATGTAAGATCCTAGTTTGGAGAGCTGCGTTGAATCGTCTGCCGTCTAAAGTCAATTTGGTTGTTCGAGGTGTTAATATCCCTAGTCTACAGTGCGACATGTGCGATGTGGATACTGAATCAGTTTTACATCTGTTTACGGGATGTTGGTTTGCCTTGGAGGTTTGGAGTCGTGTGGAGTCTTGGTGCAAATTAAGCCCGTCAATTGTCTTCGATGTTGCTGACTTGTTGCGGATTCCTAACTCGCAGTTGCTGTCCAAACATGCTAAGCATATTTTGAGAGGTATTGTATTTACTACTATGTGGATGATATGGAAGGAACGTAACGACCGTATTTTTCAAAGCAAACGTCGCCGAGCCCCAGAAGTTTTCGAGAGTATTAAAATAACTTCTTATTTTTGGTTTAAAAATAGATCTAGATTGAAAGGTTTAGCATGGAACGATTGGTGTAAATACCCGCTTGTGGTGATGTAACGTTTGTGTGCTCGGGGGTCCTTGTTTTGAGGGCCGTTCGTGGCCGTTTTTGTATGAAGTTAACCTTTCAAAAAAAAAAAAAACAAATCACACATAGATGTAGATGCTACTATAATCACAATTGGTTCCCTTGTTACATAAAATACTTTTTTATAAATCTATTGATTCAATAAATCACAAATAGATGTAGATGCTATTATAATCACAATTGATTCCCTTGTTACAATTGTTAACATATTTTAACACCCACTTCTCTTTAACACGGAGTGACTTCTCATTAAAATATAAATATGAAAAAAATCACATGTCGTTTTATGTAATATATTTTACTTTATATAATATAGAATATAATTTATTAAATAATAATACGAAATGATGCATGAAATAGGGAAAAAGTTAAATTGCAAAATACAAGTTTTCTTTTTCATTATTTCTGTTGTAAATGGGACTTGAAGTCTTGAAAATAAGAACTTCAAATCTAAGTGTACCTAAAGGCTTTTGCCTTTGCCAATGGGTCACCAACCTTATTGGTAATTACAATATATAAGTAACAAACATATAAGCAATCTATAAATCTCTAAATATTTCTTTGTACATCACATTATTCGGCTTATTTGTAACATTATTCATCTTTGTCTAATGTTAGTAACTTGACTTTGTGTCTTCTTTTTATTTTTGATAGTGTCACATACATTTTTCATCTTATTTGTAACTATCTATAAGCAAAACACGATATTTTAAGTACAAATCAACATTAGATAGTGATTGTGTTTGACTTTTATTTGTAATCGTTTGCTAAATATCAAATTTGTTGTTTATTTATAAGCTATGCAAACATTTTAAAAATAAAAATGATTTTCAGTTATCATTCAAGATTTTATTAATAAAATAATAATAACAATACAAAAAGGTAATGATTATTATATTGATTTATTTAAACAAAAAAGGCAATTTAAACTATTACCATTCTTGGACATAATTAAAAACTTTAATTATTTTATAATTTGAATGCATAAAATATATATTATAAGTTTTAGAAGTCGATTATAATTTTATATTAGTTACAATTATATATTATATTTTAAAAGGTTATTGTATTTATTAAGTGTCTTAGGAAAGCCGACTTAAAAAATGAAACTAAAATTAAGATAGTTATAACAAAATTACATTTACAAATTAGTTACAGAAAGAACTTTATATATAGGAGAACACAATCTCAAAATTAAAGTAAAAAATATCACAAATATAAAAAATATCTGATTAATCTTAAAAAGGAATGTAACTAAAAAAACAACGATCTATCTATTATACTAAAAGAATTCATCTTTGCCACATCACCTGCTTATGTGGCATAGCTACTTAGGCTGGTAATTGTGTTTTGAGCGGCAAAATGAATTTCCTCTATTCTCCTTCACTTAGCGGCAAAAGGTTTTTCCTTCATTGTCATTTGTGAAACCGTCGTATGTGTTCTTATGGAAACTTCAATCAATCATCTGTCTTCTTTAACACGAATTCTCTCTCTTATCAAACCCTAATTTGTTCCACGCCACTTGCAAATCTCGCCTAAACTTTTTATTAACACTTTTAATCTCCAATCATCATCGTACGATTCTCTTTCACTCAAGCATCTAAACCCTAATTCTTCCATACCATTGTTTTCTTTCTCCATTGTATAAAGTTCTCCCCAATCCAGAATTGGCATGCTGTTGGAAAGATGGTATTGATGAATTAGGGTTCTTGTGAAGTGAACTGGTAATGCTTTTTCCTGTGTGTCTTTTGGATGTTTGTATAATCCCGTTATTTCTTCACTTTCCTCCTTTACTTACTTGAATTTTTTTTCCTTTGTCTTTCATCTTTTCGTTTATGCATCCGTTGGGTTGTGTTAAGGGTTTTGATTTTTAGTTTAAAATTGAAATTGCAAGATTACTGCATCACCTCTTCCGAATCCACATGGTATATTACAGAAGGGCCCTATGACGATGTATGATTTCCGAATCCACATGGTATATTAGTTCGTGTTTGGTTTTCGTTTTCGTGTGGTTTGAGTTTTTTTCTTCTTGTGTGTGGTTTCACAATGGCTAATTGATAATACTTTTTATCATCAGGGACTAATTGGTTTTCTACATATGCTTACAATATGAAGGTAAATGTTTCAGCCCATGTTGCTTACTTGTGCTAATTGTTTATCTCGGAGGTGGTACGAGTTGAGTCATGGGGTAACACGTTGTGTTGTAGTGGAAGATGACAGAGGTTGGTTCCGCGGATGCAGTTTTTGATGCGATTATGGTTTGTAATGGCCACTATACCGAACCCCGTTTTGTCAGTAATGTCTTTGGTACTCCGAGTCAGGTTAGACGTCTAACAACACCATTTGTTCTATGTATTTTGTTAATCCACTATCAATTTTATTAGCTATGACCTTGACACCCAAAGATGTCTCATCAAATCCTTAATCAGGTATGATTTTTTTCGTAAGAAGTTGTTCTGATTGTTATTGTGGACAATTCGCTTAGATTCGTTTATTCAAATGATTTTAATATCTCTTTATAATTCGATAATTCATATGAGATTTGGGGGGTATTTGTATATGTATATCTATGTTCACGTGACAGGTTCATATGTATTTGTCTGTGCTCATAACAGTCGAGATAAAATGTGTGGTGTTTGTGGACCGGTTTTAGTTGAGAAGTTCAACGAGAAGATTGGAGTGAGGGGATTGAAGGATGAGGTGTTCGTGGGTGCTTGCTCACACGTTGGGGGCCACAAGTATGCATGGAACCTGATTATATATAGTAAGGTTCAGGACGAGAAAGTTTCTGGACACTGGTAAGAGAACTTGCTACCGTGTTTTATTATTTGTTGAACTTCTGTTTACACCAGTCACTGTGACATATGTGTGTTCCTGTGCTATTGTTGTATTGTAGGTATGGCTATGTTACTCCAAATGATGTGGCTGATTTGCTTGACCAGCATATTAAGAAGGGCGAGATTATCGAAAGGATTTGGAGGTACCATTTTCCCTTCCTACGTGCTTTGCTCAATTGGTTGTTTATTGATTTATATATAATAACCCAAATCGACTCTTTATTACGCATATAGGTTGAAATCGATCCCTACAAGGTTTTGCATTAGTGTTTAACGTATTTACTCAGTTGCAGGGGTGAAATAGGTGTTCCTCCTGTTGAGAAAGCCGAGAAGGTAGTTGAACAGACACTTCCGAACGGAAATGATATGAAGGAAAACGCGAAAGACGAGAAGGAAAACACTGGAGGCTGTTGTCAAGGTGCCAATGGATTCTCATGCTGCAGAGTTGATAATTCAGAAGCGAAAAAGGATTGGAAAAAGTCAACCTACAAGTTTGACTTCTTCACTAGAAAGTGGGAGCTGTAGTTGGAGATGTGGCAACTGTAGCTATGGCATATAGCCTTTATAAAAGGACACAGTGAGTTTTGCTCTCATGGTCACTCGGGTATGTTTTACGGTATTGTTACAAACTTAAAACGAAATGGTGGTCGTGGCAAGGATATTGTAAAGTAGAGGGACTAAACATGTATATTAGAAAAATTAAAGTGGAAGGACTAAACACGTAAATTAGGAAAGTTAAAGGTTAAAAGAGTACCTGGTAAGGTTTAGAATGCAGAAATGATGATTCGGAATCTCACTGTTTCCCTTTCTTATGAGTATCATTATACTTTTTCAACTGTAGCACGATACTTTTCAACAAGTCAGATTGTTAGAAGCTAGAAACTAGAAAGTCACCTTTAGTGAGTATTGTTAATGCACAAAGCGTCCTAAATCATTTTTATCAAAAAACAAGATTATTGTTTAGATATTATATCTTTTGTAATCGCTGTTTAATTATTGTTGCAGAATTGGGGAGATCTCTTGCTGATTTTGGTAAGGCAAATTAAGCTTCTTAGTGCTTATGAAGGAGATGCTCTCGGGACCGCATTCTCAGAGCTTGGAGCTAAATCAGAGATGCTATCAATTAAGTTGCAAAGAGAAATCAGCTACTGTTGCTTTTATAATCCTATCATTTTTTAAAGAGTAAAATGCCATTTTCGTCCTTGAGGTTTGGCCAGTTTTGCGACTTTCGTCCAAGGGTTTGTTTTTTCCGCATCTGGATCTAAAAGTTTATGATCTTCATTGTTTGCTTTATGATGAAGGCCTTTGATTTTTTTTTTTTATAATTTTGTTGATATGTAAATTGTAGATAAAGAAGCATGGAGGGATTGCAGTTCGAATGACCATTATGTTAAATGTGTTTGTGGGAGGGTAACTCTTTAGTATGTTGAACGGATTCATTCCTATTCGGGTACGATATTCTTAAGTTTAATTTCTTAATGCTTGATACATATTTTGTAGAGAAGATAAATGTTTAGGTAACGGGTCAGAACATCTAAGTTTTAAGAAAGGGTGAAAATGAGTCGATCACCATATGCGTGACGGGTCAAAACTGATATATGACTGATATGGTACTCCATTTGTCTTGATATTAAGATTTGAATTAATCACACACTTAAAAGGATTATAAAACGTCCAATTTCTTATGTGTATGTTCAATCAAGACTATGAATAATATCACTACACCAGATTTACTTAAGACTAAAATTACTAAAAAACATACGATTTAATATAATTGATGAATCTTGCATGTGGAACCTTTTTACCTCCTAATAACCGGATTAAAAAGGTTCATGGAATTAAGATTTGAAGAGGCAAAATGACAGTATATTTTAAACTGAGAAATTCTAGCGAGATCCAAAGGATTGGGATATTGAAAACAAAGGCTCGAGCCTCAAGCCAGTAGTTGAAGATGATTCAAAGTTGAATTAATTATGGTGATATGACACGCAAATTGAGATGAGTTGCATTGAGAAGTAACACTTGAACTGAGTTTATGACGAGAATGAACTTCAACATGTGGTTTTAAATCTTATCGCGAGTACTGAAAGTAAAAACCTTCAAATAGAAGTCTTGAACTTCAACTAATTCAAAATAAGAGTTTTACTGAAATATCATATGATAATTAGGAACTAGGAAGTTCAATAGAAAAGATGAAGAATAATACATTACGTGCTGGCTGACAAAGAGGTAAGTCTACAAATTGGCCCCTAATTCATCTGTTGCAATTCTTTATGTATGTATAACTTTAGGTCTGTCAGTGGGAGATGAAGAATAATACGTAAATATATAATTTGCTTTGTGTTTTACCACATGCTCATGGATGTTTAGGAATTTAAAGATCTTTAGGGCTTACATTAGTACATTTCATAGTTAGAATTTAGAACAAGAGGATGTCGCGCATTAAAAATAAGACATAAGTCAATATGTGTACATGACACTGTATGGTTTATGGTTGAGCCTTTATTATATGTTTTTCCCCTTCATTTAGTGACTTGTGTTTTTCGTGTTGTATGGTATGGGGTTGGACCTACTTGATTCACAATTCATAAATAAAAATGAAATGGTTTTTGTTTATTTTGATTTGAGTTCTTTACATGACTGTTTGTTTTAATTTACTTTTTTGGTATCTTGAGAATTGTTACTCTAATTTGTCTTAAGCTAGAGGATAGCTTTGCCAAGATGCGTCTTACAGCATCCCGAAGTGATGTTATGCGGATTTAGAACACTAAGAAGAAGGCATCATCGCTAACAAGCGGAGAGGAGTAGTCGAAAGATAACATCCAACGAGGATGTAAGAACACCTTTATATATCAAGAGATGAGAGTCATGGAACATGATGTCATTCCACATTATCCAGGACTTTACTTATCTGAAAAACAGGTAAAGATGAGGGTATTTCACTATTTTGAATGTGACATTTCATCATCTTATTTTGTCCTGATTCACGTGGCAATGTATTATAAGTTTGAATTAGGTGTTGTGGCCAATTTAACTTGCACTGGTATATATATACAAACTTTTGCATTTGTTTTGTCTTGGGTCTTAGTTATTTTTAATCATAGAAGTGAAGAAATGGACCTGTGGGACAGGTTGTTGGGGGTGATGGGTGATGGGTGAAGACAGATTAGTTCGAATGGCCAATTTTTAGTATGGGTTGAAACAAGTCGGGCCTGCCCCTGCACTTTTTGTTCTTCTTTTTTTAGAATTTTACAAATAGTTTATATTCTAAATATATGATAAAAATAACTATATTATTAATTTATTACAATGATGACCCGTTACCCAACCCAATCGGCGTATTGCCACCTTTAGCTTTAAACATTCTGTTTCCTTTTATCAAGAAGTTGACATCACTAGAGGGCGTGGCCGAACATGACACATAATATGACTTATTTATTTTTATTTTTTTCATTAAACAAGTTTGGACGAGGTTCCTGTGGAGATGTAACTATCTTGCTTATTCATTAGTAATATTTAGTACCCAGGTAGCTCTTTTCGTCACTTCTTCCAGCCTAGGAATTATGAAGTCATAACTGGACATTTCGGTTTCGGTTTAAAAGGGTGGTTTGGTTTTTTGGTCAACCGGAAGTTTCAAGTTGTAGCCATTTTTTTGTTTGGTTACATTGGTAAGTTAACTATATGGAACAAGTTTGAAAAATGTAGAGCCAATGCAATCAAAGATCATGGCTGCCAAACCATCATCTACTAAAATACATAGCCTTACTTTACTTTTTTATGTGTGCATAACTTGAAGTCAAATTTGACTTTTTGAAGGTTGGATACTCTACCCCCATCGCTTATTGTATTTAGGTTCCATGTTCAGCCTTTGACCCGTCTTGGCACATACTAGGCTTGGGCTACCAAAACATCACAAGTGTGGAGAATGTAAAGAAGGCGGTTGTAATCCACTACAATGGGCAGTCCAAACCATGGCTGGAGTAGTTGTCACTTCATTAAGGTTGTCTGTATAAAAAGATACGGAAGACGGGCCATTTTTTCATTAAGTACTCGATCTGCTGCATTCATTCTTTTGGTCTGTTACACAATTGCGCTTTCTTATAACAATTAGGATATGATATAGCATAAAGTTGTTTTTCAATACACAAGTAGGTTTTGGTTTTTTGATGTTTACTCTTTCTTCTATATTTTTATTAATGTTCATTCAACCTTTTTGCACATAATCGTCGCGGCCGCCGTATAATGGTACCCACCACCACAATTTTGGTTTATTTAAGGTATGCTTTATTTTCAGATTTCGTTTTTAATATCCTATTTGAATAAAAAGATATCGTGACTTTTAATCATATTAGATTATTTATGTTCTGATCATCACTGTGTACAGAATTTGATTATAGACCAATTCTAGAAGCAGCTATGTCTTCGTATACTGGTTGCACCGATTGCAAGGTGGACGTGGCGTAATTTTGCTTATTGTGTTTACACCTGTGATATCATTATTTCATCTTTGGTTCTATTTTTCAGGTGCCTCATGGATTTTTTTAGTGCTTACGATAATACAATTATGCTAATAGCTAATAAAATAGAAAAGGTGGCCGTCTGAAAGGGTTATTGCGGTACAAGTCGCCAGACATGGAGCAGAAGAGGATTGAGGCAAACAAGGTAAGTTTTCGATACCGATCTTTGGATTCTCGGAGTCTTGAAGCTTGTGTTTTAGTCGTATCTTCTCTATTTTCAGTTATTATTTCAGTTAAATTTAGGTTTACGTCAGATGTCCATTCACTTTTTATGCTCAAATGACCCAAATAATCCTTTTCATTGCAGTATTTTCTGTATCAGTTACTACGCGGGCTTAAATACATCAACTCAGCAAACGTGTTACACAGCGATTTAAAACCAAGCAACTCGCTCCTTGATGCAAATTGTGACCTAAAGATATGTGACTTTGGGCTTGCTAGAACCACATCTGAAACAGATTTCATGACCGAATATGTTGTAACCAGATGGTACAGAGCCCCTGAATTACTACTTAATTGTTCAGAGTATACTGCGGCCATTGATATCTGGTCAGTTGGCTGCTTTTTGATGGAAATTATTTTGAGGGAACCACTTTTTCCTGGAAAAGATTATGTTCAGCAGTTATCTCTTATAACTCAGGTACCCATCTGCCTAAATTGTTTTTTTTTTTTTTGTTATTGATTAATTAACTTTTAATCTAGTTACCCAAAAATTGGTTGAATGCAGCTTGGTACATATGCCCAAATTGTGTTTTTTTTTTTGTAATCAATTAATTAAAATTTAATAAGGTGTGGTCTATTAAGGGTGTGCCTTAGTCTAAAACCAGAGTGAACCGAATGAGAATAAAAAACATAGTAAAGTTATTATAAACGATATAATTTGTTTTATCAAAGCAAAACTGAGGCTTAGTTATTGTGTTGATATCGGCTTGATACTGGTTTAGGGTTTAGAACACTCAAACTTTTAACCAACTGATTCTTATAGTTAAGCAAAAGTGCTATGTACTTCTTTATCTATTCATCCTGTATTTCTTTTCAATTATACAGATAGAACACGACTTTGGATCTTTGACTATGTGAGTTTGGGTCAAATGACCTGTGTGCTTGGACATGCAAAGGTTCTCAAAAACACCATTCTATGCTCAGGTACACCACAAATCTCGTGTGATATGTTTGACTTTTCATTGTGTTTTGACTAAAAAGTAGAAGTTTGTTATGGTAGTGCATATGTTGGTTGAAAATCCATAATTTGCCACTCACTTTAATTTTTGTGTTTGGATAAACATAATTTAGATCTGATCATAGTCCCTTTATATGGTTCTCACGAGTTAAATTTACCTAAATTGATTGTGCAATTCTTTTATTTATTTATTTATTTTTGTATTATTTAAAAGATAATGCTCAATATACGAAATCGAATGTGAATGCTCTAAGTTGATGTTTACATATTGCATGTCAACTTAATGGTTAAATTGAGACAGTGTATAAGTCTATTAAATCAAGAATTTCAAATTGAGACTCAACGGGTCAAATGGATTGGGAATGAAAAAAAAAGCAATAGATTGAGACTTCCAATGAGATTATTTGATGTTGTTTTGAATAGATGATATCACATGAAAAAGAAAATAAAATAGTAATTTGCATTTGGAAGGGTGGATTTCTTTAGTTGTATAATCATTGTCTCTGTTATAGAAAAAATCCAATTAGCCCTATTGTTTGGTGTGTATAATGTTTTTATTAATTATTTTTTAAGTAACTGATGCATAGATTAGCAAAGAGGCATTGGCGGATTCATTAACAAAGGAGGGTGGGCAGTGTTGTCTCTATAAATTTATGTTTAACTGGTCCTAGATGATGCGGCTATCGGGAAGGCAACTAACGAGTCAAGATCAAGTGAGAGTGATAAACCACCTGACTGGGTCGAATGGAGAGAAGCAGTTGAACCAGATTCATCAGTTATAACCACCGAGTTTGCTGAAACATCTCACGCTGTAGCTGATAGCCTCTCCAAAGATGATCTTGAAGTTGATCCATCGGAAGATATTGCTACTGATCCTCTAAACAAAGTGGAGGCTACTAATGTCGTATAGATGAGATAAAAGAGAGTAACTACTGGTGGATGGCGAAAAGATACAAGGTTGATAATTGTGTTGTATTGGTTTTGTTTTGACCTGACCCGTTTCAACATGTAGAATTTTAAAATCTTGGTTCTAAAGAAGTGTATAAAGAAGTCTTTAACGAATTGTGGTGTATATAGGGACGTTATGTAACACCCCAACCCGGAAGGGCTGACGTGTCACAATAACAGTGATATCATAAACAAAAGTCATAATTCCATTTATTTATTTGACAAGGATATCACAACTGAACTTAAATTTATTATACAAACGGACACATCGACTTAATTTATAATATCTTCGGATTTATTCCTAGGCTTTATTCTTCTCTCTTTCCCTCGCCCAAGATAACCTGCTGACCTGTAAATACAAAATTTATACGGAATGAGCCGAATGCTCAGTACGGAATTATAGGCTCAAAGAACAAATAACGCTTTATGCAAAACTTATACAATGCAAGAACATAATTTCATAATCATATCTTACGGATGTACCCATGAGCAAACTGAAAACGTGATAATACACAGGTAGCTACTCCTGCATACTTATCACACGAGATGGTCAGTTGGCATACCTGTTATCCATCTCATTAACTTAAATTCTAGGATCGATCCATACGCCTCCTAGTAGCTTTGTACCACACTTGTACCTAGGGACGCCGTGAACTAATCTCTCCGTCACAGATGGAGCACATGCTGTTGATGCCGCAACAACATGCTCGTGGGACACTCCACGAGAAGCGATACTCAGGGTATCAGAGTACAAATGGTCTTATTCACATAACTTATAAAACTTATTTTCAGAACAGAACAGAACTTATTTTCATAACACAACAGAACTTATATTGGAACATGCGATAATGAGTACAACTAACAGAAAACTATCGCATGACATGAACTAAATCAAATGATTAGAATAGGAATCGAACGGACTGTCAAATGAATCGATAATCAAAGACGTGAGGAGTTTTAAATATATAGTAATTTAGTGGGTTATAACAATTTGAATATGAAGCAATTAAGGAATGGGGTAAGGATCCGTACCTTAATAACTCCAAAGTGAAGCTACCTTGTGCTAATATTTTAGACTTATACGGGCAGAGTTTAGACTACTGATTAGTCTTTTAACCTAATTTAAATAACATGCATACAAACTAGGTTAGTAACTTAATACAGCCTTTACGATAACTCACGAGATCAAATTCTCACAACGAACGACAAAGTGCGATACTTCATCCATCGAATTAACGATGATCCGTCAAATTAATGACGAACGACAAAGTACAATACTTTATCCATCGAATTAACGATGATCCGTCAAATTAATGACGAACGACAAAGTATAACCCTAATGTGGGCAGCACTTAAACATCCATTGGATATATTGATCGATCGGACAATGAATCGTAGCAGCGATTGAGTTAATACCCTGTTCTTCAGCACCCTGCTATACTTAATTTGTGTTCTGTGTGTGTTAATTGTGATAATCAGACGATAACTCGAAGCATGAGAAGAATTTCTTCGTCGTTTGAACACCAGAAAGCGAGTGCCAATGTCCTCTATTTATAGCCAAAATTTGAGAAGCCCTGCGCATCGTAGGCCTTAAATACCATACGCATCGTATGGTCTTTTAAACTGGCTGCGCATCGTAGGCAATAAACCCCTACGGTGCGTATGGGTTGAAAAATAGGTTATAGACTAGCCACGCGTGGAACTAGCTCAGCTGACTTGACATAATCGAATTTTTATATTTTGACAACGAATTTTAAAGATAATCATCAAGTAGGTAATACCACCCCTGAGTTTTAGGGACCCTAATCCTGATTCTGAAAATTCTGAAATTTCTAGGGTTTGTACGGAATTACTTGGGTGTCTTAATTAGGGTTTCCTATGGGTTAATTTAATAAAATAATTAGGTCTTTTAATATTATTAGTTTATTATGATTTTAAATTTTCGGTTATTACAACTATTACCCCCTTAAAAGAAATTTCGTCCTCGAAATTTTTCAAACATATCACATAAGTAACAGAATTTTCATAGCAGAGTTACTAACTTATATAACAAGAATCTCCTAAACACACATGTGTATCTGAAATTCATAACTAAGGTCATGACTATACTTGTCAATTTCCTTATATATGTGCCCTAATGGTGTATCTTAATAAAATATCTTACCGTACGATAAGTCAATAGAGACTTACAGATACTAGAGTAACTATTGATACTGATATTTCCTACATAGATATGTTTAATCATAGCTAAGATATACTCACATAAGGTAAAACATGAATGACCGTAAACGGAAACAATTGAACATATATCAAAGAGCAAGTTTTACTGTTACTCGACTAAAATTCTATTGCGAGAATAGATTAGGGTATAGAGAGCGAATTGAGAATTACTTTCCTACGCATAACGTTTTCTTGTCGATCTAAAATGGTTTCTGGTTCTGTGGTCTAGGCTGCCATGGACGTGACTGATTTCCAGAGTTTTGATTTCATTGCACTTTGCGGTCTTGATGCTGTGGTGTAGTGGATGATTGGCCGATTGCCTGCTTAAATTGTCCTTCCCCATTTCTTTTCTTATTATCCTCAGTTCGAGATAAAAATTCTTTCCTCTCGAACTCAAAAGTTTTGATTGCATTAGCAACTTCGGTGATATCCTTAAATTTCATGTACATGATCGACTTCCGAATTCGATCATTGACTGCCCACTTGCATTTTTCTGCCTGGACTTCTGCTGATCCTGCAACGTTTCCTACAATACTAGCCAACCTTGCAAATCGAGTAATGAACTCAGAGGCTGGTTCATCACTCCCCTGTCGAATCACTGCATACTCCCTGATATAAGCTTCTTTATCAGCGGTCGAAAAATACTTGTCGTAAAAGATATTACGAAAGTCGACCCATGAAAGATTAGCGTCAAAATCATCCCCTCCTTTGATATTCTTATATCCTTCCCACCAAGTTTGTGCGTCATCTTCGAATTTGTAGGTAGCCAATCTAACTTTGTATTGCTCCGGAACTCCAAGAACTCCGAAGATCTTTTCAATATGAGCTATCCAGTTTCTTGCTTCGACTGGATTATTAGCGTGACTAAAGGATTTCGGCTTTTGTTTTTGGAATTTACTAATCCATATGTCTATACTATAATTAGTATTGTTCGTGGTATTCTCACGAGTTTCACCACCAGAGGTTGGATTAGTGTTAGTGCCTTCTGGATGACGAGTTTGTTGAATAACGGCCTCAGCTGTTTGAGCAACGAGATTTGGAAGCAACCCGGCAACAGCCTGGTTGATAGCATTAATTACGCTTGGATCAACTGGAGTCTCATTCGAAGAAGTGTTGTTACGCACAGGATTAGTACGATTACTCTTACGTAGCGGACGACGAGGAGGCATATCTATACAAATAGACATAGGAGTTAAACCAAATAAGAGACCAAGTTGAATCCTATCATAGATATCTACCCATTCCTCACAGGTTTTTATTACTATCTTTAAGTTTTCTACAGGAAAGAGCCTTTGCTCTGATACCATAGCTGTAACACCCCAACCCGGAAGGGCTGACGTGTCACAATAACAGTGATATCATAAACAAAAGTCATAATTCCATTTATTTATTTGACAAGGATATCACAACTGAACTTAAATTTATTATACAAACGGACACATCGACTTAATTTATAATATCTTCGGATTTATTCCTAGGCTTTATTCTTCTCTCTTTCCCTCGCCCAAGATAACCTGCTGACCTGTAAATACAAAATTTATACGGAATGAGCCGAATGCTCAGTACGGAATTATAGGCTCAAAGAACAAATAACGCTTTATGCAAAACTTATACAATGCAAGAACATAATTTCATAATCATATCTTACGGATGTACCCATGAGCAAACTGAAAACGTGATAATACACAGGTAGCTACTCCTGCATACTTATCACACGAGATGGTCAGTTGGCATACCTGTTATCCATCTCATTAACTTAAATTCTAGGATCGATCCATTTTTATCGGATGTCCCTTTGAATCCTATCATAGATATCTACCCATTCCTCACAGGTTTTTATTACTATCTTTAAGTTTTCTACAGGAAAGAGCCTTTGCTCTGATACCATAGCTGTAACACCCCAACCCGGAAGGGCTGACGTGTCACAATAACAGTGATATCATAAACAAAAGTCATAATTCCATTTATTTATTTGACAAGGATATCACAACTGAACTTAAATTTATTATACAAACGGACACATCGACTTAATTTATCATATCTTCGGATTTATTCCTAGGCTTTATTCTTCTCTCTTTCCCTCGCCCAAGATAACCTGCTGACCTGTAAATACAAAATTTATACGGAATGAGCCGAATGCTCAGTACGGAATTATAGGCTCAAAGAACAAATAACGCTTTATGCAAAACTTATACAATGCAAGAACATAATTTCATAATCATATCTTACGGATGTACCCATGAGCAAACTGAAAACGTGATAATACACAGGTAGCTACTCCTGCATACTTATCACACGAGATGGTCAGTTGGCATACCTGTTATCCATCTCATTAACTTAAATTCTAGGATCGATCCATACGCCTCCTAGTAGCTTTGTACCACACTTGTACCTAGGGACGCCGTGAACTAATCTCTCCGTCACAGATGGAGCACATGCTGTTGATGCCGCAACAACATGCTCGTGGGACACTCCACGAGAAGCGATACTAAGGGTATCAGAGTACAAATGGTCTTATTCACATAACTTATAAAACTTATTTTCAGAACAGAACAGAACTTATTTTCATAACACAACAAAACTTATATTGGAACATGCGATAATGAGTACAACTAACAGAAAACTATCGCATGACATGAACTAAATCAAATGATTAGAATAGGAATCGAACGGATTGTCAAATGAATCGATAATCAAAGACGTGAGGAGTTTTAAATATATAGTAATTTAGTGGGTTATAACAATTTGAATATGAAGCAATTAAGGAATGGGGTAAGGATCCGTACCTTAATAACTCCAAAGTGAAGCTACCTTGTGCTAATATTTTAGACTTATACGGGCAGAGTTTAGACTACTGATTAGTCTTTTAACCTAATTTAAATAACATGCATACAAACTAGGTTAGTAACTTAATACAGCCTTTACGATAACTCACGAGATCAAATTCTCACAACGAACGACAAAGTGCGATACTTCATCCATCGAATTAACGATGATCCGTCAAATTAATGACGAACGACAAAGTACAATACTTTATCCATCGAATTAACGATGATCCGTCAAATTAATGACGAACGACAAAGTATAACCCTAATGTGGGCAGCACTTAAACATCCATTGGATATATTGATCGATCGGACAATGAATCGTAGCAGCGATTGAGTTAATACCCTGTTCTTCAGCACCCTGCTATACTTAATTTGTGTTCTGTGTGTGTTAATTGTGATAATCAGACGATAACTCGAAGCATGAGAAGAATTTCTTCGTCGTTTGAACACCAGAAAGCGAGTGCCAATGTCCTCTATTTATAGCCAAAATTTGAGAAGCCCTGCGCATCGTAGGCCTTAAATACCATACGCATCGTATGGTCTTTTAAACTGGCTGCGCATCGTAGGCAATAAACCCCTACGGTGCGTATGGGTTGAAAAATAGGTTATAGACTAGCCACGCGTGGAACTAGCTCAGCTGACTTGACATAATCGAATTTTTATATTTTGACAACGAATTTTAAAGATAATCATCAAGTAGGTAATACCCCCCCTGAGTTTTAGGGACCCTAATCCTGATTCTGAAAATTCTGAAATTTCTAGGGTTTGTACGGAATTACTTGGGTGTCTTAATTAGGGTTTCCTATGGGTTAATTTAATAAAATAATTAGGTCTTTTAATATTATTAGTTTATTATGATTTTAAATTTTCGGTTATTACACGTTAACCCTACGAATAAAACAACTAATGTGGTTTATAAGGAGATTTTCAACGAATTGTGATCGTTGTATATTCATGTATTTCAATTTGTCGTTGTACTCTAATATATTAGTTTGTTTTTTAACGTGTATAAAGTCATAACATTTATGTCAACAGTGATAATGAATATATTTTCTTTTACCAACCCGTGAAATTCGCGGGTTCTTAATTTTACCGTAAAAAGTTACATGCCAAGGTATTGTTATTATGAAGATTTAGTTTGTCGCTAAAAAAATTATATCTGCCAATATTTTTATGCCTAAAAGTGAATGCTTTGAATTCATGTTGTCTAATCAACATACTTTTGAATAAATTATGTAACTTTGTTTTGAATTTATTTGATTTATACACATATAATCAATTTATTTGTATTATTTTGTTTATATGTTAGTAATTCATAACCAACAATGGCATTTTACACAACCTCGATTCTCACAGTTTGAATCCCATTTCGGTTGGTTTTCTTTTCATGCTTTCTTTGTTTTTTTTATAACTAAATAATGATTGTGATTATATTGATTATTAGATTAATCTATTAAACCAAAATTAAATATGACATTGATGGAACATTACACTCGGACTTAAACAATTAAAAAAGCAAAATATGGTTGTTTAGTCAGTTAGAACATATAAACAAGTTCGTTTATTTAGTTAAGTATTTACAACTTCTTATATTTGTGGAAATTGTAGTTTCGTAGAAGTTCATATATTTTTAGTCAAAAGCTTATAAAATGGTTATTATTAATAGAAAATATGTAGACCATCCATGCCGAGTGGCGGTGGGGCCCACCTCCGCATCCTTGCTAAGGGGTACTTCTTTCCTTTTTTGTATTTATTTTGTGTGTTTCATTCGTTAGTTTTAAGTAATTAATATATGTGTTGCATTTGGTTGAAAAAATAATATTTTCATAGCTAAATTGTAGGGACGAAGGTAGCTAAGGTGTGGAGACGAAGATGGAGAATGCATTGTGAATGCTTTAATTAACAAGTGATTATTAAAAGTTACAACCAAAGGCTTACCAAATCATAGGTTAGTCCTTAACGTTGTTCCAGTAATGTTATTACGAAATATTGATCAACGGAATGGATTGTGCAACGGTACAAGGCTATAAGTAAAAAAGCTGCACAACCGTGTAATAGAAGCCGAGATAATATCTGGTGCAAATATTGGTAGTTGCACATATATACCTCGATTAAACTTGATCCCTTCTGATAAAAAGATTCCTTTTGCTTTTCAAAGGAGGCAATTTCCATTGGCCGTATGTTTTGCAATGACGATCAACAAACGTCAAGGTCAGTCTCTTTCAAGAGTTGGTTTGTACCTCAAACAACCGGTCTTCTCTCATGGTCAATTGTATGTGGGTGAAAACAAGAAATGGGGTAAAAATACTCATACTTGACAACAACGTAAAAGCTACAGATAAAACAACTAATGTGGTGTATAAAGAGATTTTCAACGAATTGTGATATCTGCATATTGATGGTTAATAAAAAGTTTTTACATGATCCGTTTCAAGACGTGTATATATTCATAACATTTTATGTAAACAACGATGATGAAGCGATATTATCTTTAATCAACCCGTGTAATACACGGGTCCTTAGGCTAGTACATCAACATAATCAAAAACATTTATAATTATTTAATATTTTAAAAAATGCATATGCAATCATTAATTGATTAAGATTTATTATAGAAAGTTTGGTAAAATAAATAAATTTATGAAATCTTGAATAAAGTATTGACAATTATATTTTGAATTGAAAGAATATTATTAAATGTCACAATATAACCGAACATTTAAAATAGTATCAAAGTTTTCATTGAAAATGTTAAAGTAATTAAATATTGAAAAATTTATCGGATCAATAAATACCTAGTTGAAAATCAGTGTAAAATAACTAATTAGATCTAAGCTTTTACAAGTAATTTTTTAATGAAGAAAATACTCTTACAAAATGGGAAGGGTAAGCATGTGAGTTTTGCATAAAGTACAATTTTGTTACTTATGCAGAAATATAACGAAAGAAAAAACACAAATAATGAAGTTGTATATAATTAATTAAGGTGATTAACACTCATGAAATAAAAGGATCACTATCGATAAACACTCATGTAAAGCAACAACCCAATAAAAATATGTATTTATACATAACTACAAATACATGGTTTTAGTAATTAACATTCATGGAAAAAAGGATCATTATCAGTGAACACTTATGTAAAACAACCTAATAAAAATACATATCTATAGATATCTATGAATACATGATTTATACATTTGAAGTTCAGATGAATGTATAGCACATCTATGTAAAAAAAGGGAATTTAGGGTTCAGACAAATAAATTTAGGATTTAATATACATATTGTTGGTTAATTTTTTTCGATTCAAAGGTAGGGTTATTGGAAAGCGAATATGCAAAGACAATTATGGTGGGGATATTGAATAAATATTAGGGTTTGTGATTTGCAATCACATTCAAAAGGACACAGTTTGCACAAAAAGGAAAGTTTGGTTTCTAAAAAAGTTGTGAGAAAAGAAGTGGAACAAACGCCTTGTCTTTTTCCTTCTAAAGCAAAACAATAAAGAGAATAACAATGTCACATGGCAATTAACGGGTTAAATGACTGCCAAGTGGCCAAAGTTTATTTTGTTTTATTATAATAGTTTATTTTGTTTTATTATAATGTATAGATAAACAAGGGATCCAATCTTCTAGCTTCTCAATAGTATGAATTTTGATTTTTGACAGAGTAAATTATAAAATTCATGGTGTATTTTGGTCATGATTTGGTCTAAAGAAATTACATTTTATATAGTTAGTTTTTCATATTAGAACATCAATTCTTAATATGGATATTAACTGATAAGAGCTATTAGATTTGCTAAAACAATAATTCTATTTTCATGATATGTTACTAGCTAGTTTATGCCCCGCTCGCATTGCGGGGCATTAAGCCGGGTGCTCAGTTTTATAACATATATGTGTCTGTTTTTCGGTTACTTGTACATACTACTTATTACACGATCTCAATAAAAATTAAATCGAGTCAACCAATTAAAACAAAACACTACCACAATTTTGCAAAAATAAATAAATAAAAAATTGAAATGAAACATTACCACAATTTTGCTAAAAAAAGTAAAACGATGGCAAACCGTAATTTTGAATTGGGGGCAAAATTGTAATTTGTCAGGACCAATGAGCGAGTGACAGCCAGCAGCCTAGCACGAATAAAAATTAAATCGACTCAACCAATTAAGAAAAACACTACCATACTTTTGCTAAAAAGAACTAAAGCACTGTTAATAATGCATTTTTAAATTAGAGGCAAAATTGTAATTTATCAGGGCGAATGAGGAAGCGCCAGACATCTGCCTAGCACTAACGATGACAAGCCTGTAACTTTTAACGAGGGAAAAATCGTATTTTTTCTAGGCCAATGACATTATTCCCCCACATACCTTTTGGACGCCCTTATCAACCAATTGTCTTGGTTTACTATTCCCACCCATCTTCATTGTAGGCAAAGGTAAAGGTAATAAAAGTATATTAATATATGGAGAAGAGGACGCGAATGTGCAAATCTGGGGCATATGTTGTAGATCTTGGGTGGATATGTGGCTGATCTCGTGAGAGACTTGTGACGGTGATCGACTCAACGATAGATGCCGAAAATCAAGAAGGGAAAGAGAGATCATATTCATATAATTAGGGTTGTAAACAAACCGAACGAATATGAACATGCCATTAAGGAACGGGTCTGTTCATGAATTGTTCACGAATGCTTACGAACGAGATTTCTTGTCCATGTTCGTTCTTTAAGGAAATGAACGTTTTCATGAACTGTTCACGAACATTTACCAAACACAAATGAATAAACACGAAGGGACATTCATTTTAGAATAAAATCTGCATTTTTAATCACAAAGAATACGCCAAAAAAGTAAGCATTTAAAATCATTCTATGAAAATCGTTGATACGATTATTAGAAACATGATTAACACAATACTAAGAAGTTTGTCAAACTTTAACATAAAGTGGAATTTGAAATGGTCAAATGAGGGATATTTGAGGATGCATATAGTATACCTAGTAGGGGTGCAAACGAGCCGAGCCGAGCCCGAGCTCGACCAGCCTCGAGCTCGTTTAACATATGAAAGCTCGAGCTCGGCTCGATTCGAGCTTTATTTCTTAAGCTCGAGCTTAGCTCGAAGGTAATTTTTCAAGCTCGAGCTCGGCTCGGGCTCGACTCGTTTAGTATTTATTAATTAATTTATATTAATTATAATTATTGTTATACATATAATTTTGTTATTTTTTATATTTATATAAATGATAATTATTATTATATAAATATATGCTTAATATATTAATAAAAAATATATAAACAGAAAGCTCGTTTAGGCTCGCGAGCCGGCTCGAGCTCGATAAGCGAAGCTCGGGCTCGTTTACTAAACGAGCTTGTTTTTAGGCTCAAGCTCGAGCTCGTTTAAGCTCGGCTCGTTCGAGTTTTTTCCCGAGCCGAGCTCGAGTAGCTCGCGAGCAGCTCGGCTCGTTTGCACCCCTAATACCTAGGTTTCAAACTTTTAAAAACTAAAGACAATAAAAAATAAACATATAAAAACCTTTAAATGAACGAACACAAATGAATAAATTACCGAACGTTCATGAACATAAATGAACGAACACAACCTCTGTTCATATTCGTTCGCTTAACTTAACGAATTCTTGTTCGTGTTCGTTCATTTATTAAACGAACGAACATATACGAACTTCCCATTGAACGGTTACGAACTGTTCGCCGAATGTTTAGCTCGTTTACAAACCTACATATAATAACAAATTAATTAAATTAATTCAAGAAAGCTCGCGTTGGCTCGAATTCAACACAACATATATACGAGCTAGCTCGACTCGAAATTTCTACGAGCGAGTTTCGAGTTATTTGAATTGCCCTATTCAAACATAGAGCCTGAAACAAGATCAAGATGAGCTAAAAGTTACAAACCAAGCTTTAGTTTAGTAAACAAATCAAAATCATCATGGCATCACATATTTTCTTGTTCAAACCAATCCATCTCCTTGTATACTTTCTTTTATATCTCCTCGTATATTTTCTTTTATTTCATGGTCATCATTCATCGAATCATCACTAGTGGTTGATTATAGATGACAGTGGTGAAGCTTGACAAAAAATTCTACAGACGAAAAATCATAGGACCCAAATTCTTTTTCATATCGCTATATTTCGGGTTATATGTTCGGGTCGGGTCAAACTATAATAACTCCAAATAAAACTAAATAATCTTTATTCATTCAAATGACTCGTTCTTACACATAAAAAACTAAATTTGAACCCTAAAGTTTCATTTATATAAAAACTAGTTCAGACTTTATTTAAACTCACTTCAAGTTTAAAAACAATTATAAAAAGTTACTAATAGCTCAACTCTTCACGTTTTTTAAAACTCAATATGAAAGTATGTATAATTTTTTTGGACAACAAACTTGGTAGGGGCAACGAATGTTTAGGCAAAATAATTGGCGGGTGCAAATCTATATAATTTAAAAATTTTCAGACGAAAAATCAAAAAAATTACATTACTAACCAAAAGATTGGCTGGGGAGGGTGCACCTCCTCAGGGGCGGATTTATGTATAAACTACGGGTTCCCGGGAACCCAGTCTTTTTTTAATTTTTAGTGTAAATATATATAAGAAGCTGAAAAGGAACCCATAAGTATATTATTAAAGGAACCCATAAACATAAAATGCCTTGGTTCCACTGGCTAAAATGGCGCTTTTCTTCCTAACCCACCCGGGTTCGAATCCCGTCACTGCATATTTTTTTGTCCTTTTTTTTTATTTCTCTTTTACTTTTTTTTTCTTTAAAGTAATAAAACATTAAAACCCTAAAAGAAACACATACGCCGCACACAATTACACAAACACAAACAAGCAGCAGCGAACAGACCTGTTCAAACAACATCAGCGCAGCAGCTCCGCCAGTCCGCCTCCGCCCTCCGGCTGCTCCGCCGCCTCCGCCTCCGGCTGCTCCGTTGAATATTCTGTTAGGATAAGGTTAACATTTTGTTTCTAATCTCCTTCGTTGACAAATTCAATTGCATGCGTATATAATATCTTGTTCAATAAACTGTAATCAGTAATTAGGATTTAGGAGAAAACAGAGGTTTTACACTGTTCAGATCTTCGATTTTGCTGTTACGGTACTGTAATCGCTTGAATTTGTTGCCAAATCTTCTGTTAGTTACAAAATTGATGTGTTTAAGCTACGATTTTCACATTATTCCTAAATTTTGTTGTGGATTTCGTATCGATTTTGAAATCTAGAAGAGTTTCTTTTCGGTTAGGGTTTAGAAGCATAAAACAGAGAATTGCGTTGTGATTTTGCTAGATTTAGGATTTTTTTTATATTTTAGATTGGAAATTAGTAAGGTTTATGCTGTGAATTTGAAGTTATGCAGAAAAATTGGGTTTGAAATTGGTTTTGATGTTTTATTGCTGCTGAAAGTTAATATTGCTGCTGAAAGTTAATATTGAATCTCTAATGACGATTTTCTTTTCATCATTGTATCGTACTTTTATTATGTGATGAACCTTACCCGATCCGAACTATCGAACCGACCCGAAATTCTTTATGTTCAGTTACATGAAATTGGAGTATCTAAAAAAGTGAACCCAGTGAAAAATATTCCTGGATCCGCCACTGCACCTCCTTGCCCCTTATTGATGATGCTGATAGCGAAGATAAAGAGAAGCAACTGATATAATGTCGGTGTTAGGTTCGTATATTGACGAGCTGAACCTCACACAAACGTGATAATTATACTCGGCATGTTAACATAAACTCGACACACTTATTTGTGAGTTAAAACGAACTTGAACTATTCAAGCAACTTTTATATGTTTTTCGTTTAGTTATTTGTACTTTAAGTTCCAAGTTTACAACCTAAAATACAATTTTAGATAAAAAAAACAATTAGAGTTTTTTTTTTTTTGGAGAAATGGTGCTATATGGTTACGTGCTTTGGAGAATGGTGTGGGATTCAAATAAACTTGGAGAATGGTGGTTACGCGTGTACTACAAGCGTATTGTCAGATTAGTTGTATATTGCGCTTGTAGTACAAGCGTGATACATTAAATCCCATCTCCCTGCCGGAGATTTTTACAGGTTGTCAGAGAAGATGCAGTAGAGTCGTCGGATAAGTTTCTTCATACCTGAATTGTAGGTTTGGTCGAAGGTAGCCGGAGAAGATGACCGGGATAAGTTTCTTCATACCTGAATTGTAGGTTTGGTCGGAGGTAGCCGGAGAAGATGACCGGAGCTTATGAAGTTGTATCACAAGACGGAGAAGATGGCCGGACTTGAATTGAGGAACTCGATTCTTCAGCAAGCGTATCACAGCTTCATAAGTTCTGCTCATCTTCTCCGGCTAGCTCCGGCCAAACCTGCAATTCATGTATCAAGAAAATTATTCGGCGACTCTACTGCATCTTCTCCGGCGACCTGTAACAATCTCCGACAGGAGATGGGATTTAAACGTATCACCTTGTACTACAAGCGCCATACACAACTTTTCTGACAATAAGCTTATAGTACAAGCGTAACCACCATTTTCCAAATTTATTTGAATCCTACACCATTCTCCAGAACACATTACCATATAACACCATTTCTAAAATAAAAAAAAAAACTCAAAACAATTACCTTGAACCTATAAAACATTATGTTTATTTCTTTGTTAACTTGTAAAGTTTGTCATAAACTACCCAACCAACTTGCACCATAACAAATCACATTTATAAAAATATAGTAAAACTGGTCAATCTGTGAACCGATGAGATTGACCAGAACCTGCCTTGTTTAGCAAATGTTTATGTGTTTGACTGGATACTGACCTATGCCTGTTTAGGACTCAAATCTACAATTCATATTGACTTTGTTTCATGTATTCATGAACATGGGTTTTGTGTGCTTCACAATCAAAAGGTATGTATTTTACAACCAAAAGATTGAGGGTTTAAGCCTTATAGAATGCAAATTGTTATGTATTTCTAGAAAAATCTAGAAATTTCTGTTATAAAGAAAAATACTATGAGTTTAAACTCCACAAATTAATTAGCCTTTTATTATATATTAGTCAACGTGATAAATGATCTAATTCTTACTTAGTCAACATGATAAACGATTGGTGCAGTTGGGTATGGGCGGGAAGTGGGTCGGATTCGTTCTCTGTTTCTGCTGTGAAAAAACTTATTGATAGCAAGAACGATTTTAGTAGCCGGTATGTCTTCGATTGGTGCAGTTGGGTTCCTTTGAAGTGCAATATTTTTGTTTGGCAAGCGGAGATGGATCGGATTCCGACGGTAGAAGCCTTAGCTACAAGGGGTGTTGTGATTCTGGATACTGAGTGTTGTTTCTGCAACTCGGGGCCGGATTCGGTCTCCCATTTGTTTTCCTCTTGCCAGTTCGCGTTGAGTCTTTGGGAGAAAATTACTCTTTGGTGTCGGGTTTGGAATTTTTTTGTGTTTTCCTTTCGAGATTTGGTAGAGGTGCATAATACAGGGACCAGAAAGGAGTCTGAGAGAAAAGCGCTGCAAGGGATCATCTACACGGCGTGTTGGTTATTGTGGAAGGCAAGGAATAATCTCCGTTTTAACGGTAAGAGAAGTAGCGTTGAGGAGCTTTTTAGTGACATCCGATCTGTTAGTTTTCTTTGGTATAAGCATAGGTTCAAGAAAGGCATGGTTAGTTGGGTAGATTGGTGTAAGTTTGTGAATATGTAGTTTCTTTGTTTTTTCTCTTGGCCGGCCCGGTTTTCGGGTTTGGTGTTTTTTAATGAAGTTCTCCTTTCAAAAAAAAACATGATAAACGATCTTATCCTTACTTTATTTAAAAACGGGATATTATTCGGATCCTAATGACTAAAGAGAAGTCACTAATTTAAGAATCGGATCCTAATGACTAAAGAGAAGTCACTAATTTAAGAAGCATCAAGACATCATCAATAAATAAGTACTAAAACAACTTAGATTTCTCTTTCTTGTTGCCTCCAGCCAAACAAGAATCAGATCTTCCCATTTGTACTAAAAACTCATAATATACTAATAAGTTTATTTGGATAGAAAAGTTAGGAAACAATTTTAACCATCTATTAAATAATTAGGGGCTAAGATTTAATGGGTGTGATTAAACAAAAAAAGGACGCTGAGTTATTTTAAGGGTATTCTAGTCTATCCAAGAAAATAATTTATCTCTCCTCCAATTTCCCTCATTTTTAAAATGTTAATAACTCTTTCATACGATGTTTTTTTTTAGAGTTAAATGCTTGGTTGGTCCCTGTGGTTTTCAAAAATTGCAGACTTGGTCCCAGTGGTTTACTAATTACACGCGTGGTCCCTGTGGTTTTCAAAAATGCACTCGGTTGGTCCTTAACACTAACTTAGGTTAAATTTCTCAGTCAAGTGTGTGTAAAATTACTAAATTACCCCTAAGTAACTAAAAACTAAAACTAATGGCCCACCATCTTCTTCCTCCAATACTGTACCACCACCCTCTTATCATTTCTCTCAGTAATTCATCCACACATACAGGTACACACGCATTCTGCACATTTAGAGAAATGCTGAGAGAGAGAGAGACATAGAGAGAGAAAGAGACAGAGAGAGACAGAGAGAGCGAGCGCTTGAGGGTGGAGGAAGAACTGACCGAACCCGGCGCAGCCTTGGCGAGGGAATCTGCTGTCAGATCTGGAACATTCTTCACCTCCGTCTTCTTCTCCGCCACCGTCATATCTTTCATCTCCGATCGGATCTCCGCCTGCTCCTCCGCCTTCAGATCTGGATCATTCTTCATCTCCGGATGAATCTCCGTCGTCTTCTCCGGCTACATTACCGGAATCTGCACCGGACCCGGCAGCGGCTAGTGACGTCACTGCTGAAGTGAAGATTGAAGAACGGACGGAATCGATTGCAGTTTTCTAGATAAGTTTTCGAGTTCGGATTTTGAATTTGTTTGAGTTTTATGTGGAATGTGTTTCTATGTTTAGATCTAGATCTATAGATTCAAAGTATCATATCAATTACTATACAGTTATATATTCAGTTCATTATATATATAATCAATTCACCTGCTGATCGGAGTTCTTACTTAAAGAGAGTTTTTGAATTTCGAGTTTCAAATTTGGTTGAATTTTACCCGCAAAACATTTCTACGAGCTTCAGGTACGTTTTTTTGGCGTGGTGGTGGGTGGTACAGCGGTGGTGGTGCTGGTGCAGTTGTGTTGGTGGTTCAGGTAGTGGTGGTGGTACAGTATTGTAGGAAGAAGATGGTGGGCCATTAGTTAACTAAGAAATTTAACTCTATTTTTTATTTTTTTTAATTGTTCAGGGGTAATATAGTCATTTCACACATAGTTAACTAAGAAATTTAACTGATGTTAGGGCTGGGGACCAACCGAGTGCATTTTTGAAAACCACAGGGACCACGCGTGTAATTAGTAAACCACTGGGACCAAGTCTGCAATTTTTGAAAACCAAAGGGACCAACCAAGCATTTAACTCTTTTTTTTTTTATAAAAATTGCACTACAAAAACGAGTGTTTTTATCTTTAAAACGACTATACTATTGCTATACTTCTGGGAAAAAAAATCAAACACCCAGATCGTAAAACGCAATTAAAAAACCCAAGTCGTAAAACGAAATTGACAATGGTAGAACGCAGATCGTAAAACGCAATTCAAAAGCCCAGGTCGTAAAACGCAAGTCACAATGGTAAAACTCAGATCGTAAAACGCAATTCACAATAATAAAACCCAGATCGTAAAACGCAATGTTAAAACTCAAGTCGTAAAATGCAATTCACAATGATAAAACCTTAGATCGTAAAAAGCAATTCGAAAACCCATGTTATAAAACGCAATTCACAAAGGTAAAGCACATATCGTAAAACGTAATTCGAAAACCTAGAACGTAAAACACAATTCATAAACCCAGGTCGTCAAACGCAATGATTGGCGAAATTCTTCAGATTTCTTACACAAATTGAAGCCGATTTCTTAGGATTTCTTCAATGAATAACGAAATTTGAATGCTAGAAACACTAACGATCGAATGAATCGATTGATTCGTATCAAAAAACACAAGAAAAAAAAATGAGAAAATGGTGTGAAATTGAACTAGTTTCTTCAAAAAAGTTGAAGAACATGTTGATTGAGTGTTTGAATCATTGGTTTATGAAGAAAATCGTTATATAATGTAGTGATTATAGAGAGAGAAAGTAAAGAAAATGTTGAAGATGATGGTTTTTGAAGATGATGGGTTTTGAATATGTAGAGAAAGAGAAAATGAGAAGATGAGATAAGATTGACTAAAATGTCTCTCCATATGTTTATTGTTATTTGCCACATGTCCTTCTAGTATTGTTTTCTACCTAAACGAATCTTCCCATTGAATCATCTCCCTTGTCCAAAATACAATTTATATTTATAATTAGAGTAAAATGCACGAATAGTCCCTGTGGTTTTGCAAAATAACACCTATAGTCTCCAACTTTTGGAAATTACATCGGTGCTCCCTGTGGTTTGACAGTTTATTACTCGGATAGTCCCTGGAGTGGATGTCCGTTAGTTTTCTCCGTTAAGTGGATGTAAAATGACAAAATTACCCTTCATCTTCTCCACTATAACAAAAAAGCACCCCCACCCCCACCACACCTTTCTCTCTGTTTCCCCATCATTAACCACCTCCCACTTAAAGCCCCTTAGTATCAAAAACTAGATACAAACAGAATATAAGTATATACACACACAAAAAGAGAAATAAAAACTAATAACCTCATTATGACCGGCAAGGTTAATTTTCTCCTTGGTTTCAAAATCAAGAAGCGTAGGTTTGGTTATTGTTGGAGCTGAAACCACATCCGCCATTAGAGCGAGCTCGAAGGGTTTTCGAAGCAATTTTGGAGGAGAAAAGTTCGACGTTAAACCCTAGGGTTTTGGGAGCGGCCTTGAGAGATGCGGTGGTGGTTGCGAAGGAGGTGGTAGGAGCTAAGGTGGAGAAGGTGGTTGTGGTTGTGGTTGTTGGTGCCGCCATTATGGTGGTGAAATGTGGCGGAAGAAAGGAAACGGTGAAGCAGAGGTAGGTGGAGATATGTGTGTGTACCCCTACTTATATACGACAGGGTGTAGTGATGTGTTGTTCGCACGGTTTGAATTTCAGTCGGGTTCAGTGGAGTGGTAACTAGCTTTGTATTTATTCGTCCACCTACTAAGATGGGTGGTGGTTGGTGGTTAATGGTGGGGGTGGGTGGGGTTAGGTTGTTTTGTTTTTATAGAGTGGAGAAGATGAAGGGTAATTTTATCATTTCATATTCACTTAACGGAGAAAACTAACGGACATCCACTCTAGGGACTATCCGGGTAACAAACTGTCAAACCACAGGGAGCACCGGTGTAATTTTCAAAAGTTGGGGACTATAGGTGTTATTTTGCAAAACCACAGGGACTATTCGTGCATTTTACTCTTATAATTATGATAAAATCTTTGTCAAAACAAACAAAGTGTGTCAAACACAAATATAAAACATGCTTATATGTGTTTATACACAATCCATTCAACCAATTTTTTTTTCTTTTAATTTTATATAAAAGTACTCAAAAGTTATAGATTTACAAAATAAAATGTATAAGTATGTATGAAACAATCTTTTAAACTATGAAACATAATTTTATTTCTTTTATAACTTAAAATAAATAAATTATAACATTAAACACATTTATAAAAATAAACCTTTTAAACGGATCAACTATGTACCCGACCTACTTACCTAAATATTAAAAACTAGTTTAAGTTCTCGTGTGTTACACGGGTTGTATAAAGAAAATACATCTTACAAATCTATTGTGTAACGCCCATATTTCTTACTTATTTAAAAAGTATTATTATAGCAAAATTCGGGCATGACCCGTTCGTATAATGAACAATTCCCTGTGAGACCAACTTGTAAGAACTTAAATATGACACAGCGGAAAATATGAGCCCAAAAAATTCTTTCTTATTTAGACCCATTACTTACTTAAAGACTCAAATGCAAATGATAATTATTTACAAAAAGGGATTAACAATAACCACATTAAATTAATGCTTCAAGACAATACATAAATCAAAGTATGTGGCCGTTCTTCCCGTACAATCCTTGATTTGCGGCTCGATCAATGCATGCTTATCATCGATAGTAGTGGTAGAGATACGTGCAATACCTGTGAACATCACATACAACTTAACCATTAGTCATTGACAACATCATACAACATGATTCTCATATAGTCTAATACTGAATAACATTTAACAATGAAACTTTGATTTATTTAACTATCCTCTCGTATTTTCTTGTTCAGAGTTCGACTTCGATACTTCAAGAACCCGGTGTTCATATACCTGCATTACATTCCAATCTCAAACACACCATTAGCAATCATTAATGCTCGAACATAATGAAACCATTCCATACCATTACTTTATACATTTATAACATTTCGCATTCACAAACGTATACATTCCTAATTCTTACGTGCATTCTTAGCAACCCACTTCTTACTTACATACGTTACTACATATGACTATAAAATCTTATTTTCCTACGTTCGTTCATATACGGTTACGAGCTTTTGCCTACTACCTTTACACGCAGACACTTATGCTAACAGGTCACAGTTATAGTTTTACATAATATAGGCATTATACATATCAACCTAATGCTTACTCGTTCCTAGATACCTTTACTTACGGTTTTTCTTCATTAACACTAGGGTAATTCCATACTTAAACCTCCCATCATTTACCTATGATCAAAACCAATAATTACATTAGTTGTGAAGGCTTGAAATCTATTTAAACAAGTTGCTTAAGCTGAACCATCAACAAAACAACAATTCCCAACCATTATACCCTTCGCGCCACGCGACGGTTAACTCCCTTGGCCGTCGCGCGACGCCAAGGCCCTTTTTCGACAGAATGTTCTTTAATTTGAGCTGCGGTTGTCCAGCTCCAAATAATAACCAATTTCTAACTTTAAACTGCCATAACATTCGTTTTTCTAACCCGTTTTACGTGATTCTTTTTCCTACGCGCCCATAATTTAATTACGGATCCGTTTATCACTTCGGGTCGCATCAAAAGCTGATTTATAAGCAAACGGCATATAAACCCCTTTATACATTATTTGACCCGTTTAATCCTACTAGTTTACTTTCATTATAAACAACTCCTTTGTTATACTAAAATAACACTCACCTCAATACTTCTCATCCATTACATGATTCTTGCATATCTTTCTACACTCATAAATATTAAATACTACGTACATACTAAGAAGTGAATTGGAATCATTTACCTTATGCGTCTATGTTTGAGATCGTCTTCTTGCCTTCCTTTGACTCGTCAGCCATCCATGCTTGGGTCCTTGCCAATGTAAATTCCTATTCTTTCATACCATCATTTTCATAACTTTTTAGTTAGCATATTAATCCATATCGATAATCATTTCAATTTCTTAGTTGCATTACTTTCATTAGTCAATCAATCATTCACTAACATGCATAGCTCAATTTACTGAAAATAGGTTGTTTTGGGACGTCCGTTTACTGTACAGCTTTCAAAAATTACGATCTTTTTATGTGACGTGCCCCTCGGAGGTTTTCTCCTTGTGTTAAATTTTTAGAGTCTAACCCTCTACCAAAAATTTATAAAAATTCATTTACTAAGCTGCACTCAGATTCATCATTTCTGACTGCAGCTTACGGAAAAATTCATTTAAAATTCCTCGTTTATCCGATTGACGAAATTCCAATTGGAAATTCTTTTAATCACTTAAAACTATCTACAGTAGAAATTTGAGATCATAAATAAATTCCTAAATTGAGTTATGACATTCGTAATGGGCTGCAAATTCTGCCAGAAAACGCAGCTTAAACCTTTGATACGGAAAAATTCATAAAACGCTCAATTTTCGTTGAAAAAATGCGATTCCAGTGGGGTTTTAAAGATATTTCCTGGAATTACATTTTAGACTCAAGAAACACATGTTTTTGTCAAGTTTTGTTCAGGTTACAGCCAATACAACTCGGCTGTAAATTCTGATCAGGAGCTGTTTGAATTCAGCTTTCAATTTAAGCATGTTCTTGACATCATAACACTAATTTTTAGCAATCAAAACCCTAAAAACATCTCATACATGAATTTATCATCAACAAAATCTAAATTTACTTGAGCTAGGCATGATTTCAATATATTCTTGTCTAGGGTTTACTCCTAAACACTATTTCACTTCAATATCATCCATACCACAATCATGCAACATCAATTTCGAATTTCTTATGTACATCAAGAATTTTCAACTTCATAAATATCAAAAATTCTACATACCTTACGATCCTCACGACTAGGTGATCGTTTCTATGTATTCATGCATCGATTTGGGGCTTGAATCAAGCTTCAATTTGTTGATTTTGCTGAAGTTAGGGTTTTTAACCCCTGTCTTCTTCTCCTTGGAGATTTCACGCACGCACACACATATCCAGTGTGTGTTGTGTTTTATTTTTTTGTATTTTTAATCAATATAAGTTCCCCTCTTGACAACATTAGTCCCTCATGTTTTTATCTTGATAAATTGAAGCTACTACTCACCATTTATCATTTAACCACATACTACTAACTAGGTTAATTGTTCCTAGTTAACTTAATAGGTTCGGAAAGTTATAACTCGTTATATTTTAAGTCCCGTTAACTCGGGCCTTTTATATACTTTGTTTTCTCAAAGTATCTGTCTCCTTTTAAATGAATATTAGATTTGTTTACTTAAATCCTGATATTTACGGGGTAAATTTTCACCACTAACGGTAATATACCCGTCTTTTAGTACTAACGTAGTTTAATTACCAAATCTGTTTTCGGGGTGTTACAAGTCTACCCCCCTTAAAGAAGGTTTCGTCCCCGAAACCTCTTTCTTTTCTTCTACAACCCGTCTAGTTTTATTCTTCGTTTGTTCATTCATTCGAGTTACATTGGAAGACTTACATAAGTATGTTATGAGAATTATCACTAGTCACACATCCCATAGTCCATAATTTGAAACTAGCATCCTGACATACATTCATACTTATCAAGATTTTCAATTTTCTTGCGAAAACCAATCCCTAGTCATGATTATTTTATTCATTTCCGCATGCAATCTCGTTCACTCGTACACATTCAACATATCATACTTATTCATGCATATAATCATCTAACAATAGACCTACTTATAAACGAGTTTCGTCCCTTCATACATATAACATATTTTATCACATTTGCATGTTCAAATTCTATTCACATATAGGTTTTAGAGTCTAAGGCGAACCTTCATTTTAAACCCGCCGCAATTTACGGCTATCATCCGTGTCTTTCGGTTACTACTTGCTGGTTAATCTCGTTTCATGGATTACTTATTAGTCACTAGCATTCATATAGCTCGATAACATTAAGTTCGAGTTGAAATTCATTCCTTGGTCTACCTATAAGAGTCAACCATCCTTTTCATGTCACATTTTGGGCTATCAATAATTCATACGGAAATACTTTTTCAACCGTAGCGTAAAATTTTACATTCATATATTAAATAATTTGCTAACCTTACTACCTTGGCGCAGTACTTGAACATGCAGCAACGAGCCGATCCTCTTCGTCACTATCCATACCATGTTTCGGATTGACCTCATTCATCTGTGTGACGAGCTTTCGCTTATGAGCATTCTTTCACTGACTTTGCTAGGGTCATCACATCCTGATTCCTTATTTATATATATTAATACTTTCTCAATTTCTTCGTAAGACATTAATGCGTTTCACCTGTACAAAACGGGTCAATACGTGACCATTTCTTAACATATCATTTTAGTTGTTTGACCCGTTCACGATGGTTCAATACATAACTATTATTTCGCAATCCTTTAACTTATTTATCAACTTCTGCAGTTTGACTTTTCAAAGTCAACCTGCCACTTCTTTCTTACTATAAATACACATAACGAAGTACACATTTGTACTTCCTGTCAATTCAAGCATGCATTCAATTTCATCGCTTTATGCTTTAGTGCTCCTCACGTATACTTGTCCTTTCCATTAAAACTTAGGTATTCCACTCGGGTCATAACCCGTCATTCACTTTGACTCTCTAGAGTCGAGTATTAACATATTTCACGCTTGTAATTTATCCATGGTTTATTTCTTATAGCTAAAACTTCTTGCCACATCAATCGATTTCGATGTTTTATACTTACTTAATGGACCAAACTCCTCTATCCATTCTTTTATTACTTCTTTTATTATTAACAATTCATCTTCATTCGGCTTTTCAAAAGTCAGACTACAATCACTTTCTTACCTGTATTTTATTACTTGGTTTATTACTTATCATTATATTTCGTTTGACCTTCGGAAGTCTAATTTGTAAATACAGTCTTACATATGCCTATCGATTATCCTATTCTGACGCATCCATCTCTAGTCGAGTCATAAGCTCCTATTAAATGCATAACTTTTATACATACCTGACGCAAGTCACAATCCATTGACTCGTTATCCATAATTTGCTTAACTATTTCCTTCCAGTTTGTGACATTACATTACCGTACATCATGCTCACCTACAATTAAATAACTTAACCATTTCAAACATTAAATACCGGGTTCAAATGGTACTCACCATTTGACCCGCTTAACTCATTTATCCTTGCATACAATACATGAACGTAATTATATTCATATATTTACATATATATATATATATATATATATATATATATATATATATATATAAGTTCAAAACATAGCAATAATAATATATGCTTCTTAAAGGATATTTACTCATTCGATTTATAATTACTTAAAATTTTGAGCCTTTCATTGTTGTCATTCATTCTTACTCATTTGATTCGTGCCTATTTACAAATTTCGAACTTTTTCATTCTATCATTCATTCCCTTCTATGTTTTGAATCCGTCACGTGGATTCAAACATCTCATTCATTTTCGTCACCCTTCTATGTTTCGAATCCGTCTCGCGGTTTCTAACATATCATTCACACTTTCTCATTCTTTCTATGTTTCGAATCCGTCTCACGGATTCTAACATATCATTCACACTTTCTCATTCTTTCTATGTTTCGAATCCGCCTCGCGGATTCTAACATATCATTCACACTTTTTCATTCTTGTTTGGTACTTTCAATTTCTTGAGAGTCTCACATTTTCCCTTCATCCTCACGTCCACCTACTCCCTAATTCTAACGGACATACCTGTAACAGTTATCACGGTCTCAAGAACATCGTATGCTTCTTGTGTACGGGCCAGGTACAAAATCCACATACTAGTTTCGTGTCTTCGTGTCTTCGTGTAACCGTCACCTTATGTCCGAAGAATTAGTTTTCAGCACGTGTAACTTTTTCAAAACTTCATTACTATTCCATTATTATTTTTCATTTTAAAATTCTCCTTTCATTGATGGGTTTTGCCTTTACATGTACTTACATATATTAAATATACGTACTTGGAACCAATTTATCTTACTCTGTGTCTTGGTGTCAGTCCTAGACCACTCTCGCGGGTCATCCTATCCAGACAACTATGCTTACCTTACACATGACATAATGTTAGTTTCTTCATATACATACTTAAATATATACTTACATTCGCTTATACCTTTAAGCCTTGATCGAGTCTTGGATTGTACGGGTTCCTTGTCACAAGAGCACACAGGTTTGAGTTCAAGTATTTACTTCCTTCTACTTGATTTCTCTCAAACCAGGGCTCTGATACCAACTTGTAACGCCCATATTTATTACTTATTTAAAAAGTATTATTATAGCAAAATTCGGGCATGACCCGTTCGTATAATGAACAATTCCCTGTGAGACCAACTTATAAGAACTTAAATATGACACAGCGGAAAATATGAGCCCAAAAATTTCTTTCTTATATAGACCCATTACTTACTTAAAGACTCAAATGCAAATGATAATTATTTACAAAAAGGGATTAACAATAACCACATTAAATTAATGCTTCAAGACAATACATAAATCAAACTATGTGGCCGTTCTTCCCGTACAATCCTTGATTTGCGGCTCGATCAATGCATGCTTATCATCGATAGTAGTGGTAGAGATACGTGCAATACCTGTGAACATCACATACAACTTAACCATTAGTCGTTGACAACATCATACAACATGATTCTCATATAGTCTAATACTGAATAACATTTAACAATGAAACTTTGATTTATTTAACTATCCTCTCGTATTTTCTTGTTCAGAGTTCGACTTCGATACTTCAAGAACCCGGTGTTCATATACCTGCATTACATTCCAATCTCAAACACACCATTAGCAATCATTAATGCTCGAACATAATGAAACCATTCCATACCATTCCTTTATACATTTATAACATTTCGCATTCACAAACGTATACATTCCTAATTCTTACGTGCATTCTTAGCAACCCACTTCTTGCTTACATACGTTACTACATATGACTATAAAATCTTATTTTCCTACGTTCGTTCATATACGGTTACGAGCTTTTGCCTACTACCTTTACACGCAGACACTTATGCTAACAGGTCACAGTTATAGTTTTACATAATATAGGCATTATACATATCAACCTAATGCTTACTCGTTCCTAGATACCTTTACTTACGGTTTTTCTTCATTAACACTAGGGTAATTCCATACTTAAACCTCCCATCATTTACCTATGATCAAAACCAATAATTACATTAGTTGTGAAGGCTTGAAATCCATTTAAACAAGTTGCTTAAGCTGAACCATCAACAAAACAACAATTCCCAACCATTATACCCGTCGCGACGGTTAACTCCCTTGGCCGTCGCGCGACGCCAAGGCCCTGTTTCGACAGAATGTTCTTTAATTTGAGCTGCGGTTGTCCAGCTCCAAATAATAACCAATTTCTAACTTTAAACTGCCATAACATTCGTTTTTCTAACCCGTTTTACGTGATTCTTTTTCCTACATGCCCGTAATTTAATTACGGATCCGTTTATCACTTCGAGTCGCATCAAAAGCTAATTTATAAGCAAACGGCTTATAAACCCCTTTATACATTATTTGACCCGTTTAATCCTACTAGTTTACTTTCATTATAAACAACTCCTTTGTTATATTAAAATAACACTCACCTCAATACTTCTCATCCATTACATGATTCTTGCATATCTTTCTACACTCATAAATATTAAATACTACGTACATACTAAGAAGTGAATTGGAATCACTTACCTTATGCGTCTATGTTCGAGCTCGTCTTCTTGCCTTCCTTTGACTCGTCAGCCATCCATGCTTGGGTCCTTGCCAATGTAAATTCCTATTCTTTCATACCATCATTTTCATAACTTGTTAGTTTGCATATTAATCCATATCGATAATCATTTCAATTTCTTAGTTGCATTACTTTCATTAGTCAATCAATCATTCACTAACATGCATAGCTCAATTTACTGAAAAAAGGCTGTTTTGGGACGTCCGTTTACTGTACTTATGAGCTTTCAAAAATTACGATCTTTTTATGTGACGTGCCCCTCGGAGGGTTTATCCTTGTGTTAAATTTTTAGAGTCTAACCCTCTACGAAAAATTTATAAAAATTCATTTAGTAAGCTGCAATCAGATTCGTCATTTCTGACTGCAGCTTACGGAAAAATTCATTTAAAATTTCTCGTTTATCCGATTGACGAAATTCCAATTGACAATTTGTTTTAATCACTTAAAATTATCTACAGTAGAAATTTGAGATCATAACTAAATCCCTAAATTGAATTATGACATTCGTAATGGGCTGCAAATTCTGCGAGAAAACACAGCTTGAATCTTTGATACGGAAAAATTCATAAAACGCTCTATTTTCGTCAAAAAAATGCGATTCCAGTGGGGTTTTAAAGATATTTCCTGGAATTACATTTTAGACTCAAGAAACACATGATTTTGTCATGTTTTGTTCAGGTTACAGCCAATACAAGTCGGCTGTAAATTCTGATCAGTAGCTGTTTGAATTCAGCTTTCAATTTAAGCATGTTCTTGACATCATAACACTAATTTTTAGCAATCAAAACCCTAAAAACATCTCATACATGAATTTAGCATCAACAAAATCTAAATTTACTTGAGCTAGGCATGATTTCAATATATTCTTGTCTATGGTTTACTCCTAAACACTATTTCACTTCAATATCATCCATACCACAATCATGCAACATCAATTTCGAATCTCTTATGTACATCAAGAATTCTCAACTTCATAAATATCAAAAATTCGACATACCTTACGATCCTCAAGACTAGGTGATCGTTTCTATGTATTCATGCGTCGATTTGGGGCTTGAATCAAGCTTCAAATTGTTGATTTTGCTGAAGTTAGGGTTTTTAACCCCTTTCTTCTTCTCCTGGGCGATTTCACGCACGCACACACATATCCAGTGTGTGTTGTGTTTTATTTTTTTATTTTTAATCAATATAAGTTCCCTACTTGACAACATTAGTCCCTCATGTTTTTATCTTGATAAATTGAAGCTACTACTCACCATTTATCATTTAACCACATACTACTAACTAGGTTAATTATTCCTAGTTAACTTAATAGGTTCGGAAAGTTATAACTCGTTATATTTTAAGTCCCGTTAACTCGGGCCTTTTATATACTTTGTTTTCTTAAAGTATTTGTCCCCTTTTAAATGAATATTAGATTTGTTTACTTAAATCCTAATATTTACCGGGTAAATTTTCACCACTAACGGTAATTTACCCGTCTTTTAGTACTAACGTAGTTTAATTACCAAATCTGTTTTCGGGGTGTTACATATTGATAAATGTCATATTTTGAGTGATCAACTTGAGGAAAGTTCACAAATGATACTTTTTGCTGATAAAGAAAACGCGGAATAATCGTCATGTGGGACCGTAGCTTCCAAGTCTAGGAGTTTACTAGTCCGAATATAACAAAATTACTTGCTCAATTTTCAATATTAGATCAATTTTTATAACTTTGAATGATGTTTTAAGGGGCAACAACCTTCAAAAGATTGCTCAAGTACATCCTTCATTCTCTTGGCAAGTAATATCAGAAAATGTCAAAATAATCTAAATATCATTATGTTTGACTTCAGTAGTCAAACGGTACCCATATTGATTTTATAATAGACACATTGACTTTTTAAGGCATCATAATGCTATGTTTTGACCCAAGAAGTTAAATTGTTGACATATTGGATCTTTAATAAAGTGTAGGACTTTTCAAAGCAACATTGCGCCATAATTGACCTCATAAGCAGGGGCGAACTCATATGGTACGGGTCGGGTCCAATGTTTTAAAAAAATAGTAGAACCGATATGTTAAATTCTATAAGAACCCCATAAAATAAATTAGTTGGACCCCATAGTATTAAAACAAAGATGGTTAAATCCCCTTGTGTTCCAACAAATAGATCTCAAGTTCAACTCTTCCATCTCCTTTTTTTAGTTTATTTTTTTCATCAAAATTAAACTAGTGCTTTAAAACAACACAACCATCCATTGACTCTCTAATTTGCTTCTTTAAAATGATAAATTTAATATCTCTGAATGATTTTATTTCGCATTTGATTACCAAATAAGACTTCCAACATATAGTGGCGTTCATAAAAAAAACTTAAACAAAATATTGAAGTTATGTGAAATAATTGTGTTGTTTAGGTAGCTATTGGTTCCAAGCAACTTATTAATCACCACTATTTGATAACTTGATGCTTAAAAATGGTTCTTAATAATGTAGTGGTTTATGTCCACTAAAGACTTTTACATTATTTACTAGCCCCGACCCCACTACGATGACGGACCTGAAAATTTTAATGTTTGTTTGTGAAAAAGTTTTATACAAAAAAATGGACCCCAACAGAAAAATATCCTGGGTCCGCCAATCCTCATAAGTTAAGTTATCATTATATCAAGTGTGCAATAGAGTAATTGAAGTGATTTAAATTGTCAAGTTGTACCTATATAACTATTTGTTTGACCCAAGACAATAAGAAGATTAAAGTACACATTTTTTATGAAGAAAAATCAAGACATACATAGATAGTATCTACTTACAGACTCCAGACATCACTGAAAATGTGATTCAGGTAACTGAATAAAGAAGAAGAAGATTCATTCTTTAATCAAAGTATAAAAAGATACATCGTTAACTAATAAGTACAATTCTTTAATAATTGATTAGAAACAAATAATAAGAATATAAGAAGTAACTAACCTGCTTCTATGATTGAATCACAATCAAATCGAGCCGATTGTAAGCAGCATACGTGTTCTTAATAACTTGTAGAGGATGTGTTTGTTTGACATATAACAATAAAATGGAGTATGAAAATGTAGAGGGTTTAAATAAGTTATATTAGAGGGAAAAAAGTTTTCTTTAGTGTAAAAATATTTTAATTTTAAAATCACCTCAATTATCATAGTTACAAAATATAATTTTTTTTTTTTTAAATTCTGGTATGTTATAAATCACTACTAATCAAATCTCAGATAATTTTGATAGTTGATTTTATTACATTTGGAATTAATATTTAGATATTGATGAAAAAAATTATGTCTCGATTGATTATTTAATCATTTTTTGAAACTTTATTTTATTCACATTCGAAATTAGATATTTAGTTGCATTCTCCATTATGATTATGATGATTTTTAAAACTAATAATTTTATAATTAATAAATACACAGTAAACAAATAATATTTAATTTGTAATACATCAGGAACAAAATTAATTAATATTAATACAAATTATAATGTATAAAAAATATAGATCTGTAACCTATAATTCTATAATTGGTATTTAAATAATCAATGTGAGATATATATAAATACGTATTCATAATATATATTTTTAGTCATTAGTCATTTAGGCTTAAAAAGTATAGATATTATATAAATGAAATATATTTTTTATTGATAAAGGTTTAAAGTAAAATAGGAACCTACATCATCCTTTTCGTTAGTATTCAAATAAATACGTATTAGACAATGTTTAGTAACATAAACAAGCTATAGATGTATTATAAAATAAAGTTATTTATAGATATCAAAGTTGAAAAATGTTAAGCAAAAATGTAAATAAAACTAACAAATAACAAATTCATTTCTTTATATTAAAAAATGAAAAAAAGTCAAACAATGTTGATACATTTTATGTTAATGGAATCTTTTATTTTAAAAGTTTATTTTACTGATTGTTTCAAAATTTAGAAATTGTTATATAATACATGTTTTTATTAAAAATTGTTTTGAAATTAAAGAAATATTATGATAATGAAATTCAAATTGTATGTAATTGAAATTAATTGACATAAATTGTATCAAATTGTTCTGAATTTAATAATTAAAAATAAATAATTATATGTTTTACTAACCTTTAAATGTTCATTTAATTAATACAGCTTTGATCATAACTACCAACATGAAGTAAAAAAGAAAACATTTTCTCAGAGTAAAATAAAGAAAAAATAACAATAAAAACGTTATTCGTCAACATGTATTAGGAATCGATAACATTACACATATATCCTTGTTCATTAGGAGATACATATTTCAAAGATGAGAATCGACCATTAATGAGTGATATTACATTGCCAAGTGGTAATAATAGGCCTAAGTTAATAACAAAAGACATAAGTTAGTTTTGTTTAGTATAGTTAATAGATTTGTCAGGTTGCCATCCCCTTAGACCATGTTTAGTAGTACACATGAATAATGCCCCCACCCTTAGGCGTTTTGCGTCATGTGACAGTCCAGTCAGCAATGGGGCATTATGGGCGTTTTTCATAAATGGGTGTAGTGGGGATATGGGCATTGTGGTGCATTATGTTAAAAGGGGTGTAACATAATTAAATAAATAAACTATCAAAAAATGTTATTGGACAAAAAACCATCAAATACCGGTGATTGGCCAACACACAATAAACACAGCATGGAAAAAAGGACGCCAAAACAATTTTTTTTTTTGAAAAAAACGCCCATGGGGTCGGTTGGAAGGCCTGTGGGGGCGTTTTTTTTTTCCAAAAAAAAACGCCCAAAAACCCCCTGATGGTCTTATAAAAAAACAATTACACCTAAATTTTTCATTACTTTTAAGAGATGTGAAATTGGCATGGGTATTTTCCACCAATAACTTTTTACTTCCAACTTAAACTCGCCAAATTTTAATAGCCGTTTATTATATTTTGTTGTTGTGTTCTTATTTTAGAGTTAAATGTCATTTTAGTCTCTTAGGTTTGGTCTATTTTGGCAGTTTAGTCTAACAATTTTATTTTTTGCCTGTGGGTCAAAAAATGTTTCATTGTTGTCATTTTAGTCCACTGGGTTAAATTCCTCCCTGTTTTCTGTTAACGAGAAGGGCAATTCAACCATTTTATATGTAATTCTGTTAACTAGAAGGGCAATTCGGCCATATAAAATGACCGAATGACCGAATTTCCCTTCTCGTTAACAGAAATAATTGATGAAGTTAACCCAGTGGACTAAAATGGCAATGGTAAAATCTTTTTGGAACTACAGGCGAAAAATGAAACCTTTGGACTAAACTGTCAAAATTCTCCAAACCACATGGACTAAAATGGCATTTAACTCCTTATTTTTTCTTATATAAAAAATGATACTATTCGATCCTAAGAGAGTCACTTGTATTGTATCCAACGCGATCTATGGCATCAAGATATCATTAATAATAAACCCAAAACAACTTTGATTTGTCTGCCTTCTTGCCTCCAACTAAACACGAATTCAGATCTTCACATTTCTTGAAAGTCCAATCTTTTCACTTTTAAAAGACAAGATTTAACAGGGGAAAACACGCCTGTGTGGATTTAACAGGGGTTTCCCCGCTTGTGGGCTTAGGGAGTAGTGCTTTCACAGTGGGCCAGGCTGCTTTAAAGACTGCTTCGGGTAAAGTGATCAAGCATGAGAAAGCGTGCCTTGACAACCAGCACGTGTTTATCCCATTTGCTTTTGATACTTTTGGTTTTCTGGCGCCAGAGGCTGTGGACCTACTTAGCCGAGTTCAAAGGGTCATGCATAGTAATGTTATGACCCCGAGATCTATGAACGTAGTTTTTAAAAGGCTTAGTTTTGCTATTCAAAAAGGGGTAGCGGCGCAACTTGTTGCCCGTTTACCAATTATCTCGATGTAAATTCTTCTATTACATTGTATATAACTTATAATACCAATCCTTAACAAATTATTAAAGACAATTAGTTCGCATAATTTATATTACACCAATATAATGCATGCCTATATTACACTACTATAACGTGTGTGGTTGCTTTAAGTTTTTACGATTTTTTATTATGATTTAACAGTTTTGCCGTAACACACGATAAAAAAAACTAGTAACGATAAAAACAAGCAAGGTATTTAAATATTTATATTTTATGGTAAATTACTTTTTGAGTCCCTGTATTTTAGGGGATTTAACCACTTGAGTCCAAAATCAAAATGTTTAACGTCCAGAGTCCCTATAGCCACTTTTCTTAGCTATTTGAGTCCAAATTTCTAACACTATTAGAATTTTTTGGTTAAATATTGTTAAATCACCAAAATACCCTCCACATCTTCCCTATAAAAATCCCATCCCCTGTATCCTTTTAATCATCCCCATTCTCCGACCACTCAATCAGAACTAGCCAACCTTATAGACCAACATCTGGAGTCGGCATCCGGCAACGGGAGCGTGGTGCTCTCCCTCTACCACGCGCTAACCTCACGCGACGTTCAACTCGTCACCAAACTCTACCTATTCGGCTGCGGGTAGAGAGTAGTTATTCACTGGTCGGTAATCTATATTTCAACAAATTACCGACAAAGTGTCTTAGCAACGACATTACCGACGGATTCTGAAAGAAACTTCTTAGCAACGACATTACCGACAGATTTGTCACAAACTTGTTACTAAAAGTTATACAAAATTTAAGAGAAAAAATAGTTGGTTGTTCAGGCTAATAACCGCAAATAGTTAGTTGTTCAGGCTAATAACCGCAAAATTCCCACTGATAAGTACAAACATTATGGGGTTGGTTCCGGTACAAACCATATTTATCCTACAAACCGTAAGAACAGATCATAGCACTTAAAAAAAGTTAAATTAGCATATACTAAAACAATACATACATAAAAGTAGCATTTTTAAATTATATTAGCACATGAAAATTAATTAAGATAATTGATTTTAGCACATATGTGAAATGATATCAACACTTTTCTTTATTAGCACATTGAAAACAAAAGGAAGATCCAAATAAAGAATTAATTGCTTGTTAGCATAATTATAAAGAATTCAAGATAATTGATATTATTTAGGTTTTCATTTTACCATTTCTCTATAATTGGTTGGATGCTACATGTCACTTTTTAAATGGTTCTTACAGTTTATATACGAAATGTGGTTTGTATTTGATCCTACTCCCAAACATTATTTAAAGATTTATAAGTAGGAAATCATTAAAACCTTAAGACGAAACATGTGCAACGTGCATAATTCTTGTAGCCTGTAGGGCCAAAATTTTGAAAGTAAATTATGCATGAAGTAATTATATATGATCTCCATTAGCAAGGATAAAATCTCCATGGAAAACAAAAAAGGGCTTCATCCACAAAACTGCAATTGCTGATACATGGTTAGCAGTATTTGAATTTTCCATCAACTGGTTCAAACATCCTTGCTCGACCCACCTTAAAATCCCGTCATCATGTTTCCGGCTGAATTCAGTGAAACCGGAAGTAGCGATTTGCATCACACCTTGCATCCTGAATTCAGTGAAACCACGTTCCTGTTGCCGGAAGCCGACTCCAGAGGTTGGTCTATAAGGTTGGCCAGTTTTGATAGAGTGGTCGGAGAATTGGTGGTCGGAAAAGGATACATGGGATTGGGTTTTTATAGGGAAGATGTGGAGGGTATTTTGGTCATTTAACAATATTTAACCAAAAAATTCTAACAATGTTAGAAATTTGGACTAGGTGGTTAAAACCCATAAAACACAGAACTCCAAGAGTAATTTACCCTATATTTTAATGAATATCTTACATTTATCTAAAAACTTAGCAGTAGAAACTGGAGGACTTCACCTAATAAAAGGAGTGCTTTCAGAAATTCTGGACAGAGTTTGGAAATAGTTTTCAACCAATAATTGACACACCTCGGTTATTACCTCATTAGCTACGTCATTGCCCCAAGCGCAAAGATAATCTTTAACCCACGCCGTCCCCTATTTTTATAACCCCCATCTTCCTTCCGCTTATATCCTCCCACCGATGTGCAGGGGCGAAGGATAAGAGGGGCGGGGAGGGGCGCCCGTCCCCCCGAATTTTTCGCTCAGTAGTGTTATATATGTAGTTTTCGTATAGAAATTTGTGGGTATATACGTTTTCACCCCCCCGGTTCTATAGAAATTTTTTGGTATATACGTTTTCGCCCCCCGGCCGAAAAATTCAAGCTTCGCCACTGCCGATGTGGGATCATTAACAAACTCAAAATTCTCACAGCTATTCAGGCTGCTTTTGATTGCTCTGTTTCACTTGTTTTAATTGAGATGAAGTTGTCAAAAGTCAAAACAAACTTGCCATTAAAAGTCAAAAACTATTTTGTCAATCCAATATTTTATTATTTTCAATCAAATTATTTTAAGCAAATGGCAGCTGGATTTTTAAACTGATAGGAGAATATATTAAATTTCTTAGGTGAAAATTGTTAACAAAAGGACATCCAATACTTCATTCAAGCCCAATAACTAATAACTACACATGATAAATGAATATAAAATAATTTGAATAAGTAACAAAAATATAAAAACAACCCTATACAAATATAAGACAATATAATTTACACAGAAGAAGAAGAAGAAATCCCTTTTCTAACCTCCCCAAATGTTGGATGTGAATTAAATGATGATGAATTTAATATTTTAGCATATCTTGACCATAAATCTTGAGATTTCATCCTCTCTAACAAGTAAACATCCATATCTTCCCCACCCCCTTGACTTTGACCTTCACCTGCTTCATCCTTGTTCTTTCCTTCTAATGCCTTAACAACTTGTCTCATTGTTGGCCTCATTTTTGCATCCGGGTGCGCGCACAATAGTCCCAAACGTAGCACCATTTCGACCTCTTCACGGTCAAATGCACCCTTAGCCGTTAGCCTCTCGTCTACGGCGTTAACAAGTTCATCTTTTTGCATCAACTCGGATACCCAATTGATCAAAGGGATGTTTCCCGCCTTTATTGGTCGTTTACCACATATAACTTCAAGCATTAAAATCCCGAAACTGAAAACATCTGTTTGTGTTGAGGCTCGTCCTGTTTTAATCACCTCGGGTGCTAGGTACCCTACAGTACCCACCACCCGAGTAGTGGTAGCCACTTGACCATGTTGGTGCATACGGGCTAATCCGAAATCACCCAACTTTGCATTCATATCTTTGTCAAGTAACACATTGCTCGACTTAATATCTCTATGTAAAACCTTCGCTTCCCACCCTTCATGCAAATAGGCAATCCCGTTCGCAACGTCTTTCAAGATCCTCATTCTATCGTCGAAGTTCAAGATTTTGGTATCGTCTTTACATTCAAACAACGCTTTGTCCAAACTCCCGTTTTCCATATAATCATAAACTAAGATCAAACTACCCTTTTCTTTCTTGCACCATCCTCTTAACCCAACTAAGTTTTTATGTCTCAATCTTCCTAGACTCGAAACCTCGGCTAAGAACTCTCGAACACCATCGTCGTTGTCGTGATTGATACGCTTTACGGCAATCTCCGTGCCTCCTAAAACCCCTTTATAAACCTTCCCATTACCACCAATCCCAATCACATTTTCATCACTAAAACTATTAGTCGCGGAATCAATATCTCGAAAAGCAATCCTATGAGGCCAATACTCCAATTCCCAATCCTCTAAATCGTCTTCCGTCTTCATTACCTTCCTCTTTCTCTTGATCAACACACAACTAATGAGCACACAAGCCACCAAAACAAACAAAACCCCTAAAGTTAATCCAATTATAAACCCTTTCGACGGATAAAACCGCTCACCACGAAGCACAAACGATGGCAATCCCTCCGTAACCAACCCATCACTCAACGAGAAATTGTCATTACTAAAACTCCACCCCAAAATCCTATGACTCTGCGCCAATGTCCCAGTCGAAGCAGTAAACCCGACATACATCTCATCTTCAAAAACACCCGAAAGATCTAACGGGACTTTCATCAAACACCTGGTGGGCTTCTTACCACCAACACGATCCAAACTCACATTAACCACAAACCCATCAAAATCAATCCAAACCTGATAATTCCCACCATCATTCATCCTCAAAACCTTAAACCCTTCTTCATCCCCATAAACCCCAGCTTCAGAAGCATTAACAGAACTCAAACTATTCACATCAATCCCCACATGGTTATCATTAATATCCCCAAACTCTTCGTTTCTAAACACATCAAACTCAACTCCAAACACATGATTACTCGAGTTCCCATCAACTGTACGGCTAAAAAGGCCAAGATTCTGAGCTGCGTTGGCGTTTTGGATCCCGGTAACAGGGGTGAACAGGAAGACGAAGCCGTGGCCCGGAAGAAGGTGTTTTGTGGGTGCCATTGAGAAGATGAAAGAGGTGGAGAATGGGATGAGGGTTGAGTTGTTTTTGGTGGGGATTTTGTGGGGGTAAAGGGCTCGACCGATTTGGACAGGGGTGGCGTTTGTTAAGGTGAGGATGTTGGATTGAATGGTGGCGTTGCCGTATAAGGAGATGGTGGTGGAGTTGAAGGAGTTGAGGAGGAAGTCTACGGCGGAAGACGGTGGTGGTCGGAGGAGAAGGAGGGTGGAGATGATGAAGATGACATGATTGGTGTTCATGGCAGATGGATTAAGTTGTAATTTTTTGTTGAAATGATTATTTATATAAGGTGAACCGCCTAAATAAAAATTAACTCAGTCCATTCGAAACCGAGTCGAATCGGGTTTTATCACAGTAGGAGTTCTGGCGGACGGGTTTTTTAAACCGTGAACTGATAAAGCTTAAAGTTGGATGCATCCAACTCTGACCACTATGCTACAAAGCCATGGAGTCAAATCAAAGCTTTTAACCACCAATAACTACGAAGAATCGAATAACATCGCGCAGAATATCAACGCTAAAGTTAATTCAAAAGAAAAATATTATCGTGTAATCTAAAAAAACTAAACCATAAAGAGAATTTATCTCTTAAAAGAACCTTTTAAGTAAAGTAGATTCGTTGTAGCATCTTCAGTAAATAAAATTCTCATTTGAATTATGTTGACTTACCTTATAGTTTTGAAGTTTGTCAAATAATAAAAAAAAATAATAATTGTTGGATCAAAACTTGACTAAATCCAAACTTGGAGTTATAAATGAAATGAGGTAATTAGACTGCGGGGTGGAGGCGTTGGTTGGGCGGGGAAGCCCTTAACGCCAGCTGCTTCACTCTGGGTGATAGTTGGGCATGGCGTTGCCCTTAGGCGTGGGTATTCAGTTTGGCGTGGGGCGGAGGGACAGAGTGACTTGGCTAGCTTTGGTTGGCTGGTTCGATCCCTTTTTGGTTGGCTACTTCAATTAAAAAAATTCACATGACTGGCCACGCCAAGCTAAGACTGTGGGGGTATGGGGCTTGGGTTGGGGCGTGGGTTGGCTGAAAACGCCCAAGCCACCACCCCGGGTGGGCTTGGGTTGGGGCGTGGCCCAAGGGGCGGGAGTTTGAAGTCGGGCGTGGAGCGGGCCAGCGATCCTATGTGGCGGGCTCCTATTCGCTTTGTTGGCCATGTCATAATTTAATAAACTGCCAAGCCACGCGGTGCACCCATGCCCCACCATACCCCACGGACACGTCACTCACCGGTGGAGGGGCTCGAACTCCACGTGTCAACTCATGCCCCCAACCCAAGCCCCACCATACCCCATAGTCTAAGCCACACCACACCTCTCATTTTTCACCATAAGCTTGTGGAGCCCACAATCAACACGTGTCGAGCAAAGCCCCCAACTCAAACCCTCCCCGCGGTCTTAACTTAAGGGACCAAAAGTGACTATTAACTAAAAACTTTTCTGGTTGACTAACATCCTTATTTGTCAAATAGGCTTAGAGAGAAAATCTTTAAGTTTTTGCTAGGATTTGTAGAAGATGAGTCCATGTTCTTTCATGTAGTCTAGCCTCGGGGCTTTAGCAACTGGTAAAGATAACTAAACCATCCATTATAACTGTTGGGGTACTTAGGGACGGAGGGTGCAACCCTCCCCCCTCCGAATGTATCGGTTAGACGTGTAATATTTTCGGTTTTTCGTTCGAAAAAATAAAATTATATAGGTCTACCCCGCCAATTATTTTGCCTAAAAATCCCTTGTCCCTACCGAGTTAATTGTCCAAAATATTTATACATATTTTCGTATTGGGTTAAAAAATATGAAGAACGGGCTATTAGCAAGTTTTTATAATTGTTATAAACTTTAAGTAAATTTTGTTATTACTTTGTATATAAATTAAAGTTGAGAGTTCTTTTTTATCTTAAAGGTCTTAAAGGTACTTATCATTTATCTTAAAAGTCGTCGGGCTGAGTTGTAATTCTTCGTCTAGACACTTACCATTTATCTCACATCACTAAATATTTTGGTATTTATTTTTGTTAAACAATATTTAGCTTTTTTTAGTTTTATGCGTAAGAACACGTCATTTGAATGAATAAGATTATGTAGTTTTATTTGGAGTTATTATTGTTTGACCTGACCCGAATCGAATATCCGACCCGAAACATAGCGATAGGAAAAAAAAATTGGTCCCATGACTTTCCGCCACTACTAAGGGTGTTTATATGATCATATCCAAAAAATAATTATAACAGGAATGTTTTGAGGTTGATAAAATAACAACGTATGATATATGTTTAAATATGCATACACATTCTATTATGCCATGATGTTGCATATGTATTCAAACCCTTACACAAAACATCAAAAAATTTGAAAAAAAAAAAAAAAGTTAGTACAAAACGTCTGTAATTTAAGATTTAATGAAATGGAGTTCCCATGGAGTCCTGCATATTACTCTTCAAGAAATCATGTCACCTTCTTATTTGCGTTATCATACGCCTGCCTTATGGTGATCCAATTGACACTCCATGAAGATAATTTCACGCTGCAAATGGTGTTCATCAACCTCAATATGATCAACATTTCTCATATTCAATTTGTCACCATTTTATGCTTTGCATCGGATCTAGCCCTAAAATCCAGGGGTATCCCAACAAAATTTTTAGGGTATCCTTTGTATAAAACCAAAAAAAAACTACACTAAGGAAACGGAGTTGAGGGGTAGCCCTTGCTACCCCTGCTTCTACACTACATCCCCCACTGGTTTGCATGCATGGTGCAATAACAAAAACAAACCTTTGTAACAAGGAAAAATCCTTCTTTAACGGCCAATTGGAGCTTTAAAGGAATTGAATAACGATGAGAGATGTGGTAGCTACATGTGGTGGTGGTGGTGGCCGGATATTTGGCCTGAGACGAAGGGGAAGAAGCGATGGAACCCGACTTCATAGATTTTTATGATTTTAGTTATTTAGGGCTTTTATTAAATTCTAAGTTTTTTGTTTAATTATGGAAAAAAGAGTGATTGAAATGGAAAAGAAGAGTGATTGAACTAAACACCTTTGGAATTTTTACGTGGACATCTTTCATGTAATGACATCTAACTAATTAAGTTCATGACATCTAACTAATTAAGTTCATGACATCTAACTTATAAAGTGGTTCGATTATGGTTTAGGAAATCAACTATGAAACATTTACACTGTGTTCCTGAGTTTCATTTAACGATAGAAGAGAAAGGAAGGGGAATGGAAAGGGAATGGAAAGGAAAAGATGTGATTATATTCGTGTTCCCGAGTTTAATGAAATGAAAAGGAAATTTAACATTTTATGTGTTCCCGAGTTAGGAGTAAAAGAAAAGAAAGTTACAATTTTAGTGTTTTTAAATGAATTAGAGGGTAATTTAGGAAATTTAAAAAAGTCTGAGATAAATAATAATCTTTTCTCACAAAATCTCTCCAAATTGGGAGGATGAATATTTGCATCAATCATCCCCTTGTTTCCTTTCTTTTCTCACCACTTCCCTTCCTAAAAAAAACTCTGGAACACATTTTTTACTGTCTTCCTTTTAATTCCTTTCTCTTCCCTTGTTAAATGAAACTCGGGAACATAGTGTTAAGCCTACACTTTATGGGCTTGAGTTTGGCCAGTTAGGAGGCCAAAGATTAAACAAATTTCGGCTTGTGTTCGGCCAGTTAGGCCCAAGATTAAACAAATTTGGGCTTGGGTTTGGCTAATTAGGCCCAAGAAAAAAACATTGAACAAGATATAGATTCACACTAAGTTTAATAAAAAGCCTAGGTCTGTAAACGAACCAAACGTTCATGAACTGTTCGTGAACTTGTTCGGCGAGAAATTCGTTTATGTTCGTTTATTTAATAAACAAATGAACACGAACAAAAAATTTTGTTCGCTTAAATGAACGAACATAAACATGGCTTGTGTTTGTTCATTTATGTTCGCTTAAATTTTAGTAAATACATAAATAGTTATATTTATATAAATATTAGGTTTTCTAACTACTTATATATGTATAATTAATTAGTAATTGAGTTTTCTAGAAATAAAATATAAAATTTTAGAATTTTTTTAAATCGTAACTGATTACTTACTTAATATTTATATAAAAAACTACTTAATTTTAGTATCTATGAGCCCTAGTTTAGAACTCTAATATATATTATTAGACTTGTTTGTTTGTGTTAACTAATGTTAAATTGTGTTTGTTTCTATTTGTTCAACTATGTTCATTTGTGTTCGTTTATGTTTGTTCAATCATGTTATTTATGTTTGTTAATGTTTATTCAAATATGTTCAGATAATATTTTTTGTTTATGTTCCTAAAGTGTTTTTTTGGGTAAAGGGTTACCCTAGTAAATTTTATAAATAACCAATAACTACAAAAGGAGTGCCCGACATGGCACACACTTCTAGACTTGGCATACCAAGACAAGGAAAACAAAGAACAATACACGGCCAGAACTACATCAATGTGTCACACCCCGACCGCGTTAAAACAATGAAACCACGGCGGAAACGTCGGGGAGTGGAGTGGCAGAATCATTGTTTCACAACCATGGATACAAATGTTTCGTTTTATTGATTCATTTAATAATTTACATTGTCTTAAAACCAAACAAACAAGTTACATATCGTCTATCATCGTTATTAAGTCACTAAGGCCTCGTCCAGAACCTATGTGAATCATGCATCCTAGCAATCAACATCATGCAACACCACCTGAAACATATGTGAAAACAAAGTCAGCAAAGAAATGCTGGCGAGCACATAGGTTTTATGAGAGTATCAGATTCATGGCTCGTTTACATATGGCAATACCTCGAAAACCTTGTTTTGAAAAGTATATAGTATTGCAACATGATTAACCAACTCAAGTCAAGATGGTTATAATTTATAAAATCTCGTAGCCATGATTCTTAACCCAAAAACATTTGTTTTAGTAAACCAGTTCGTAAAACATCTCGTAAAAACTCGTTAATAAAACTCGTATGGTTTATATCATTTCGAAAACCTAGTTGTGTGACATCGTTTCAAAAATCGTCTCCCAAGTGAACTAAATAATGACACGGTATGTAATATGATAAAAGCACTTATATATAAGATGTACCAGCGGCGTATCTACCATGCTTTTATCATGTTACACTCGTCCCATTACCTAATCACAACTCAAAACCAATCGTTTGTTCAAATCGTTATCTCGTTTAAGTCGTTTCAAATCGTTTAACTCGTCCTAAAATCGTTTTCGTTTTAATTGTGAAACTACTTTTGGTCGTCTCGCTAATAACTTTCAAACCTTCGTGACTCGACTATCTCGCTTCTCGCATTAACAAACCACCAAAGGGTAAGTTAACAATCACAGATTCGGTCGTTACCCATAACCCCCACACATAACCATGGGTGTAGTCTGATAACGGGATTTGTCAGATCTTATGGTACCATAACCTAATACTGGTCGGCTTGATCAATGTTAATGAATGTCATTTGTTATGTAACTACAACCAACAAGTTCGTTCACTTTATCGAAATCGTTATTAGTTTAATATAAACCATCTTAATCGTTTTTGAAACCATCGTTTAAACCTTGAAATCATTTTTGCACATATGAATCACCCCAAAACAATTGAAAACAGTAAAATAGGGGAACTATGTACTCACATCGAAGTGCAAATATCCTTGATCTAAAGAACTCAACAAGCTCAAGCAAACCAAGGAAATTCAAGTAAGCACTTAGTAATCGAATCACTAGATAAATAAATCGACACCTAAATCGGAAGATCGTATAGAATGAGGTATTGTAAACCAAATGAGTATTGGAACTCATGGGATATGGATTAACAAAGCCTACATCCTAGATCGGAACCTAACCTAAGTGCTTTCGACCCGTTACGACCCATTAAGGTAGCTTACGCTACTTTAACACGTCGTTCGCGCAAATGTGCGTTCGAGACGTCTAACTAGTCCTATGACAAGTATTATATGCCCTAACATGTTTAAATATGTTGCATAATCAGTTTAGTGACAAATGTTTAAGTTACATATGCTTAAAGTCCAATTATGCATGAAAAGGGCATTTTGGTCATTTACCTAAGGCATATAAACTACCTATCATACAACTACTTAAACTAGGTGACCATAAAGTATAACCTCGGAAGGTTATTCCCTATGCAACTATGGTCACTAAACATGCTTGGTCGGATCCTAATGATCGACCAAACGGGTCGAGTTCGAAAGTCTAAGCGGTGGTTTAGACCGCTTGACTTACGACTCTAAACAAGCACTAAACTAAAAGTGACGAGCTAAACATGTTAGAACATGTTTAACTAAGTTAGAAAACAAGTTTTGATATCAAAACAAAGTGTTTTGATACCCTAGAGTAGTTTGGTTGCAAAATGCGCATAAATACGCACTTTGACCGAAACTACGACTGGTCACTACGCCTAGTCAACGTGGTAATCAGTAGGTATAGTCACAAGGGACTATAACCATCGTGATTACGCTCACGTTGCAAAGTTCAAAAGAACTTTGTGTTGACCAAAGATTGGTCAATGCAGAAAGTCAAACACAGTTTGACTTTCGCGCTTGGAAAGCAATAAAAGCACGAAAGAAGCTTACAAAGGGTCCAAGCCAGGGAGAACTTGATCTTTAATGCTCAGGTATGAAGCAATGGCTTCAACTTAGAGCACTAAAATGATCAAGGGTCCAGAAAATGGAAGGAGGGTGTAGGATCGTTTTGAGACCCAAACGAGTCGTTCAGAAGAGATTTTATCAGTTTCAGATGCGGAAAATAAGAAACTGACTACGAAACAGCTTGAATATCACTTTAATCTTCTTGTGTATTGATTTAACAAAGATTACAGTCACAAGATATACCGGCAGCACTTCGGTATCAATCCCTAGTCTCTAGTCTGTCCGCTTCAAATGAACATACATGACACATATATATAGTGTATGCTAGACCGCTTGAAATGACACAAACACGTTCAAGCGACCTACAAGTTCAAGCGGTCAAACAATTCAAGTGAACATGCACTTCCATGCAATTCTGTTTTGTGTAAATGTTATGATGATGTCATGTTGTGATGTCATCATTGATGTCACATATGTGATGTCATCATTCTTAAAAATGACTTCATGCTCGTTCAAACCCGCACCAAATCCAAGACTCGATATAAGACGAAGACGACAGATGTATGCACCAACAGAGGGCATGCCTATTTATAGTTTTCTCAAAACCGTTAGGATCGTTTCTTGCTAAAAAGGGAAAGATCTAAGCCATACATGTGGGCAAATGGTTTTGCTAAACTAGGGGACATGTTAAACCATCAAAACAAGCAGATGGTATCCAAAAACCATGAACAAAACCATCAAAAACGAGCTGGAAGGCCAGGTTCAATGTTTCTGATCTACAAGTCTGTCATGGGCCGCGTAATATAGGGCCTGGGCTTACGCGGGGCGCCTAAGCAAGTTTGGCAGATTGTCCATTTTAGCCCCTGAACTTGTAAAACTTGCATTTTGATGCCTTTTTGACACGTTTAATCCCCGTTAACCCCATTTCAAGGCTCTAAAATGATGTTAAAGTATAGGGAACTCAAAACATGCTCAAAAACATCTCGGATGGCGGCTCGTTTGGTCGTACGGTTGCGTTATTCGGTTAATTACGACGGAAGTCGTAACGAACGCAAAAACGATCCAAATTAAGCGACGAATTGATTTTTATCATGCCAATCAATAAAATAAAATATTTTAATGATTACATAAATTTTTGAATGTCCGGATATATTCAGAATGTAAGATATGCGCGAAAATGCAAACTTATGCACTTTTTGACGCTTTTAGTCCCTATTGATCAAATAAGTTTATTTTAGCATACCGAACCCCTCAAAGCCTATTTCTAAGCTATGTAAAGGATATTTAGGGTATGTTTAACTTATGATCAAGTTCCGGAATGTTCGTTACTGAACAAATCGACATACTTTCGCAGTTTGACACAAATAGTCCCTGCGATCGAATAGACTTGTTTTCAACACACCAAACCATCCAAAACTTATTTCTAAGTTATGTGAAGGTTATTTAACGTATGTTAAGCCTATGTCACTATTCCGGAGTGTTTGTCGCATTAAACTGATTACGTTTACGCATCAGTTTGCGTATAACTTTCCAGAAAGCGATTTAAAGCTTGAAATCGAACTCGAATCAAATCAAATCGTAAAATCATCAAACACAAATACACACATAGTAACACCAAAACACATTGTTTTATTAATAATTGACATCGTTTTACATTGTACATCGATAACAGAGCACAGTTGTCACACAATGCCAAAAGGAAAACAACCAAATCACAAGACCAAAACAAAACACTCTCTAAACTATCAACTTCAACGCTTCCTTAGCCCTCGTTTAGGCTTTAAACGAACCAACATAAACATGACCGATTTCTTAATGAACGAACACGGACAAAAAAATGTGTTTGATTATATGTTCGTGTTCATGTTCAGTTAAAGTTAAATGAACGAATAAGAACATGTCTATGTTCGTGTTCGTTCGGTTTGTTTACAGGCCAATAAAAGCCCGTTGTCCAATTTATAAATAATTTAAATATGGTTTTCGTCCCTTTGTTTTGACTTTTAATCTAGTTTTCTTTTCCTTGAGAGAATGCGATTTTTAGTTTTTGCCATTCTTATATTCTATTAAAAACCAACAAAGCTAACTACTTTGTTTTGGTAAGCAGGTTCAAATATTTTGGAAATATAACTTGCACCAAAATTCGGAAATGTGTTGATTTGATTTGAGTTTATAATAAATACTTTTACAAACTTTTTTTGATTTTTATTGATTTGAGTTATAATCTTCCAACTTGTATTAGTTATGTATTTTTATCTATGTGATTTTAACCTTCACATCTCCCAATTTATACCTGATTTTTTTTTTATTTTTAAAGTCATGTTTGATCTTGTATTTAACCTTATTATTCTTCTAATTTGCTTTCTTATTTACTTGAAAAAACTAATTTTAACTTGTTTTGTTTGTTCATACATCAAGGTCAAGCTCTCCATCGGCCACATGTCTTAAGCAAATATTTCTCGATTGTCTCTCTGTGATATGTCTTATGCAAATATTTCTCGATTGTCTCTTTGTGATTATTTGATGTATTAGACACTCCTGTTGAAAATTTAAGAACGTAGATTATGAACATATAAAAAAATATATTTAACATATGAGCCATATTTTCTTACTTTTTAATTTTAGGCTATTCAAAAAGCTCACAACTCGCAGCCCAGCTCGTAGCTCGCTCGAAAAGAGCTAAAAAAAACTAGCTAAAAAAAACTCGATTTGAAACGACCTGAGCCAAGCCGGCTCATGTTGTATCAGCTCGAGCCAAGCTCGGATTGTTGGCTCATTTAACTTCAAGTTAGTGCTTAGCCAACCAAAGTTGCCTCGTTTAATTTCGAGCTCCAGCTCGACCCCACCGTTGCTCGACTCGGCTCAACTCATTTACAGCCCTACTTTTTATCGTAATATAAATAAAAATTGTATTTCATAATATTTAACTATATATATACACTAACAACGTGTTATTTACTTATATAAACTAGAAAATTTCTCCTGCGTTGCGGCGACGTAGAAACGTAAAGTAGCGTGAACTTATACTGTCTAATGAAAACGTATTATATTTGACCCGACTTGTTTCCGATCAAAATTTACGTCAAAACGTACATAAAAATAAGCACAAAAACGTTTTATATCACAAAAACGTTTTATATTTGACCTGACTTATTTCCTAAAAAAATACGTCGAAACGTAAGAAAATAGTGTTTCTTTAAGTTAAAGGATGGTATTGCGTTGCGACGGCGTTGACACGTAAAGTAACTCGAATTTGTATCGTCTAATGAAAGCGTATTATATTTGACCCGACTCGTCTTCGAACAGTATTTACGTTAAACATAGCCCAGCTAAAAATGTACATAAAATATGCACGAAAACGTATTATATTTGACTCAAAAAAATTTACGTCGAAACGTAAACCAACTTGAATTTATACTGACATGTACATGTATAAAAATAAGCACTTAAAATTCGAAGGGCTCAAAACGACATTTGATAAAGTTTTTAGAAACTAAAAGGGGCATGACTATAGAAACGGAAAGTTACGGAACTAAAGTAGACAAAGACAAAAGTCCAAAAATAAAAAAATAAAAGTTATTGTAGCTCCGATGTAACGGACGCTACAATAAACCCAAGTTGTATATTAATAATATTTTATAATCGTAATTAGATAATTTTATACTTGAATAATTCAATTATTATAAAATAGTCCTTGTTTTTCAATTCACTTGCATGCATTAAACAATCATTAAGGAATTAGAGATCATGGGAGATTAGTCTACCTTACTCAATCATGGCTTTGATAATAGGGAAATGGATTTTATCACCCTAAACTAAGCAAAATTTGCCAATGACACTCCCAACTTTCATTTTGTCTCCCATCACCCTCTACTTAACATTTAGGTGGCAGTGTCACCCCTTCGTTAAATAATCACTAACTCAGTTAGGTTTTTAATCCTACGTGGCAAGGGACTTGTGAGGGACCTGAGTTTTGAAGAGGATGTGCAAGATGATATAGGTTGCTTGACGAGACATCTTGGTTGCAGCTTTGAACCTCTGTTTGGCGAAGACCTTATGAGAAGAGACAGACGACAATTATTCGCTGCAAAAAAGGCCAAGGGAACTATTGTGAAGTCGGGTCGGGTCGATGTTTGACTGTATTGTGTTTTATACAGGGTGAGTCCACATAGGCTGTCCACCTCACAAGTCCCTTGCAACGTAGGATTAAAAAACTAACTGAGTTAGTGATTATTTAACGAAGGGGTGACACTGCCACTTAAATGTTAAGTAGAGGGTGGTAGGAGCCAAAATGAAAGTTGGGAGTGACATTGGCATTGGCCAATTTTGCTTAGTTTATGGTGATAAAATCCATTTCCCCTTGATTATATATACTGTTGTAGTTCTCCTATGCAAGACATAACTGATATGACCAGGTTTTCCCATAAAAACTTAGACTATGGGGTATGGGGCTTGGGTTGGGGGAAAACGCCCAAGCCACCACCCCGGGTAGGCTTAGGTTGGGCCGTGGCCCTTGGGGCTTGGGTTTGAAGCCGGGCGCGGGGCGGGTCTAGCAAGGTGACATGACGGGCTCTCAATGGCCAAACCAAACTAGCCGTTGGGCTAGCCGTTGGCCAACAGCTATGTTAAAAAAAACAATTTATTTTTTCACTATAAATATCACACTTCAATTCCTATTTTTACCATATTCAACTCTCCTATAATCATCTTCTATAATCATCTTCAATTCTCCTACTACAAAACGAAAAAATGCATCCTCATAACCGTGGTTATGACCCGAACAACCCGTTTGCATTCCAAGAAAATAATCCTAGCCTACCACCCAATCGTCCAATGCCTCGTCCATTTTTCATACACTCCCCTATGCCCCTTGAAGCGAGTTATGCATCGTATCTCGGGAATCGTGTGTTTACTAACTTCCCACACACCGACAATTCGATACCTACCCCATTTACACAAACGCCCATCAACCTTTCACCAACCTCCATCGACCTTTCACAAACCGAAACCGTCCCCGAAACTCAACCACCCAACGATGGTCCTTCTGCCTCAATAGTTCCCAAAAAGAGAAGTCATAAGAAAAAAAAACGAGGCGGAGAAAGCACTTGAAACCTTCAAACGAAAACAACAAAAATGGGTCGTTAATGAAGAACTTGCATTGGCGAGGGCTTGGTATCAACAATCTCAACATCCAACTTTAGGTATTCTTAAATATTTTGTAGCCCTTACTTTAATATTTATGGTTATTTTTTATATAACTTTGTAATATATTAAATTTTGTTTTTATTAAAATAGGAAAATCTCAACATCGAACCCATTTATGGGAAGCGGTTAGTAAAGTATTCCATGAAGAACTGGGAAGGGAGGCTTATCGTGAAAACGATAGCTTATCCTCGAAGTGGAGCGAGATAAGCGGCCAACTTACAAAATTTAGTGGTTTTTTAAATAAAGCAAAGCAAAACCCAAAAAGTGGTGAAACCGAAGCCGACATTGTGACGAATGCTTTGGTTACATTCAAAACAAATGTGGGGAGCGACTTCCGTTTCATGCATTGTTTGGAGATTTGTAAGTTTCATCCAAAGTGGGCGAATATCCCCAGTGGTAGCGAATCGAACACGTCTTCCAAAAGGTCAAGGGCCTCGTCCCAAGCCCAATCTGATGCACGAGATCAAGAGTTTGAGGACCTTTTGGATGATTCGCCAAACCGGCCTGAATATGGAAGAGATGCCGCAAAAAGGCGCGCTCAAAAATCAAGATCGGATATGGCATCGCCTTCAGCTGGGAGTTCGGGCTCGCGTAGGGGAATATACAGCGTTCAGTTGGATGACATTACATGCAAGTTAGATACATTCAACGTATTCCAACAACAAAGGGCCGAACTTCGAAAGAGCAAAGATGCTAGAGATGCCCTGAAACAAAAACGGGATGATTTGAAATTTCTATCCCAGCCCATTGATCACCTAGAGGGTGACGAGTTGCAACTAGTCTTGGAGATGAGAGAAGAGATAAAGAACAAATATAAACGTTAGGAATATTTTTATGTAATTTTCTTTATTTAAAAATATTAAAAAAATTAAATTTGTTGTTTTAAAAAATATTCAAATAGCCCAGCGGTTTGGATCAGCCCAGCGAAGCCCACCAAACCCACGCCCCAAACCCCCGCCCCACCATACCGTCTTCAATGTGGGTCAGCCCAGCGAAGCCCCCAAGCCACGTGTCAACCCATGTCCTAAACCCCCGCCCCACCATACCCCACGGTCTTAACAGACCTCAATAAAACATTAATATAAAGATATTAAATGAAATAAACTTATGTTTAAGCTGATACGTTTTCATTTCATGCATTATTTATTTTTTTATATAGACCGACAAGTAAACTAGATGGTGAAAAGAGAGTTGTAGTTGGGATGTGATATGGCTTTAATCAGCTCTGAAGGGCTCAAAAATTATTTTCTTAGGGTGTAAATCAGTGTTTTAATCAAACTTTTAAGGGGTGCGATCAGGATTTTCGCGTATAAAATACATTTTTTTTTTCAAGGGTGCGCCCGCCCACCCAACACATTACCTAGGTCCGCCCTGGCTTCGATACACGTTATATATCCTCCCTGATCTCTTCGGTTAGGCCTATTACAAAGTCACTAGTTCTTACTTATATCCACAAATAATATTAAACGGATTGACACGAAACACAACCCGAACATATATAAGGGTGGGATCATATACAAATAGCTTTCTCTGTGCGAACCATACTAAATGAATGATATAAATGAACATGTGTCAGGTTTAGCGAAAGGTGAAAAGTGAGTGTTTTTTTAGTTCTCTAATGCATTTTGTTACAAATTTTAAACAATTAATATCAGTTGCTTAAAAACAATTACTTATCATCTGAAATGTCGATCCAGACACATTATTATATATATCAAATGCTATAGCATATTTGCTACAGTAATTTTTACTTTGTCCTTTTCCTTGGTAGTTCTTTTAATTTGTTGTCTTTTTGTTTTTCTTTTTTCTTTTTTTTTTGAATTTTAATTGGACTTTTATATTTTAAATAACTTAGGTTCGTTTACTTTATAAATTCTTGGTATTGTACAGTTAACGAAATGAACCGCGCCGATACCGACCGAACAACGTAGGTATATTGTACAGGTAACGAAATGAACAGTGCCGATACCAATCGAACAATGTAGATACCGGCATTTGATTTTTATTATTTTCGATGATGTAAAACACGTGTCGATATCCTTTTGGTCATATCACAAGTTCAGTACCGTTATCGGAATTAATTTTTATTGTTTTCGATAAATGTAAAACACGTGTCGATATCCTTTTGGTCATATAATAACTTTATTTTTTTTCTCTCTTTTGGTTGTTACAACGAGTACTGATACCGTAACAAGCCGAACAAATACTGATTGGATTCACACCATTCACGTTATCATTGCGTCTACGTTTCTAAATAAATTTTGTTAAAAGTCGGGTCGCCCCGCCACGGAGTGCGGGTGCAACCAACTAGTTTATAACCAAAGACTAAAATTAAAATTATAGTTTTTTATTCCAACTATGTTTTCGTTAATATTAGTTAAATATCATAATGAAAAATGCCTAGATTGGAGGATTTCATTGACTTATTAAAAAAATCATGAATTTGGACTCACTTATTATTAAAAAAAAATCATGGATTTGGATTTCTTTCAAGTAGTGACTCCACCCACGAAACCTCAATTCATGACCACACAAAACAAGCGTGGTGTGTCATGGTCGGTGGCACGCCGCTCACGATTGTACCGGAAGACATGGTCTAAGATGAGCTTAATAGTTAACATCCATCTAAACTATAAGACTGCAGGGTGTGACATCGGGGAATGTTCTTTAAAAACCAAGCTAAAAACAAAACAAACATATTCTCCACTCTTTTATTTTATAAGATAAAATTAAAGAAAAAGTCCTTGCTTCAAATTACAAGTTTTAACCTTTCGGTTAAAAAAAGCACGCAAGTCGGTCTTTTGCTTTATATTTGCTTGTAAGGGTGAGAGGGGCACTCCCCTAACCCCTAAGGCCATGTGTAGTCATAACGCCCTTTTGGGGGCGTTATGCGACACGTGGCGCGCCACGTCAGCAAGGGGCTTTATGGGGCGTTATGCAATTTGAGGCCGTAGTCATAAAGCCCCTTTGTCATCATTACTCAATTATGATAATATTCATTTTTTTTAATTAATTTATAAGTTTTATAAAATTAAAAAACATTCCATTAAATAAAAAACAATACATTAAAATAAAAAAAAGTTAAAGAAAAAAAAATTACACCTAAAAAAAATTATTTAAGAAAATGCAGGGACCAAAGTGTAAAACTTTAAAACAAAACAAGAGAAAAACAAGTTTAAAACCATTTTTAAATATTTGAGAAAATGCAGGGACCAAAGTGTAAAAATTTAAAACAAAAATAGGCGGACCTTCTTCTCCGGCCTTCTGCAAGTTCCGGCTTCATCTCCGGCCTTCTTCTCCGGCTTCTTCTCGGTCTTCATCTCCGATTTGCAGGGACCTACACTGGTTCATCTCCGATTTGCAGGGATCAAACATGTATAAACCAAAAACTTTAAACAATCATACCGCCGTTATGCATATCGCGCCACCCCCAAATTTTCGATTGATGGCGCCGGTCGTTTCGGTGTTCCGGCGCTATGCCGGCGCTATGCCGGCGCTATGGGGGGGGTTATACCGCCCCACTACGTATGCTCTAAGAGGGGAGTCCTCTCTCTTACGCATAACCAATCCTTGTGTGACACGTCAACTCCCCTCTTAAACTCCCCTAACACCCTAAATTGATGGCGGCACCGCATGTTTATAAAAAAATATTAATAAAAATTAAATAAAATTTAACAAAAGACATTTCAAAGTAGAAAATAAAAATAAAAATTAAATTCAAACTAGAAAATTAAAATTACATTAAAACTAGAAAATAAAAATTACATTACATTCAAACTAGAAAATAAAAATTACATTAAAACTAGAAAATAATAATTTTAGAAATCGCACGGCCACCCGTACTTGTTAGCGATGTCGCGTTTTCAGGCGAGGATGAACGGCAACATATTTGGCGGAGCATCGTCGTGCGGCTTGATGAATGTTTCTATATCTCGATCGTAATTGTAGTTTTTCATCGTCTCGCGTTGTTCCGATATGAGCTCGAGAGCCTGCGACTCTCTTTTCTTCCTCAATTCAATCGCCTCCAATTCAATCGCGTGCTTCTTTTCTTTCATGGCGGTGTACTCTTTGAATTGTTCCGCCAACTCGGCCGAGCTTCCCTCGGACGATGTCGCTTGACGCTTGTCTCGCCGTTGTGCTCTTTGTGGCGAGGGGTCTTCGTTCATATCGGGTATGGAAGGGTCCACCTCAACGGGCTTTCTTTTATGTCCCGAACCTTCCCCTTCCTCACCCAACAATGGGACTTGGGCCCATTTGTCGTGTTTTCGAACGACCTCCCACGCCTCGACATGTTGAAAACCGTTCGGAAATCTCTCTTTAAATTCTTTTAAAGCGACTTTCATCACGTCGAGATCCTTGACTCCGCTTCCTCGTGTGCGATCTTACATATTATAAAATAATAAGTGTTAAAAAAATATGAACTTAGTAAAGAAAATTAAAAAATTTACAATGTTAAAAAATATAATTTTTACCGCTTGTTGGTATAGGCCGTTGAAAAAGTTTATTTTCATCATCATCGGGCCCCATTTAGACCGTACTTGATGCACGGTCCGGTTACTTCCACCGAGGGTGGCGTTAAAATGATCTAAAATCTTACGCCAAAAACTATTGCGGTTTTGTTGATTGCCCTTCTTTTTGTTGGTAGAGCAATGTACCCACGCCTTCGCCAACGCCTCTTCTTGGACCTTTGTCCATTTTTCGCTCGCCATTTTTCCCTTTTTATCCCGAGCGTCATCTTCTTCGTTGTCGGCGTCTTCATTCACATTATATTCATCGTCCTCGTCCTCGTACTCGTCGCCCAAATTTTGAGTTTCGGGCACTACCTCCTCGTCCTCGTCGTCGTGAATAGGTAGAGGACGTTCAACATTTCCTCGTGTAGATGGAACTTGTGGGGAACGAAAAGCATATGGGTCGAAGGCGGGGGATTGAGGTGGATCCATTGATAACAAATTTTGAAAATAGCCGAAATTGGGTTGAAGGTTGGTTGCTTGGGTGTTGTAAAAGGAGGGGTGTGAAGGTTGTTGGAAAAAAACGGGGGTTGTGAAGTGTATCCGAAAGGGGGTTGTGGTTGTGCACTTGCACCGCTCGAACCACCACGAGACGGTTGCGAGCCCCGTCCCTTAGTTTTTTTCTTGGCTTCGCGGGGTTGGTTCTCCATTGCTCGGTTTGAAGTGGGTGTGGTTTGAGAGTATAAAAAATGAGTGAAGTGGGTGTGGTTGGAGAGTATAAAAAATGTGTGAAATTGTTGTGGTTTGAGAGTATAAAAAATGAGTGAATGGTGTGGTTATTTATATATGTTTTAAAAAGTGATTTTTTTTTTAAAATTCGACCGTTAATAATCGACCGTTCCTCAAGATTCGTGCCCATTCAACGCGGTGAATACACACCGATTCCCTTCCCCGAATCGGGTCCCCACGTTGATGGCGGCGGTGTTCCCGATCGGGGTTAGGGGTCACCGCATGCACTCCCCGAGTGTGCCCCGGATGCCCTAAGTTTAAATCTTTAACACAAACTCAAATTATTTTCCTTGTTAAGTCCCCTCACATGGGTATTTTAGTCAATTTCACTCCCTATTTTTTATTTGTCTTTTTAAATCAAACACAAAAACCTATAAGCTCCGATCCACTGAATTACTCCGATCACCCTCACCGCCAACTTCACCGTTGTAACCCTTACTCTTTTTTCCTATCAACTAGAATAAAAAACCACCACCATATCCCAAACCATAGCAACAACGACACCTAAAAGACTTGCATCTACAATAATTGCTAGGTTTTTATTATTCAACCGTCCACACTTCGAATCAACTGCCGGCCCACACAATTTATTGTCCCCGACAAATTATTCGGAATCGAACCGGTTTAACCGTCCACGCTCTTAAGGGGAAGCTTAGTAACGATTTCTCCGTTGAAAATGGCGTATCTAGATCCGGTGATACTGAAGTCAATGTAATTTTTGAAAACCTAACAAACTTCTTCATGAATTTATTAAGTAAGAAAACATAAAGAGGAAGGTTGATTTGCATACTTTTTAAACAAAAAAATGAAACTTGCAATTTAAAACATATACAAAAGATCTTTTCTATAATTTTGTCTTTTTATAATTAGTTTTAGTTTTTTAAGAAGGGCACTTTTATAGCAAAGAAAAGGAGCCAACGACACACTAGAACATTACACAAAAAAGAAAAAAAAAAAAAGACAACAGGAACATAACATAAAGAAGATTAGTTGCAGCTAAGTGGGTTTGCCCTCCAACTAGACCAGTACCAATCTGAAATTCTGAATGTTTAGATCGGTGTTTGATCCAACAAAACAACGTGGAGACTATCTCATCGTGCACCTTATCAAGCCGGGCATGGGGCGGGTCTAGCAAGCTGACATGGCGGGCTGTGAATGGCCAAACCAAACTAGCCGTTGGGGACTATTTAAAAAAAAATTCATTTATAAATACCTTACGATATTTAACATTTTTCTCACACAATATCAAACACATAAAACACAATCTTGCCATGAGTTCTTTAAGTTATAGTGAATCGTCATCATCATCTGACGATGTTGCGGAAATATTTCTACAAACGATCGTGGCGGTGGTGAAAGCTATCGTGGAAGTGGAAGACGAAGACGATGAGGAAGAGACTCAACAACCTAAACGGAGGAGAAGGTACATCGCTCGTGAACGGCACACCGCTAACAATTTGTTGGTAAGCGATTACTTCTCAGCGGAACCTAAGTATGATGAAAAAATGTTTAGGCGTCGTTTTCGTATGAGTAGAAACTTATTTTTAAGGATATCTAGAGATCTTGAGGAGAAGTATGTTTATTTCCAACAAAAACCGGATGTAACCGGGCAATTAGGATTTAGTACGTGGCAAAAGGTCTCAGCCGCACTTAGGCAGTTAACGTACGGCAATAGTTCGGACATTATGGATGACTATTTAAAAATGTCTGCACGTGTAGCTAGAGAAAGTCTTCACAAATTTTGTTCGTGTATTCTAGAACTTTATAGGAAAAGATATTTGAGAAATCCCTCGTTCAGTGACACGCAACAAATATTAGAACATCACGCAGATTATCATGGGTACCCGGGATGCTAGGTAGTTTAGATTGTTTGAAATGGGCTTGTGAACTTTGTCCTACCCAATGGCAAGGCGCTTACACGAGTGGATTTCACAGGATGCCAGCCATCATGCTTGAAGCGGTTGCGTCCCAACATCTTTGGATATGACATGCGTTCTTCGGTATGCCAGGTTCACATAATGATATTACCATCATAAACAGTGGCGGAGCTTGAATTTTTCGGCCGGGGGGGGGGGGGGCGAAAACGTATATACCCAAAAATTTCTATAGAACCGGGGGGGGGGGGGGGGGGGGGGGGGGGCAAAAACGTATATACCCACAAATTTCTATACGAAAACAACATATATAACACTACTGAGCGAAAAATTCGGGGGGGGTGGGGGGGGGGGGGGGGCGGGCGCCCCTCCTCGCCCCTCTTATCCTTCGCCCCTGATCATAAACCACTCACCCCTTTTCAATGATCGGGTAAATAGTATAGAACCCAAAGGAACTTTCTTTGTAAACGGGGTTGAGTACGTGTATGGGTACTACCTAGTTGATGGGATTTACCCAGAGTGGGGGGGGGGGGGGGTTTCGTAAAATCGTTCACAAGACACGATACCACAGATCCAAAGAGATTAAAGTTTAACAGGGTCCAGATGGCTGCACGTAAAGACGTCGAGCAAGCATTCGGTGTTTTGAAGAAAAGGTGGCGAATATTGGCAATGCCTTGTCGACTATGGGACAAGGATCAGATTGGAAACGTGATGTACGCATGTATCATTCTTCACAACATGATTTTGGAGGATGAAGGTAGAGCTGTCGTTACCTACTATGATGACGATGACCCCCAACCAGGTAACGTAACAGACGAAGATAAAGCGGCAAATGAATTTTTGATGAAGTCAAGGGATATACATCACAACCTTCGATCTGATTTGGTGGATCATGTTTCAACGATTCCTGGGTTCGAAACCGATGAAGAATGATAGTTTTTTATTTTGATAATTATTTTGTATGTTTATGTAGTTTTTTTTTTTTTTTGTTAATTATCGAAATTTCATTACTTTTTTAATTCGACAAAATGCACTTTACATCAATAACGCAGGTAAGCGAGCAACAAGCTGCGCCGCTACCCCTTTCTGGATAGCAAACCCTAGCCTATTAAAAACAAACCCCTGCCCCCTGCTGATGAGCCACTGTTGTGGACAACCTGTTGGACCCTAGTCAGCAAACGGATAGCTTCTGGAGCCAGGGATCCAAAGGTGTCGAAGGCGAAGGGGACAAATGCATGTTGGTTATCAGCACATGCATGCAGTTTTTAATGGTTATAAATATTTTGTATGTTTATGTAGTTTTTAATGGTTATAAAATATATATATATATATATATTAAAAAAAAAACCTTGTGTGGCTTGGCCACGCCAGCTAAGCCACGCCCACCATACCCCATACAAAATGGGTTTATGATTTGAGTTTTCAAATTACACGTGTCAACCCATGCCCCAAACCCCCGCCCGACCATACCCCACGGTCTAACATTGACTTAGGCTCGATACCCAAGGCAATGATATCCTCATCAATGTTGCAAAAAATATGCCAATGACCCATAAAAGTTTTTAAGGCCATTTTACCATCCTCACCACTATCAACATTATGGATGGCACTTATGCATTTATACCAAAGCGCACCTCTTTCCGTCTTCCACCTCCCCCACCATCAGTGGCGGACCCAGGAATTTTTTCATGGGGGTGCGGATCATTTTTAAAAATTTTAGGCCCCAAAGTATATAAGTAAAAAATCGGTTCGTATTGGGTCGGGTCGGGTCATGTAAAACAAAAGAACATCAAACTAAATTTATATAATCATCAAAAATATGTCAAACCATGTTACAAACATAATTAAAACGTCACCCTACGGGTTTTCATTTTTTGAAATCTATCCAAAACATGGCTCCATAACATATTACATAATATATCAACTATTCAAGCCCTAGAAATCATAATGTAAATAACCCTAAAAATCATCTAAACAACATATACACCATAAAAAGAAAAAGCCAAACATTCTTCACTAACAAATATAACCCACCATATCTACTTTATGGTGTATGCGGCTATAAAAAAAGGCAAAATATCATCACTAACAAAATATAACCCACCATATAACATAATGAAAAACAGAACGAAGCACGTGTCTACTGTCATGGTTAGTATGCGGCTAATATCAACCAAAAAATCAACCAAAATTCATAAAAAATAACAAAGAAATTTACCCGTGTTCGATCGTCGGTGGTATGGTGGCTGATTACGGTGGTATAGAGAGAGCGGGAGAGAATATGTAAGGGTTTTGAGCTTGTTTATTTTATTTTAGTTTGAAATATTGTTGATTTGTTGGGTTTGTTTATTGGGCTAAGACTTAGTAGTGGGCTAGTTAAAGGTATTGGGTATTTTGGTTTAGTTATTTAGGTATTAAAAGTCATATAATTTAGGTAGTATTTAAAAAAAAAAAATAAGAGTTTACTAAAAAAAATTTAAAATATAAATTGATAACACTTTTTACCTAAGGGGTGCAGACGAAAAATTACAAGAGGTGCGGACGGAAAATTCCAAGGGGTGCGGACGGGATTTTCGAAGGAACTTAGCACTAATTTTTTTTCCCGGGGGTGCGCCCGCCCACCCTGACTTTGTCTTAAGTCCGCCCTTGCCCACCATTTCCAAAGAAGAGCCAAGTCCATGATTCTAAGACTACCCACACCAAGCCCTCCAAATTTAAAAGGCATCACCACCTTACTCCAAGCCACCCAATTAATTTTATTATGATTATCACCTCCACCCCAAAGGAATTCTCGCCTCACCTTTTCCATGGCTTTAATGGATTTACGATGGGCTTTAAACATGGAGAGAAAGTAAACCGGCAACGACCCAAGCACCGCCTTAACAAGTGTGAGTCTACCTCCAAACGAAAGGGTTGAAGCCTTCCAAGAACTAAGCTTGGATTTAAAACGGTCAATAATACTAGCACAATTAGTTTTAGTTATGAATTTAAGTGTTCACCGTCTTCAAAATTATCATTTTTAATTACTTTCTTTTTTGTTAAAGTTACCAAATATCCGTTTTTAGTTGAATATTGTGCAAACCAATGTTAACGTGTTCATGATTCAAAGGTCTATTTTTTCTTGCATCTACATTCACTTTTATCTAAGATGATTTTTTTGTTTAAAAAATAACAACTGTAGTCCATTAAATGTGTGCCCATTTAGTACACTACACGTAGATTCCAGCCATTAAGATCCAGTTGTACGAGAAGGATGATTAATAAAATCCAATATAATATCTAATATCTAACTTTTTTTTTTAAAGGCGACTTTCTACAACAGACGATAGACATCGCACCCACCGGTTACATTGGCAGGCCCCTCCACCCCACTCCAGCATCCAAGCCTATGCTGTCTTAACCGGGCCACGCTTGAAGCATCAGAGTTTGGTTAGGCGCTCCCCGAGAAAATTTCCAACCTACTGCTCACCCGATTGAACGGGAGCGTGTAGTTGCACCCTTCACAAGAGTCGAAGACTCTCTAGAGTAAATGCACTCTAATAGAAAACTCGGGTGTGCTCCGCAGGTTTCAAACCTGTGACCAGGCTTCTATCCACATCATTGCATGAACATTGGGCTGTGAACCCTGAAAACTATTTAAGTAATTTAAATAAAGATGCATGAATGTATGGGAGGTACACATTCCTATCACAAAATTGAATATATTTAACTAAAAAGATTTATGTTTAATAACTGAATCTTCTATTAAATTGACTGTATAGTCAAATAATTTACAAAAGTTATTCATTATTTATAAGACAATTGATGTTTCATAACCTTCATGTCATCACTATCTCTTTCATTCTCCATCTCTAGCCACGAGATGGTGTTTGTGCTTCATGAACGAGAGAGAGTGAGATAAAGTGAAAGAGAAAGTAGTCGTAAGCATCGTGGAGATATCCATGATCTTCATGATTCGTGAAGGTGGGGGGGTGGGGGGGGGGGGGGGGTGGGGGACGGTGTTTACTGGTGGCCATGATGCCACATCAGCTCTCATGACACCCTTAACGATCCCACACCCCGTAGCCTAAGTATTTGGCCACTTAAAAATCCTAGGAATGCCCTATTATGCGCGCAAGCCCTTAGGTGTTTCCGTGAATGGATGGAGTGAACCTCGTTTTATTTTTATTTTTTAATTTAAATTTATAGATAAGTGTTGTATTCTTCCTTTATTCTTTCAATTTAAATTATATAACTTGTACTTTAGTTATGTTGTTTGGAGATTTATGCAATTTTTAAAGATTTTTTTTTTTCATATATTCATGATGATTTTGTAAAATAAAATTCAAAATTTATAAAATTTACAAAAACCGAAACAAAGCACACACCGTCTCCTCTTTGCCTCTCCTCACCTCATTAAACCCCATGACCCCGCCCTAACCACTTAATTTCGCTAGATTTTTTTATAAAAATCAAATAAAATCAATATATAATTCCATAGAGGCGTACAAATTTTCGTTAGAACTTTATAGGAGTCTATTTTATTCTCGTTTTTAAACATGAAAATGAACTCAACTATAAGTGGGTCAAAAACATGGATCTACAACAATAGGTATGTTGTGAATGAAAAACGTGTTAACCAGTTTTTGTGAAAATGAGCTAGAGGTTTTTTTATATATATAAGTTGTATTTTACATACTGGTTACCAGTTATAATATATAATAACCACCGATGGAGCTGTTTTGAATGATAACCCAAGAATTAAAGTAGTTGATTGTGACTTTTAAGGAAAATGACACATCATATCCTGACCCAAAGTGTGAATATGTAAAATGGTTGACCAAATTGGTCATTACTCATTAGTAGTTTGTCATCTTCAAAATACTTTTGGGAATCAGGAACTAGGTGGAAAGTTACACAACCATTTTGGTGATTTTAGTAAGGGGGACGGAGTCATAGCGGTGAACCATTCGGGGAATGGCATTCACCGATCGGTGAATAATAGCTGGCTCCAAATCAATGAGCGGTGAGGGTGTTGTGCGGTGAGTAGTCACCGATTGTTTGAGTGGGATTGATTGAGGAATATAGCCGTTACCTATCCGTTGGAACTAGCCGTTTATAAAAAATATCAACTTTTCTTTATAAAAACAACACCATTCGACACCATTTTTCACCATTCTCTTCTCCATCCAACTATTTTCTAAAAAAAATCACTTCTTCCATTTTTCACTTCTATTTTCTAAAAATGGATGATATACCACCGCTATTCATTCTAATTGATATTAGTGAAGACGATGATTCTTCCTCAAACAATAGTATTTTATTTTTTTTTCCAAAATCTTATTAATGAAGCCGCCGAACTGGAAAACACGGGTACTTCTAGAAAAAGGAAATCTATCTGTCGAGATCGAGAGAAATGTCACGAAAACCTTATGAGAGATTATTTTGTCGAGGAGCCCATATTCAACGAAGAGGTTTTTCGTCATAGGTTTCGTATGTCGAAAAGGTTGTTTTTAAAAATTGTAAGTGACGTGCAAGCGAATAACTTGTGGTTTCAAGAGACCCTGGATGCGACTTTGAAGAAGAGTTTTACACCGATGCAAAAAAGTTACGTCGGCGATTAAGCAACTTGCAACCGGTAACTCTCCAGACGAGTACGACGAGTATTTAAATATGGCCGAAAGGACTTCCCGTGAGTGTCTAGAAAAATTTTGCGAAACGGTATGTAATTTATACGCTTCCGAGTTTTTACCTAGACCTACTAGCCACGACGTTGCGCTCTTGTACCAAGCTCATGAGGAGAAACATCACCTTCCTGGGATGTTGGGTAGTCTTGATTGTACACATTTTGTTTGGAGAATGTGTCCACGGAGTTTCGTGGTCAATATATGAGGGGGGATCAGAGTTACCTGACAGTTATGTGTGACAACTGCCAAATAATGACTGTGCTGAATTACCATTAACTGCTTTCTGATTTCTGCATCATACTTACATGTGCATCACATTTCATAGTGTCACATCATTTTTACATACAAACTTTAGTGACACAAACGATGCACAAAGTACAGTTAGCACGGTTAACGGATAGAACAGGAATATGCTGACGAGGTTCAGTACATAGGCAGACAGTGTTTTGAGACCCAGTATGAGCCAGAAATCAAGTTCTACACTAGTATAGTGTGTAGGGAAGTAAGGACCACAAAACTGCTTCACTAGGTGATAGTTTAAGTGCCGGAAAGTGCCTAAAACCCACATAAAGTGCAGAATTCAGCACATTTCAGCAAAATTCAGCATTCTAACAAGCTAGTAACATGCAAAAATATGGAAAAATGGTCCTGAATGCTTTCCTAAGTGTCGGGAATTAAAAGTGTCATAAAAGGGTACTTAAAGATCACTAAACGGAATAGTTTGACACTTTAACGAACCGGTATCTAACCAAACAACCGGACACTACCCGAAACACCAAACTTTTACTAGAAATATTGTTTTAGTGTTTCTGAGCTAGTTATGATCTCCGAACACCCTAACACACTATATAACACATCATACACTTAAACACCTAAACATTTTACTTAGATTTCAACTAATAACCTAACTTACCATTTAATCACAACCAATACCCCCCCCCCCTTCATGTGGACGGTCACCATGTGGCCCCCACTTGTGATATGCCTTGATCTTCTTAGATTTACCTTGATCTTCCTTGGATTTGCTAAGATCTTGGTTGTACTATTGAAAACACACTAACCTTTGGTTAAAAGCCTAAAGTGGTTATAAGATGATCCATAATCTCATTCATTCTCACATCACAACTCACCTCCTCCCTTCCTCCTCCTCTCACCCGACCCACATCCACCATACCACCACCATTGTCGATTCTTGTTCCTCCAATTTCAAGTGTACACAAGGTGTAAGAAGGTCATTAATGAAGCTTGGTGGTCTTGGATCTTGAAGGACCTCCTCCAATTGCTTTTATCCTCCACTTTTATCATCTTCATCATCAAGTGTTCATCCCTAGCCTTGTGCTAGTAGTAAGGCCCTCATAACCCTTTGTTACTTCATACATTATCGGTTAAAAGATGTTATACATTGATGATCATGAAGAACACTAAAGAACCTAATCAAGAAACTAGAACATAAGCTTAACATATGATGAAACCTTGATGAAACTATGTTGTTTAGTGTATGTATTATACTTGATGGTTGTTTTCTTGAGATTATGATGTTGATCATCATAAGGAGCTTGCTAGATTGTGATTAAACACATGATCTAGCAAGTGAGACGATGATTATGTGACAAAACAAGATGATCATCCTCATATATAAGCATGAACTTGAAGAATAAAGTGATTTCTTGAAAAATAATAATCAAAGTGGGTTAATAATCTTATGGATCTAAGATTTATGGATGGTTTTCCAAAAGAACCAAGTTCAAAATATGATTTTTGGGAGATCTTGGTCCTTACTTAAACATACACTAATTTTGGTGGTAAAACAAGTGTATAAACACTTGTGAAATAAGAAGATGTCATAAGGAAATGTTTTTGTAAAACATGTTTACAAGTTGTAAACACTTAAATTTACCAAGAATGAAGTTTTCAAAGAAGTAAACGCACTTTAAAGGGGTAACTAAGTCTACTAAACACACTACCAAATTACTACAAGTTTTTATGAAAATTCAAGTTCATGATTATTATGTAAATAGCATAGTTTTGGCACTCGGTAAGTGCAAGTTGTTTAGGGATTGATTGTTGATTGTTTGTGATGATTTTGAAAAGAAAATGATTTGCTTTGATAGCATGGACACCTCCATTTTTAGGGGAAACTATGGCAAAATTTTCTAAAAATATAAACACTTAGAAAAATATTTTCTGAACAAATATTTACAAGTGTGTTTTAACTATGGTTTTCAATATAAACTTTGCCATAGACTTTGTTACAAAAATACAAGTATTGGAGGTTGGTTTTTATAAATAAAAATGGATAAATATGTATTTAGAATATATATTTACATTAAAGACACATTGTGTGTGATTATTTGTATACTTTGTGTATTAGTTATATTATTTTAGGGTTTAAAGTAATATAACTTAACATATACCAAGAATTTACAATCCAAAATAATACCAAAAATAACAAGGAATACATATATAAGTTACACACATAATATTATGGAACCGAACGATAGAATGTAACTTACAAATATTCCGGAAAATACATTTATGAGTATATTTTTGGTAAATATTATTTTGGATACAAAAAGAAATGAAAATATGATTTTCATTATTATTACAAAGTATATCTTATTTTTGACAAGGAGAAAATATATTATTTTTGGGAAGAAAAATATATTTTCTTGGGATTTACTAGGAAATATAATATTTTTGGGAAAAATATATATTTTCTTGGAATACATTTTTTCGAAACTACAAATGTTTTTGCCAAGAGGAAAATCAGGAATAATTCTTCTAAGGAATATTTCGTGGAATATATATATTTTAGAAATATATATTGGATACTCATTAAAAGATAATACATGTCAGAATACGACACCAACACATGGCAAGTTATGCAAATACCAGAATACGAACACACATGTATAAGATACTCCCATCCTTGGGAAGGAAATACGAATACAAATACTTGAGAAGTATTGTAACCAAATATTGTTTAACAATTATTCCAAAATTAAATACAATTTAAAGTTAAAATATTTATTATTTTAACAAGTAATTATGACTTGGAATAATATATGAAACGTAACTCAAAAGCGTAAATACTAAGACAAGGCACGACCCGCTCGCCTAACGGACCGTAGTACGCATGTAGGTAGTCGTGCGATCTAGAGGAAGCTTTGAGTTACATCAGATACAAGGAACGCAAAACTGTGTCACACCCCGAAATATCAGAGCTGGCGTGACTGGACTGGTTTCTTCATTGCACAGCGGAAGCAAATTGTCACACCCCGATATTTCCACATATTACCGGTGGGCCCGGCGGGGAGTATCGTGACGTAGTTGATATCATCATAGTCAATACACACAATATAATAGCACAACGGAAGGCTTGGTGAATAAACTATTACAAACCATAATGTCTGAGTGTTCGAGTGACAGAATATACAGACTGGAATGTAATAAGATCCACAGGCGGATCATAAACAAATACAAAGAAACAAAATAACAGACTTCAGGTATCTACGGATTTGCAAGATCCTCTTATGACACCTAATAGCTCCAGCCTATTACGAGAGGTACCTGTCAAATCAGTCTTTAAGAAAATACGTCAGTTTACACTGGTAAATACAATTAACCGACTCTTTTGAAAACATTTATGAAAATTGATTTAAGTGCACATGGCACAAATCTTTTATAACTTGGGACAATTATTTAAATATAATCTTGTATACAGATTTATATATTTGTCTTACAATTGGGGCCGGTTGGAAGCCGGTCGTGATTAACCGACTCACCACTTATAGAACCCACAAAGGAGTTATCCCCAACATGTGGGTTTATATTTTAGCATTTGCATCTGTCAGGTGTATGCCTACACCCCGTGCATAGGTCGTGGCCATTTTCAAATGAAATGAGCCGAGGATATCCAGGACACGGTCGTATTAACCCCCAATGCTTATGTTATCAAACAAGACAGATTAAAACGGGTTATGTAAATTTATTAAGCACAATCCGATTAAATGATTTCATACCCGACCAAGTGGTATTATTATAATACCATATCCCAAGCCCGTATAAGGGAAAATAAGTTAAAAGTATTTACCTGATGCTAGCTGAAAAATTCTAAAGCTTTTTGAAGGCACCTTCTACCAGAAGCTATTTAATCTGTATAGAAGGTTTATTAACCTATTAGGATGCTAACGGGTCTTTAATTTAGTCAAGGACTTAGACCGGCTAGCTAGAAGGAAACCTTACGGTTCTAAACGCTCGATTAAGCGGAGACCGGAATAGAATGCGATTTAGACCCGACCAGCTTGGATACTTGTATTATATAGGTAGACTAATCACGTTCTGGAAATTGAGGATTTAATGATAAGGTTTGACCCGTTTCGGCTATTTTATGTAAACTAGTCACATAAGCCGACCCGAACGCGTAATCGCGTAATGGGTAACCAAATGAATTATATACAGGTCTTAATCATTATTATGCTCAAAATATGTTAATACATCAGTAAGATGTTAACACATATGCCCAAAAAGTAATTTAAACCAAAATAAGTCCCATAAGGGCATTTTGGTAATTTTATTGCCCATAAAAGAGTTTAAATATTAAACAGAGTTTCAGGTCTGATTTAATTAGTAAAAATATATTTTTTTATAAGTTATATCAGTAGGGTATTTTATATGTGTGAAATTTATCTTATATAATCCAATTATGCACCGTATGGGCATTTCGGTAATTTCACATAGGCTTTAAAGGTCAAAATAGACTTCTGAGTTTAAAACTTTGGCTTACTGTTTAATTATATAAATTAACTAAAAACATCCGTAAGTAATAAGTTTTATATGTCAAATATAGTTTTAACTCAAACTATGTGCTAAAAACGCTTAAAAGTCGGTTTTAAGGGATATTTGGTTTAAAACAAGAAATCTGAATTTTTGATCAGTTTATAAGGTTCAAAATACTTTATTTATCATGTAGAATCAGTAGCAAAAGGTTTGGCATTAAAAATTTACGTAAAACTCATTTTATGCATGAAAAGGGTAAAACCGACAATTACCGAAATTAAGCTATAATCCTATGTTATGCTCATCCTAAAAATAATTAAAAATCTTCAAAAATCCCAAAATATTATTTTATATCATTAGGTAAAAAGTTTGATATTAATAATCGGGTTTAGAATAGCTTTATGCTAATTACGCCTTTTAAATTACAAAAAGCTTCTTAATTACGCTATTGAGCATAACTCCTATTCTAGACCTCAAATTGATGTCAAATTTTGGGGAGATGTCTAAATATCAGTAGCAAAGGTGTTAGTCCATTCACATTGCTAAAAATATCAGTTGTATGTAAAAAAGGCGTTTATGGCATTATTAAGCATAATTACGATTAAGTGCATATAATTCAAACCACTAGGCACCATGTAATATAACTCCAGAGGGTTATACTACTAAGTAATGTGGTCCTAATGGAAGCTTAAAACATGGAAGAATTAAGCTTGAACGGGTCAGAACTGAAAGTCAAAGCAAAAGTCAAGCTTTTGCGACTTTCGGTTATAAACTGACCTTAGACTATTAATTGCCGGGTTAGGACTGATAAAACATGTTTTAATATTAATTACCAATTCATTATAATGTTGAAATACAATTTAGAACCTCTGTTTTATTAATTAGAATCATTTTTGACATTTCTGTCCAGTTTGACTTTTTGTCAAACTGCTTTGACCCGACAATTGACTAGTCAAACGAGATAATTAGGAGCTGCCCTTTTAAGGGTTAGTCACCTACCTTAATATGGTCCCATTACCACTTTTAATTTGATCAGTGGCTGGTCCATAAGCAATTAAACTGAAAGTCAAATCTAAATTATGATAAGTTTGACTTTTAGGTGATTAGGCTAATAAAAAGGACTAAGCAGGCAATTAGGAGCTTACTAAAAGTCCAAGCTGTCTTTTCTACACTTCTAAGTCTTCTCCAAACCCTTGCAAGCTCCAGGAGTTGGTTATGAGTGATGTTGCAAATGTGTGCATGAGAACTCAACACTAATGTCTTATATATACTAAGTTACAAGCTCTTGGATCAAGCACATCTGTTATGGGAGTCCCTAGGATCACCCCAGGTGTCCTAGTGGTTTATAAAAACCATCCAATAATCCCTGGTTTCGACCAGAATGAAAATAAGTCGGTTTGGAGCTGATAACCTGCACCTGTCCAAACTGCTGCCCAGCGACAAGCTTACGGACCGTAAGCTAATATCTTTGCGGTCCGTATCCAACACTTACGGACCGTAAGACCATGTGGTTGCGGTCCGTAACTGAACCTGGACTGCAACACCCAGTTACCTTCTTACGGACCGTAAGCCTAGGGCCATACGGTCCGTAACCGATGACCAGAAGACAAAAATTTTTAAAACTTTTATACACTTGACAATGCATTTCCAAAATCGAATCTTTAGCAATGAATCAGTAGAATAGTCTACCTGATCAGTCCTGCCTTTCTAGAAAATGATGCCATGCATTTGTGTCTTCTTTGGATGCTTTAGAATTGGCCATAATAGAGTATTGTCGGTTTATGCACATGCATTCTCATTTCTTGAAGGTTGGTGGAATCATTACGATTTCAACCGAATAATTATGCATTCTTTAGCAGACTTGTATGAGAATGTATTTATAATTTACAAAGGCTTGTGAGCATTAAACGGTCACACAGAGGTAGAATTAACATGTTGATACGTTTAATTCCTTAGCCTCATATTCTTTTGATTACATTCACAAACGGTTTGCTATATTCCATAAATCTCTCGATTAGGAATATATTATCCACGTAGTGTCAATCAGAGGCTCAAGTTTGGCATGTTGACATTTTAATTCCTTCAAGCTAAATTTTTCCACATAATTGGAGTTTAGAACACGTGTCTGTACATCATTGGACACGTTTTTACGTGGTGTTATACAAATAAGCAAAGACTTTTAGAAATTGAACACTACTTAGTACTCGACTCCACATGGTTCTCCTATTCCAACCGTGCCTTAACTTTGAAATGCAACCTGAGAAAGAAACATGCGAAAAATCAACATAAAGTTGAGCGAGTTCATAGTTTGTTTGTAAAAGATTTGAAATAATCTTTTGAATAACCGGTTTGTGAAATATTATTGAGAAAACGAATTTAGAAATCATTTTCTTGTCAAGTTATATGGAAACTTTGTATTTGTAACACATTATGTTCGTAAAACCATGTATTTGTATACTCTTGTATTTGTAAAGTTTGTATAACCGTCAATGCCCACCCTGACTTTGACTTCATGCCTGCATAATCCTATGCTTTGAATTTGTATAAAACATTGTATGTAATTTGTAAAACCCCGGTATGAAAAGCATTTATGAGCATATCAAATTAATGTTTTACAAGGACATTAAGGCATGTGAGGACATAGGGAGCACTCGTAATGAGTAAGCTTATACCCTTGTCGATTTGCCTCGACTGTGTCGATTAGCCTTGACTGTGTCGATTTCCCTTGACTGTGTCGATTACCCTCGACTGTGTCGATTAACCTCGACTGGGACTCCGAAGCACTACTTGGTACTAGTTGTGACCATGAGTGGGGTTCGGCCGTACCCGTTAGATCTAACCCTCGTCCCTAATTAAGTATTAATGGCATTTCAATATTAAGTCTATGCTCACATGATCTAGTATTTCATAGGTATTTCATACCGTTTAAGCATTCGTAACATGTATTCCACCCCCGAGAGTTATAAAAACCAAAAACAGTTAAAGAAAAGGGGGAGCATGAACTCACTGGGTTATCTCGTTTTACGTACGCAGACCGACCCAATCCCATTATTATAACTAGGACAATCCCGTCCCAAATCATGAAAATCATTCACGTTTCGAAAATACACATTTGTTTTGTAAAACCGGTATCCTTAGTATGAATCATTTGTAAACCATTTGAGTTCGTTGAAATCCTGTCGCAAAATGGTTTATAAATATGTGATAATCATTTATCGAAACCTTGTGAGATTTTGCAAAACTTGCATGTCTTTCCACCCCCGAAAACATTTTATAAAAATGTAAAACAGTAAAAAGTGGGGGTTATGAACTCACCTGAATATTCCTGTGCAAAGCTAGCTATATACGACTTTGTGATGTCGTTTCCAAGACGGGACTCGCTAGCGTGCATTCTACAATATTCCTAACACGGAATATCTTATAAGTTTCAAAATAAATGCAGTAATTAAACTACGTGTCATCGAGCTCTACCGAATCGTTAACCGAACGATTCGACGATTTGTTGTTAACTTGAAAGAAGCGAAAAAGTTATGCTTGCGTAGTTCATTTATTTGTTGGTATTTAAGAAGTCTTGAAAAGACTTAGTTCTCGAGAGGTTTAAAATATATGAATATTTATATAGAAATACATAAATATATTGTTAAAAGCGCGTTAGTCGTCTCGAGATGTCGTACGTGCATGTAACAAATGTGAAGAAACACTAGATAATCGACCGGGATCGAAATATCTAGGGGGTTTGGATCTGCATAAAGGGGTTTGTTCTCTCTTGTTTGATTCGATTACAATTGATCTCCTTCTCCGTTGAACTCTGCAAAAAAGAAGCACCGTTAGCCTCGCCAAGGGGAGAAAGGGGTTCTCTCCTTGACCCGACTCCGGTGTGAGAATAAGTATGGGTTATGAAGAAGAAGATGTATTGTGAAAGTGTGTGTAACTTAGTTTTCATACCTGAAGTATCCTCATATTTATAGCCGGGAGTTTTGGGAGGGAAAATCTGTTATTGAAAAGCTAACGGAAGATGCTAACGCCGTAGCGGTTATTTTTCTCCACCGATAATCCCTTTGATCCGATGTGAGAGCACACGGATCGTTATTTAGATCAAAGGCTGGGGTATTGCCACGTGGAAAGTGATTTAGTGGAGGTTTCTTTCCACTTACATGCTATCCTTGTGATTTTAGAGATGCTTGAGGTGTTGACACGTGTCCAAACGGTTGTAACCGTTTAGTGGAGCACGATTGGGTCTTTCTAGAAGATTACTGCTATAATCTGGTGTGATTCCTTATCGTGTGGAGTCAGCTGAATAAATAAATCCCAAGTCTGGGTATTATCCAGCGGGAGATGTTTATCTCAGGAATTTCTTCCTTTGTTTGTGGGAAAAAGCGCAAGGATTTATGATTTCCTTTTGGCGCGCAAGTGTTGTCTGCTATCTGCCTTAAGCCTTTCTTTTAAAAAACCAGTGCGCGGTCGCGCAAGGTAAAAAAGGCTTTGAAAGGCGAGGTTGTGGTATGGTCCCAAGTATTTATTACAAGGTTTTTGGGACCTTACCCCTTCAAGTCCCCCCAGTCTAGTGTTGCTCTTATGCAAGTAGTGGAATACTGGACTTATGAGAGGGAAATGCTTTTTGGCGCGAAAAATAGAGAGTCTTTTATGAGAAGATTGAGTTTTACTTAAAAAACCTTTTTAGGGAAAAATGTGACTTTTTACTTTTTGTAATCATGACCTGACATGTGGTGACGTCAGTTTGTAATAAACAATTGGTATTTTGTGATATTTTTCTTTCTTACCTTGGGATATGTAGTGGCGCTTGTCAGGCCTCATTTATGATGATATGATATTTGTTCCTGTAGCTCCGCTTGGAAAAGACCTCTGACAGGTGATCTTGCCTTTCCCCTTTCCCGGAGTTAACTCGCTTATATATTCATTTGATGGGTTCTTTGAGCCTTTTAATTTGACGAGAAGAAGATGAAATGTTCCTACTATACTCGTCGTCTACTAGATATTTTTAGAGTTTATGAGGCTGCTGAGGGCCTCGTGTTTCTCTCTAGCTCACCGCCCTTAGTGACTATCAGAGCAAAAGATCCGTTCGATCCTATTTCTCCGGCGATTGCTAGTTCTGACTGTGAAGCTTTTCAGCGGAAGGGTGAAGTTGACGATGGTGTCGTTGTGTTATCTGCTGATGATTTGATGGCCCGTTTTCCGATGATTCGGAAAGGAGGATGCCAGTTGGTGTATCAGCGTCGTAGGAATCGTCGGTTTGATCAGGTGCTGGTTGCTGGTGGAGACCCTGCCGTTGAGTAGGTTATGTTTGGGAAACTGTGTATTCCCTTTTTTGATGTTTATGTTGGTCTTGCTACAAAAAACTTTTTGAAGATCACTGCCGTGATCGTTGTGAATGGTTGTTCATACTGCTCTTTGATGATATGTATATTTTGATGCACTGTTGTGCATGTAAGTTTCTGGTTATGTTTAGATTACAATATGTTGCATGTGTTTAATTGCTTTTAGTAGGTAGAGCGAATGAGAATGGTATTGTGCTCATGTGTGAACGTTTGTCTAAAAAGGCGTGTAAGTTTTGCCGTCTTTAGACTGTTCATGAGGTGTACAATGTCTACCATATTGTTTTCGCGTAGACCAAAAGAATTATATGCAATTTGTAATAAACAGTAATATGCGGAAAGATGATGTTTGTATTGATGAAAGGCGTAAGCCACTAATACAAAGTTTAATGGGAGAATACATTGAATGCGTAGTTTCATCTTTTTAGCTTACATATAACACCTGCGCAGTTGTTGCGCGTTCCAGGTGCGAGGAACTATTGTTCCATCAAGCCTCTTTAAGGTGTACGCCCCTTTACCTAAGACCTCATTGATGATGTATGGTCCTTCCCATTTTGGTGCTAATTTGCCTGGTTTCTCCGCATTGGAAGCTTCATTGTCACGTAAGACAAAATCACCAGGGACAAATGTGCATACGCGGACGCGCGCATTGTAATATTTTTCGAGTTTGGATTTGTACCTTGCTTCTGCGATGGCGGCGTTTTCGCGACTTTCTTCAAGAAGGTCTAAAACCAATCTTCGCTCTTGTTAATTGTTTTGTTTTTCCATGGCGATCATGCGCGGTGATGGTAGACCAATTTCGGCTGGGATTACTGCTTCAGACCCATAGACTAGGCTGCATGGAGTTTCTCCCGTGCTAGTCTTTGGCATTGTACGATGGGCCCATAAGATGCTGGGGAGTTCGTCGACCCATCCTCTGCGCGCTGTGCCCAGTCGCACCTTGATGCCGCCGACTATCTGTTTGTTGATGCTTTCGACTTGGCCGTTTGCCTGTGGGTGCGCCACAGAGGCAAAGTTGTGTTCAATCTTCATTTCTTTGAACCATTTTTGAAGATCTTCTGAGGCAAAGTTTGTGCCGTTGTCGGAGATGATGCGCAATGGTAATCCGAATCTGCAAATAATATGTTCCCATATAAATTTGCAGATTACCATTGCTGTTGTTGAGGCTAGTGCCTTGGCTTCGACCCATTTTGTGAAATAGTAGACTGCTACAATGATGAATTTTACTGCACCTGGCGCATCAGGGAATGGACCAACAAGATCGATGCCCCATTGCTGAAAAGGCCAGGCGGAGGTAACTGGCACGAGCGGGTTCTTTGGACGGAGTGTTTTTGGCGCGTGGCGTTGACAGGCTGCGCATCTCCATAATAATTCTACTGCGTCCACATGCATTCCCGGCCAGTAGTATCCCGCGTTCATTATTTTTGCCACGACCATGCGCGGCCCTGCGTGTATTCCGCATAAACCCTCGTGGATTTCTCTGACCAGATATTGCGCATCTGTTTTGTCAACACAGCGCAGTAATGGTCCCATAAATGACTTCCAGTATAGGACGCCATCCGCCATTTCATAGTTTATTGCCTTGTGTTGGATTTTTCGAGCTTCTGCCTTTCCTTCCGGGAGTTTTCCGTGTTGTAGGTATAAGATGATCGGAGACATCCAAGATGGATTCCCGACTTCTATAACATTTACTTGCTTAAGATGAACAGAAGGATTAGACAATACCTCGATACGCACTTCTTTTGCTAAGTGATTGAAGCTGGTAGCGGCCAACTTGCTTAGTGCATCTGCGTGCTTGTTTTCGCTTCTGTTTATATGGTTAACCTTGAACGTCTGGAATTGGCTAATTAACATCCGCGCTTGTTCAAGGTATAATGCCATAGCTTCTCCCTTTGCATCATAGTGGCCATTAACTTGCTCGGCCACTAGTTTTGAATCGACGTTGGCTTCAAGGTTTCTTGCTCCCATTTTAAGCGCTAAGCGGAGACCCGCCAAGAATGCTTCATATTCGGCTTCGTTGTTTATGCTTCGGAAATCCAAGCGTATGGCATATGTAAGTTCATGATCATCGGGACTGACTAATCGAAGACCTGCGCCGGCTCCGTCGTCATTTGAAGCTCCATCTGTGTGCAGAGTCCAGACTCTATCATCGAAAACGGGAATAGGGTTCTGGATTGCCTCGCACTCTTGAACTTTGTCGATGGGGACTTCTGTGGCAAAGTCCACTAGAACTTGCCCTTTAATTGCTGGTCTTGGTCTATACAGGATATTGTATCCTCCCAGCTCAATAGCCCACTTAGCCAATCTTCCCGCCACGTCGGGTTTGGATAGGATTTTGCCTAAGTGATAATTGGTGAGAATTGTGATGACATGGCACGAAAAGTACCGACGTAGGCGTCGTGATGCATGTACCAGTGCTAGGACCAGCTTTTCTATCATTGAGTAACGAGTTTCAGGACCGGTGAGCATCTTGCTTATATAGTAAATTGGAGTTTGAACGTTTTCTCGCTCCACCATTAATACTGCACCGACTGCTACTTCCGCAGCAGACAAATATAAAATCAGTGGTTCCTTTTCTCGTGGTGCTGTTAGCGTTGGCAACTGAATTAGGCATTCCTTCATTTGTTTGAAGGCTGCTTCTGCTTCGGGTGTCCACTGGAAGTGGGTTTTCTTGGCGCAGTTCCATAGTGTACTGATGAATGGATAGGACTTTGCCGCATGATTGGCTAAGAATCTGTTCAAGGCCGCTAAGCGTCCGGCGAGTCTTTGCATTTCTTTTATTGTTGCGGGTGATGGCATTAGCTGGATGGCCTGCACCTTTTCTGGATTTACTTTAAACCCATCTCGTGTTACTATGAAACCCAGAAACTTCCCTTCTTCCATCCCGAAGGAACATTTTGTTGGGTTGAGCTTTAAGTTTACGTTGCGCAATGAGTCGAATGTGCGCTGAATGTTTGCCAACATTGTTTCTTCCTCATGACTCATGATGACAAGGTCGTCCATGTATACCTCGACTGTTTTACCAATGTCTCCTCTGAAGACTGTGTCCATTAGTCGTTGGTATGTTGCGCCTGCGTTGCGCAGGCCGAAGGGCATTTTGGTGTAGCAGAAGATGCCCTTATCTGTACGGAATGCAGTTTTGTCTTCGTCTTCTTCTTTCATCTGGACTTGATGATAACCTTTGTAACAGTCAAGAAAACACTTCCATCGAAATGATGCTAGAGTGTCAAATTTTTTGTCTATCTCAGGAAGCGCATAGCAATCTTTGGGGCATACTTTAGTTAGGTCTTTGAAGTCGATGCACATTCTCCATCCGCCACTGTGTTTTTGTACCATTACTAGATTGGCAACCCATGTATGGTATTTAACTTCGCGCAAGATTCCCGCATTGAGTAGCTCTGTTAGTTGCTCGTCCATGGCTTTCGCTTTTTCTTCACTAAAGCTGCGCCTCCCCTGAGCAACAGGTTCTGCTGAGGGTCGGATATTCAGACAATGTTGTGCTATGTCGCGCGGGACCCCAGTCATGTCTGCTGGACACCAAGCGAATATGTCTTTATTGTTAGACAGTAATTCTTTTAATTGCATTCGTGTTGCCGGTGAAATGGCGTGTCCTAGCAGGATGGTCTGCTCTGGATATTCGTTATTCAGAATCCATTTCTCCGGTTTGTTTGATGTTGAGGGTTTGGCCACCTTCATTGGTGGCTCGTCGTCTACGTACATGACCTCTTTGCTTGAGTACAGAATTGAGACTCCGGCTTCTATTGGGAATCCGCATGCAGCATGTGGGATGGAAGTGATCATGCTGAATTCCCTTTGAGACCTTCTTCCGAGCAAAACATCATGGCGTGATGTTGCTGGCATGACCATAAAGTTTACTGTGACTGTGCGTGAATGTTCCCCATCAGATAGGGTCACGGGAAATGCTATTTGCCCTAACGGGAACACAGCTTCATTACAAAATCCGGTGAGAGGGAAATCAACCGGTTCTAGACGTGCTTTGTCTTCTGGATCAAACTGTTTGAAGCATTGCTCGTATATGATATCCATCGAGCTGCCCGGATCTATAAACATATAGTCCGTTTGGTAATGACCGAAGATGCCAGTAATAATTACTGGTCGCTCTTCCTGAGGGCCTCCAGGGACAACAGGAAACACAACCTGTTGTTCCCTCCAATGTTGATCATGGTTTCGTTTGTTTGGCCTTCGTGACGGACCTCCGTGAACCATGTTTATTTGTTTGGTTTTCTGATGGTTGGTACCTCTTGATTGTTGAACTATCTCAACGTAACTGTCAGATTGGATGTCCCACTGACAAGGCGTTTGTGGGTCCAATACTGCAGTATTGAGTTTACCCTTGTTTCCTTTTAGAGTGTAAGATCTGATGTTTGGGGACTCAGATCTGTAAATTTGTGCGAAAATTTGGTTTAAAGCAGTCTGGCATCTGTCGAACCAGTATTTTGGAGCTCTCTCTGTGAGCTGATCTGAGGAGTTCTTTCTGTCTGGATGTCTGTTACGTTTGTTGATTCCCATGATTCCGTCGATCTGGGTATTCTGGATTGTAGAACCCTTGAATCCAGATCGAGGACCTGATGGGTGAGATGATGAATTCTCTGCCATGTGAAAACAGAGGATGAAAATAATCGAATCGAAACGAGATAAAAACTGATGAGACAGAGGAATCGGTGGGCGCCAATGAAGAAACACTAGATAATCAACCGGGATCGAAATATCTAGGGGGTTTGGATCTGCATAAAGGGGTTTGTTCTCTCTTGTTTGATTCGATTACAATTGATCTCCTTCTCCGTTGAACTCTGCAAAAAAGAAGCACCGTTAGTGATGCGTGTGAAGTGTTATATATATTAGGTGTATATTTTAAGCCCTTTAACACTTTTTTTAGTCAAGTTTTACATTTATAAAACACGATATTTACTAACACTAAACACACATATGGGCAAGTGCACCCATCGTGAGCATAGTATAGTGTTGGTAAGATACCGAGGTCGTCCAAGGACACAAGAGCTTTTAGTACCGGTTTATCCTCAACGTCTAATCAAATCAAAAAGTTTAGAAAAATGTTTTAAGCTAAGAAAAATAAAAACTAACTAAAATGCTGAAAAATAAAAATAAAAACAGATAGACAAGATGAATCACTTGGTTCCGACTCGTGTATAGTGTAACCTTTGATTATTTCCGCACTTTTGCACTTATTTAAGAGATTATCTTAGTTATTGTAGTAGGCCCCTCTTTTGAAGGTGACGTTACCCTCAACCCAGTAGTTTGAGTCAGCAAGGATACAATCCTAAAGGGTCGGATTATTGAAAGATAATTAATTAAGTTATTAATGCAAATTATGGTAGGCCCCTCTTTTGGAGGTGACGTTACCCTCGACTAAGTAGTCTGAGTCAGCAGGGATACAGTCCTAAATAGCCGGGTTATAGTATTAATAGTAGTTAACTTATGAGGGGATCAAAGAGTTTGGACCCCCGCCATCCAATACCGTTAAGTATTGAAGGAGGTCCTACTAAATTTGACCCAGGTCCATTGCAGGACCTCTAAACGCTGAACAATGGCAAGACTCTTACCAAACCGTTCCCTTAACCCCCGACCAGGTAGCCAACATACCTCCATATAGACCGTGGAGATATGAATGGTGAAAATCTTTTATTTTATATAGACAGTAAAATAATGTCAAGACACCACGGACAAACGATAAGGAAGAATCACCTTCAACATAAGAAACTAGTTATTAAAGTCATTAATACAAAACCAAGAAAAAAGTGCGAAAAGATTAGAAATAAAAAGTATTACACTAGACACTTGTCTTCACCAAGTGATGTAAGAGACTTAGGCAAACATGGCCTTGATTGTCAAGAACTCTTACGATCAATCTTGGATCCCGAGACGACTCACACACTCTATGATGGACAATGGATGATGGTGGTGGATGATGGTGTTATGGTGGTGGTGGGTGGTGGGTGAAGTGTGAGAGAGGTGGTGTGCCAAGGGATGGTTTGAGCTTGAGCCAAGCACTCCTATTTATAGGCTGAACAGAAGCTCGGGTGTAACACCCGTCTAATTTATTTAAGGGTTTTCGTATAAATTACGAAAACAAATATGAGATTAAAAGTAATTACTGTCGATTAACACGGGTGACTTAAAACTTTTACAACTAAAAAGTAATAATGTTTAACAACTACAGAATTTCCGTTTAAAATGACTACGAACAACGTGCGGAAGCTTTTATCTCTTGTGTTCGGTTCTTGTACGCCGCTTGATCTACATCCGGGTACGCTTGACATTCACCTATCATCAAAACCAACCTAAAAGTTAGTTTTGATAGTTAATTAGCAAGTTTAAACAAGAAATATGGGTCAAACGAATAAAATTAAACAATTTGCCTGCTCCTGGCTCTCTCGCGGGGCGCGAGAGTTTTTACGCGGGCCGCGAGACTCCGTCGCGTGTCGCGACGTAATTCACTCCCTCCGTCGTGTGGCGCGGGGGATACACTTTTCCAGCATGTTCAGATCTGCAACCTGCATTTTTCAGCAATCTAAGTTTTTACGAAAACGGCCATAACTTCTTCGTTATTGATCCGTTTTACCCGATTCTTTTTCCTACATGCCCGTAATTTAATTCTCGATCTAATGGAGTTAAAATCCAACATTCTACAAAATAAAATTTCAGACTTTTAACTCTTCGGCTTATTACCCTTTTTACCAACTTTTGACCCGTTCATGTTTTCATCATCAAACATGTTTACTTGTTCTTTAAACTTATGAAATTCATAGTTTCAATGTCTCCTATCTTGTTAATCTCAAATCACGGGTTTCTTACATAGTAAAAACCCGTTTACGCTTAAATGCTTGTTTGACCCGTTAAGGGTATTTATGTACTTTTAAGCTTAATTTATACTCGTCCCTTGTATGCAACATAAGTCCACCTATTTATATTGAATAGTCTTCCGCCACAATTATATTTGTGGTGGATTTATCGTACTTAAATACTTATTCCAATTTTTATCCCTCGGATATGCCATTTTACGGCAAGACGCATTTTAAGGCGGTTAACCCTAGAAAATTTATTCTTACAACTTTTATGCGCATCTGAGGGTTGAATGGTCATAATATAAGTTTCTAAACAACCTCTAAGGGTCGTTTGCCCGGTTGACCCAACAAGGGCTTTTTGGTCGATTTTAGTCCTTCAACTTGCGATGAAGGACTTTCACTAATTACTCGACCAATCTTTGCACTTTTAACTATAAGACTATATATGCGTACCTGGCCCGGGTCAACAAATAGACCCGACTTATACCTTGCTTTGATTAACCAATATTCTATGGCGTCGCGATTATCCAATTTACTAATCGCTCCTGATAACATAAGACTTAACAATCACATTAGTCTATATTGTCAAATGGTGTTATCATCACCATTTGACCCGTTTGGACTATATACCCAACATTATCTATTTAATCAAAAACATTGTTTTTGATTTCCAATTCATGCATCCATCCCGTCCCGGATTCTATTATCATACCCTTTTTCTTTTAAACTCTTTTCTTACAAATTCAACCCATTTCGGCTTACGCCATGGGTATTCTTTTAACTTCGATTTACATTAGTCAACATTTGACCAATTTCCATTTTATCCTTTTTATCATTATTAGATTACACTACAAGGTAATCTTAACGGGAATTCATAATATTTAATCATTACATGATTTATTTACCGTTTTGCCCCTTTTTGCCATAAACCAAGGTTTTTATCATCTTTATATGTTCCGACTCATATCAATCGCATCAGAAATTCGTACTTTCTATATTCTCGTTATTGCATTTATATCGTATAGAATAAACAAGTATTCTACATAATTGTGTAAGTTTCACTTACCTTGCATCCCGAATACGCTTTTCCTTTATGCTTGACTCGTTCGTCCCGCTTTCTCCCCAAGCTTCACCTAGCTTGTTAAGCGCCAACTATCATTCATTATTCACAAGGTTGTTAGATTAGCCATCCCAAATCATGACTTTCACACCTTATGATTCTTTGACTATTTTTCCCTTTAAACTCAATCATAAATCACGAGTTTAATTCTTGTGTCAAGACTCACTTCTAATCAATTATGAACTCTTAACAAAATCCCTATTTTGCTCAAGTAGTTCATTCATACGAGTTAGTATGGCGTTTATAAACACCAATGTAACATTAACTTCTTCAAATCAACTAAACCCATTTCATAGCAATTATGATTTATGTACCCAAACACCTAATTTGTTCAAGTACCTTGTTTCTACTATCAACTATGATGATTTCTAGCATAACATATCATCATCTTCACTACAAAATCAAAACCCACTTAGCACATAGTAGGTTAATTATCAAATCCCTAGTTTTGACAACAATTCATCAAGTTTTCTACTAGGGTTTGTTTCTAAACTAAGATATAATCACAACAACACTCATAGACTCAACATTCATTCCAGAATTTCGATTTTGATTGTTCATCATAATCTCAAAGTATCACCAAATCGTAAAATTCGACATACCTTGTAATCCCCATGACTAGGTGATCATGAATTCGTGTTCATGCATCTGATTTGAGCTAGTTTTGCCCTTCAATTTGGTGATTATATGTGGATTAGGGTTTTTGGCTCCATGGGAGCCCCCTGAGTTCGATCCTGAACACACAGTGTGTGTGTGTGTTTGTGTTTTTTTTTATTTAAATAACTTTTCTAGTTATCCCACTTTAACCCCTCGTGTTTGGTTCGTTATTAAGTAGGCCACAACCTACTTATTTTTAACCATATTCCCATTTATTAACTAGGTTTAATATTCCTAGTTAACTTAGCGGGTTCGATAATATTTATGACTAAGTTTATTTCAGGTCCCGTTAACTCGGGCCTTCTATCACTTTATTTCTTAAAAGCTTTTTATTCACTTCGAATAAATATTAGGATTATTAAATAAATTCCTAATATTTGCCAGTTTACTTTTACCACTAACGGTACTTTCCCCGTCTTTAGTATTAACGGGGTTTAATTACCAAACCCGTTTTCGGGGTGTTACATCGGGCACGGCCCCGTGTCCAGTGGGCACGGCCCCGTGTCCACATCCTTCTCTTTCTTCATTTAATGCAGCTTGTCTTATTAGTTAACCACGCCCCCGTGTCCGCTGAGCACAACCCCGTGTGCAGAAGAATCTTTGTACTATGAAGATTTGCCTGGATTGTGCGAATCTTATAGTTGACCACGGCCCCGTGTCCGCTGAGCACGGCCCCGTGGTGGGCAATAGAAGCTTCTACCACTTTGTCTTTTCTGCTGACACTTGGGCACGCCCCCGTGCTGGCTGAGCACGGGGCGTGTTCAGTCTTCTGTCTTCTTGTTTTGCTTGGGAAGATGCTGTCGTGGGGTCGGGCATGTCACGTTTGTTCCTTTTCTTGTATTTATGTTAGATTTTGCTGTCTTTTTTCTTCTTTTGTTAATTTGAGCTCATTTAATCCTGAAAATACAAAAGGAAGACAAAAGCACACTTTTTCCAACATTAGTACTAAAAAAGGGTTAGTTTTATGCCACAATTGATGTAATTTATATGTTGCATTTTGCACACATCAAATACCCCCACACTTGAATCTTTGCTTGTCCTCAAGCAAAACTCTTTATAATGTGGCTTTACACTCCAAATGGAATGGGTAGAGAAGAAGGTTTTTGGGCTTGTCATAGAGTGTCGGGATTTCCAAGATTCTTTATTTAGTTTTATTTTTATTTATTTACAATCCTATTCGTCATGATTTATTTAAAACTTTTCATAAGAGAAATTACTTAGGGCCTGTTTGTTTACATCTGAATGGACCCATTAAGAGCCTACCTCTGAATCGGTCAGAGGTATGGGCTGTTTGGTTCACAAAAACTTAACCTCTGAATGGAACCATTCAGCTCTGAATGGTTCAACAACTTCTATAACCTGAATGAAAAATTTAACACTTCTATCCTTGCCCTAACAAAACAATATGCCCTTCTCCTCAATACACATCACGCCTCTTTCTCCTCCACAGTGGCCAACATCTCCTCATCCCCTCTCCTCTCCGGCGCCCTCCACCACTCCGCCGCCCTCCACGTCGCAGCCCTCCACCACTGCGCCGCCATCTCCTCCTCCGTTCTCCTCCGCAACCCTCCATCTTTCTCCTCCGTTCTCCTCCGCAGCCCTCCATGTCACAGCCGTCCTCCACGTCGCAGCAGTCCTCCACGTCAACAGGTAACAAATCATGAACTACTGTGTGCATATATGAACAGATTGTATATATGTTCAAATTGTACATATGTTCAGATTTGTATAAAAGTGGTTTGATGATCTGTTATGTGTATATATGAACAAATTGTATATATGTTCAGATTTGTATGAAAGTTTTATAAATAGTTCAGTATTATGAACAGATTTGTATGAAAATGGTTTGATGATCTATTGTGTGTATATATGTTCAGTATTATGTCATTTTACATAGTGGGTAAAAATGTCATTTTACACAATCATTGAGAGGTACAACCAAACAACACTTTACTGGTTCAGCACTTACTGGTTCAGAGCCTCTTACCCATTTAGACGTCTTATACATTCAGCACTTATTGGTTCAGATGTTGCCAAACAGCCCCTTATTAGGGCATAACATGCCTCTTTAAAATTCTATTTATATACAAGTTCACATACCTCACGGGGATCACTCAACACTCAGCCGAAAATGTATTTTTGTGGATCACTCGAGAGCGGCATGGAACTTATTCCTACCATAGGCTTGCCAAGCAATCAATCCTCCTCCTTTTTAACTATATACCTTTGTAAATATCAAGAGGACTTTTTGGGTGAAGGGGTTAGGCTTGGGTTAAAGGTAGGTGGTTGGGTTAGTGGTTAGTAGAAAAGGGCGAAAAGCGTAACAAGCGTCGGTTTTCGTAAGACTTTTTATTTTTGTAACTTTTATTTTGATGAAGCTATTATTCAAACAAAGTTATTTTTGATGAACTTGTTTGTTTATTTTCTTTTGCTTCATAATCAAATATATATATATATATATATATATTAAAGTCATACGAAAAACCGAGCTAGTTACTAAAACAAAGGGTTAAAAATGAAAAAAGGTTTTGGTGGGTAAAAGGGTGTTTGGTTTGGGTTATGAAATGAAAAGGTTTAGGCTCAAAGGGGCTAACTAGGGGGATTTTGGGTAGGTGGTAAAAAAAAGAAAAATAATGGTGTAGAAATAAAAAGGGTTAGTCCTAATGCCTCCATCATTTACTTACTCGGGTTTAAGTTGGTAAGGACTGGGAATGTATCGTCATGGCAAGTTCTAGAGTCGTAAGAACCAAGCGGCTATTCACACAAGAAACGAAAAATGAGCATTTAGAATAATGATATGTAATTGTATGCTCAATAAAGGCTCAAAACTCACTTTTGTGGGAATGGTTTTTTTTTATGTGATCAAGTATATATAATCAAATTTTAACTAAGTTTGCCATGCCTCTTCATAATTTTCTTATGTTGGTTCTTTTTATCACGACGCTATCGGTTGTAAATTCGTAAAAATATAACCTTTTTAGAACTTGAAATTCCCAAGTTAAACCTAGACAAGTAAAAAAATTGAAAATTTTTGAAAAAAATTTGGGGTGATTAGCGGTTCCAATAGAGTTTTGTGTAAGGCTTGTATTTAGGACTTGCAAGATTCAAGGTTTTAGCATCCCCCCCCCCTACACACTTAAATTACACATTGTCCTCAATGTGTCCTAAAAATAAATTTTTAGGTTGATTGAATGGTGGTGGATGATGGTGTTATGGTGGTGGTGGGTGGTGGGTGAAGTGTGAGAGAGGTGGTGTGCCAAGGGATGGTTTGAGCTTGAGCCAAGCACTCCTATTTATAGGCTGAACAGAAGCTCGGGCACGGCCCCGTGTCCACATTCTTCTCTTTCTTCATTTAATGCAGCTTGTCTTATTAGTTAACCACGCCCCCGTGTCCGCTGAGCACGACCCCGTGTGCAGAAGAATCTTTGTACTATGAAGATTTGCCTGGATTGTGCGAATCTTATAGTTGACCACGGCCCCGTGTACGCTGAGCACGGCCCCGTGGTGGGCAATAGAAGCTTCTACCACTTTGTCTTTTCTGCTGACACTTGGGCACGCCCCCGTGCTGGCTGAGCACGGGGCGTGTTCAGTCTTCTTGTTTTGCTTGGGAAGATGCTATCGTGGGGTCGGGCATGTCACGTTTGTTCCTTTTCTTGTATTTATGTTAGATTTTGCTGTCTTTTTGCTTCTTTTGTTAATTTGAGCTCATTTAATCCTGAAAATACAAAAGGAAGACAAAAGCACACTTTTTCCAACATTAGTACTAAAAAAGGGTTAGTTTTATGCCACAATTGATGTAATTTATATGTTGCATTTTGCACACATCAGTTAGCCTCGCCAAGGGAAGAAAGGGGTTCTCTCCTTGACCCGACTCCGGTGTGAGAATAAGTATGGGTTATGAAGAAGAAGATGTATTGTAGAAGTGTGTGTAACTTAGTTTTCATACCTGAATTATCCTCATATTTATAGCCGGGAGTTTTGGGAGGGAAAATATGTTATTGAAAAGCTAACGGAAGATGCTAACGCCGTAGCGGTTATTTTTCTCCACCGTTAATCCCTTTGATCCGATGTGAGAGCATACGGATTGTTATTTAGATCAAAGGCTGGGGTATTGCCACGTGGAAAGTGATTAAGTGGAGGTTTCTTTCCACTTACATGCTATCCTTGTGATTTTAGAGATGCCTGAGGTGTTGACACGTGTCCAGACGGTTGTAACCGTTTAGTGGAGCACGATTGGGTCTTTCTAGAAGATTACTGCTGTAATCTGGTGTGATTCCTTATCGTGTGGAGTCAGCTGAATAAATAAATCCCAAGTCTGGGTATTATCCAGCGGGAGATGTTTATCTCATGAATTTCTTCCTTTGTTTGTGGGAAAAAGCGCAAGGATTTATGATTTCCTTTTGGCGCGCAATGGTTCGTTTTATAATAAAACGCATTTGTTTTTACGGATTTTCTCGAAAAACGGGCAGAGTTCCTCTCTTTTTGGACGCCCCCGACAACACGAGTTGTCGTCATTTTATCAAAATTCAACAATATAATCAATATCAATATGTATAATTTTCGTAAAAACGAAAAAATATAAATCAAACACTAATCTGAATCGGTTCGAGCTCGTTCACGAAATAAAAATCTTAAAATTACGTAAATATTAAACGTGTCGTTAGACTTTACCCATCTTCGCGTCGAACGTGGACTGAGTTGACCGAGTCAACTGAGTTGACCGGCTCAGTTGACTGAGTTGAGACCGAGTTGACTCGGTTTGACCGAGTCGACCCGAACCGCGCTAAAACTGAATCTGAACGGGTTGACCGACCCGAAGCTCGACCCGAACATCTCTGGACCTGACCCGAACCCGCTGACTATGACCAAGTTTGACCAAACCCAAACTTGATGTTGAACCGAACCGAGACACGAGCCTCACAAAACCCATTAGATCTTGAACAAATCTGAACAGAAGTTTACCGGAGAAGAAACGGAGACCCGAATCTTTGGTGGTCGTGCCGTCACCGGCCACCATCACCTTCATCATCATCTTCAAGTCATCATCATCGACAACAATGATAATTTCATCAATTCTAAAAAAAATAAAAGCAAACAGGAGGGGGGGTTTACCGGGATACCTGCCGGAATTAACAACCACCGTCGTCGACTCCACTGCCACCGCCGTGAGCGGCGGCGCCGGCTCTGTTTCTCACTCTCTTCATCTGTCTGTCTCTGTCCGCTGCTACAGCCGTGCGCAGCCACCCTCACGGTGGCTGGTCGTGTGTTCTCGAGAACCGGGGGGTGTCGTTGGCTGGAACAACCGCCGCCACCGGTTTACTCCGCCGCCATCTCTCCTTCCTGAACTCTTTCTCTCTCATATCTCTGCCTTCGTTCCCTTTTGGCCAGCCGTCACTCACCACCGTAAGCCACCACCGCCGCAGTCGGCTCCGCCGATGGTTCCACCGGAAAAGAAACAGGTTGGGGGGGTATCTTAGTGGTCGGAGCCACCGGCTCCTTACCGGTTGTCTCGTCGGAGAAGAGAGGGGGATCGAGAGGGTGAGGAGCAGCAAGGACTTGAGTCTCTGTTTTGTTTGTGATGGATTTTATGGATTTTGGTTTTCTTTATGTTGAGTATATGCAGGGATTTGAAATGAGAGGGAGAGTATTAGTGTGTGTGTGTATATAGGGTTTTGAGAGTTAAGAGATGAAGTTCAGTGTTTGAGATGGGGAGGTGATCTTATAGATTGTAGATGTCCATTTATTTGAGACAAGATCTCTTGTAGAGATCTTTTAAAGATTTAGTAGAGATTTTCAACAGATTTTTAAGGCAAAGATTTTCAAGGAAATCTTGTGGAGATCTTAGCAAGATCAAATATATTATGTGTAGGTTTAGGTTTGTGGGTGTTGGGCTTGGGCCCAAGGCCCATAAGCTCAATCCCCGTGTTTAAGCGGCCCGTAATTCCTACGAGACCCGTTTAACACACTCGTGCTCCGTAAAATTTAATGACGTATATTTATATAGCCGAAATCTGTTGGACCGTTTGCGTGACCCTAAACGTCAGTAAAAGTAGTTCATCTCAGTTTACAGAGGCGGAATCAAACTAAACCAAGTCACAACAGCTTATTCCTTTCAATTTCTTCTCTATTCACACTTTTCTGAGACTTTACAATGAGTTCTAACAAAATTTCGGCAGCACCTTGTCTCACATACAATGACCTCTGTTCGCTTCAAATGACACACCAACACATATATATAGAGGTGGTCTGATCGCTTGAATGAGACATGGATGATTCAAGCGAACAAGCAAGAAACGGTTTCAAGCGAACATGACTTAGTTGAGTTCGCTTGAATGTAACACATGCAGTTTCAAGCGAACTACTATACTTTTACATGTAAACCCTAATTACATCCTATTTAGACCTAAGACTTGAATAAGACAAAGTCAACAGACATTCAGTGCATCAACAAAATCCCGTAAAATGTATGCCAGTAGCCGGTTGTCGTGTTCGTTCGTCAATTACGGTGAAAATCGCGTAAAACCGTGTTATCGCTTTAATTCGTTTTCTAATCCGGTTTCGACTGTATTTACTAAATTTTTTTTACGGAGCTAAATATAGCGTAAAATGTAAGTTCTGAAAGTGACAGGCGTCTCCGTCGCTTCCGTTTTGTTGCCGATGCGTTTCCTACCGTCACGTTTTCAGTTCACTTTTGCATTTGTGTCGCACGGAAGCCCAATGAATTCACAAAATTAATTTCATAAACATAAAATATTCGTGTAACATCCAATCTTGTCGGCGTTGTCAGTATTTTATACGGCATCAGTTCGTTGTCGTTTGATGTTCCGCAATTTCCTCACGAATCTTCATACGCGTACTTGTAAAGTCGGATAAACGTTCCTTGGCACTCCAAAGGCCTAATTAAGTTAATTTGTGTTGTAAACACTATTTATTATCGCGTTAATCACCTGTTAATCACATGATTTAAGAGCCGTAAATCACCGGTTGTCACAAACTGTGAGTTCATGTCCCCCTTTTCTTTTAACTGTTTTCAGTTTTATACTTCGGGGGTGAAATACAAGTTACAATTATTACAACTATTTACATACGATTACATTTGGTATGGTTAGCTAAGGAAAGGTACTGCTAGATCATGCGAGTGGTGGGTATGACACTTAAGACCATTAATCCTCGTTGTAGGACCGAGGGACATGAGTGATAGATCTATTTGGGTGTAGCGAGCCCCACCCCTGAGTCCGTCGAGTGGACCAGGTGGTGACTATGTCTAACTGACCAAATCTGCTAGGTTTGAGTTTTCCTGCATCACTTCACACATATCAATGGCCTTGCAAACCATTGGTGATCTGTTTTTCCTTGTTGCTTTCATACCGGGATTTATAAACTTACATACATACTTACAACGATTTCAAAGGTTTATACATACACACAAACAATCACATGAACTCGCTCAACTTTTGTTGATGTTTTCAAACTACATGTTTTTCAGGGAATTTGTAAGAGGATCTGGCGGGCGTTGGAAGTTTTTATGTTGCGTTAGAAATAAAGATGTCATCCATGGTCTTTGAGTTTGGTCAGTGTGTCTTATTCCTGGACGTGACACGTCTTCCAAACCTTGGTGTTATGCAATATCTTTTGACGAGTCCTTATTGAACTCATAAACAATTTGTACGATTTGTAAAACTTGAATTTGAAGTCTACGTTTTAAAACAATGTTGTTATGTTTTAAACTTATTTAATGGATGACAAACCTATGGTTTTATCACATAGTTGATGTTATGATTGAATGCAATGATATTAAGAAAGTCACACCATAATCACGCTTCCGCAAAAGTCAGGGTGTGACAGCTTAGTATCAGAGCTTCGATCGTAGCGAACTAGGATTCTTTCTCGAGTCTAGACTATGATCATTAGGGCTCTCACGAAAATGTTTTCACGACATGTTTTCATTGCATACACGAAACGCCCAGATCCAGGAAACAAACATTTTTACAAACAAAGACACGAAACACATTTCAAAATTTATGATTCAGTCTGAGAGACTGGGTAGTTCAGTCTAAGAGACTGGGAGTTTAATCTGAGAGAATTAGTCTGAGAGACTGGGTAGTTAGTCTGAGAGACTAGTTGGAACAGTTTGGGAAACTGGGAGTTTAGTCTGAGAGACTGGGAAATTCAGTATGGGAAACTGGGAAGTTTAGTCTGAGAGACTAGGGTAGTTCAGTCTGAGAGACTGTGAAGTTTAGTCTGGGAGACTAGGTGGCTTAGTCTGAGGTGGCTTAGTCTGAGAGACTAGGTGTAACACCTCGCAAAATCATACCCAATAGAATAAATACACGTGTCATGAAAGATAAGCGTGTCAGGAACCTGGATCAAGTAAAAGATGTATGGTAGGATTTAAAAGGTCGACATGTAATTAACACCTCTGAGCGACCAAATAATAATAAATCCCAAGACCTTAAATGTGACAACTCGTATTTTGGGAGCCTTTCGTCGTATTTGGATGTAGTCTATATAAACAACCTGTATTACTTTTCGTCCACATTCATGACTGTGTTAAGCTTGTTACACGTAAATGTAATCCCGTGCGGCCGTGTGCGTAGTTGGACTATTGTATGTGTTTGACATTGCCTTTGGGGCCGCGAGGGTGTTGGACCGCGCACATGTTTGGACTCTTAAACATTCTCGGCCCAGCGTCTTAGGAGCCTAAACGTGAAATAAAAACCCAAGTGGGCTCGGCGGCCCTTGTTCTATTTTATTATGACTCTGTGAACTACATCGAGCACAAGTTTGAGAACCGAACATATGTGTGTGCCATATTCATGATTGGGCCTGTAAAGCCCAAGTAGATCTTTAGATTGGGGCCGGTTAGGGGTTAGCATATATATATACACCCAAAATTCACGTGAATATGATAACAAACCCTAGCACATCTGTTTTCGGTGATCAACACTGGACGCAACCCCCCCTCGTGAAGTTAATTCGGATCCAGCAATACCTTAACTCTTCTGGTTAGTGTAAACCTCTTTGTGTTGAATCAATCTCTTTGTCATGCATGCTTAGTTGATCTATCGATTGTAAATAATAATTGTATTAGTATCTGATGATTAAGTGGAATGATTGTTTACATGTTACTTGAAGATTTATGTCTATGAGGTATCACATGATTTGGTGCATTATTATTGTCAACAGCTTAGTATCACATGGGTCTTACAAAATCAATGCAATCAATGGTTGACTAAAGGCCACTCAATTTTATCTAATTGGGCCGCATCACTATGACATGCAACTGGCACAATGCATGGATCGAATATGGAGGGTTGGGCATAATGATGATGTTTTGTCTTATGTGTATGTGTATGTATTGGGAACAACTAAATTGTTATTTTAGGATTATAGTTATGTTTGGTTATGATTAATTGTGACCTGATACGAATCACTTGAGTTAATTGATTGGGTATGCTTGTTAATTGTTCACAATGTTAGCCGAGGGTATGCTCGTTAATCGTGTATAATGTTAGCCGAGAGCATGTTGTCGATTAAGTGTTTTAATCTATTAAATTTCAATTGCATATGTGATAAAGGTTATGTGATAACGGGAGGCCGGTTTAGACACGAGTTAACTGGGCCACACACACACACACACCCATTAAGTTGGACAATCGATTGTACAGTTAGAATGTGTAATTGTGATGCAAACATGTTGGATTGTCGTGACATATATGTTGAATAATTGGGTTAGTAGGGTAATGGGTTGCATGAAAATTGTATCTTAAATGGGTTTAGTTTATAGAGAGCCCAATCGCATATGAACTGATATCGGTATAAGTCCAGTGGGCCGCATTTGATTGAACAACACAAGGAACGGTCAAGTGTTGTTAGTTAGTTGAGTGTTGCAATATGTGATTTCATGTGTTTTGAATAATTGCCGAACATTATGTGAACTAGATGCGATTAAACTGGTACTATGAACTAACATGAACTGTTATGTCATACACGTCATGAGTGATCAGTCTATGTTACAACTTGCTTTAATAAGTGGATTTTGGTGTATGAATCTGATCGTTATCGGTAATTATATTAGGATTGCATTGAGCAACTGTGAACACATATTTTAACCTTACCGAGCAAACCCAAGGTGAGTTCACTACATTCGAGCATGCGTCCCAGTGGTTGGGGACAGTCAGTGGTTTGGGTAAAAACGGGTATATTGGTTAATATTCTCACCTATCATTTTTGTAAGTCCCTTATTATGTTACCTGGAGGGTAACGGGTATTAGTTGGTAGCGCTACTTAGGTTTGGCACCCTCACACCGCTCCTAGATAGGACGGATGTGAACTAATGACCCAGTCGGGGCCCAGTACTAGATAGGAGTACGTGGGAAGGGCAGTCATGTATTTCAGGAGCCGTCTTGTTCGGAATTGAGATATTAACAATATTACTTGCATTTGTCAGTGAACTGTTTTACATACAACTGGTAACAAACGTTTTCTAAAACTGTGAACTCGCCAGCTTTGTCTGATACACTTGTTACATGCTCGCAGGCCGTTAGGTGATTGAAACAGGAGCTTGATGGCTGGAGAGCGAGAGTGGTCATGGTTATATGGATGGGATTACTTATCGAACATTTATTTCTTATGATTGATCAAAAAGTATTTACATTATGTTACATTAACGCTTCCGCTGAACTTGTGATTTTTGAATAACTTATGATTGGGATTTTATCATTATTAATTAATGGAACTTTATTTTAAACTTATGATTCAATGTGATTAGTGGCTCATTGCTAGTGGTCACACGCCTAACAGGGACACTCCCTAGGTGGTATTTTGAGGGTGTGACATTAAATCGTTATGATAAACATCTGATATATTTAACCGGTTATTCCTAAAATAAATAGATTCAGTTTATAAGGAATTGGATTTAGAAATAATGTTACGATAAAGTATATGGCAAATTCTTTTCAAAAGAATTCATGTCCCTTAAAAGCATGCAACACAAAAATCCAAGGCAACATAAGTGCATGGCTAGGCATGCATGCCCTTTCAGAACTGATCATATGGTCCCACTCTGTTGCAAAAGACCCAAGGTTCGAATTATGAAGGAATGCATGATCAAAGCTCGAAAGTTACAATTTTTTGTCTTCTGATGAAAGCTTACGGACCGCAAAGGTGAACACATACGGTTCGTAAGAGAGCGGAGCTGGGCGATGGTTTCTGAAAGACGGTTACAGACCACAAATCCTAAGGCTTACGGTCCGTAAGACATGTAACTGGGCAGAATTTTGGACAGATGCCTGTTAAACAAGTTACACCGCCTTAAAAGAGTGGTATTCAAAAATCAGGGACCTTACAACTGGTTTTTGGCATCATAGGGACACCTGGGAACATCTTACAACCTTTATAGACTTAGTTGGGGTGATCTTGATGCATCAAAGTCACCATATAAGGGGACCTCTTGTTGCAACATTCCTTTGTTCATTTGCAACTCACTTCAAGGACTTCTCTGGAGCTCCTCTGATCAGCAACAAGTTTCCTTAGGCTCCCTAATCATACTTAGGACTATTGTAAGTGTCCTTAACCCTTCCTAATTCAGCTTAGCTTAGTTAATTAGCTTAAAGTCAAACCGTCGTAATTAAGGTTTGACTTCGAGATTAATCAATAACTGTTCAGTCAAATCTCGAATTGAAAGTACCTATAAGTTGGTAATTATGTGGGTAATAAACCCTTAAAAGGGTACTCTCTGATTCCCACTCTAACTAGGTCAATTGTCGGGTCAAACTTGATATTAAAAAGTCAACAGAAAGCTTAATTTCAAATTAATACATAATTAGCAATGTAGAAGCTATGCAATCTGTTTTATCATTAATATAACTTGGTAATTAATGTAAGAACATGTTCAACCCGACAATTTTCAGTTTAGGCCGGTTCGGAACCGAAAGTTGCATAATTTGACTTTTGCTTTGACTTTCAGTTCTGACCCGTTTAAGCATGTTTTAGAAATGCGTTAGAGCCATATTAGGACCAGGTTTCATGTTAGTATAACCCTCTGTGATTATACAACTTGGTTCAATAGTTACCCGATTCATATGCATGTTTCCGTTAATTGCTTATATGTTGACTATTATGCCCATATGACCTTAAGACGTGATTTTTGAAAATGTAAAAGAGTAGAAACCTTAGTTATGGATTTATAAACTTATACCTAAAATTTGACATCACTTTGAGGTCTAGATTAATAGTTATGCTCATTAGCGTAATTAGAAAGGTTTTAGTAATTAAACGGTGTAATTAGCATATAGCCTATCTAAACCCGATTTTTGATACCAAACTTTTTACCCACTGATATAAAATAATATTTTGGGATTTTTGGAGATTTTTATTTATTTTTAGACTGAGCATAACTTAGAGTTCTAAGCTTGATTCGGTAATTGCCGGTTTTGCCCTTTTGGGCTATAAAATGAGTTTTACAAATCCTTTTGACCCCAAACCTTTTTCTACTGATCTAATTTGATAAATAAAGTATTTTGAGTCTTTTGGAATAATAAAAATATCAGCTTTCCTTTGAAAACCCGGAAATGGCTCCAAATCGCCCTTTTAAGCGTTTTTAACGCATAGTATGTACTAAAACTATTTTAAACATATAAGGTTTGATACCTACTGATATTTTCAGTATATTTTTATACTTTAATAGTAAGCTAAAGTTTTAAACTCAGATTTCCAGTTTTGACCTTTTTAGCCTAAGTGAAATTACCAAAATGCCCCTAAGGTGCATAGTTTGGTTTTGAATGATAAATTTCACATATGTCTATTACCCTACTGTTATAACTTATTAAATTAAGTATTTTTACTGATTACATCAGACCTCTAACTCAGATTAATATTTAAACTCTTTTATAACCTTTAAAATGACCAAAATGCCCCTACGGGGCATAGTTTGAGTTTAAATCCATTTCGGGCATAATAGAAGATATCTTACTGATGTCACAACATATTTAAGGCATATTAACTTAGGAAACCTGTATATGACTCATTTGGTTACCCGTTACGCACTTTACGCGTTCGGATCGGCTTATGTAACTAGTTTGCATAATTTAGCCAAAACGGGTCAAACCATATCGTTTTCATCTCAAAATCCAGAATGTGTTTAAGTTACCCATATTAAACAAGTGTCCAAGCTTGTTGGGTCAAAACCACATTCTAAACCGGTCTTCGCTTTATCATGCGTTTTTGGACCGTATCCTCTTTTAAAACTAACCGGTCTAAGTTTAGGCTTAATTAAAGACCCATTAGGATTCTAATAGGGTATTAAAACCTTCGTTCCAGATTAGGAGCCCAGCAAAAGCTACGTGCACTTGTTGTATTTGATTTATACTTTGCTCAGGTAAATACTCTTAACTTATTTTCCCTATACGGGCTTGGGATAAAGTATTATAATAATACCGCTTGGTCGGGTATGTAGTCATTTAAATCGGATTGTGATTAATGAATTTACATAACTCGTTTTAATCTGTATTATTTGGTGTATGGCCTTTGGGGGTTAAATGACCATGTCCCGGATATCCTTGGCATCATTCAAAGAAATGGCCACGACCTAAGCACGGGGGTGTGGGCGTACACCTGACAGTTGCATTATGTAAAAACTGGTAATCCACTTAAAGGAAATAATCCTTGTGGGCATTATACCTGTGGCGTGTCAGTTAATCTAGACCGGCCCTACAAACCGGCCCTAATGGACGACAAATAAATAAAACTGTATACAAGATTATTTTTGAATAATTGTCCCAAGTTATAAAAGGTATTTTTGCCTAAGTGCATTCAAACTAATTTTCAAACTCTTTTCAAAATGAGTCAGTTAAGTTGTATTTACCAGTGTAAACTGACGTATTTTCCAAAAAGGCTAAGTGCAGGTACTATACGTAATAGGCTGGATACTCCCGGCATCAATAACCAAGTCTCGCAAGCTCTTGATGTTAAAGTCTGTTGAACAATTTCCTTTTTATTTCGATCCGCCTGTGGATCTGTTTCAACTACTTTGTGATACTTAATATTACAATTTATTCAGTTGAAATGAATCTATCTTTTGCTTCCGCTGTGCATTTAAATATTGTGTTGTTTGACTATGATGATATCAACTACGTCACGATACTCCCCACCGGTAATACGTGGAAATATCGGGGTGTGACAGGTTGGTATCAGAGCCAACACTGAGTGAATTAAACACTAGCCTTTTGTGTTTAATCTCAGTTACACAATTGCACATTCCTCAAATTTTCGAGTCTAGACAAAGAACATAGGTCAAATCCTGACTTTGTTGTATTTTTGTCTTTTATATATTTTTGTTGTTATCTTTGTGTATGTTGACAGGGTTAAATATGCCGCCAAGATTCTTTAGAGGAAAAGGAAAGGGACCGGTAGCAGGCCACGACCATGAGGCCGGGCCATCCCAAAGGCGAACCCCACCCATTACTATGAGCACAAGTCCCCAGGGGGACTGGAGGACGCATCTGCAGCCAGCGAGACGGTCCGTCTCGTTAAGTTCTTCACCTTCTTATCTCCACTCTTTTGGACCCCATTCAGAAAATGAGCCCGAAAACCCACAGCCTTCATTTATCCCTCTCCAGAGGTCCAACTCCCGTCATTCCTTTGATAACCAGTCACATATCTTCCGAAGCCGGTTCAACCCGGCAAACTACCTCGAAGAACCAATGGGTGTTAACCCATTGGGACCTGAAGATCACTTTTCTGGAGATCACGCCATGGATATGGACGAGGATACCGACCCTACCGAACCACCGACCGGTACCCCCACACATCCTATTGAAATCTCTGATGGATCATCTTTCCATGGATCACCTTACCGTGGTCCAGACAGTTACCAAGCGAGGTTCAACCAGTATGAATGGTATTTTACACCCTCTCACCATTCATCACCTCACCAACAGCAGCAGCAGCAACAGGATCCTTCCGGGGATTCACACTTTGTGGCAGTTACCCCGCCACCACCACCACCACCAGTTCAGCAGTAGCCTCCTGAGCCACCGAGGCGAAGGATAACGAACGCACGGATGTCCGTGCGAGGAAGAGTGCATATCAGCACCCCGCAACCATCGAGTGGCAGCCACTACCTGCCGCTCCAAGAAGATCAGCTCATGGGGGGACCTTCAAACCCTAACCCGGAAGTGAACTCTGCACCTGTCGTGCCACCACCATTGGGTTTTGACAACCCAATTCCTACATACGCTGGCTCAGCAGCGTATAATCCTTTTGAGCAGCCGGCTCACACCAGCTTCAATTATGCTGAGGTCGACCCATATTTGGTGGCAGCGAACTACAACGCTCTCAACCCCGAAGGGCCCTATGGAGCTCCTTAGGGAGTTGGATACCCAGCTTATGGATACCAACAACAGCTGCCTCTTCGACCTCCACATCAGCCGCAGCCGTAGCCGCAGATACCAAGATTTTCCCCTCCAGAAAGGGAGGAAATTCTCCAAAGGTTGGATCAGGTTGAGCGGGAGGTTCACAGAGATCGCAGGGAACGACAAGGTTTCTTTAAGGGTTTGGCGAGTTTAATAAAAGGAAAGAGCAAGAAGGACCGTTGAATCCTTCAAATTGTTGGTTGTATTTCCTTATTTTCAATTCTGCCCCTGCGTGGGCATGTCTTTTGTTTAACCTCTGCGTGGGTATGTCTTTTTGTATTCTGCCCCTGCGTGGGCATGTCTTTCTGTTGACCCCTGCGTGGGTATGTTTGTTTGTTTAAGCCCCTGCGTGGGCATGTTATTTTTGTAGAAGTCCCGTTTAGGGCAAAATTGTACTCGTTAAATTTTTAATGGAATGGTTAGTTTAAATTTTCATTTTATTAATTATGTGCATAAACATAAAATGTGAAATAAATAAAATAACATTCCTACTAAAAGATCTACCATTATAATGAAATGACAAAATCTAAAAAGGGACCAGACCTAGCCATGTGTCATTTTAAGACAGGGCCAAGATGGTAGTTCCATAATTAGGTTCAGATCCATATTAACCCCTCAATTTAGGATTGTTCTGCGTTAAATATTAAAAAGAATCTTAAAGGTAAAACCTAGCCTATATGTCATTGCAGACATGGCCAAGATGGGAAAAACCTATTCAAAAGATTATAATCCTTGTTAACATCTGAAAACATGTTAACACTCTTGGCAAAAGGTGATTCGATAAAATCGCATAAGCCATCCTTAAATTGGATTATTCCAATTTCCCTTATTTAAAATAATCATCCCTTAAGGATGAAGTGCCCACGGGCTATAATTAACGTCCTCTAAGACTAAAGACAGTGGTAGCCTACAACTCCCTGTCAAGAAAAGGTAATGAACTTTGATTCAAACCTTAATGCCTCGATTCCACAAAATCTAGGCTTATAAATTAAACTTGTCCACGTGACTAGGCCTTTTTGTGCTATTATTAATTTATAATTTAGGATTATGATAAAGATCCTGAACAATTATATAATTAACAAAATTAACTAAAATGACTATTAAAAACCATGGTTAATAGATTGTCAAAAACAATAAAACTGTATAAGTTTTTATATAAACCTTGCCCTTATTTGATTTATGTAGCAATTAAAGCTACATGGCTAGGTCAGAAGAGGGAAACAGTCATCCGGTGGAAAACCATGAAAATACTAAGATACATGTGACCGGTGCGGAGCTGCAAGCATTAATAGATAATGCTGTTACAAAAGCTATAGAGCGGCAGTATAATGAATCTAGCGGGACTCGAAGTAGGACCCTATCCGCGCCGCATTCCAAGCCTAAGACTCATTCAGAGGCTCTCAGCAAGCCACCCTTTAAGAAAGAGGAACCAAAGAAAGATGATGATCGACATTCATCTAATCAACACAGTGTTCCATCTAAAAGGATAGTGTTTGATGACAAACCACGTACCAAGTCCTGTACCTATAAGTACTTTGTTTCCTGCAAACCCCGGGATTTCACTGGGGAAAAGGGGCAATTGATTGTATGACCTGGTTAGATGAAATGGACACAGTAGTTGACATCAGCGGTTGTGCTGAAAGGGATGTAGTGAAGTATGTATCCCAATCGTTCAAGGGAGAGGCACTAGCATGGTGGAAGTCTCTCATTCAAGCTGCTGGGAAGATCCTGCTCTACAACTTGTCATGGGATCAGTTTGTTGCTCTCATTAAGGAGAATTATTGCCCGCAGCATGAGGTTGAAAGAATTGAATCAGATTTCTTATCATTGGTAATGAAGAATTTAGATTGTCAAGCTTACCTCACCAGTTTCAATACCCTGTCTAGGCTGGTTCCGTATCTCGTAACCCCAGAACCCAAAAGGATTGCTCGCTTCATTGGGGGTTTAGCCCCAGAAATCAAAGCCAGTGTTAAGGCGTCCAGACCTGCTACTTTTAGATCAGCGGCTGATCTATCTCTGTCTCTTACCTTGGATGCGGTCAGACTAAGATCACTCAGGAATTCAGAAGAAGGCAAGAGAAAGCGTGAGGATGATAACTCACGAAGATCTGAAAAGAAGCATAAAGGTAGCACTGACTTCAAAAAGAAGTCTGGATCCAACAAGGGTAACCAACAAACTGAGGAAAAGCCAAAGTGCAAGACTTGCCAAAAACGCCACTTTGGAAAATGCAGACTTGAGTCCAAGTCTAAGTCAGGATCACCTGCATGTGGGTTATGCAAATCTAAAGAGCACAAGACTGTTGATTGCAAGAAGATTAAAGATGCCACATGCTACAACTGCAATGAGAAAGGGCACATTAAAACCAATTGCCCTAAATACGCCAAGAAGCCTGAAGAGGTCAAGAAGACCAATGCAAGGGTCTTCCGAATGGATGCAAAGGAAGCTGTCCAGGACGACAATGTGATCACAGGTACCTTCCTCATAAATGATCTATATGCAAGGGTATTATTTGATTCAGGTGCTGATAAGTCATTCGTAGATAATAAGTTTTGTAAGTTGTTGAATTTACCTGTTAAAACCCTAAGCGTGAAATATGAGGTGGAATTAGCTTATGGTACCTTAGAAACCGCATCAACCGTGTTAGATGGATGTGTTATATCCATTAGGAACCACTCCTTTCCATTGTCTCTACTTCCTTTGAAGCTAGCCGGCTTTGACATAGTTATAGGCATGGATTGGTTATCTCGTAACCAAGCCCAAATAGTGTGCAATAAGAAGCAAGTGGTGATCAAGACTCCGTCTGGTGAGCCAATTACCATTCAGGGAGATACTCAGTATGGACTGCCTGAGCAAGTGTCTATGCTCAAGGCATCTAGATGTTTAAAGAAGGGTTGTGTCATTTATATGGCACAAGTAACTATTGATGAGCAGAAACCTAAGATTGAAGATATTCTAGTCATTTCTGAGTACCCTAAAGATTTCCCAGAAGAACTACCTGGTCTACCACCAGATAGGCAAGTAGAATTCAGAATTGACATCATCCCCGGAGCAGCACCTGTTGCGAGAGCACCTTATAGGTTGGCACCAATAGAGATGAAGGAATTAAGGACACAGCTAGATGATTTGCTAGCCAAAGGTTTTATTAAACCTAGTTTGTCTCCTTGGGGAGCGCCAATCCTATTTGTCAAGAAGAAGGATGGATCGATGCGTCTGTGCATCGATTACCGTGAGCTTAATAAGGTCACTATCAAGAATAGGTATCCTTTGCCCAGGATCGACGACCTGTTCGATCAATTACAAGGGGCAAGCTACTTCTCTAAGATCGATTAGAGGTCAGGTTATCATCAATTGAAGGTTAAAGATGAAGATGTACACAAGACTGCATTTAGGACTCGTTATGGTCATTACGAGTTCCTAGTGATGCCTTTTGGGCTCACTAATGCACCTGCCGCATTCATGGATCTCATGAATCGCGTCTGCAAGCCTTACTTGGATAAATTTGTCATCATTTTCATCGACGACATTCTCATTTACTCGAAAAACCAAGCTGACCATGAGAAGCATCTCCGTTGCATTCTTAAGCTACTTCAACAAGAAAAGCTCTATGCCAAATTTTCAAAGTGTGAATTTTGGCTTCGAGAAGTCCAATTCCTTGGACATGTTGTTAGTAAGCATGGTATCCAAGTGGATCCCGCTAAAATTGAAGCTATTATGAACTGGCAAGAGCCCAAGATGCCTACGGAGATTCGCAACTTTCTAGGACTGGCGGGATACTATAGGCGATTTATTGAAAACTTCTCGAGAATTGCAGCACCCCTGACTCTACTCACCCGTAAGAATAACAAGTTTGACTGGGGGCCTAAGCAGCAAGAATCTTTTGATATTCTGAAGCGGAAGTTGAGCAACGCTCCTGTATTGACGTTGCCTGATGGAATTGATGAATTTGTGGTGTATTGTGATGCATCACACACCGGTATGGGGTGTGTGCTTATGCAGAAAGGAAAACTCATTGCTTATGCTTCATGCCAGTTAAAGGTGCACGAGAAGAATTACACCACCCATGACTTGGAATTGGGTGCCGTTGTATTCGCACTGAAACCGTGGAGACATTATTTGTATGGTACCAAATGTGTGATCTATTCTGATCACAAGAGCCTTCAACACTTGTTTAATCAGAAGGACTTGAATATGAGGCAACGACGTTGGATGGAAACTTTGAATGATTATGACTGTGAAATAAGATATCATCCTGGCAAGGCGAATGTAGTCGCCGATGCCTTAAGTAGGAAGGAAAGAGTGAAGCCTATAAGAATCAATGCCAAGAGCATTGAGATAAAGAATAGTCTGAATGAAAGGTTGTTAGCAGCGCAGAATGAAGCTGTACTAGATGCTAACTATCCTGATGAAAAGCTAGGAGTAACTGAAGAACAGTTATCCTATAGCAAAGACGGAATCTTGAGATTAAATGGACGAATTTGGGTTCCAGTTTATGGAGGACTTCGGGATGTTATCCTCCAGGAAGCCCACAGTTTCAAATACCCCGTTCATCCTGGAGCTGATAAGATGTACCAGGATCTAAAGGCAAACTATTGGTGGATAGGCATGAAAAAGTCTATAGCTGCCTATGTAGCTAAATGTTTGACATGCGCGCAAGTCAAAGCTGAACACCAAAAGCCGTCAGGTTTGCTACAACAACCTGAACTTCCCACATGGAAGTGGGAGATGGTGACAATTGATTTCATCACCAAGTTTCCAAAGACGAAGAAAGGAAATGATACTATATGGGTGATAGTAGATAGACTGACTAAATCAACACATTTCCTACCCATTAAGGAGACTTATAGCTCCGACATGTTAGCCCAATTGTACGTAGATAAGATTGTATCTCTGCATGGCGTACCAGTGTCAATTATCTCTGACAGAGATACCAGATACACATCACATTTTTGGAAAAGTTTCCAACAATCTTTGGGCACGCGCTTAAATTTTAGTACGGCTTACCATCCACAGACGGATGGGCAAAGTGAGCGAACAATCCAAACTTTGGAAGACATGCTTCGTGCATGTGTGATTGATTTAGGTGGTAGTTGGGATAACCACCTGCCATTGATCGAGTTCTCCTATAACAATAGCTACCATACCAGCATTCAGGCTGCGCCTTTTGAGGCATTATATGGTAGGAAATGCAGAACGCCTATTTGTTGGGCAGAAGTAGGGGAAGCTCAATTATCAGGACCTGACATAGTCTTTGAAACGACGGACAAGATTGTCCAGATTCGCGACCGCCTGAAAGCTGCCAGGGATAGGCAGAAAAAGTTGTGCTAATAAAAGGCGAAAACCTCTAAAGTTTGAGGTTGGTGATAAAGTTTTGCTTAAGGTATCACCCTGGAAAGGGGTGATACGATTTGGTAAGAAAGGTAAGTTAAGCCCAATGTACATAGGACCATTCGAGATTATTGAATGTGTAGGGTCAGTGGCTTATAAGTTGAACTTGCCTGAAGAGCTCAGTGGTATTCACAATGTATTTCACATCTGCAAACTGAAGAAATGTCTAGCTGATGAATCGCCAGTCATACCACATACAGATGTGCACATTGATGAGAGCTTGAAATTTGTGGAAAAACCTTTGTCGATTGAGGATCGACGGGTTAAGAAGCTTCGGAGGAAGTATGTACCTATCGTAAAGGTTAAATGGGATGCCCGAAGAGGTCCCGAATATACGTGGGAGGTAGAGTCTACCATGAAAGAAAAATACCCTCATTTGTTCCAGTAAATCTCAAGGTCGAGATTTCTTTTAAGGGGGTGAGGATGTAACACCTCGCAAAATCATACCCAATAGAATAAAGACACGTGTCATGAAAGATAAGCGTGTCAGGAACCCGGATCAAGTAAAAGATGTATGGTAGGATTTAAAAGGTCGACATGTAATTAACACCTCTGAGCGACCAAATAATAATAAATCCCAAGACCTTAAATCGTTATGATAAACATCTGATATATTTAACCGGTTATTCCTAAAATAAATAAATTCAGTTTATAAGGAATTGGATTTAGAAATAATGTTACGATAAAGTATATGGCAAATTCTTTTCAAAAGAATTCATGTCCCTTAAAAGCATGCAACACAAAAATCCAAGGCAACATAAGTGCATGGCTAGGCATGCATGCCCTTTCAGAACTGATCATATGGTCCCACTCTGTTGCAAAAGACCCAAGGTTCGAATTATGAAGGATTGTATGGTCAAAGCTCAAAAGTTACAAATTTTTGTCTTCTGATAAAAGCTTACGGACTGCAAAGGTGAACACATACGGTCCGTAAGAGAGCAGAGCTGGGCGATGGTTTCTGAAAGGCGGTTATGGACCGCAAAGCCTAAGGCTTACGGTCCGTAAGACATGTAACTGGGCAGAATTTTGGACAGATGCCTGTTAAACAAGTTACACCGCCTTAAAAGAGTGGTATTCGAAAATCAGGGCCCTTACAACTGGTTTTTGGCATCATAGGGATACCTGGGAACATCTTACAACCTTTATAGACTTAGTTGGGGTGATCTTGATGCATCAAAGTCACTATATAAGGGGACCTCTTGTTGCAACATTCCTTTTTTCATTTGCAACTCACTTCAAGGACTTCTCTGGAGCTCCTCTGATCAGCAACAAGTTTCCTTAGGCTCCCTAATCATACTTAGGACTATTGTAAGTGTCCTTAACCCTTCCTAATTCAGCTTAGCTTAGTTAATTAGCTTAAAGTCAAACCGTCGTAATTAAGGTTTGACTTCGAGATTAATCAATAATTGTTCAGTCAAATATCGAATTGGAAGTACCTATAAGTTGGTAATTATGTGGGTAATAAACCCTTAAAAGAGTACTCTCTGATTCCCACTCTAACTAGGTCAATTGTCGGGTCAAACTTGATATTAAAAAGTCAACAGAAAGCTTAATTTCAAATTAATACATAATTAGCAATGTAGAAGCTATGCAACCTGTTTTATCATTAATATAACTTGGTAATTAATGTAAGAAGATGTCTAAACATGTTCAACCCGACAATTTTCAGTTTAGGCCGGTTTGGAACCGAAAGTCGCATAATTTGACTTTTGCTTTGACTTTCAGTTCTGACCCGTTTAAGCATGTTTTAGAAATGCGTTAGAGCCATATTAGGACCAGGTTTCATGTTAGTATAACCCTCTGTGAATATACAACTTGGTTTAATAGTTACCCGATTCATATGCATGTTTCCGTTAATTGCTTATATGTTGACTATTATGCCCATATGACCTTAAAACGTGATTTTTGAAAATGTAAAAGAGTAGAAACCTTAGTTACGGATTTATAAACTTGTACCTAAAATTTGACATCACTTTGAGGTCTAGATTAATAGTTATGCTCATTAGCGTAATTAGAAAGTTTTTAGTAATTAAACGGTGTAATTAGCATATAGCCTATCTAAACCCGATTTTTGATACCAAACTTTTTACCCACTGATATAAAATAATATTTTGGGATTTTTGGAGATTTTTATTTAAATTTAGACTGAGCATAACTTAGAGTTCTAAGCTTGATTCGGTAATTGCCGGTTTTGCCCTTTAAGCGTTTTTAACACATAGTATGTACTAAAACTATTTTAAACATATAAGGTTTGATACCTACTGATATTTTCAGTATATTTTTATACTTTAACAGTAAGCTAAAGTTTTAAACTCAGATTTCCAGTTTTGACCTTTTTAGCCTAAGTGAAATTACCAAAATGCCCCTAAGGTGCATAGTTTGGTTTTGAATGATAAATTTCACATATGTCTATTACCCTACTGTTATCACTTATTAAATTAAGTATTTTTACTGATTACATCAGACCTGTAACTCAGATTAATATTTAAACTCTTTTATAACCTTTAAAATGACCAAAATGCCCCTACGGGGCATAGTTTGAGTTTAAATCCATTTCGGTCATAATAGAAGATATCTTATTGATGTCACAACATATTTAAGGCATATTAACTTAGGAAACCTGTATATGACTCATTTGGTTACCCGTTACGCACTTTACGCGTTCGGATCAGCTTATGTAACTAGTTTGCATAATTTAGCCAAAACGGGTCAAACCATATCGTTTTCATCTCAAAATCCATAATGTGTTTAAGTTACCCACATTAAACAAGTTTCCAAGCTTGTTGGGTCAAAACCACATTCTAAACCGGTCTTCGCTTTATCATGCGTTTTTGGACCGTATCCTCTTTTAAAACTAACCGGTCTAAGTTTAGGCTTAATTAAAGACCCGTTAGGATTCTAATAGGGTATTAAAACCTTCATTCCAGATTAGGAGCCCAGCAAAAGCTACGTGCACTTGCTGTATTTGATTTATACTTTGCTCAGGTAAATACTCTTAACTTATTTTCCCTATACGGGCTTGGGATACGGTATTATAATAATACCGCTTGGTCGGGTATGTAGTCATTTAAATCGGATTGTGATTAATGAATTTACATAACTCGTTTTAATCTGTATTCTTTGGTGTATGGCCTTTGGGGGTTAAATGACCATGTCCCGGATATCCTTGGCATCATTCAAAGAAATGGCCACGACCTAAGCACGGGGTGTAGGCGTACACCTGACAGTTGCATTATGTAAAAACTGGTAATCCACTTAAAGGAAATAATCCTTGTGGGCATTATACCTGTGGCGTGTCAGTTAATCTAGACCGGCCCTACAAACCGGCCCTAATGGACGACAAATAAATAAAACTGTATACAAGATTATTTTTGAATAATTGTCCCAAGTTATAAAAGGTATTTTTGCCTAAGTGCATTCAAACTAATTTTCAAACTCTTTTCAAAATGAGTCAGTTAAGTTGTATTTACCAGTGTAAACTGACGTATTTTCCAAAAAGGCTAAGTGCAGGTACTATACGTAATAGGCTGGATACTCCCGGCATCAATAACCAAGTCTCGCAAGCTATTGATGTTAAAGTCTGTTGAACAATTTCCTTTTTATTTCGATCCGCCTGTGGATATGTTTAAACTACTTTGTGATACTTAATATTATAATTTATCCGGTTGAAATGAATCTATCTTTTGCTTCCACTGTGCATTTAAATATTGTGTTGTTTGACTATGATGATATCAACTACGTCACGATACTCCCCACCGGGCCCACCGGTAATACGTGGAAATATCGGGGTGTGACACTAGGAAGGATGGAAAGTTTCATGAAGAATAATGTGAATACATGACTACATGATAAATTACATTTGTTTGCATACACTAATTGTTAGTGATTACTATGGATATACATGCTATGACTATTATGTACCGGCACACATGTCACTTTATATAGAAAGCGGGTTATCAGACATTGATAACCCTACGGCCACCGCCACAGATAATGAGATTGCATCTACGCCAGAGATATTTATGTCAGACACTGAGAGTGATCCTGATATGCTGACCAAGGACGAGGACGACTTCCAACAGTCCGTGCTACCAGATTTTGGGTGATACTTTACCCTTGCTGATGGTTTCTCTGACAAGAATCCTTCTGCACTCTTGTTTCAGTCCATGACCACTTCATCACTGGTCATCCCGATGGTGAGCACACTATGGCTCCGATCCTCGATGATGCGCCTCCTGTGGACATTCCTTCCGAAGGTTGGCTACTCGACGAACAGTTGATGATGACGTTGACACGTTTATGGTCCTCCTGCTGACGCCCATGATGATAGAAAGTTAGACGAGAACGTTGTTACTAATTTCACTTCTTGAGACCCCTGTTATCAAGCTATCCTCTGAATCTAGTATACACTCGATTTCAGACTCCTTTGAGTCTGTGACAACTGCAGCCTTACAGACGGCCGGATTACAGCTTTCTACTACTGACTCGGACGACGACGTCGTTATGACTGCTGCACTACCACCTGCTCGAGATGCCACACATTTACACGACCCGGACCCTGCTCCTGAGCCAGCTCCTGTTCCTTTTGGGTCAGCTTGATGTGGCACCTGCTGGTCCTGCACCCTTGCTTGATCATGACCCTGTTTCTTTTGGTCATTGCACCCCTTATACCTGACCCAGTACCTGCACATGATGATCTCCTTATTGGTTGAGACGTTTGTTCCTGCACCTTCACCCGCTGATGTTGATCCTATGGAGACCGACGTCCATTGCGCCAACATGCCTATCGCTTTCTTTTAAAACATACCCGCACCCCGGGAAGGTACTCCAGGTCAGCACCCGCATGACGATCCTTTTGCTACAGCAGCATTTTCCCCGACCTCACGGGCTACACCGTTTGCTCCTTTCATTACTTCACCGCTAGACGAGCCATTCCGATGGTTCCTACCATGCACTACGCTGATTTCAGACCCCTACCATCCCTCACAATATGGAGGCTATACACAGAATGAGTTGCTCCTGCCACTTCAGCTGCAGTCTGAGGTTTTGAGTCGTAAAGTTTTGGAGTTTGAGATGACACCACGTCCTCCACCCTGTTTTGGATGCTCGTTTCTTCAAGCAGCAGAGTCAGTTACTTACTTCGATGTATATACAAGCTCGAGGAGGAGCTTGCACATGTTAGCAGTTTGCTTTTCTTCACTCCTCCACCTCAGACACCAGTATAGTTGGCTTTTGGATTTATGCGGATGGCATTACTTTTGGAAAAAGACACTACTAATGAGCCGAGATCGTGGAGACTTTTGAAGGCCACTTTTGACCACGTGATTTTGATACACTGATATACTTATTGGACAAGGATAGGGTGACCCTGTGTCCCTTTTGATGTGATACATTTTGTAAGACAATGCAATTGTGGTCGGAGAATAATGAGAGCCCAATCATCATTAAACATGCGACAATACTTTGTGGCCAATAACCAATGAAAGCTCAGTCGCTATGTCTTCGTTAAGCACGTTGTTGATCTATATGTGTGTGCTATAATTATAATGCTACGTGCTTGCTTGCTATGCTCTCATTAAACATAATTCCCAAATTACTTGGTTATGCTATGATTATGCTATTGCTTTATTGGTTGATATGATAATCTATTATGTGTATGTACATATGACCTCTAAACAACTATATGCACTCCCTGAACAAATAAGACCTTACCTAACCGATCTTCTTCTTAGAAGATGTCGATACAAGGGAACATCGATACCAACAACCCTCTGCCAACGACAGCGGCAGAACAACAAGAGCGCATCTCACAGGCCATTGCACAGCACGAGGCCCTTCGCTCCGAACGCAGCGGAGGTACCCCAGGAAATAATCCACCCAACGGTAGTGTTTAGTCACTTAAAGACGCATTACCAAATGTTTGGATATTTCCAAGAGTGCTTTACTAATGCCATATGTGAATGATGTCGCAGGCAGCACCTACAAGTAGTTCTCGAGCTACAAACCTCGAGACTTCGACGGCACTCGTGGTGAATGATAGCTGGCTCCAAATCAATGAGCGGTGAGGGTGTTGTGCGGTGAGTAGTCACCGATTGTTTGAGTGGGATTGATTGAGGAATATAGTTGTTGCCTATCCGTTGGAACTAGTCGTTTATAAAAAAATATCAACTTTTCTTTATAAAAACAACACCATTCGACACCATTTTTCACCATTCTCTTCTCCATCCAACTATTTTCTAAAAAAATTCACTTCTTCCATTTTTCACTTCTATTTTCTAAAAATGGATGATATACCACCGCTATTCATTCCAATTGATATTAGTGAAGACCATGATTCTTCCTCAAGCAATAGTAGTTTAATTTTTTTTTCCAAAATCTTATTAATGAAGCCGCCGAACTGGAAAACACGGGTACTTCTAGAAAAAGGAAATCTATCTGTCGAGATCGAGAGAAATGTCACGAAAACCTTATGAGAGATTATTTTGTCGAGGAGCCCATATTCAACAAAGAGGTTTTTCGTCATAGGTTTCGTATGTCGAAAAGGTTGTTTTTAAAAATTGTAAGTGACGTGCAAGCGAATAACTTGTGGTTTCAAGAGACCCTGGATGCGACTTTGAAGAAGAGTTTTACACCGATGCAGAAAAGTTACGTTGGCGATTAAGCAACTTGCAACCGGTAACCCTCCAGACGAGTACGACGAGTATTTAAATATGGCCGAAAGGACTTCCCGTGAGTGTCTAGAAAATTTTTGCGAAACGGTATGTAATTTATACGCTTCCGAGTTTTTACGTAGACCTACTAGCCACGACGTTGCGCTCTTGTACCAAGCTCATGAGGAGAAACATCACCTTCCTGGGATGTTGGGTAGTCTTGATTGTACACATTTTGTTTGGAGAATGTGTCCACGGAGTTGCGTGGTCAATATATGAGGGGGGTCAGAGTTACCCAACAGTTATGTGTGACAACTGCCAAATTTGCATGCATCCGTACAATTAATTAAACTTGATTAGTGATTAATGATTGTGCTGAATTACCATTAAATGCTTTCTGATTTCTGCATCATACTTACATGTGCATCACATTTCATAGTGTCACATCATTTTTACATACAAACTTTAGTGACACAAACGATGCACAAAGCACAGTTAGCACGGTTAACGAATAGAACAGGAATATGCTGACGAGGTTCAGTACATAGGCAGACAGTGTTTTGAGACCCAGTATGAGCCAGAAATCAAGTTCTACACCAGTATAGTGTGTAGGGAAGTAAGGACCACAAAACTGCTTCACTAGATGATAGTTTAAGTGCCGGAAAGTGCCTAAAACCCACATAAAGTGCAGATTTCAGCAAAATTCAGCATTCTAACAAGCTAGTAACATGCAAAAATATGGCAAAATGGTCCTGAATGCTTTCCTAAGTGTCGGGAATTAAAAGTGTCATAAAAGGGTACTTAAAGATCACTAAACGGAATAGTTTGACACTTTAACGAACCGGTATCTAACCAAACAACCGGACACTACCCGAAACACCAAACTTTTACTAGAAACATTGTTTTAGTGTTTATGAGCTAGTTATGATCCCTGAACACCCTAACACACTATATAACACATCATACACTTAAACACCTAAACATTTTACTTAGATTTCAACTAATAACCTAACTTACCATTTAATCACAACCAATACCCCCCCCCCCCTTCATGTGGACGGTCACCATGTGGCCCCCACTTGTGATATGCCTTGATCTTCTTAGATTTACCTTCATCTTCCTTGGATTTGCAAAGATCTTGCTTGTACTATTGAAAACACACTAACCTTTGGTTAAAAGCCTAAAGTGGTTATAAGATGACCCATAATCTCATTCATTCTCACATCACAACTCACCTCCTCCCTTCCTCCTCCTCTCGGTCGACCCACATCCACCATACCACCACCATTGTCGATTCTTGTTCCTCCAATTTCAAGTGTACACAAGGTGTAAGAAGGTCATTAATGAAGCTTGGTGGTCTTGGATCTTGAAGGACCTCCTCCAATTGCTTTTATCCTCCACTTTTATCATCTTTATCATCAAGTGTTCATCCCTAGCCTTGTGCTAGTAGTAAGGCCCTCATAACCCTTTGTTACTTCATACATTGTCGGTTAAAAGATGTTATACATTGATGATCATGAAGAACACTAAAGAACCTAATCAAGAAACTAGAACATAAGCTTAACATATGATGAAACCTTGATGAAACTATGTTGTTTAGTGTATGTATTATACTTGATGGTTGTTTTCTTGAGATTATGATGTTGATCATCATAAGGAGCTTGCTAGATTGTGATTAAACACATGATCTAGCAAGTGAGAGGATGGTTATGTGACAAAACAAGATGACCATCCTCATATATAAGCATGAACTTGAAAAATAAAGTGATTTCTTGAAAAATAATAATCAAAGTGGGTTAATAATCTTATGGATCTAAGATTTATGGATGGTTTTCCAAAAGAACCAAGTTCAAAATATGATTTTTGGGAGATCTTGGTCCTTACTTAAACACACACTAATTTTGGTGGTAAAACAAGTGTATAAACACTTGTGAAACAAGAAGATGTCATAAGGAAATGTGTTTTGTAAAACATGTTTACAAGTTGTAAACACCTAAATTTACCAAGAATGAAGTTTTCAAAGAAGTAAACGCACTTTAAAGGGGTAACTAAGTCTACTAAACACATTACCAAATTACTACAAGTTTTTATGAAAATTCAAGTTCATGATTATTATGTAAATAGCATAGTTTTGGCACTCGGTAAGTGCAAGTTGTTTAGGGATTGATTGTTGATTGTTTGTGATGATTTTGAAAAGAAAATGATATGCTTTGATAGCATGGACACCTCCATTTTTAGGGGAAACTATGGCAAAATTTTCTAAAAATATAAACACTTAGAAAAATATTTTCTGAACAAATATTTACAAGTGTGTTTTAACTATGGTTTTCAATATAAACTTTGCCATAGACTTTGTTACAAAAATACAAGTATTGGAGGTTGGTTTTTTTAAATAAAAATGGATAAATATGTATTTAGAATATATATTTACATTAAAGACACATTGTGTGTGATTATTTGTATACTTTGTGTATTAGTTATATTATTTTAGGGTTTAAAGTAATATAACTTAACATATACCAAGAATTTACAATCCAAAATAATACCAAAAATCACAAGGAATACATATATAAGTTACACACATAATATTATGAAACCGAACGATAGAATGTAACTTACAAATATTTCGGAAAATACATTTATGAGTATATTTTTGGAAAATATTATTTTGGATACAAAAAGAAATGAAAATATGATTTTCATTATTATTACAAAGTATATCTTATTTTTTATAAGGAGAAAATATATTATTTTTGGGAAGAAAAATATATTTTCTTGGGATTTACTAGGAAATATAATATTTTGGGAAAAATATATATTTTCTTGGAATACATTATTTCGAAACTACAAATGTTTTTGCCAAGAGGAAAATCAGGAATAATTCTTCTAAGGAATATTTTGTGGAATATATATATTTTAGAAATATATATTGGATACTCATTAAAAGATAATACACGTCAGAATACGACACCAACACATGGCAAGTTATGCAAATACCAGAATATGAACACACATGTATAAGATACTCCCATCCTTGGGAAGGAAATACGAATACAAATACTTGAGAAGTATTGTTACCAAATATTGTTTAACAATTATTCCAAAATTAAATACAATTTAAAGTTAAAATATTTATTATTTTAACAAGTAATTATGACTTGGAATAATATATGAAACGTAACTCAAAAGCGTAAATACTAAGACAAGGCACGGCCCGCTCGTCTAACGGACCGTAGTACGCATGCAGGTAGTCGTGCGATCTAGAGGAAGCTTTGAGTTACAGCAGATACAAGGAACGCAAAACTGTGAGTTCATGTCCCCCTTTTCTTTTAACTGTTTTCAGTTTTATACTTCGGGGGTGAAATACATGTTACAATTATTACAACTGTTTACATACGATTACATTTGGTATGGTTAGCTAAGGAAAGGTACTGCTAGATCATGTGAGTGGTGGGTATGACACTTAAGACCATTAATCCTCGTTGTAGGACCGAGGGACATGAGTGATAGATCTATTTGGGTGTAGCGAGCCCCACCCCTGAGTCCGTCGAGTGGACCATGTGGTGACTATGTCTTACTGACTAAATCTGCTAGGTTTGAGTTTTCCTGCATCACTTCACACATATCAATGGCCTTGCAAACCATTGGTGATCTGTTTTTCCTTGTTGCTTTCATACCAGGATTTATAAACTTAGATACATACTTACAACGATTTCAAAGGTTTATACATACACACAAACAATCACATGAACTCGCTCAACTTTTGTTGATGTTTTCAAACTACATGTATTTCAGGGAATTTGTAAGTGGATCTGGCGGGCGTTAGAAGTTTTTATGTTGCGTTAGAAATAAAGATGCCATCCATGGTCTTTGAGTTTGGTCAGTGTGTCTTATTCCTGGACGAGACACGTCTTCCAAACCTTGGTGTTATGCAGTATCTTTTGACGAGTCCTTAATGAACTCATAAACAATTTGTACGGTTTGTAAAACTTGAATTTGAAGTCTACGTTTTAAAACAATGTTGTTATGTTTTAAACTTATTTAATGGATGACAAACCTATGGTTTTATCATATAGTTGATGTTATGATTGAATGCAATGATATTAAGAAAGTCACACCATAATCACGCTTCCGCAAAAGTCAGGGTGTGACATTACGCTCGAAGCGGTGGCCTCTCAAGATTTGTGGATTTGGCATGCTTTTTGTGGTCCACCAGGTTCACAAAACGACATCAACGTGCTCCAACAATCTCCGTTATTTCTTACTCAACGAAATGGAACTGCACCAAAATGCCCATTTTACTTGAACAACTACTTGTACAAGCGTTGATACTATCTTACCGATGGAATCTACCCTACTTGGTCCGTGTTTGTGAAATCATTTTCGTATCCTCACATTGTGAAAGAAAAGAAGTCCAAGAGGCAACACGAGGCGGAAAGAAAAGACGTGGAACGGGCTTTTGGTGTTTTAAAGGCAAAATAGGGTATACTTAATCGACCGATGCGTGCTATGAGTGTTAAAAAAATTAGGTGTGTCGTATATGCGTGCATTATTATGCATAATATGATTCTAAAAGACGACGGAAACGCGATTGCACCGGTACATATTCGGGATCCTCCAGTCGAGCCCGTTTTTGAAGACACTGTTTAAAACAAGCTCATTGATGAAGATACGCATTATAGACTAAAATATGATCTTGTGGAGCATCTTGTAGAACAAGATTTACCCCACCTTTTGGCAGATTCCGACGACGAATAGTTAAATTAGGTTTTTTTTAATTTATTTTTATATTTTAATGTCATGTTATTTATTTTAATTTTATGTAATGTGTTTTTTTTTAATTAAAAGTACTTTTATTTAGTTTAAAATATGTTTTATTTATTTATGCATAATTTATAGAAATAAAAAATATATAACTCAAACACCCTAATAGTGATTGACTATTTCCGTGATTGAGTGCAAAATGGGGAGTGGAATGAAAATTTGACATGACATGATATTATTGGCTAGAGAATAACTCAAACACTCTAAAGTGATTGTACGACTCCCTCCACCCTAACAAACGAATTGGGTTAATAATGATAATCCTGTAAGCTTGATGTATAATCAAAATAATACTCATTTGGCCTATTTTCGCATATTTAGTGGCTTGATTCGATCAATCAAAATCGTATTCTCAAAACAAATAACATATTACTCAAGCGGGTCCTAGCACCCGACTGGTATCTCACTTGAATTGACATGACAACTGACCTCAAATCAACCTATTTTCGCCTTATCACATCTTTGATAATGTCCGGTTGGCTTCTTTTTATGAAAAAGTTCTTCACAAATCAACATGGATGTTGTTTAGTAACAAATTCTGTGTAAAATCCTCAATTTTTATATGATTTTCAAGCTCAAGATAAGTTATAATGATACTATAAATAAAGAAAATATGATTCTTTACAAACTTAAAAACGATCAATCTTAAATCTTTTTTTACGTATGAGAGATATTTCTGCATTTACATTCCGAATTTTTCTAATCGAAAAACTTTAATTATAACAAAGTCAATTAACAAATACTTTTAATACTAAGGGGGTCGTTAGCTGGAATTTCGTTCATGACAAAATACCATGCGCGAGGTAGGAGTTTTATCACAATGAGCCTTCAGGCAGTGAGTTGCCCTCTAATATGTGACGGGCCATGTCATCGGCGTTGTCTGCGATCGAGAGCGTTGGTGACCTTCTGCTTATGGATGTACTCGAGGCTTTGTTGAACGTTAGAAAAATAAACACTTTTAATAATTGTATATCTTTAACAAAAATAAAATAAGAAAGTTTCAAAAAATATGATAGTTACAATATCTTAAATGTTAGAAAGGAATGTGAATGACAATTAGAGGGGCATGACTATGAGTTTTGATAATTTCACACATTATTCCATTATATCTTATATTTTTCTGATACTTTTTTTTAACGGCAAATTTTGATCACTGACGGACCACTTGATTACTCTTACTAATTTTTCGAATACTTGATTACTCGTTACTCATTGAAATTCTATTTATTAGTTACTCTTGGAATTCTCACACCCGGATCAACATATCAAACTTACCACATATGACATACTCAAGAATAATCCTAACAATTATAGATAATTATAAGTTTCCAACAACTTCAAAATACTATTTATTATATTTTCAAAGATGATATATGATAATAATATTTTTCGGTTTTCATGCGGTTAACATATATGAGATTGGTCTCAGGTAATCGGCTGGATATCACCTAGTGACCAACATAATTTTTTTGTGCCAGGGTCACACTTCGAATATGTGTGATGGACCGATGTCACTCTTTGCATATTACACATAAAAAAGAGTATCGAATACTAGATAAACAAAAAAAAATTCTTCGAAGTCACACAACACCGGTGTCCGTCCTTAGGGGCTATTTGGCTAAGCTTATTTTAGTGACTTATTTACTTATTTACTTTTTGAAAAGTTAAAAGGTGTTTGGGTTAGCTTATTATGTGAGAGGAATAAGTAAATAAGTCATTCCATTATGACTTATTTGCTTTTCAAATAAGCAAATAAGTAAATAAGTAAAAAAAATAAGCTTAGCCAAACAGCCCCTTAATATCACCTAATAACATACATACTCGCTATAAACCCATGAAAAGGTAGAACATATGTCATACTCAAATAAGTGACACTTCACTTAAACATTTGGGTTTTAGTTTTTCGGGTCAAATTCGGATTTTTCCATTGTTACGGAAAAAGGTCATGTTTTTTATATGATTTTCATTATTTATGCTACTTATGTATTTTAAAAATTCAAAAATTCAGCTATTATATATATACAATAACACAAAAAATCTTCTCCGTAAGTGTTTATTGTTTTTGGATTTTTTAAAGTTGTTTTCCAAAAGGTAGTGAGTTTATGTAGGTTTTAAGGGTGAACGGGGCGTAAGCGGTTAGGGGAGCGGGGAGGCTCTTTGCCGCGGGGGGGGGGGGGGGGGGGGGGGGGGACACCACCGCCAGCCCTTTTCACCGCAAGAGTGGAGGCAAAATGGTGGACTAGTCATTGCGTGAGAGATGGACCATGTTTTGATTTTTTGAACGTTGGTAACGGCTATAAATTCGTTAATTTTAATTAAAAAAAAGGTTTTTTAAATGTTTATATATAAATCCAACCCTTTTACATTCAAATCAACCCATTCCTCCATTTCTCGTAAAAAAAAAACTAAAAATTTCTATAACCCGATTTACATTTAAAAATGGTAAAAGAGATACCGTTGTTTTTCACACCCGATAGTAGTGATTTAATTAATGTAATGTTTTTATTTTATTTTTAATTTAATTTAATGTAATGTTGTTTTTCTAATTTAGTACTTTTATTTTGTTAAAATTAAGTTTCATTTATTAAATATTTAATAGTTTATAAAAAACAAAAAAAAAAGTTTCTCTCATCCCTCATGAGGGGTGCACCCCGTTCGTTTTTAGGCAAGAGGGGAGTTAGAGAGAGGAAATGACATGGAATCGTACGATTGGGTTAAAAAAACTTTCCCTCGCCTCGTTAGGGGCACCCCCTTCACCCTAATGTTTCATTCGTATTTTAATAAAGGTTTTACTTTAAGTTTTTTAAAGAAAAAATTAACACTATTAATCGATTATAACCAAGTTTCATACGGATTATTATTTTGTTTTTTAAAAGTCACTTAACTTTCATTTATCGTTTTAGTTTTACGCAAATCAAAGTTTTAATAAGACTAACATCTTATCCCTTGATAACATGTTGAGTAAACTTGTTCTTTTTCAGTTCTTAATACTAAAATGGAGGTGACATCGTCTTCCACTTCTTAACCATCTATATTGCCGTAACAAAGTAGACTCAAGAAACAAATTTTTATTAACATCATCTTCACGATGAAATGATACTATTTTGGATATTTCATCTTCTCTCCCACTATAATTCATCGTTGTAAATAATGTGAATAAAAATGTTGAAACCAAGTATATATAATCACTAAAAACAATTATCACATATAATTAATAGAGTTAAGTTCACGTACAAAGTGTCTTATTGTACAAAACGTACGAAAGGCATGAAAAAGCAAAAAAAAAAACGCGGTGACATTTTCGTAATTATTTACAAATGATCGTGTATGGTAATTTTGATCTTGTAAGATAATTTTGTAGAGTATCATAATTACTCTACAAATGATTTTCTAGAGTAATTTTGAATTGTAATTTGTAGATTAATTTTGAATTGTAAGTTGTTTGATAAACTTGCAGAGTAATTTTGATACACTTATATAGTAATTTTGATAATTACCCTACAAGATCAAAATTACTCTACAAGAACATTTTACAAAATTACTCTACAAGATCATTTGTAGAGTAATTTTGATAATTACTAATAATTATGAAAAGGTCACCACTTTTTTTCAACAAAACCTTCAATTCGTATGTTAAAGTTATTTGTATTTGATCTTTTATCATAATTAATATATGTCTACAAAGGAATATAAACCTAGCTATAGCTCTATTTACCAAGGACCACGTATTAATCTACATATTTAAAACATATCAAAAAACAATGGAATTTTTTTTAAAGCAATGCTATATTGACATGAAAGATTTCAAGAAGTCTATCAATTTATGAAACAATTGAAAACAAATTGAAAGCAATATATTGACGTTAAAGACAAAATGAAAGTTTATTATGTTGTCGGCTGAAGCAATTTGTCAAATTCGGTTAGTTTTATTCAAATCGTGTTACTCCTTTGAAGTACGTTCCAAATCTCCAATCATCAACAAAGCACTTGATTCAAGAAAATCACAGTCGATGTTTCTAAAACAAACAAACAAACATGTTTTAGGATCGTTTTTGAACGATTTTTTATGTTTTGTTGACAGATGAAACTTATTTAAAAAAAGATAAAAAATTATCTTATTTAATTAGTGATATTTAATCTATAGAATATTTGACCATACTGCTAACTATCATATGGATATACATCTGATGGATTTAAATCTTTGATTTTGAATACATATAATATAAAATTTGAGGTGAAGTTAGTTTAGGAATATCATATTATTCAGCTGAAAGAGATGAAAATGAAGAGAGTTAAAGGGTTGGTGTAACATGTCAGATACGACACGATAACACAAGATGACCTAAAATGCTAGACACGAATACGATAACACAAGATGACCTAAAATGCTAGACAGGAACACAATACGATAACTTATCGTGTCATTTTTTTTTTCTAAACACAAACATGACCTGTTTAGAAACTAGGTCAACCCGAAACAACTTGTTAAGAAACCTATTTAGGCTATTTTCATATGAAGCATGCTATTCTTATCCAATTAAGCTACAATGAAACTATAATCATGTAATGTAAGCATAAAACAACCACTAAGAAGTTATTAGAACATATCGAGATCTCACTCCGCTTGGCAGAACTCTATAGTCAACGTCGGCCGAAGTGGGGTTTCTGGTTTTACCAACGGTGGTGGGTTGGAGGTGAAGCAATGAACATGTTAAGCCCAAATTTGAAACTTGAGAACCGAGAAGAACGCCGATGGTGGGTTGGAGGCTTGGAGCGGCTGACGGCGATGAATGAAATTTTAAGTTAGGTTTTCAAATTTCTAGGGCAACAGTCGGCTCCCTTAACATATAAATATATTATTACTTTTTAATTAAAAATATAAACATACCACTATCAGGTTAACAAGTCTTTAACATGTTTATATAGAAATTTTTATTATGTCTTAAACGTGTTGACATGTCTAAGACACGAAACCTGTTAAAAACGTGTCGTGTCATGTTAACATGCCCATGACTGAAAGTGCCAGTCCTAAGGACTTCGATAGGTCGGGTTTAACACAAAAAAGAGAAAAGAAATAATAATTCAAGGGACAACAAATGTTTTCAATATGAGATGAAAGATAGTTTTAAACTATAGTGTTATTTAATTATTAAAGATGAAAATTATTATGGTCATATTCGTATTAAATTGGAGCCAAACAATGTCGGTCCAAAAAAAAAACGGTAGTACGATCATCCTTTACAACTTTTAGTAGTAGAGACACTCACAACACGCAAATCCTAAATATCAAAACAAATAATTTAATACCATCTCATAAATTTGATACATGTGGTACTTTGACGTATACCAACCTAGCAGATCTATCATTTCAACAACCTAACGATCTCTAAACCCAAGGTCCCTAATCTAATTCTACTTTTCCAAGTTTCTCAAAAGAACAACCACTAACGTAGAATGTCCACTGAGAACCCGCGGTCCAAAATCACAACTTCAAAAAGCTTGACCCCGGTTACAATAGTTAAAAAAAAACATAACAAAACACATTAACTTTGATAATGCTATAAACTAGTCTAAAAACAAAGTAATATGAGAAGAAATACAGAGAGAAAGGAATTTGACGACATTTCATCAAGTGTATAACCTAATGATGTATAAATATAGGAATAAGAATCCTAATCTATATATAAGTACATGGCCGTCTTCAAGATTCGAATGACCTGTACCAGTAAAATAATAGGTCCCTAAAATATAAACTTATATATATTATTCAATAATATGACGATAATTGTAACGCATCAAAATAATGTAGCATAATCATATATTTACATAGGAACTTAATAATACTTTATACTAGTACCAGATAAATACAAATTTGTTTTATATCAACATTAAACCTAGGTTTTTCCAAAATCATGTATAATCAAATTCTAGGGCAAACTCTAATCATCACCCCCCCCCCCCCCCCCCCCCCCCCAAAAAAAATAATAATAATAATAAAAAAATATATTTGAACATCCAAACCAACCCAAATGAGTAATTAGGGCTTGTTTGGCTAAGCTTTTCAAAATGGCTTATTTGCCTTATTTGCCTGAAAAGCAAATAAGCCGTTTTGAAAAGCTCAGCCAAACAAGCCCTTAAATGATATTGATCAAAAGCCAACTTAGATTCAGTATGAACATCTTGAAAAGGATCTTTTTACAACCGAAAATAACAGTGGAGCTCAATAAATCCTCTTCTTCACCATCCCCCTAAAATCTCATTCAACAACAAACCCATTGTGGGTTTTTCTCACACTCAATCAACAACACAAGAACCCGATCCAGATCTGCAAATAATGAGGTAAAGATTCAAACTTTTTTACTTCAAGATCACTCTTACACCTTTAATCTTTTGTGGGTATTGTGCAAAGACGAATCTGAAGTGTTTTTATTGCAACAATAACAGCAGATGACTAGTGGGTCATTGGGTCAAAGATCATCAAGCTATGGATCTTTATTGCAACACCAACAACAGATTCAACATCAAAATGGTGTGTTTTTGCAGTCAACACCGCCTATTGCTTCAAGGAAGCCTGCTAAGGTGTTTGGTAATAAAGAGAAGGAGAATTTGTTCATGTGGATCTTTAAGTTTGTGCATAGGAAGAAAGTTGGAATGATGTTCTTGTGTCTTGTTTCAATTGCAGCTATGTTGTGGGTCCTTTATGTTGGCAAAGGTTTGGTGTTTCTTGTTCTTAAATTTGTATTATTTTAGCTTCATTTGATTCAATATGTTTGTTAGCATTTTAGCAACCAATTTTCATTCATCAAGTTTTGTTTCTGGATCTTTGTTTTAGCTGCATTTTGTACACCTATTTAGTATACTTTTTTTTTCAGTAGTTTATGAAATTTACTAATTTTGACTTATTTTTAGCTCAATTTGGTTTCTGGGCCTTTAATTTGACTGTATTTTGTACACTTTTACCTGCATTTAGTATCATTTTCTTTAGTAATTTGTCAAATTTACTAAATTTAGATTGACTTTTAGCTCAATTTGGTTTATGGGTCATTGCGTATTGCCGTATTGTACTACATTTTGTGCATTTTTAGCTCAATTTATGTTGCACACACACACACACAACAAAACAAAACAAAACAATATTTAGTACATGCTGGTTGATCTTATCGTAACATTGGGTTAATGTTGTATTAATGAATTTTCACTTCATTGTGTAAAGTTGTAGTTGGATTTGATCGATTAAGAGTTCATGTTTGAAGGTGTGTTTGCAGGTGAAGTTACACAAGAAGTTCACAATGTCCAAAGTTTGGATTTCAAGAACAATTCCATCGCAGATCTTTCGCCAATGAGTGTTGACGAAGACACAGTGAACCCCATTAATTCTTCACTAGCTAATCACGAAATGAAGATCACTTTGAATGATGACAAAATAGCGACAATCGTCCCAGCGCCACCACCACCACCGCCACCACCGCCGCCGCCTGTTTATTTCACCGGATACACCCTTCCAAAAGGTCATCCTTGTGAAACCTTCACAATGCCGCCGCCACCCGCCGACAAGAAAAGAACGGGCCCACGTCGTAAGTTTTTATCATCGCACACTCCATCAATCCATTTGGACTTTTGGTTTATGTTTAGTTGAAAGAATATATTTTTCCTGTCTGTCAGCGTGTCCGGTGTGTTACCTTCCTGTGGAAGAAGCTATTGCGTTAATGCCAAAAGCCCCGTCGTATTCTCCGGTGCTCCAAAATTTGACATACGTTCATGAAGAGAATCTCACCAAAAGCGAGTTTGGAGGTTCGGAATTCGGTGGATATCCTTCCTTGAAGCAAAGACTTGAATCTTATGACATAAAAGAGTCAATGAGTGTCCATTGCGGGTATGATAGTTTCTATGTCAAATATGATTCAATTAAGTTTATTATTTCAATAATAATCTAATTATTCCGGGCATAATAATTTGGAGCTTTTACTTGCTAAAAGTACACTTTGGGCAACTTTCAACCCGTTTAACTGGTTTCTGTTTAAGGGTGTAAACGAGCCAAGCCGCACGTTAGACACTCAAGATCGGCTCGCTAAAAGGTTGAATGAGCTGAGCTTAAATGGGCTCGAGCCCAAATGGAAGCTCATTTAATAAACGAGCTCGAGCTCAAGCTTTGAATACCAAGCTTGACTAGGCTAGCGAGGCTAAACGAGACTACTAGAGTAATAGATATATATAATTGCATAATAACTATTATCAAATACAAAATTATGATAAAAACTAATAAAAGATATATATTTTGTTATATGCATAAAATTAGAATTATAAATACATATATACACATAATTATACATGTAATAAACGAGCCAACTCGAGCTTAAAAAATCAGCTCGAAAACGCTCGTTTACACCTCTATTTCTGTTCTACTAATTGTATTATCTACAGTTTTGTTAAAATAGGTTTTTTTTTTCATCAATTCTTGTTTGGTTGATGCATTTTTATGCTACCAGATTCGTTAGAGGAGATAAGCCGGGACGCGATACGAAATTTGATATTGATGATTCAGATCTTTTTGAGATGGATCAGTGTCGGGGCGTGGTAGTTGCATCAGCCATATTTGGTATCATATTATAACAGTATAACCCCAAGCTTCCCTTTTTCTAAAGACTAGATTTTTATTAAAAAAATGTTGGTGTTTGCAGGCGCGTATGATTTGATTCAACAGCCCAAAAACATCAGTGAAGCCGCAAAGAAAACTATTTGCTTTTTCATGTTTGTTGATGAAGAAACGGCTACTTTTTTAAGAAACTCAAGTGATCTTGATGATACCAAAAGGATTGGATTATGGAGAATTGTTGTTGTCCGAAACCTACCGTATACTGATCCAAGACGCAACGGGAAGGTATATAATGAGTAAAGTACACGGATGGTCCCTGTGGTTTACCAAAATTTTGGATTTGGTCCCTAGCTTTTCAAAAGTACACGGTTATGGTTTGCACTTCGTAACGCATTTAGTCCCTAGTCAACAAATCTAAAGGTTTCAACAAGTCCAAATTAAGGACTAAATGTATTACAAAGTGCAAACCACAAGGACCACCCCACCCATGTACTTTTGGAAAAAGTTGGGGACTAAATGTGTTACAAAATGAAAACCACAGGGATCATTTGTGTACTTTTGGAAAGCTAGGGACCAAATCCGAAATTTTGGTAAACCACAGGGACCATCTGTGTACTTTTGGAAAGCTAGGGACCAAATCCAAAATTTTGGTAAACCACAGGGACCATTTGTGTACTTTTGGAAAGCTAGGGACCAAATCCAAAATTTTGGTAACCCACAGGGACCATCTGTGCACCCTCACTCCGAATTTAAGGAAATCTTTTAATTTGATATTCATACTATGATCTTTCATAAAATGTTTTACCAAGTGAAGTAAACTCTGTTTTTACGGGTCAACCCAGCTCGTTTCCACACGTTGATAGCTCCTAAATGATCATGTTTCAACCCGACCCTGTTTTGACGCGTTAACCAACGGCCCTATTTTGGCACCTCTAGTTTTTCATAAAACCGACAATGTTCCTGATGAAGTTGCATATATGCAGGTTCCAAAACTTCTGTTACATAGACTTTTCCCAAATGCCCGTTATTCCTTATGGGTCGATGGGAAACTCGAGCTTGTTGTGGATCCTTATCAAATTCTTGAAAGGTATATTAATATGGAATGTACTTTTTAAGGGTATTTTAGTCATTTAGCTACAATCAACTCATATAGTTCATCAACGAATAAACATGGTCTCCGAACGGTAGAGGATCCAAGAGCTACTAACCGGATATGATTTCAGGTTCTTATGGAGGAAGAATGCTAGTTTTGCAATATCCAGACACTACAAGCGGTTTGACGTGTTTGAAGAAGCCGAAGCTAATAAAGCAGCTTCCAAATATGACAACGCCTCCATTGACTTTCAGGTCAACTTTTATAAAGCGGAGGGTTTAACCCCGTATTCGGAGGCCAAACTTCCTATCAGAAGTGGTACAATAATACACCCTCTTATTTTTTTTATGTTTATCACGTAGTCTTAATAATTGTCATTGTGATTACTCAGTTCAATCCCACGGTGGGATGAGATTTTTTTCCCAAATACCCGTACCCGTACCGATTTTGGGTATTCGGTACATGGATCGGTACCCAGCTTTATTGATTTTGGTATTCGGTACTTTCGGTATCGGCATAAAAATGGTAAACGAACAGAATTTTATATTGAATTTCAAGAGTGTTTTTTGTATATTATGTTTCATTTCGTATTATGGTATTTATGGTACTCGTATCGATTTTACTTATTTGGTACCCGTACGAGTGCTCAAGAAATAAAAACAAAAACAAAGTGGTACCAAAGCAGGTACCGTACCGAAATACCAGTACCGATACCCGTACGCTACCAATATATTCGATACCTAGTTTTGTTCAGATTCGGTACCGATATTTTCGGTATGGGTACTGTACCGCTACACTAGCTTATTTTAATTTTTCAAGTTCGAGCTCGGCTCATTTACACCCATAATGGTGGGCCGGATGCTTAGATGTGGCATGGCCTAATATGACATCTGATTACGCCTTCAAACAACATATGCACATCCAGCCATTATGTTCTACTGCTTGTTTAGTTACAACTAATTGTTCAATATCATATAATCATGCAGATGTTCCCGAAGGGTGCGTGGTGATAAGAGAGCATATTCCCATCTCAAACCTTTTTACTTGTCTTTGGTTCAACGAAGTTGACCGGTTTACTTCAAGAGATCAGCTTAGTTTCTCAACAGTGAGGGATAAGATCACATCCAAGACGAATTGGACCATTCATATGTTTTGGGATTGTCAACGGCGAAACTTTGTAGTTCAGGTAATATAATTCTCTTCATCCCCATACACTTTGACTTTCAAAGTCAAACTAGTTTTTCCTCGATGCAATTTTGACCAGGATTTAGTCTAAAACTTAGCATTAGGATGTTATCACATTAAAAGATTTACAATAATATGAAGATGGTTATGAAACTTTTTTCAAGATTCTAAAAAAATTATATAATTTTGGATTTGAAAAATACTTCTGTTGACCTCTAATGTCAAAAGTCAACTTTCTTTCTGTAACGCTTATCATGTTGGTTCGTCTCGCTCTCTCTCAGGGATACCATCGAGATATTCTCGAGCATTGGCCGCCACCACCACCACCACCGTTGTTGCCACCACCTCCCACTCCACTTGCTGTTTTTGTGCCTCCACCATCCACCCCAGTTGATGAAACACCAAACGCTTCAGCTTTAGAAACATCCATTGAACGTATTGTAAGTAATCCCACAAAGATCCCATCACCAAGACGTCGCAGAAGATTTGGTTCGAGGCGGCACAGGAAAGCTGTTGCCGGGACGAGCTGAGACTAAAAAAGATTTGTATATCGAAATGAAGTTAGTTTTTTTTCATTACCTGTTTAGAGAAATTATTTACGGGCTAGGAAAATTTGTGCAAGATGAGTATTGTCCACACAAAGGTCACGATAGTCGACGACATTATATACGTGTTAGTTTGATTGGTTTAATCATTTTTGGTTGTATATATACTTTAAAAAGATAATGATAACGATAATGATAATAATTTTGATTTGATGATTTTGTTGCTCTTTTATTTGTGTGTTACATTCTAGTAGAGATGCACTCTCACTTGTAAAATTATTACTTATTATTATTTTTAGTAAAAAGATGGAAAATTGGATTTTAATAATCTCAATTTTAACCTAGTGGCCTTTAGGAAAGTTATTACTTATTATAATGTTTACCGACAATCTCAACTTTGAACATGTTTGATTGTTTTCCTTTAGCGATCTCGTATTTTCCTTTAGGATGACATGGACTGCCACATAAGTAGCAATCCACGTCATCAAAACTTCAACTTTTTTTTTTGCCACATAAGCTGTCAACAAAAGCTATCTGGGTTAACTTAAGTTAGTAAGGATCGTTGAAGGAATATATATTCAAAGTTGGGACTATCTGTAAACATTTAATGAGTTGAGATTAATCCCGTCCAATAGGTAAAAGTTGGGATTATAAAAATCCAATTTACCTAAAATAAAAGAAAAAAAAATGATCTTTCAATGCATATAAATAAAAAGACCATAAATGCACAAACACAAGACTTACAGTGAGTTGGGTTAGTCTCTACGACGAGGCTAATCGTTTTCGTTGTCCTCCTGCTTCTTATTCGAGACTTTTTCTACCCTTGGACCCCTGGTGCAGGATTTTGAGTCATCAATCTTTTTTCTTGACCTTTCACATTGATTATTCAGCAGTTGAGGGTTTGAAATCAGTCATTTCTGTTGATAACAAGGTCGCCGTAGGGTGTATATATATATATATATATATATACACACACCAGTTATTATAGGAGAGTATATATCATGAGAGAACTAAAAAAAAGGATATTTACGTATATCCTTCTACTAAGAGCTTTTGTTACATATTTACCTAAGCCTTAAAATTAGAGGTGTGAATTTCTAAAGACAACTCGAAAACATGAAATTCGTGGATTTGGGTTTAGTATAAATGTGTTTAGGTTAGTTTTAGGTTGAACCCGCTAATAAATGTAGCTAAACGTGTCGAGTTCGTGTTAACCTGGTCAGGTTGGTGGTTGACCCGTTTAACCCATATATATATATATATACACGCACATAGAGAGTGATTAACGTACAATATTCCTTAACGTACAAGCGTATGCTGTGAAATTACGCATGTTGTATAACTCAAAAGTTTTGACTCAAAACCCTAATCACGCATGTTGAAAATCATAACATGCTTCATTACATAAGTATAACATGCGTGATTATGGTTTTGAATTTTACAACGTGCGTAATTTAACAGGTTACGCTCGTACGTTAAACAATATTGTATGTTACACTTTCACTATATATATATATATATAGGGGAAGGATAAATCGAAAACCCACTTGAGTTGAGAAAACTCAGAAAACCTTTGTAAAAAAACCCATGTAAACTCAAGAAACATCTCTAAAAAAATAGGAAATGTAATATACATATATTTGAACATTTTTTAAAAAGAAACACAAAAAAACACCGAGTAGTTTTTTTTTAAATGTTACAAATTTCAGGTTACATAATATATATGTCCAAAAAAAAGTAACATACAAATTTTCAACATTTAAAAAAAAAACTAGTAAGTGTTTTTTTTTAATTTTTTTTTTCATAAATAGGTCCGTGCACATTTATATTACATTTCCTATTTAAAAAAAATGTTACATAGGGTTTATTTGGATTTTCTCAACTCACATGGGTTTTCGATTTATCTTTCCCATATATATATATATATATATATATATAGGGTTGAGTTCATTTCAGAACTCTAAATAACTACAGAACTTTCAGAACTCCTAATAAACAATCATTTTACATATAAGTTTTTGTATTTAGGATCTTTTTATCATCTATTATATGTATTTCTTTGATTACATACATGTTAAAAGTAGTTTACATATGTTTAATTGCCAAATTATATATATGTGTCATAACTAATTACATATATGTAAAAAAAAACTAGTTTACATATGTGTAATTATAAAATTACATATAAAAATGATAAAATTACTCTTAACTTGTATGTAATCGTAAAAATACACATAATAAATGATAAAGTTATCCTAAACATAAAAATATATAAATAAAAAGATTGTTTATTAGGAGTTCTGCGAGTTCTGTAAATATTTATGGTTCTGAAATGATCCTGGCCCTATATATATATATATATATATCATAACTTAAATCGGATGGGTGTTTTATGCCCGGCTGAAGCCTAAGTATTTTAAGGCAATTGCTTTAGGTCTCGTAATTTTCGAGGCCCCCAAATTCTTTTAGTTTAGGCCCAGTTTTTTTAGAGTTAAATGCTTGGTTGGTCCCTGTGGTTTTCAAAAATTGTAGAGTTGGTCCCAGTGGTTTACTAATTACACGCGTGGTCCCAAAACTTGTCAAAAATCACTCGGTTGGTCCCTAGCCCTAACATTAGTTAAATTTCTCAGTTAAGTCCATGTTAAATGACCAAAATACCCTTGCTTATTAACTTTCTTTATAATTTTTGTTTAGTTTTACTTTTGACTTGGTTAAACCCATCATCATCTTCATTAGTAGGACCAAGTCATCTTCATCACCATCATCTTCATCATCATCATCATAATCTTCATTACAAATCCACACCCCATCTCTGTCTCTTATAGATAATAAATCGCTAATCAAAATCAATGATAAACCTACTTTATTTCATGTTATTGTTAACCATTGTCACACTCAAAAAAATCAAACCATCAGATACGTAAATAAAAGTTTAACTAATAAACAAAAAGAGTTGCACCAAACAAAGGTCTTAAATAAACATACACTGATCAAGGGACTTCGAGACAAGGGGGTGCCCAGCAGCCGGAATCCACTGCCGTTGCCGTCATTTCACCGTCGTCATTCCAGCCGCCGGTACCACCTCTGATGCTGGAGTAGCTGCTGTCGTCGGAATCCACTGCCACTGCCGTCCACAGCCGTCATCGGTCATCATCAGCTTCAGCATCATCTTGCATCATCTTCATCGGAGCAGGGGTCAGGGGGGTGTCGGAGGGTGGTTATGGTTGTGGGGATGTCGGAAGTCGCCGAAGAAGAAGAGAGGGCAGAGGTGTGCGGAGGTGAGAGGGGGGGGAGAAGGAGAAGTAAGGGTGTGGGGATGTCGGCAGTCGCCGGTGGTTTCTTGCCGACTCCAAATTCCCCCAATCTCGAACCCTAATTTTCAACATCTTCATCGTCTCCATCAGGTAATGAAGATGAAGATGGGTCAAAAGTAAAACTAAACAAAACAAAACTTATAAAGAGAGTTAATAAGCAAGGGTATTTTGGTCATTTAACATGGACTTAACTGAGAAATCTAACTGATGTTAGGGCTAGGGACCAACCGAGTGCATTTTTGACAAGTTTTGGGACCACGCGTGTAATTAGTAAACCACTGGGACCAAGTCTGCAATTTTTGAAAACCACAGGGACCAACCAAGCATTTAACTCGTTTTTTTATTTAATTAGGGTTTAGTCACAATCATTCAATCCAGGGATTCACGTAATAGGATTGAGAAGAGAAGTTTCCATCGATTGTTATACAGGAACTGGTAAGTAACAATGGCGAATGGAAGGGAGAATGAATAATCGTCTGACGCTCAATTTCTATTAATGTTCGACTTTGATTTTACTGCAATTTGCCCCCTTCTTATTTGAAGATGATTAGTGAGATTTTTATCCAAAACCCGAAACCCGACCCGAATTCAAAGCCACCCGAACCCGAATTAGCGAATATCCGAAAAACCCGAACCCAAGAAACCCGAACCCGACCAACCCGAACTTTAAATGGTTCGGTTATCGGATCACTTTTTCCCTACAAAAAACCCGAACAACCCGACCCGAAAAACCCGAAAAAAAAACCCTGAACATTTATTGTTTTTTCTTATAGAAGTGTTTTGGTTTGGAGTCTTTAATATATGAAACATTAAGTTTTGGGACTTTTAAATATTATTATAGCATATTGTCAAATAATGTTTGAACTTTGATGGTATTTTTAAAGTAGCAATATGAATTTTAATGATATCTTGTCAAAAAAAAAACATTAATTTTTCATTTTATATCTAAACCCAAAAACCGAACAACCCGACCCGAACTAACCCGAACCCGAATAACCCAAAACCGACTAACCCGAACTTTAAATGGGTCGGTTATCGGGTCAATTTTTCCAAGACAAAAACCCGAACAGCCCGACCAGAAAAACCCGAAACCCAAAGAAAAAACCCGATGAACACCCCTAGATTCACGTTATAGGATTGAGAAGAGAAGTTGTTTCCATCGATTGTTATACAGGAACTCGTAAGTAACAATGGCGAATGGAAGGGAGAATGAATAATCGCGCTCAATTTCTATTAATGTTCGACTTCGATTTTACTGCAATTTTCCCTCTTCTTATTTGAAGATGATTAGTGAGATTTCTTTTGATGCAGATTTTATTTTATTAGGCGTTGCTGGGTTGCATTAGCATGAGTCCGTGGGCTTTAATTTTCGAGGATTAGACCTTTAGGTTGGTTTGTTATATTCTTTTGTCTCTACAAGTATTTATCTTTGCGTTTGATCATAAATTAACGGTTAACTGTTATTGAAATTATGGGTTTAATATAAAAACTAGGTTTAGGAAAATAAAATGGGTTAGTTTCCTTGGTTGTTCTAGTTTTTATCTCATATTGATACCCAGTTTTATTATATTGATAGTGAATCCTACAAAAAAACTCTCTAAAAAGAATCTGTTTTTTTTTCTTTTGTAAGAATATGTGTACTCATATAAATATTAAGTTTTATATATTGAAAAAAAAGATTAAGTTGGCTTAGAACTAATTGTGTTACTACATAAAACCAAATTACAGTAAGATTCGAAAAAATGCTTGAAAATTTTATTTTGCTTTGGGCCTCAAAAAAACGTTGAGCCGGCCCTGTCCAAAGAAACCTAATTTCTACGACGATTCTCGGTAGAGGGGGCAATCCTGACCCAGAAGCTATTAAATGGGTCATTTTAACCCTTTTAAAAACTACAATGGGTTATTTTGGGTTAAAAAAACAAGAGTTAATTGCCAAAATCGTTCCTGAGGTTTGGGCACGTTTGCCATTTTGGTCCAAAATGACACTTTTGTACCAAATTGCCCCCAACGTTTGTAACTTTTTGCCATTTTCATCTAAGCCACTAACTTAGTTTATTTTTTCTGTTAAGTTGAGGATATTTTGATGAAACTGGCAAATATAAAACCACATGGTCGATTTTGGCAATTTACTCAAACCCTTTTTAATTTCTTTTATTTAATTATTTTTGTTACATATATATTAAAAAAGAATATACCTGGAGTTTTTAGAAAAAAAACTTAATAGTTTTGTCACATAATTTTTATAAAATTTCATCCAAATCACTAACTCAGTTTATTTTTCTGTTAAGGTGAAGGATGTTTTAAATTTTATATATTAAGACATAAATTAATGTACAGCTTCTTTATATAAAGAGTTAAATGCTTGGTTGGTCCCTGTGGTTTGCAAAAATTGCACACTTGATCCCAAAACTTTACTAATTACACTCGTGGTCCCTGTGGTTTTCAAAAATGCACTCGGTTGGTCCCTAGCCCTAACATCAGTTAAATTTCTCAGTTAAGTCCATGTTAAATGACCAAAATACCCTTGCTTATTAACTCTCTTTATAATTTAAATACTCCCTTTCACCACATCATCTCCCCCAAACAAACCTGCAATTTAGGGTTTCATCTTCATCCACACATCCTGCAACCCACCGCCTCCACCTTCCCTTCGACCCACCACCACCGCCGTCACCTTCAACCCACCACCTCCGCCGTCACCTTCAACCCACCGCCTCCACCTTCACCGTAAAACCACCACCTTAAACCCACCACAACCACTGTCACAAGCACCCTCACCGTCGTCACCTTTGACCCACCGCCTCTAATCGATCGAATCCGGATTCAATTGGCGGTGCGGCAGTGGGTTGCGGAGCAGGAGGATTTGGGGTGGTTAGGGTTAGGGTTGATGCAGGTTTTTCTCCTGAAATTGTCGCCCACAACAACCTGCAACCCCATCTCTCCATCTCGTTTTATAACTCCGGTGAATAACCAAAAGAATGAAACCGGTAATAACCGGTAAACCCAAAAGCAAGATTGTGTGTGATTGACCGTACACAGTGTGCGTGTGTCTTATTCATTTGCAGGTCGTTTCCAATGGCAGTTGGTAAGCATTTAGTGTGTGTATGTCTGTATCTATACACTCTGTTTTCTCTCTCTCTCTGTGCTCTGTTCATTCCAACAAGAACCAATCTTGATTGATCAATAATTTCACAACATTTCTCTTCCACAATATCCAATTCTTCTGCATCCTTTTCAAGCTCTTGATTTGTTGGATTCCAGTCTTGTTATGAGGTAAATTGTATGGATTACTATGTGCTCTGTTTTCAATGCACTTTAGATTAATACTTTCTGATCTGAGTGTGATTGATTTAGGGATTTTCATCAATTTATTTAGTTTAATTTGTATAAAATGAGCTGAATTTTTATTAAAGATCACAGTGGGAAAATTGGGGGTGGGTTTTTACTGATGGTGATTGTTCAAGACTCCAATTGCAGTTGCATTCCCTCGTCTCCGGTGCTCTTTCTTCTTGCGACTAATACCATTTGATTTGATTGATTCAAGACTCCAAGATCACAACTGATGGTGATTGTTGAATATGAAGGTGGGTGGTGGGTTTTTACTGATGGTGATTGTTCAGGGGTAATATAGTCATTTCACACATAGTTAACTGAGAAATTTAACTGATGTTAGGGCTAGGGACCAACCGAGTGCATTTTTGAAAACCACAGGGACCACGAGTGTAATTAGTAAAGTTTTGGGACCAAGTGTGCAATTTTTGCAAACCACAGGGACCAACCAAGCATTTAACTCTTATATAAATCAGTTTTATAAAGAGAAAACGTCATTGGTGTACAACACATAACAATCGATTACAACTTTTAGTATTTATCAGTTTTAGAGATAGAAAAAAATTGTAAAACGTTACAAATTTTTTAAATGTGTTGAGCACCTAGGAAATATGTTGGTAGACATAAAATATTTATTTAATTAAGATTATGAGGGTAACTAACTAATACTTATTCTGAGTGACTTGAGTAAATAAACTTTTGGTTCATAACATTATAATTACAATTTGGTGAGTAATTTTAAGGTTTGGTAACGATACATTATTTAATAGGGGGCACTGACTTCTGTTTTTCCTTAGGAGCGAATTTAAAGAGTAGAAGATAAATTACAAATTTGGTACATATGATAAGATTTTTTTATTTGACCTTTTTCAATAAGGTCACCAACATTTTAGTTTTATAAAACTTAGAGGTTTAGGTAGATTTTATTTTTATAGAACTGATATATATAAAAAATTAGAAATTAATTTTTGTCTTAGTTTATAAACATCCTTCGTCTTAATAGAAAAATTAACTTAGTAAGTGGTTGGCTGAAAATTTATAAAAATTATGTGACAAAGCTATTATTTTTTTCATATAAAAATTGCATGTATATTTTTTTATTATATACGCAACAAAATTAATTAAATTAAAGAAATTTAAAAGAGTTTGATTAAATTGCCAAAATCGTCCCTGTGTTTTTATATTTGTCAGTTTCATCCAAATATCCTCAACTCAACAGAAAAAATAAACTAAGTTAGTGTTTTGGATGAAAATGACAAAAAGTTACAAATGTTGGGGACAATTTGGTAGAAAAGTGTCATTTATCGTTAGGGTTTGAATAGAAAACCACGGGTGAACATCATCATTTTCATAGGCTATCATCACTCATCAGCGATTCAAGGCATCTTCATCTTCTCCGGCCTCCGCCACAAACCCGCCACCGTCTCCGCGTCTCTGTCGTCTCCTCCGCCACAAAGCCCCCACCCTCCGTCTTCAATTAAGGTATTATTTTCTTCCCTTATCTTTTAGTTTTTTGATCGATATGTTTTGGATTAAAATTGAAAGTTTTGTGACTTGCTTGCATTTTGGTGTTGGTTTTGTGAGAAATTAAGAAACTGTTGGAATTACTACTGGATTTGTGAGTTGTTTTTGTTATAAAGTGGTGGTGGCCATATGTTTACAAGGTGTTAGCTGTGATTGGTAAGTTGATGTCTACTTTGTTGCACTTTGAAAGACGTTTTTAGCAAGTAGTTAAAGGGTTAAGGGTGCGCCAGTCGCGTAGGCCCCAGGCGTGAGTTTGGTCTAGGCCATTTGCGGCTGGTTCAGACCATCTGAAACTAGCTTTGGCTGTTTCGGGCAGGTTTTTAGGTTCACACGTTTTTGTGCCTAGGTGCGCCCCTTTGGCTTCTTTGACTACATAGGTTTTTAGTGGATCAAAGTCTCAAAACGCATTAGTATTTTAGTTGCTTCTAGACTTTGTTGCGCGCCTTTGGCTTCTTTGACTACATAGGTTTTTAGTGGATCAAAGTCTCAAAACGCATTAGTATTTTAGTTGCTTCTAGACTTTGTTGACTATGAGGATTGTTTTAGTGAATTTAGGTAATCTTTTTGGTGTTTGGATTGTTGTAAGATTAAATTTTCCAATGGTTTTGGGTTAGAAATCTTGTTAACATCTACTGAATTGATATCAGATGCCCCCCATGAACAAGTTTATAGAAAAATAATATGTGAAGCAGAGGTTGTGCACAAAGACAACAAGAACAAGCAATTAATATACACAAAACCAAACGAAAAATTAAGTTTTTATGTAGGTCTCTAAAAGTCTAGGTGATACTGGCTGCAAAGTTGTTCTAAATCATAACAGAAGTTAAATACTCAAATCTATTGAAGTAGCCTACTTGAAATCAGTGAACAAGTCCTTCCTTTTATAATTAATATACTAATATGTATCAATGTAAGATTTTAGTATATCTAAAAAAAAAAACTGACCCGACCCGACCCGAAACACGTCCTGACCCGGACCCGTTTCGACCCATGACCCAACCCGTTTGCCGGGCCTAATTCTCGGTAAACGATTGTAAACAGGTTCGAGCATGTGTTTGTGATTCATTATGTTTTGAAGCCTTTGGTGTAATGTGCTACTTAAAATTAGGGTTAATGAATCTTATGAAAGTGAAACGTTGATGAAATTAGGGTTTTGAAGCTATGCTAATGATCTGTCTGTGTATTGTTTGTGCTTGATTTATCTTACTGTTTTGTGTAGAAATAACACCAAGGTTGTGTAGGCCAAGACTTATTCAGTTAATAAAAATGATTAATGTTGATTTTACAATTGAAATTGATCTTAATAATTATGATTTTAATTATCAATAAGACTATAAGAGTAATTCTCATGAAATGGATAATTATGTAATATATTTACCTTTTAATATCTTATATTCTACTGATTGGACTTATGTTATGTATCATTCATCCCTTATATAGACATAGGATGTTAATGTTTCAGTATAGAAATCCTTTCTGTAAGTTTGCTACTGAAGTTTTGATAATGGAACTAATTGATAAAAATAGAGTTATTCTATTATTGACACCAGGAGTAGTGTTCTAGAGGTCAAATAGTGAATGAGTTAATATTTATCAGGTATAATCATTGCATTAAGGTGGCTTGATGATTGTGAAGCAACGTGTCCGGTAGGCGGTAAGGCTTGTGTTATGTGAAGTGTAAGCACCAGTGGTGGCATGAGGGGCGGTTAGACAATCTTAAATGTGTCAAAATGGGGTTGTTGGGTCGGGTTGTGCTGACCCACAAATACGTTTTTTTATTTATTTGTTTGAGGTTTACAAATTATTAATGTTTTAACTATTGATTAGAAAACTATATTGGTGGAATCATAATCTGATTCCGAATTGAAACAGTTAAGGAGGTATGTATTTTGAGTATATTGTTGGTGCCTTTTTGTTCTTGTTTAACTAGTTTTTTTTTCCTGACAAATAATTACTCATTCAAAGTGGGATTTACTGGGTACGGTTGTTATTGTATATGGTTTAGGAAGGGGAAATATGTAATTAATTTTAAGGATTTGGTAAATATGTAATAGATGATCTTTGAAAGGGGATATATGTAAATAATCATTGTAAAAAAAGTAAAAAAAAAAGACTAACCGTCGTCTTTTTATTAAATTTAGGTCACAAATTCTTCCTCATTCAAAACCTTCACCCCCAACTTCCAAGCCCGAATTTCAAAATTCAATCACAGATTTACTCTAAAATCAACAAATAATTGATCAAGATGCCGCAAGTGAGGATCATAGCGAAGAATTTCATGGATATGGTGGCTTCATTACCCGCCATGAAGCTTGACAAGTTATATGATAATCCCTTCATCTGTGAAGCCATTCTAAGGTAATTATTATTATTATCTCTATACATCGTATTAACTTTATATTCATCATATATATATATATATATATATATATAGAGGAAGGTTAACGTACATTACGGCTTAACGTACATCACGTACGACAGGTAATTACGCACGTTCATTTTAAAATCACGCATGTTATAAATAAAAAATCCAAAATCACGCATGTTGAAACATAATAATCACGCATATTGAAAACATTAATCACGCATGTTATAGAACAAATCACGCACGTTGTCGTACGTGAAGTATGTTAAGCCGTAATGTACGATATATATATATGAATAATAGAGATGAGTGTTTATTGGATGAAAATCTTGACAGATCTTTGCCACCATTGGCGAAGAAGTATGTTCTCCAGATGCTGTATATAGATGTTGCTGTGACAGACAGTTTGTTGCAAGAGTGGGTTCTTGCTGATGGTGCTTCAAAGCATAAAGTTGCTGTTGATAGATTAATTCAGTTGAGAGTCTTTACTGAAGTTGTTGATAGGTACATTTTTTCCATTTGTTTGAGTCACATTTGAAGCTTATCTTTGATGGATTAGATTCTTTGATACTCGTTGATTTTGAAATTTGAAGGTTGAATTAGGTTCTTATGTTTTAAGGATGAACAGTAGACCCTGAAGGTGTGAATTTTTAACATGAAATTTGCGGGTTTGGGTTTAGTCGAAACGGGTTCGGGTCAGTTTCAGATTGAACCCGCAAACTGTTTAGCGAAATGGGTCGGGTTCGTGGGTTGACCCGTTTAACCCATTTATATTATAGTTTATTTATTTATAATATGTTTTATGTCAAAAATTAAATTGGGTGTGTGTTTAATGCCATAATTATAACTTAAAAAGAGAAATTGACATAAGATTTTATAACTAAAATCATAGTTGTTAAAAGCCATTGCCTCTTGCGCCTAGGCCCATTTTCCAAGCTAGGCGAGGTCATTGCGCTTTAAGTCAAGGAAATTGCGCTTTAATTCTCCAGGTGAGGTTCAAGCGCAGATTTTGACGAGATTCCTATATTCCGGAGAGTTTCCTGCCAGATTCTCTAAGTTCCGGCAAGATTCCAGCCAAATTTCTACTTTTATCAAAGGAAAACTACTTTTCTACACTAATATTTTAGAACTTTTGGTACTAAATAGATGATATTAAATGTTATATAATAGCTTTTGTTTATTTTATATGAAGAATTCTGTTAATTTTCTAATACATAGAATATTTAAAATTGTTTTCATTGTGCGCTTTTTTTTCTCAGGCCCTCGCTTTTTTTGCGCCTTGCGCCTAGGCCCCAGGCGAGGCCTATGCGCCTTGAGTGCTCCTAGTACCTTTAATAACTATGACTAAAATGTAATTGTATAGTACACATTTGTGTTTTTTTGTAGTAAAGTTGAGTAGGAAAACACCTAGGTGACTTGACGTGTTCTCCTGTTGCGATTTGAAGTGCGCGTTGTTGTCTGAGGCGTCGGTTCAGGCGCTTTTTGTATAAATTGTAGGAGATAGCCGCGATGTTTTGGTTGAGAGGGACAAGAGAGGAAGTGAGTTGGTTATAAAAGGAGATCGTATCTGTCTCTCATTAATACTATTGTCGTCTGTTTTTTGGATTCGATTCTTTGTATTCATTGGTAGAAGGCAATGTACATGTAAAGCGATATAATAATTAATAAATATTATATTTCTGATGGACTGAATTTTGTCTGCAGGAAAAAGGAGACCACTTACTTGTTAAACCAGAAGTTCCGGATGAACCTCCGGGAGCATATTATTCGCGGGTAAGTTATAAATGCTCATTGGTGATTCTCATTTGCCTATTTTGGCATCTTGCTACTCAGTGATTCCGCATTCACTTGTCACTTGTAGTGGTGTACCGCCACGAGAACCTATGGCTGCAAATATAACCGTACGGCTCCCAAGCTTGGAGGATCTAGACAACTATGCAGCTCAACAATGGGAGGTATACCGTATACAACATAGACGAATTTTTTTATATATATCATGTTTACGTTACTTTCCTTGGGTTAAGTAGTTGATTTCTACCTTCTAGAACGTTTACCACTGAGTTTGTGAACACAATATTTTGGTTTCTACCTTTAATCATTTTTGCAGCTCTGGTTTATTCACTTTCATGACTTGCTATTGTGGCAATCTAGTGTTTCTTGCTGCATCTCATAAACTCTGCGGAAGCTGAGGTTACGACGAAAAGCATCAGCCCTTCAATGATGAAAGTCTTCCAACGAGGCCTTTTAAGTCAAAGGTATGTTTTTTATGATTATTGCTGTGCGGGTCATATTGAATACAGATTTTATCTTTTAACACTATGGATTCTGACATATTAAGGTTGGTCCACATTTCCACAGAGACAAAGAAGGTCCGAGGCTTACTGAAAGTGGTTTCCAGTTTTTGGTATGACAATTATGTAGCTGTAATGCTATATTAATACTCTGTATTATATTGTATTAAATTTAATTATCATTTGTTTTTCCTTGCAGCTAATGGATACCAATGCACAACTCTGGTATATCATCAGAGAGTATATCAGTAATTCAGAGGTATTCATTCCCGACACTTCCTATCATATCGGATCATTTGGTTGACCCAATTATTATATATATAACTAGTAAATTTCCCCGCGCTATGCGGCGGGTCCAAATATAAAGTAACTCGGATTTGTACAGTAAAGACCTGAATCGTTTGTGAACAAAAGTTACGTCAAAACGTAGATAAACTGAAGATGTACTAAAAAATAAGCACAGAAATGTATTATATATGGCCTGACTTATTTGTGAAAGAAATTTACGTCGAACACCAACCTGGACTTATACCGACACGTACATAAAAATAAGAAAAAAAATATGTTTTTAAAGTTAAAAATGGTGCCGCGTGTTGCGGTGGCGCCAAAACATAAAGTAAGTCGAATTTATAAAGCCTAACGAAAACATATTGTATTTGACCCGACTTGCTGTAAAACAAAATTTATGCCGAAACGTAGATCAACTGAAAATGTACAAAAAAAACATACTATATCTGAGCCTGCCCATTTTCAAAGAAACGCAATCAACGTGAATTTATACCAACACGTACATAAATATAGGTATGTAAAAATGATTATAAAGTTTTTAGAAAGTTGAAGGGTTGTAAGTGCCGATACTAAATGTTGAAGGGTAAAGGCTAAAACAAACAAAAACTTACTAAAAGACAAAAAAAGAGTTAAATGCCATTTTAGTCCCTGTGGTTTGGGCCATTTTGCCAGTTTAGTCCAAAGGTTTGAAGTGTTGCCATTTTAGTCCAAATAGATTCAAACGTTGCCATTTTAGTCCATTGGGTTAACTCCATCCATTTTTTCTATTAACTAGAAGGGCAATTCGGTCATTTTATATGTAATTCTGTTAACTAGAAGGGCTATTGTTATCATGACGAACCGAACAGATGCCAACATCATCGGCACCAATATTGTTTTGTTTCTATCGGAACTGGTATTTGTTTTTATCGACATTGGTACTGGTATTGTTATTAACGGAACCGGTATTCGTTTTTATGGTTTTCAATATAAAACACATTCTTTTGCGTATATCATGACTTTAAACCAAGTGTCTGTACCATACCGATACCATCACGAACCCAACTGATACCGACCGAATCTCTGCCACAACGTGCGGGGAAATCTTGCTAGTTTCTAAAATAAACGAGCTGTCCGTTGGTGTTTTTTCGATTTTACCATATATATTTAAACCTTTTATGAACAGGATAGAGGTGTGGATTCAGCAGATCTCATCTCATTTCTGCTTGAACTTAGCTTTCATGTTACTGGCGAGGTATCCGATCTTTCACATATATAAAACATGATTGATACATATTTATTGAGGAGTTGATATCTATAACTTGTGCACAGGCGTATAACGTGAACACTTTAGATGATATACAAAGGACAACAGTTAAAGACCTTGCAGACTTGGGCCTCATCAAACTCCAGCAGGTGAATGCTACTATATTTTCAAATAGTTTAAATTTTATCGTTATGTGTTTATGAGTTATGACTTCTCTATATTGGTATCTCTGTTTCTCTAGGGGAGGAAAGACAGTTGGTTCATTCCAACTAAACTGGCTACAAACCTCTCTATAAGCCTGTCGGATGCGTCATCAAGGAAACAGGTAACTTTCCCAAATTTGTAAAAGAGTAAATTGCCATTTTCATCCCTGAGGTTTGGCCAGTTTTGCGACTTTCGTTCATAGGTTTGTTTTTCTGCATCTGGATCCAAAAGGTTTGAAATATTGCCATTTTCATCCGGCTAGTTTACTCCATCCATTTTTCTCCGTTAAATCAGGGGTATTTCGTCTTTTTTGTCTAGTAAGGATATTTTGAATACTTGTATAATGCTAAATGCTTGTGCATAAAGTGAAAAAGACCAAAAGTTAACAAAAAAGACGAAAATACCCCTGACTTAACGGGGAAAAAAGATAAGTTAACAAGTCAGATGAAAATGGCAAGATTTCAAACCTTTTGGATCCAGATGCAGAATAATAAACCTTTGGTAGAAAGTCGCAAAACTGGCCAAGCCTCAGGGACGAAAATGGCATTTTACGCTTTACAAAATTTGATGAATTCATCCGGACAAATTTGTAAAATATATGCTCTGCTTCAGGGATATGTTGTGGTGGAAACAAACTTCAGGCTATACGCCTACTCCACCTCTAAGCTACATTGTGAAATCTTGAGGCTCTTTGCCAGGTACTCATTACGCTATTTCCGTATATTTATGTTCTATTAGCAGTAGAATATTGTTGATCTCTCTCTCTCTCTCTCTCTCTGCTGACTGTTAAGGTTTACTTTTGTGCAGGGTAGAATATCAACTTCCAAACCTTATTGTAGGATCCATTACAAAAGAGAACTTGTACAAAGCCTTTCAAAATGGCATTACAGCCGATCAGGCAAGTATAAAATACGCACACATACATACAGGCGTATGTGTATATATCGAGGGCCGTTCTATACGGAACACATTTTAAGTAGAGAACAGCAAGAACCGTGACAACCACATAAGCTCTTTACTTATTAGTTATTACTTTATCTGTATATACAACCGCCTTTCTTTCTCTCTTCCACTATATCTGTAGAGCACTTTCTAAAAGTGCTTACGCTTGCCCGGTTCCCTACTAAAATTGGATCTGTAATGAATGCTCTCTATGACTCTATCATCGTTGGGCGTATTGGCTGGTTTGTCTAATTTATGTTTTCTTGTTGAAATAGTTTGTAACCCTAATCCACAGTTGTCAATAGCGGCTACAGCTCGCTACGTAGCGATGCGCCCATATGGCGCTATAGGGTTTTTAGCGACAAATAGTGACTAAATCTGTAATTTTTTTATTTGTTATTCTTTACAAAATATAAATAGCGATGCCCGTTAGGGTTTTTTTTTGTTTCAAGATTGAAAAGTAGTGTATTTAGATGAAATATAAAATAGCATATTTTGATAAAATATACATGTAAGACATTTCTTAAATTTTCTATCGCTTTATCGCTTAACATGAAATAGTGGGCGCTATTTCGTCGCCATCGCTACGTAGCATATTGGTAGCCTTGTCCTATTTACCGCTAATCGCTATTGGCAACTATGCCCTAATCTTAGTATTATAAATATAAATAGCTGTCTAGGCATTGTAATTTCTTATCAATATCACCTCAATAGTAAATCAAACCCTAGTTACAGCCGTGAACGTAGGTTAGGTTAGACCGAACCACGTAAATCCCTCGTGTTTTTTCTTCTGTTTTAGTGTTTGTGCGCGAGTGTTCCTGTTTCGGAACTGTCGCCGCCGCTATAATCAGTTTGTCTCCGGCAGTCAACAGCAGGGCATGCTGGTTAACTGTTGGGGGTTTGACTAGTATAAGATCGATGTTAACACAAAAGAAAGGAACTTTCTTTAAATCCAGTTTAGAAACTTGAGAAACTGCAGTGCCCTTTTATAGGATATTGGTATGTCGAAAATTATCTGCATGCATGTCGCACGTCCATCGGTTAAGACTGTGTCAGTTCAGAAATAGTCTTTAACTGTTTTACCCAAATGTTTTATTCTGTAGGGGTAATCTATTTTCTTTCCGGTTATGCAGATAATTTCATTTCTTCAGCAGAATGCTCATCCTCGTGTTGCCGAAAGAGTGCCATCTGTACCAGAAAACGTCACGGATCAGGTTCCCCATCGCCTTTACTCTATTTATTTCACGGCAAAGTTATATCGAAAATTCTCTTATTTATACTTATACAAGCACCTAGTGAACCAGAATCATATGATCACTAATCTGTAATGATGACCATCGGTTAAGTAAGAAATCTTGAAAACATAAATAATACAACTATATGAAACGCTCGGACGTTTATGGTATAAAAGAAAATAGTACTAACATGGCCGATAATGCACCCGCAACTCCGTAAGCTCCTCTTCAAATGCCGTTGATTGACTTTTACTAATTGGTTATTAATATTCATTACAGATTAGGCTATGGGAATCAGATCTAAATAGGGTCGAGATGACGCCAGCTCATTTCTTTGATGATTTCCCATCAAGGGTAAGAAAAAGGATCAAATTCATATATACCCGTTTCTTTAAATACATTTTATGATATGATCATTATGCCCTTCACTTTCTCTTTACACTTCAAACTCATACTAATGCTAGTTTTGAGGGAAACATATAAATTTCATGAAGTCAAAAACGGATATGTTTGATAATATAGTTCGTTATTGGGTAAATATAATTTTATACCAAGTTTTAATGGGTATATCACAAACTGCCAAATGGTAGGTGTTTCTGGTATGTCTTTGTTTATAATTTTTATTTGCCCCTGTAGGACGTGTTTGAAGCAGCCTGCGATTTCGCAAGAGAATTCAGCAGTTTACTATGGGAAGACTCGAAAAAGATGCGCCTTATAGTGAAATCCGAAATCTATGGGCACATGAAAGATCATCTCAGCCGTCAAAAATAGCTTCAGCATTCAACTGTTGGTTTTTTCGGTAACCAAAGAGACCTATAAGAGTTTAAATTGCAAACTCGATTCACTATTATATATTGTTTAATTTTTTCAGTGTCTCCCCTACTTCAATGATATAATTACAAGGATTTAGATACAATAACCGATAATAAGTTTAGATATGTATTAAGTTTGCGGTGTTTTTTTATTAACCGAGACGTCTACCAAAGCAAGCTGGCCCAAATGAGATTGGTAACACACTAAGCCGCGACATCTGTGGCAAAGAAACAGAATTATGTGATGACCAAACACCTCTTTGTCCAAACGAGCAAACAGAAATGAAAACCTCTTTTCCTTCGATATCGTCTTTATTAGAATCAAACTAGCTTGTTGGCGTCTCGATATGGACAGCATATCAGATGAAACTTAGGGTGGTGAAGTGTACCGGCATATGCTACGGCACCATGAAGCGCTGTTGACTTGGGACTTTATTCAATCAAAATCAACGAAGTAACCCGTCGAATTGTAACTAAAACATCTATACAATCTGTGACCATGTAACAACCCCCCCCCCCCCCCCAAAAAAAAAAAAAAAAAAAAAATTCACACGAAGAAAAAATAAACACACTAAAGACGTACACTAGTACCAACACCACAACAGGTAAGAGATACAGGTTCCATTATGAAATGATGCATACCCTAACCGATTATGTCACACCCGACACCTGCCACCAACTTCCATACTTTATACACGGATGATTTGACATATCGTTTTCTAACACCATAATTAGCAGTTCGGTCTGAAATTTTCATTAAAACTGATTGAACTGAACTAAACGTACAAGTGTTGTGAGCCCTAAGATTTTGTATTTGGGGCGTTTTGCATTTTACACTTCCATTTGTTCTAATTTTCTGTTTAATAAATTGGATAGATCCACACCCGGCTCAACTTTTTCATGTCAACTTCGTTTTTAACCCGCGTAAATCCTGCTTAATTTCGTGTCTCGCTTAATTGTGTTTAGTACCCTCAAAATTCCTTTAATAATCTATAGTAAAACAAAATTAGTAATTAATAACCTGTTCATTTTGTCACCTCTGGTCTCAACTCTTTTAAATAGAGACATTTGTAGACTTATGCAAGCCTGAAATATGTATATACATTTACTGTAGGCAAAGTGTACAAATGGATTTCATGATCTTCAGGTTGTAACACCCATTCGATAGACATTTCAGCATTCAAGCATATACATATTCACTACATACAATTACCACAACCGTTTTATGTTGCAAGTAAACTATCTTAGCTTCAACCCCGTGCCCGCAACAAACTTTGGGCCGGGTTCATCTAAACAACAATCAACAACAAACCATTACCATTCTAAAAACCCAAACCGACCCAAACAAGTCTCGGGCTTTCTTCATTTGATGAAGGGGTAGATATGTAAATTAGTACGGATGCAGGGGTTAATGGGCTCACATCAAATGCGAGTCATAGGTGTCGGAATTTGAGTCAGGAATAACAAGAGGCAGGTTGTCTATGTACATGAACAATCTCTTCAGATTTTCTCTTGTTATTGTGGCCATGTCAATGGCTTCTTTATGGTCAACATATACCCACAGCTCACTTGAGTCAACTCTCTTTAGGCTGACTCGACAAAACGGGCATGATAGGGATCTTGTTCGCCTGCCATAAAGTAATTTCATCATGTGAAAAAATATAAAATTTATGTTTTGGGGATGATAACTAAACTAAAAATATTCAATTGTGTAATAGGCCAAACGAGTCAAATTAAAGAGCGAGATAAAGGAAATGGGTCAAACAGGTTGAAAGGCATAACAAGTGTATTACGAGCGCATAAAGCCCTCCTAAACCAATTTATTCAATATTTCAGAATGTAATTGTTGTAATCATCTCACACACTAATTAACTATAAAAACGTTCAAACGTTTTGGACAAAAACTAATGTTTGTACTTAAAATGACCCGTTTTCACCAATCCTCTAGGTACAAACTCCAGTCTCCAAATTAAACAGTAACCTTTGGAATGGCCAAAGTGGTAATTTTTTTTTTTGTTGTATTAAATATTAATGGATTTTAAATTTATTTTACATGAACTAATTTGCGTATAACTCTTTAGTCTTTACATCAAAATTTATTTGGGCCAAACTACTTTTTGGTATGGGCTGAAACAGGTTGGATATAATTGGCCCGCAAACACCTTATAGTTCATTTTTTGAACTTTTTTTTACAAATCGGCAATAAAAATTGTCCAGGCCAGAACACATTTAAGAAGCCACATCTTAACCAAAGAGAACTAATTCAAACAAATAAGACCTCACGCCGCCCTTATATGAGGCTAAAAAATCACAATCCAAACTTTCTATGGCATCTAGAGTGAAGACATAAAATTAGTTCACACGCACACACATATATGTAAAGCTTTATATGATACATAAGACAATTATGCAAGAGCTTGATCGCATCTCTTTCTCTCTCACTACATCTAGTCACCACTACGTACAGGTGCTTAAGCGGTTCTCAACTTATAATTGGTCCTACATTCAACGGCCCTCTCTCTCTCTATATATATATATTAATATATGTGTGTGTGTATAAAGAAATTATTGATAGATATAGGGGAGCATACCAGTCACTGTAACATTTTGAGCACATGGCATGGTTACATTTGGGTAAGACGAGTTTGCTATTCATCTCCATACAAATACCACATTCTTCTTCCCGTTCAATGTCAACGTCAGAATATCGATTGTAATCTTCATCTTCTCGTTTTTTATACCTTTCCATGCATACCTTCTTTTGCTTTCTTTCTTCAGAATCAGTGACACCACTTTGAAGTTGCATTAAAGACGGATATATGATTCCTATGCATCACAACATGAAACAACAAGATAAACAAAACATACATAGAACAAAGAAACACGCCAACAACTGGAATAAAGGTTGACGTTTGACTTGGGTAAAAAAGTCAAAAGTGTTCGGGCCTTTGAATCATACCATAGAATTCTCTTATGCTCGCTTTCCGTTCATGTGTGGACATGGTGGTGGTGCCATCATCGTAAACCTGATGTGCGAGCGGAAAACTTTATTAACTGCTAAATCGTGGGAATGGAAATACTAAAACGGGTTTGAATATTTGACCTGAAATATCAAGATCCTCAAGAGTCCGAGAGCACCCGCAAGGTGGCAGTCTGACCACTGAACAAAGAAAAGGAAAAACTGTGCAGCCGGGCTATACGACATTCTCATCTGCACACACGCACCATTGTACTCCCGTGAAAAATCAGATGCCCTGCCCCATCATACAAGAAAAACATACATACACTTGCAACAACAGAAACAAATTTACCAATAAATCATCATCAGTCTTAGATATAAGGCGTGTTTGGTTTGATCTCAAAAGTCAAAATGTGTAACTTTCTAATTATAAAGATACAAGATCAAATTTTAAACTTTACCCTTTTAAAAATGCATTAAAACAAGCATACAGTTACAACAACAGCAACAAATTCACCAACAATCATCTTCAATCTTAGATATAATGCATGTGAGATTTGACCTCAAAAGTCAAAGGGTGTAACTTTCTATACTATAAAGATTCAAGATGAAATTATAAACTTTACCCTTTTGAAAATACATAAAAAACATACAATTACAACAGCAAGAAATCTACCAACAAATCATCATTAAATTTTGGATATAAGTTATGCTAGATTTGACCTCAAAAGTCAAAGTTTGTAACTTTCTACACTATAAAGATTCAAGATCAAATTTCAAACTATACCCTTTTAAAAATGCATTTCATTTCATTATTTGAACATAATCCAACCACTTTTTCTTGGTGAACCAATCTAGATCAACAAGTAAAAATCTACTTAACAAAATTTACCAATTGTTTTAGTTTTTTTATACCTCAAAACTGGCCAACATAGAAAACAACCCACACCACATGTTAAGAATCATTGTTAATAACAATTTAACAAAACAAAAAAAAAAAAAAAATCAAAATGTTTTCAAATACCCTTTGAAAGTCAAAACTGAGGGCTTTTCTTTTGATTGAAAAATCAAAATGAGATACCTTTATCCCATACAGAAGCAATCACTAAAGTCAAAAGAACACAAACACATGATTAATTTTGACCAAATACGAGTCAAAATTAGCTCATAAATCAATCTGAAAAAAAAAACTAATTTTCTCTAAAAGATCAAAATCCCAGAAACCAAATTGAACAATTCATGAAAAGAACATAAATTTCTTTTAAAAAAATCAAAACTTTAACAACACCCACACCAAAAAAAAAAAAAAAAAATCTTACAGAGTATTGGCATGTTGAATATCCGCTTCAAGAACTTTGAGAGAATCCTTGAAAGATCTTCTCATTGATCCCACATACATCTCTGTTTTTTTCACACAAATTCACACACCATCCACTGACAAATTTCTCTCTCTAAAAAATATAGTTTCTCTCTCTAGAAATAGTGGGATTAGTGGTAACTTCTTCTCTCTGTTCTCGAGTGAACTGAAGAAAGAAGGAAGGGGAGAAGAAGAACTGTGTCAATGTAAAGGTTACACGTGGATAAGAAGCTGGTGGAACTTTATTTAAAGATTTATGATGGTCTAATTATATGGGTTAAGATACAAAGTTTATTTGGATAGAAATATTTGAAAATAATTTTGATAATCTATTTATTAATGAAGAACTAATATTAAATGAGTAAAATTAAAGAAAAAAAAGAGGTGTATGAGTTTGTCTAGAATCATTCTAGTCAATTCAAGACAATAGTTTCTCTCTCCTCTAATTTCCTCTCATTTTTTAAACGTTCATAACTCTTTCATACGACATTATTTTTTACCCAGTTATGTAAAACGTAATGGACAAAAAAACGTAAAAATGTTTTTTTCTTTCTAAAACGCAATGGACAAAAAACACAAAAGAAATGTGTGATTTCTAAAACACAATGGCTGGAAAATGTTGGTTCAGTTCTGTTTGAGCATGAGGGAAAACAGTAAATCATACCTGTCACAGCAGAAAGTCCAGTGGAGAATCCAGTAATGGAGTTCGACATGCTTGTCATCGTGATTTGGTTCCTCCTTAGGGTGCTGACTGATGATGGGGCTTAGAGAACCGAAAAGGGTATCGGTTAGGAGAGGAGGACGAATTATGATGTTATGTCTAATGGGGTGTGAAACTGAGTAAACCTTTAACCTCCACTTAATTCTCCTTATATAAGCACCCAGGAGGAAACCTAATTAGTTACTAAGGGTAATATGGTCCATCAACAATTACCAACTAATTTAAATAATAGGTTATTATATATTTTGATCTTTATTATGTAAATGATTATAATGGCTATAGATTAAATATTGTTACATAATATATTTAATCTTACATTCTCCCACTTAGCCGAGTAATCATTTACTATGAGTATTAGATAAGCCTGATCAGGAGTTAACACTCATTTTAGCCTTAAACAAGTACTATAGCAGAAAAATACAGCCGTTGAATCATTATGCGACTCAGGACCCCCATTAATCATACTATAGCCTTAATTTAAAACCTAATCGTCATGATCAAAATACGCGTAAGCCCTTTGTTTGATTTGTAACTTTATTTGTCAATATGCCATTATACCGGTTGAACATATTCTAAGAGACATACAAAATCAAACTGAGGAAATTTCATTAACATAAAACATAAGCTAGTACAATATGCTCAAATAAGGTCTTTACAAAATCCCATATTACGAACATGTTCTTCATAAACTTTAGGAGGGAGACCTTTAGTCATTGGATCCGCAAGCATATCCTTAGTACTAATATACTCGATACAAAGATTATTTTCCTCAACTCGTTCACGTACGAACATATATTTTGTATCGAGATATAAACCAGCTCCAGTCGAACTGTTACTGTTCGAGAAACTAACGGCAGCTGAATTATCACAATAAAGCTTCAATGGTCTAGAAATGGAATTAACGATTTTGAGTCCAGTGATCAGATTTCTAAGCAACATTCCATGACAGGTTGCGTTATAAACAGCAATGTACTCTGCCATCATTGTGGAAGTTGTGGTCAACTGTTGTTTATGACTCTTCCATGAGATAGGGCCACCTGCTAATATAAAGATATAGCCCGAAGTGGATTTCTTGTCATCTTTGCACTTTGCAAAGTCAGAATCAGAATAGCCCACCACTTCTAAATGATCACTTCTTCTATAAGTCAGTTTATAGTCTTTCGTCCCTTGCAGATATCGAAGTACCTTCTTAGCTGCTTTCCAGTGATCTAGGCCAGGATTAGTCTGATAACGGCCTAACATTCCAGCAATATAAGCAATATCTGGGCGAGTACAGACTTGAGCATACATCAAGCTCCCGACTACTGACGCGTAAGGTATCTGGCTCATTTGCTCCTTCTCAACCTCTGTTGTCGGACACTGGAATGAACCGAAAACATCTCCCTTAACTACTGGAGCGACGAAGGGTTTGCACTGTTACATGTTGTAACGCGTAAGGATACGATCTATGTAGGCCCTCTGGGACAATCCTAAGATCCCTTTGTGTCTATCTCGGTGAATTTCGATGCCAATGACGTAAGAAGCCTCTCCGAGATCCTTCATGTCGAAGTTATGCGAAAGTAACCGCTTCGACTCATGCAACATGTCTAAACTATTACTTGCCAATAGAATATCATCTACGTAAAGGACAAGTATAGTAAAGTTGCTCCCACTCATCTTGAGGTAGGTGCATTGATCCACTTGATTCTTCATAAAACCTTGCTTCTTCATGACTTCATCAAACTTGAGGTACCATTGACGTGATGCTTGTTTTAACCCGTAAATGGATTTCTTCAACTTACAGACTAGATGCTCCTGACCTTCAGGCTGCTTCATGTAAACATCTTCATCCAAATCTCCGTTAAGGAAAGCGGTTTTAACGTCCATCTGATGTAACTCCAAATCGAAATGAGCTACTAGGGCCATGACGATCCTTAATGAATCTTTACGAGGGACAGGTGAAAACGTCTCTTGATAATCAATTCCCTCTTTCTGAGTGTAGCCCTTTGCAACCAATCTCGCTTTGTAGCGTTCAACGTTACCATTCGGATCTAGTTTTGTTTTGAATACCCATTTACATCCTACGGGTTTGGCTCCGTTGGGTAATTCTACCAAATCCCAAACGTCATTTTTCTTCATGGATTCAAGCTCATTAATCATCGCTTTATTCCATTCAGAAGACTGATCACTGCTAATGGCTTCATTGTAAGAGATAGGATCATTGAGCTTTCCAGCATCCATTTCAGTCAGGTAGGTAACATAATCATCCCAATTAGTAGGCCTTCTTTGCCTAGATGACCTCCTGAGTGGATTATCGGGTTCAGCGTTGTCTTGGTTTTGAGTGTTTGATGTACCTTCGTCATAAGGTATAATGGGTTCTGATTGTAGAGGTTGTGCAGTAGCTTCAGGAACAGTAGTTGCATTGGGTACAAGAGAAGTAATCGGAGTAATGGTAAGCGACGAGTCTCTCCCCCCCGCGTCTTGTACTTCTTGCAATTCTTCGTAAGGGTTGGTACTACTCCCACTGACCTTGAAATCCTCCAGGAACGCGGCACGCTTGGTTTCAACAATACGGGTGACATGGGAAGGACAATAGAAACGATAACCCTTAGAGTTCTCAGGATACCCGATAAAGAAACAGGTAACTGTTTTAGGGTCAAGTTTCCTTAGGAAAGGATTGTAAAGCTTCGCTTCAACAATGCAGCCCCATACTTTCATATATTTAAGACTCGGTTTCCTTCCTGTCCAAAGTTCATAAGGAGTTTTAGGGACAGACTTAGAAGGAACTCTATTGAGTATATGAACAGCTGCTTTTAACGCTTCAGTCCAGAGGAATAATGGTAAATTAGTGTTGGCTAACATACTGCGCACCATGTTCATAAGGGTACGGTTTCTTCTTTCAGCGACACCGTTCTGCTGAGGTGTACCAGGCATGGTGTATTGGTTCACAATCCCCTGGCCCTTACAAAACTCATAAAATGGACCAGGAGCTTGACCCACATCAGTATGTCGTCCATAATATTCACCGCCTCTATCTGATCTCACAACTTTAATCTGACGATCTAATTGCTTTTCAACTTCAGCCTTATAATCTTTAAAAGTTGTAAGAGATTCAGATTTCTCTTTAATTAGATACAAGTACATGTAACGAGAATAATCATCAATAAAAGTGATAAATGAAGTATGTCCTGTTATGCCAGCGATTTGGTAGGGACCACTAATGTCAGTGTGAATGAGTTCTAATAAATTAGAGCTCCTAGTGGCACCTTTCTTATTCGCTAATGTCATTTTACCCTTAAGACATTTGACACATGTTCCGAAATCAGAGAAATCGAGAGGAGGTAAGACTTCATCCTTCACAAGACGATTTAATCATTCTTTTGAAATGTGGCCTAGACGCTGATGCCACAACATGGATGAAGTTTCTAAGTCTCGTTTCTCTTCCATCTTTGTGAGTGATTCATTAATATTATATGACAACAAAGATTTGGAAAAGTTATCTTCGAGTTCTAATCTATAGAGACCACCATCCAGAATACCAGTACCATAAAGAACAGAATCATAATGGATAGAGAGTTTGCGATGACCATGGGAAACAATAAAACCGTCCATGTCTAACTTTGGTCTTGATACAAGGTTCCGAGTTACCTCAGGAACATATAAGGTATCATAAAGTTTAATACATAAACCAGTTTTCATAACTAATTGTAATGTTCCAATGGCCTTCACTTCTAATTCTCGATCATCCCCAACCTTAAGCGTTCTTTGGTTTCTTTCCAGCTTCCGGATTGAAAGGAATCCCTGAGTAGAATTGGTAACATGAACCATAGAACCAGAATCAAACCACCAAGAATTAGCAGGAACACTTAAATTATAGGACTCAAGTATCATAAAATAATCGTTACCTTTCTTAGCCAGCCACTCCTTAAAATCAGGGCATTCCTTCTGCATATGTCCTGTCTTTTTACAGAACTTGCAGCGGATACTGCCTAAGGAGTTCTTAGAGCTGGAGGGTGCACTTGTATTAGGATGAGGGTTAGGCCTTTGGACTTTTGAAGCATCCTTCCTCTGATAATTGTTCTTCCTCTTCTTAGAGTTGGAGGTAGTGAAGTTGGCAACATCAGTATGGCGATCCATCCTCATACGCTCTTCCTCCTGTACGCACATGGCGACCAGCTCACTCATCGTCCATTTGTCCTTCTGAGTGTTGTAATTGATCTTGAATGCTTCAAAGGACGAAGGAAGCGAAGTAATGATGAAATGAACAAGGAAACCATCACTGATTTCCATTTCCAGCCCCTTCAGCTTATTGGCCATGTCATTCATCATCATGATGTGCTCGCGAATGCCACTCCTCCCATCATACTTAGTTGTCACCAGCTTGAGAATAAGAGTACTAGCATGTGCTTTAGACGTCCCTTTGAACTGAGCCTCCACAGAAGCCAAGTAGGTTTTAGCATCTTCAGAATCAGGAATAGCTCCCCTGATTGCATTGCTTATGGACTGCTTCATAAACATGAGAGACATGCGGTTACACCTAGTCCACTTGTCATGAGTTAACTGCTGAGCAGCAGTACTTTGTGGAGTAAGGTCCGCTGGCTTATCCTCTCTTAGAGCATAATCGAAATCCAGCAGCCCGAGAGTAAGCATGAGAGCATCCTTCCATGCAGCAAAGTTATCACCAGTCAAAGGTGGAATTCTGCAATTTAGTGCTGATAGTGGAAATAAGATGAGCAAGTTATGATACAAATGAAGAAGTCCTAATGTGATCTAAGGGCACGTTAAACTAAGACAGGCATAAATAATGACCATTTTATATTATGAAGCTGTGATATTGTCTATTACTAACATCAAAATAATAGACTTAGCTAAAAAGTTCTACTTAAACGAAAACAAAACAGCTTTGGCCAGAAGTGTAATCATTTAAGCATATGTGCAAAGTGGTTGTAACAAATCAGCTTTGGCCAGAAATTGAAACAATCACTTTAGTTATGCACTTGTTGAGTATGCCATCTATGAATGAATTAAATCAGCTTTGGCCAGAAATTAATACATTCATGCTTATGATGCACACACAACATAGCTTTCGTAATACTTGAACGATAAGCAGATGTATCAAGTCAGCTTTGGCCAAAAATGATATATCAAAAGCTCATTCAAGTTAAGCTATTCTGGTTTTGCAAAACATTATCTGATTCTGATTAAATTAACTAAGTAAATTACATTAAACAGCTTGAAAATAATGAGGTTTCGAGTCATAGCCTTGTTGTCTCGAGTCGAGACCTTTGTCTCGAGTTGACACGTTATGGTCTCGAGTCGAGACGTTATGGTCTCGAGTCGAGACCTCTGCCTCAAGTTGATACGTTATGGTCTCGCCTTGTCACATTATGGTCTCGAGTCGAGATTTAATGGTCTCGAGTCGAGATTTAATGGTCTCGAGTCGAGACCTCTGTCTCGAGTTGTAATGATTTAATGGCCTTAGTCGAATCCTCAGTGGTCTCGAGTTGACACGTTATGGTCTCGAGTCGAGACCTTTGTCTCGAGTCCACTGTTGATAGCTGTTTCTTGTGATAACATAACTGAAATTCGAAATCTAAGGGATTATGAGATATTGTTTCCTGTTTTAAGATGATCTAATTTTATCAACATATTTCGAAAATTATGATATGTTTATCTAATAACAGTTTTTTTTCGAAAATCTATTGAAGACAAAATAGATCAAAACAGAAAAAACACTTTATAATCCAAATCATATTCCAAATCATAACAGAATTTTCGAATTTCCTAAGAACATGTGATGAACCCTAAACATAAAATAAAATTCTGGAACCCGAAACCTGAAACTTTTAATACTTCTAAACAGATTTCGGTTGTAAAACATAAACCCATTTGATTTCGAGTAAACATATGATTATTCCTTTCCCGAAAACAGGGATTTCGAGTGTATACCCACTCGAAAAACCGGCTGTTAATTCATAAGGTTTCAAAATCTTCGTTTTCCAAGTTTCAATCCCAGAATTATAGATACGAAAACAGAACCGACTAATCAACATATGCTCTGATACCACATGTTGGTTCAGTTCTGTTTGAGCATGAGGGAAAACAGTAAATCATACCTGTCACAGCAGAAAGTCCAGTGGAGAATCCAGTAATGGAGTTCGACATGCTTGTCATCGTGATTTGGTTCCTCCTTAGGGTGCTGACTGATGATGGGGCTTAGAGAACCGAAAAGGGTATCGGTTAGGAGAGGAGGACGAATTATGATGTTATGTCTAATGGGGTGTGAAACTGAGTAAACCTTTAACCTCCACTTAATTCTCCTTATATAAGCACCCAGGAGGAAACCTAATTAGTTACTAAGGGTAATATGGTCCATCAACAATTACCAACTAATTTAAATAATAGGTTATTATATATTTTGATCTTTATTATGTAAATGATTATAATGGCTATAGATTAAATATTGTTACATAATATATTTAATCTTACAGAAAACACAAAGAAATGTCTTTTTTGTAAAACACAATAGACTAAAAACACAAAAAAATGTCTTATTTCTAAAACACAATGGCCAGAAAACACCAAGAAATGTCTTATTTCTAAAACGCAATGGCAAGAAAACACAAAGAAATGTCTTTTTTCTAAAACGCAATGGCCTAAAAACACAAAAGAAAGTGTTCTTACTAAAACACAATAGACTAAAAACACATAAAAATGTATTTTACCTAAAACGCAATGGACTAAAAACATTTCAAAATGTGTTTTTCTAAAACGCAATGGACCAAAAAACACATAAAAATGTGAAGATTTGATAAAATTCACTAAAATATCATTCCCCTTTATATTAAAATTTTCCACATGTCATAATCTTATTGCTTCGTATCATTTCTAACCAAAATAAACTTACTATTTGATTCTCTCATCTAATTATAGTAGGCGCATCAGTTCCCCGTTACCTTGAGTTGTTATTAATGTTGCCACCACACGAGATTTGCTCCTTGTTGGGCTTGAATTTTGCATTACGGATACAATACAATACAGATTACATACATTAATGCTGACTCATAACATCATTTTGTTTATTGGTTTGTTGTGAGGTATTCACTCTTTTACATTATTCATTGCATACATTTAATTACTATCGGTTGCATGTAACGTTTTCATATACAAAATGGACTTAACAGTTTTACAAAAATTATAAGATTTACTCACCAACTATTTTTGAACTAAAAATACATTTTTCTACATGATACAGGTGATCAGTTGGACTAGTAGGATGGGCTTTAGATAAAGAAATTGGATTTACTTGGATTTTGAAGTTGAATTATTTTTGTTTATTTGTTTAAGTTGGATATTTGTTATTTGGATTATTTAACATTGAGCAATAATAATAATTAAACTTTTATAATAGTCTGTCTTAAGCTTTGAACAATCATTCATGCCTCGGTCACCTAGTCCGCTGCGGGTCGGGGTGTGACAGTGGTGACGGCGGATTGCAGTGGTAGGCGGTGACAGTGGGTGGCGGTGGTGGGGCGTCGGGGATGAGTGGTGGCGGCTGACACCGGTGGCGATGGTCGGTGGCGGTGGCGGAGGGTGTTCGGCAACGGTGGTCGTGATGAAAGGTGAGAGAGGGAATGAAATGAAAAATAAACAAGGGGTCTGAATATAATGAATTAGAGGGAATGGATGCGTTATGTAATGAGTGATTTCATTACCTTGATCAAATAAACACATTTTTTACAATCTTGCAATAGTGCAGTTTATTATACCTCTTATTCCTACATACCAAACACTACCTCAGGGAATACAAGTGTAACAGCCCAGCGTAACCGCACCATAATATTGTCCGCTTTGGCGGCCAGCACGCCCCCAGCGTCCGCCCCTCACATTTTTTCAAAACGCGTCATGATGATGAAGGTATCCAGCCCCTTATAAGGAAGCCTTTGTTCCCCTTCACAACCGATGTGGGATATCACAATCCACTCCCCTTAAGGGGTCCAGCGTCCTCGCGGGACCTTGCATCACCGGTCCGGCCCCGGCTCTGATACCATCTGTAACAGCCCAGCGTAACCGCACCATGATATTGTCCGCTTTGGCAGCTAGCACGCCCCCAGCGTCCGCCCCTCACAGTTTTTCAAAACGCGTCATGATGGTCAAGGTATCCAGTCCCTTATAAGGAAGCCTTTGTTCCCCTTCACAACCGATGTGGGATATCACAATCCACCCCCCTTAAGGGGTCCAGCGTCCTCGCGGGACCTTGCATCACCGGTCCGGCCCCGGCTCTGATACCAATTTGTCGCACCCCCAAAATCCACAAGCGGAGTATCACCGCATGGAGGCGTGACTGACCAGGATCCAGCCACCAATCATTTTGAACAATGCAATTAAGTAAATAAAACTAAACCCAATATAATTGGTGTTCAAAAGAAACCAAACATGTTTTGGTTTTACGTACTATGCTTCCGCTAATCTATCTATTATATATAATAAATGAAAAAAATATGGGACACGTGGCATCCTGTGATGCTTCCTCAGCTTGGTTTGGGCGGGAAAACGTTCGGGTCACTTTTACATGTATATGGGTCTACGTGGTGTCCATTTTGAGGTTATGACCCGATTGTTTAAATAGTCAAATAACCTAAAACCTTCACAGCTTCTCTTGCACGCTATGTGCTTTCTTCTTCCTAAACCTTGAAGGCTATGGAGTTCAATCGATTCACGAAAATCATTAACGGTTAGTGAAGATCCGATAAAATACCTTGGATTCGTCAACAAGGTTTTCATTGATTTGATTTTATTTTTGATGTTTATCTTACAATTCGATTTACCTACATCTGATTTCTGAATCCCGTTTCTGATTTTATATGTGTTTTCGTTTTGTTTACATGCTCTCGGTTATACGCCTTGTAGTTCTTAGGGCTTTCTCGGTTATACATCTGATTTCTGAATCCCGTTTCTAATTTTGTTATTGATTGTTTTTTTCATCCAGGCAAAAAACGCCTGAAACTCATCAGATCCGGTGACGATTCTCACCGTCCGGCCAAAGCGCACGCGGTTTTCCGACGAGGTTTCCGCTGGTGGTGAAATATCCGACGAAGAGGCTGTTTTCGTTCAGTTGCTTGAACAAGAGCTTGAGAAGTTCACTTCCTTTTTCGTTGAGAAGGAGGAAGAGTATATTATTAAATTGAAGGTATTACAATATCAGATCTGGATTTGTTTCACATTTTTGTGATATTTGTTTGTGTTTAGATTGTATGCGAATGAATTTTAGGCAGAATGTTCTAATTAGGTCATTGAATTTAGGTTTTTGATGCGTAGTGTGCTTATAATGTTATAACGTTATGTTGAGTTTGTTGAATTAGATTACTTGCTGCTATTCATCATTAGGTTATGATTCTGTTAGTGTGTTGTGAATTCGGTTTCCTATAGCTTAGTGTGCTTATAAGTTATAATCTGTTGAACTGTGTTCGTATATAGTCTATATAGATTATTTGCAAATGAATTTTAGGCGAAACATGTTATGCGACTCATCGTTAGGTCATGTTTCTGTTACTTTGTGTCTGAATTCAGTTTTTGATGCGTACTATGCTTATAATCTTATATCGTCACTGTCAGGTTTGTTAAACTGTATGTCGATTCTGTAGTTGAAATTGATTTTATACGTTTTTATTATTCTTGTGTAAAAGTCGCATAATTCTTGTGGGTTTTTATCAAGTTTTTTACCTTATCATCAGACGTTTGAATTACTTAATTTTTTCATCATAAACTTGATTACTTAACAATCTTACTATCAGGGTTTATTTAGTTTGAATATCGCATGTTAATTTTAATTGCCTTAATAAATTATAAAGAAATTACACCGATTATAATCGTATTATCGGTTTATTTATTGATGGGTCATTATCGTTTGGTGAATTTTGTTTTGACTTTGACCGTAAAAGGTGTAATCAAGATGAATTTTGACCTTGTGAATTGTTATTTTCACTGCAAATATAGAACCTGTGGATTGTTTATCTAAATTTTTATGTTTGTTTTTTGAGTATAGTGATATGGCAAAGAGTTTATTCAAGCAAGAACATGATCTTGGTAAGTGTTTCCTTTGTTATATTGATATTAGGCCCGGGTCGGACCAATGGCGGACCTAGAAAAAAAATTTGTTCATGGGGGGCGATTGGGCGGCTTAACCAAAATTTTATGAGAGGCGATTCAGATTTTAGCGTATAAATAACAGTAAAAAAAAATTGTTCTTGGGGGGCGATTGGGCGGCTTAACCAAAATTTTATGAGGGGCGATTCAGATTTTAGCGTATAAATAACAGTAAAAAAATTTCATGGTTGACCCATGTCCGCCAATGGACTTTCGATTTACTATCCAGTTTTATTTTCTTTGTTACTTTTGGTGTTGAGAGTGATCTCATTGAGTTTGAGTTGTGTATCGGTTCGTTTCAGAGAAAAGGCGTGCTGAGGCTGCTAGAATTAGAGAAAAGTACCCTGATAGGATTCCAGTAAGTGTTGATCTCTCTCTAGATTTGTCATGTTTATATGGATATGACTCTTTTGCAGAACATGTATCAATATTTGCAGTTATAGTTTTAATTTCATTCTGGTGAAGAGAAGTATTGGTTATGTGATATGGTTCTAAAGTAATATTCTTGATTTTGTTTTGAGGTTAATTTTGATTTGGTCATTATAAGGTGATCGTGGAGAAAGGGAAGAGGAGCGATGTTCCCACCATTGATAAGAACAAGTATGTAATATGTATATGCTATAACTATTATAACGTTATTTTTCTCATTTAATCGAGAGTTAGTCAAACAGATATCACCTACGAGATATTTTGGAAACTTTGGAGGTATTCCTTAATTAATTATTTGTATTTGTATTTGTAATGACCAGCATACATACTAAACAATGTTGATTTACGTTTTAGTTTTTCTATTTTTTGTGTCTAGGATGGTTATCCCCCAAAACCTTAGTTAAAATTTGTGGAAAGTCGCTTACCAGTTGCCACTAGAACTTGGTCCGAGCTAATCTATGGGTTGTTTGGTGCCTTACTTTTGTAGGTATTGTTACCTATTTATATTTTGTTCTAAATTATATGTTTTTACATCTGAACTTTATAAAGCGATCTCATGGGAGGATATTTTTTTAATGACATTTTTATTTTGATAATTGGATCTTAATTATTGATTTAACTATACTATAGTATAGTATTGGTTACTGGTTATTGTTTAACAGGTACCTTTAACGTTATTTTTTGTAAATATTTAACTCAATAGGTATGGTTTGATTTTAATTTTAAATAGAAATGAATCAGTGTGTGTTGAAATTTTTTATTAATGTAATTTAAATTTTCCTACCCGGGTATCTACCCGGGTGATAACCTAGTTACTTAATATATATGTTGATGGGAAAATTTTTGGAATTCATTGTTGACCTATCATTTTCAAATTAGACATTTTGTTACATTCTCTTAGCTAATCAAATAATCATAATTGATCTTTAACCAATAAATATAACAAAGACAAAAATTAAATAAATTATTTTGGATGATGATGTCTTTCATTTAAAATAACAAAGAAACAGTGAACTCTAACGGTACATCTTCAACTACCCTCATCCCGTAGCAAGTGGAGGAGTTGACTTTTCAATTGGTGTTAGTTGGATAGTTTAATGATGCTTACCTAAATATGATTCTTATGTTTATGACGTTTTAGAAATAAACGCGTCTTTAAGACCGGTGAGTCTGGAATCACGTCCCTAGCCACATCGGATCAATAATGCCACCCTGAACATCATCTCTAAAGCGCCATTGAGGTCTTGTTCCTCATCAGCCAGTAACAAGTGCGAACGGGTGGGAATTTGTGGGGGCCACACTTGTCAACGGTCAAGAATAAAAAAAATGATTTCATATATAATAACTTTATATATATAAACACACTCATATATTTCGTAAACCAACCTACAAGACACTCTCATCTCTTCCAAATCTCAAAATCTCTCTAATTTAAAAAAAAAAAGTGGTCTCCCACTAGGACTCTTCGCAATCGATTCGTCACACTCCAACTCTTCATCCGACTTGGGAACGATTGATGACTTGATTATTGTTGCGGCTCAGGCGCGGTAAAAAAAGGAATTCGAATCCTCGCAAACACCTACCTAGAAAACTAGTGCTTGAATGAGATCGGGAGGTTACTCGCCTGCTCATGAGCAATTGGTGAATGACTTTTTTTTTTTTTTTTTTTTTGCAAATCTATTGAATGATAATCATCAATTTAGGCCCTGAAGGGGTATGGTCCCAGATCTCGCGTCAGCATGACCGCGAATGACCATTACCCTTATCAAAAACCTCCACCAGCAATAACTCACCTGTGTCCGCGTGGGCACACGCGAACACAGCGGTCCAATCTGTCCAGTGATGGAAAGACTTACCTTAAGGACGGAAACCAATGTTACGCATAGCGATGCGGCCCCGCACCGCATCCTATGAACATTTTCGTCACGACAAGGGATCTGGACAACAGTAACAGTCACTAAGCGGCGATGCGGCATGACACCGCATCCCGCATAAATCTTGGATGGAACAACCAACGCGGGAACAACATCAATGACCGCAAGCAGTGATGCGGCCTGGCACCGCATCCTGCCTACAAGGCAAGTGGGTCTGACACCACAGTGCAAGTGGCACTGGGAACAGTCGCCTACCGGCCCACGTGTATACAACAGTCTGACACCACAGCAGGACGTGGCATCACCACCGTAACCGACATGTCTGACACACCTGCAAATAGCTTTGCGATGTCAGGCTAGCTACTCAACTACCCTCCTTCACTCCTCGGCTATAAATACTCACCCCAAACCAGGTTTGAGGTATCACTTCTCAACTCTCTCAATACTACTACTATTACACTTTGCTTCCCAAGCAAACTACTGATTCTCACGCCGGAGAGTGGTAACAAGGAGCACCCCCCACCCCATCCTCCTTGTTGCGAGTCACGGCTTGTTTCCTTGTGCAGGAAACCCACCACCATACTATCCAGCCGGCGATCCTCGGAAAGAAGGGATTAACCCTCTTGACGAGACCAGTGAGTTAACCCACCTGGTTAACCATTGTTTCATCATTGACGAGACCAGCGAGTTAACCCACCATCATCCAAGAGGTCCTGGGCAAAGGCGCATATAAACTGCAAACATTAGAAGGCGAAACTATCGCACGCACATGGAATGCGCAACAGCTTCGACGCTGCTATATGTAAGCCATGTTTTTTACATGTACCATGTAACCTATCGGGCCGCAGGCCATTTGCAAATAAATAAATAGACGATTCAATGCAATATTGTTTATTTATTTCTATTACAAATGTGTGTTCCACTCTGCGGTATCCACAAAAACAGATTAGCAAAATCTTCATTCGCGCTACCCACACAGAGTGGTGACCACACGCAACTATTATAATAGGCCAGCAATGGCAACACTGTCTATCCGGCTGGATACAGTTTTATACTTGCATATCACCTAGAAATGCAAAAGGCAAACACAGACCTAGTGTTAATTCACATTAACATTAACTCATACAAGTCACACATGCAAGTAGTAAAAACTTTATATATTCAAAAAATTCCTACACCTACGCGGTGCACAAGGGATTTACATAAAGTTTTTTGACATTTACAATGACACAATAAAAAGCTCGCAGGCCAGCCTAGTCTTTCTTTGTGCCACTGGAGCCTACACCATCCATGCCCTCAACAACAGGCTTTTCCTCATCCTCATCAGCATACAACACCCGCAAACGGTCTACATAGTCCTCTGCTTCTAGGCACTCATTAAGGTCCGCAAGAGCAGTAATGGACGTCTCATTATACGCCTCAACCGCAGCAGCAAGAAGCGCTTCAGTATCCACCCCGTGGAACCCGGATCGCTCCTCAGTATATTGGCCCTGGGCCATAACATTCATATGAGCAATGCAGCGATTAAACCCAGCTTTAAAACCAGCATTCCGGGCGCGCTCCTTAATCTCATTGACACCTGCGACATTCTCAGGTGCGTCAAGGATGGATGTAACAATCTGCAAAACAAAAAGACTACAGTCAGCAAAGGCAAAATCTAAAGAAGTAGCAAAGGCAACGGATACTTACATGTCCGATCCCATGCATGCGCATCCATTCACGATCGGTCCGGAGGAGCTCAAGTGACGAGGCAAGACTATCTCTAGCCTCTGCAACCTCTCTTGCCCGCGCTTCTGCATCAGCAGCACGAGCAGAAACCTCCTCAATAGTATCTCCCCGGCTCCGTACTTCAGCCTTTCAACAAGTGAAACACAAGTATACAAAGATAATCAACAAACTTGTAAGACATGTACAAATTCAAAAACAGGACTCATACCTGGAGGCCCAGGATAGTTTTGGTTAAGTTGGTGCGGTCAACATTTGCCCTTTCAAGAGCCTTTGTAGCGCGGACCTCCGCCTCTTTGGCCTCTTCAAGAGCCTTGGCAAGGCGAGCTTCCGCTTCCTTGGCCTCTTGAGCAGCCGCAACAGCTGCGGTTTTTTCTTTAACCAACGCAGCGATCGCAGCCTTGGCATTGGTAAGCTCCTGACGAACATGAAAAATATTTTCATTCTGTTTGGCCCAACATTCTTTCCAAGTCTTGCGCTCACCAGATAGCGTCTCGTGCTCATTAGAAAGAGTTTCTTTCCAACTCTTGCGCTCATCAGATAGCAGTTTTGCAAGGGTACGAACCTGTTTAAGCTCAGCAGTGGCAGCCCATTCCTCAGTCTGCTTACACTTTTCAAAAGCAGCCCTATCCCTTTCAAGCTGCTCTGCACCCTCACGCGCAGCCTTCACCAACTCATCAGCCTCGGCACGCAACCGCGCATTTTCCTCCTCTCTGCGACCCAGCACCTTGTAGTTATCCAAAATGGCATTCGCCATTATGGAGCTCCCCACAAGCATGGAGGAGAGTTGGTTAATATGGACTTCAGTTGGCAAGGCACGGGCCCGATTGACTTCAAATGGGGTGCCCAGACCACCCAAAATCTCCCTACACGCGGAGGGGTCAGCAGAAATATCATCCCCTTGCATCACAGACCATGGAGGGCGGTGATAGGTCATGGCCCGGTCTTTAGTATAACTGCGGTAATAAAACTCCAATTCAGTCTCTTCAGGCTGAATAGGAGTCTCTTTAAAACCCGCATCCCCCGAAGCGGAACCAGAAGCCTTCTCAGCAGCGGGAGATTTCTTGCTTCCGGTATAACCAAACTTCAAGTGAAGCTCCTCAGTATCCTCTGGGGTGATAACATTATCATGAGAATCCACGGTGTCATAGATCTGAGACGTAGGTCCCTTCCCAGTATCTTCCGCCCGCGCAGAGGGCTCAGGCACCACCTTTACCCCCACATCCGCGGCTTTGTCACGCGGAGGGGAATGAGGAGCATCAAAAATGGAGAAACCTTCATCTTGCGGTTCTGTAATCAAAGCAAAAAGGCTTTAAACTACAAGCACAAAAACAATACTTGTAAAAATTATGAATTACTTACCAGAAACAACCGCAGGATCAACAGACTTCAGAACAGCCTTCCGTCGGGTCTGAATTTTTGGTTTCTTCTTCTCACCAGCATCAACAGCCTTATCTGCCTTTCTCTTCTTCTCATCAGCATGTTTGGAACCCGCAGAGGTCCCACCTACAACCGCACCACCACCTGGAACACCCAAACCCTCAAGGGTGTCAGATACTACCACGTAATCGGTATATCTGCGGAAATGAGAACGAGAGATACCTGCCACCTGCGGCACCAAAGGCGGAACAGCAGGAGCCTCAGGTTTTTTCTTGCCACGACCCCGCGGAACCTTCTCCGCATGCTTCTTCGGAGCACCCTTCGCCTCAAACTTACCCAGGGCCCCAAGAGTACCTGCGTGTAAATCACAAAACAGGCAAATAAGAAACATGAACTTTACAAAAAAGTAAGAAGACTATATATCATACCTTCGCCCTGCGGCAGGGGTGCGTTCAACTCATCGCGCATAGGAACGCGGAAATTCCTAAGAATGGTTAAATTGAAACCTTGACCCGCCGCAGTCTCAACAATTTCAAGCTTCCCTTCGAAGGACGGATCGAATATTTTCCACAGCTCAGCATCCTCTGATAATTACTTTTACAAATAAGTAACAATGGTTAAAGAAGGAAACCGCAAAAGAGAAACAACACGTACCTCCGTTTTTCTCCCGCACAACGGGCTTTGAATGCCTATCAGCCCTGGTCAGCATCATCTAAAACACCCACAGCTGCGTGTTGTCCAACTTCTGATGCTCAATGGTCCTTAACCTTGGGAACCATTCCACCGTCCCCAGACCAGGAAGCTCAATATCCTCCATAGGGATCGCCTCATTCACATTGCGGAAAGTCATCCTCGCAACAACCGCCGCGGCCTTAACGTAGAAAAACTTCCTCTTCCACGTTGTGATACCCTTGGGGGGGGGGGGTCATCAGCTTGGTACTCCCGTACCGTTGGCTAAAAGAAAAAAAACCCAGTATTTACAGTTAACTGGTAAAACCACCGGAAATTATCAACAGTAATCGACAAACCAAGAGCACGAAAGGTGTACTCAAAGTGTCTAATACGAATCATCCCGAAAGGACTCATTTGGGAGATGTGAAGTTTGTAAAACTCCAAAACTTCGGAAACAAAAAAGGTTAATGGTAAACGAAGGTTACCATCACCGAATGAATCAGCCCACATTGTGACATAACCGGCCGGAGCATTAGCACCGGTGTCACCCTCCTTGGGATAAAGAGCCCCAAACTCCTTGGGCATTTTTATACTGGCCATCAGTCGGTTAAACAGCACCGTGGACCACTTCAACGTTGGTAGGCCACCACCGGGGCCACTACCACCGTCGTCTTCTTCTTCCCCGGCCACCGGAGAAGAAGTTTCAGGGTTTTCACCCTCCACATTGTGTGGGTTAGATGGTTCCGCCATCAAGAAATATAAAGAAGAGAAGTATCGAGTTAAACAAAAACTCAGAAAACCGCCGGAAATAAAGACAGATTGATCGGAGAAGACAAAGAGAGCACACACTTTTCACCGGAGAAATTTTTGAAATTTGAACAAAGTGAGGAGAAATCAAACGGTTTCCCCTTATATACTCATCGCAATTAATGCGATGCAGTCAACCGACTTACCACGTTCAAAAAGGGCCACTTACGTATCGCCACGTGTTCAGCGACTTTTCAGCTGACGGTTATCACGCGCGCGTGGCCGCCCACGCGCCTGACAGAAAAGACCTTTACACTACTTGCTACAGTGCAGTTATGACCTCGGTCAGTGCAAACGTCATTTCAGATCATCACATGTCAGAATCCTACCAACTTTCAACATCTCACACGTGCATCAGCCACGTAGACAACACAAAAGCGACAAACATTATCCAAACTTAAGCGGCATGCGGTTTCTCTGGTTTACCGCACCATAACCCATACCGCATGTCGTTTTTTACATACCCCTCAAAAAAGGCAAAAATATATATATCTTTAAATTATATAAGGGGGTATAAACAATAACCGCACATACCCACGAGCACACGTGGAATATGCGGAGATGACACACACCAACCCGCACAGGTGCGTCAGATACTCAGAACCAGCATGGTTCTTTGGACTGCGAAAACCGCTTCTCAGGATGCGGTAAACCGCACTCCATGTAAGCTTCTTCAAGCTTCAAAACCCTCATTTCCGGTTCACAACCACAGAGGGAACGCAAACAGCTTCTCCTTAAGGAAAAAGACAAGTATGCTGAGCAACCGCACATCAGCAACCCTGTCTCCTGAACCTTCAAGAGCCACATCCAGGCCACAAGACTTCTAGAAGCGAGTTCTTTGCTGCAAACCGCAACCACTCATGAGTAGTTGCTACAAATCGCAACTATGCGAACGGTAGCTACGGAAGAGCCACAACTAAACCACCATGTGGTGGAGCAAAGCTACTTCAAAGAAAACTGCTTTTCAACTAAGCACGAAGGAAAGTGGCTACAAAACGGATGCGGGAGAGTTTCAACCAACTTCCCAAGTATCTAAGGTGATCCTCCTCCGGCAATACTACTTAAAGGAAAACTACTTCCCACCAACGCGTGAAGGAAAGTAGCTCCAGAACAGTGGTAACAAGTCTGCTTATGACTAGTTACCCACCTATGGACCGCATAGAATAAACAATGGTGGGCACAACCTTGCATATGACCATGTTTATCGGCCCATAGTCCAGATTCACATTGTTCGACCAAACACGGCCAACAATGACGCAACTACCCCACGTTTCTCAAACAAACATGGCCAACAAGGTGCAGCAATGAGGTAACCGCAAAGGACGTGCGGTTACTAGAGAGCTAAACCTCAGAGGACGTGCGGTTACTTGAGAGATAAACTGCAGAGGACGTGCGGTTACTAGAGAGCTAAACTGGAGAACACGAACACCCCACAAAACAGGGATCATCGTTACATGTCCAGTTGCTGAACATAGAGCTTGAGCAAAAAACTTACAACTTTGCATTAGCTGACGCAGAGGTTACAACTAAAGTGGCGGAGACAGACATCTTCCGTCACGATCTCAAAGGTTGGTTCGAAACACCAACAGGTGGCTGATGACATCAAGAAAAGGAAGACTAAGAGTCAAGTCCTTGGCTGAGAATTCCGCATCAGACGGAACTTGCTCACCGGACATCCTTCTCAAAAGAAGGAACAATCCACTCGAAAGGCCTACTACTTACTGAAAGAAGGAGCCATCCGCATGGCCCATATTTAACCTTCTAGACAACATAGTCCAGTATCCCTCCCACATGCAACTTGCATAAGGAAGGAACACTAGACTGGGGGGACTTGAAGGGGTATGGTCCCAGATCTCGCGTCAGCATGACCGCGAATGACCATTACCCTTATCAAAAACCTCCACCAGCAATAACTCACCTGTGTCCGCGTGGGCACACGTGAACACAGCGGTCCAATCTGTCCAGTGATGAGAAGACTTACCTTAAGGACGGAAACCAATGTTACGCATAGCGATGCGGCCCCGCACCGCATCCTATGAACATTTTCGTCACGACAAGGGATCTGGACAACAGTAACAGTCACTAAGCGGCGATGCGGCATGACACCGCATCCCGCATAAATCTTGGATGGAACAACCAACGCGGGAACAACATCAATGACCGCAAGCAGCGATGCGGCCTGGCACCGCATCCTGCCTACAAGGCAAGTGAGTCTGACACCACAGTGCAAGTGGCACTGGGAATAGTCGCCTACCGGCCCACGTGTATACAACAGTCTGACACCACAGCAGGACGTGGCATCACCACCGTAACCGACAGGTCTGACACACCTGCAAATAGCTGTGCGATGTCAGGCTAGCTACTCAACTACCCTCCTTCACTCCTCGGCTATAAATACTCACCTCAAACCAGGTTTGAGGTATCACTTCTCAACTCTCTCAATACTAATACTATTACACTTTGCTTCCCAAGCAAACTACTGATTCTCACGCCGGAGAGTGGTAACAAGGAGCACCCCCCCCACCCCATCCTCCTTGTTGCGAGTCACGGCTTGTTTCCTTGTGCAGGAAACCCACCACCAGACGATCCAGCCGGCGATCCTCGGAAAGAAGGGATTAACCCTCTTGACGAGACCAGTGAGTTAACCCACCTGGTTAACCATTGTTTCATGAGGCCCCGTTTCGGCTGAGTCGCCGACTTTTTTTGCGAATTGTTGGCGATTTAGAACGCGAGATAGATGTTTTAAAGAAAAAGAGGATGCTATACGTAAAGTAGGATTCTTTGCTTTACAAAAGAGTACGACCACAATTTGTGACACCCGACTATTTAGAGTCTATACCGTACTAGTGTAACACGTGTTATCAATGAATAAAGACATTATTAATTTTGATTTGATACTAATTAATGGTATTTGATGTGTTGGCAGGTCCAAACTATAATAAAAATTACGTTGGCAAAAATAAGATATACGTTTATCACGTAACGAACAAAATGCGTAACGAACGTCAGTGACCGCCCGATTAATGTTAAAATATGATGGAGATAATGAAACTTGGTTATTAAAGTGTTTATATTGCGGGTTTTATTGTGTTTTGGACGACTATTTATTACGAATGTGATAACTACGAGTGTTCGTGGTTTTACAGATAAATCACTTAATTCGGTGAAGTTTGAAACACATGGTGATGGACATTGCAAGCACATGTTGGACGATTTTTTTTTTGAAGGATATTTTAATAATCATCCAACATCACTCAACAACATCATCATCATCATCATAATATTATGCAGTCATGAATTTTAAAAAAAGAAAGAAAAACGTGTAGGCATGAAAAGTGAAAAAAACAATATCATCTTATCATCGCAACCAAAGGAAAAGGGGCTGTTGGTTTGACTTCTAGAAGTGGCAGCCACCATCATCGATTTTGAGCAGCAATCATTATTAATTGGGCTCCCAAATTGGCCCAACATCATCTCGAAAGTTGGCAGCCCATATCATCACACGAAAATATTGGAGCCGTATAACAATTTTTGGGGGATCTCATAATTAGAAAATCATACATCATCACCATCGAATTTGGCAGCAAGCACGTAGACCTTTGGCTCTCGAATATCAACACCACTCATCACCATTAAATCATCCACAAATCACTAAGTCATCATGAGTTCAACCTTCAACCAAGCTTCGGAAGATCGTACGCACGTTATGAGCGGCTAGTCGTCCCGTGACCGTCTCCGGGACTAGGGCTTATGTGTGAAACATTGGGTTTACATATGTTTACAACTTTTTGGATTAAGAATTGATTAATCTTTCGGTTAGTTATTCTTATTGTTTTTGTTTTGATTAAACAATTATTTAGTTATCATAATCATTTGAGTTCATCAATTATTTGGTTTGTTCCTCAACAACCGGGATTAAATTCTAGGATGTCATTGTTTTAAACCTTTAATCATTGAACTTGACTATGTGTATGAAATCTGAAATTGGTAATTAATTGGACTACTATTCATTTGAATCAATCTTTCGGTTTCGATCGTGGATCATTGCAATCAAATATATTGTCAAAACAAGTTTTCAAATCATGTCTATGTGATTTCCAATTGGTAGTAACTAAGTAAAGCAATTTTCTGCATAACCTGGAACCCGGAGATTGGTCATTTCTCTCATTGTTGTTTACAAATACAATTTTACAATCGTTTTCATAATTAATCTCACAAACTGCAAAAAGCAATTAGGTTTTAAGTTAGATAATAATCATAAGCAACGAACTTTCATACATTCCACTGATTCCCCATGGACTCGACACCCTACTTACCATTTGCTAGTAAAAGGTGAATATGAGACTATTACTTTATTATTGACCAACCTTACGACATCGATCAAAATCCTAAAAATATTCTATTATGATTAAAATGCTATTTTAATCATATCCGTGAGGAAAATTTAAGTAAAACGCTTAAAAACACTGTTTTGTGATTTTAATTGCGTACTACGCAAAACCGCACATATCTTAGAAAATTTAAACGATGAAGCTAGTCAAGGCAAATAATATATTATTCAGCAATATTATGGTGAGTTATTTTTTATAGAATGATAAAAGTAATTTAAAACTCTTTAAAACGCGAGATAAAATATCCGGTAATCAGTTAAATACTTGTTTATGCATGTATTTAATATATATGTGTATGTATATGTAAAGTATGTGTGTTTAGATGGGGTGGCGGCACATGGGGGTGTCCACCAACACCCTACGCCTCCAAGTGTCATCCAAGATCTTACACCATAATCATTTGAAACTTTTAAAACACAAAACCTTACACATATATCAAATTCACTCTCTCACCTCTCCCTCTTCTCTCTTTCGGTCGAACCACCCCCACACCACTTCCATTTCCATTTCCATTTTTATTCAAATCTTGAAGATCCAAGTTCATTTCAAGTTGATTCCAAGTTCATTTGAAGATCCTAAGGTGATTTCAAGGAGGAACAAGCTTGCATTCATAAAAAAGTCCCATAAAAAACCCAGTGTTATTCTTGTTAGGTATAAACCCATTAACATTCTTGATCTTGTTTCTTGATGATGGTGATTGCATGTTTCTCAAACACTTGGGTTCTTCATAACTCTTGAAAACTAATCAACAAAATGACCTTATCAAAATAAAAATGGAAGTATATATATGTATGTGTATGGCTGTGACTATATGTATGTATGGGTTAGTGTTGGTGTTTTGATTTTAAGTTGAGTTTTGATTGAGATGATTCTTGAAAGGTGATTGCTTGTATGATCAAAATGGATTTTTGTAAAAGTTTGTGTTATTAAAGTTGAAAAGATGAAAAGTGATTTCTTGGATGGATATGTGTATATGCATGTGTCGTGTATAGGGCCGGCCCAATATTTTTGGAGGCCCTAAGCAAACTACAAAGGCGATGCCCCTTTGAATTGGTATAAAGAAAACATTGGTTCTTCTTTTTTTCCTTGCGAGTCTCAATCGCAACCACAATATCAAAATTCAAATTATCAATTATGGATTTTGTGCAAAATGATTAAATGAATCGGAATATATCGAGATTACTATAAAAAATAGCTGTTAACCAACCTGCCTTATCATTGCGACACCACTAAGTTTTCCTAAATTCACCTTTAATTTCTCCCGAATCGGCACCGCCATTAAGCGGAATGAGTATGTGTGATGTTACAGTTATCGGATGTCGGACTAAATTAAATATGAATTGCATACTATTTGGAGTTTGAATTGGGCCTCTTTTATTTTATAATTGGTTCTTAAGTTCGAATATATATAGTTTTTGTTTTGTTCATCCGAGCCTAAGCCTATATTGTAATACACATATGCTATATAAAGATTTTCAAAATTTGAGGCCCTGTATTTTGGAGTCCCTAGGCCATTGCCTAGATTTGAAAGCTTCTAGGTCCGGCCCTAGTCGTGTATATGTATATATTTATGTATACACATGAGTTTTGTTAACTAGTGCATAAATGTTACATGCATTGAAGTTGTAATGATTGTATGAATGATTTCATTAAGGATGATGTCTTGGAATTATATGGAAGATAATAAATGAATGTTGGATGAGTTTAAATGGCTAGATGATGATGAAATGATGATATGAAAGTGAATTAGGGATGAAATGAAAGGATATAAGAAAGATGAACTAAATCAGGTTGTAAACATGTTAATCTGATGCTATATGATGTGTTTTGATAATACAAGATGTGTCATAAGTTATTAAGTTTGGTAGCTTTGCATGTTGTATATGAGGCTTAAAAAGTAGTAAAGTAGGTGAAAATGCATGTATCATGTAGTACCATTTTATTCAGTAAATAACATGTATTGTGTTAAAATATGAAGTCATGATGACTTGGGATGATTATAGTAAAGTTCGGTACAGGACTATGTGTTAAAAATGGTAAAAAACGGCTTTTAAAGTAATTTTTTAAAACTGATTTAGATCAGGTTATAAAATGATATTTTCATGATAAATATAAGTATTTAAACTTATATTAAGTACCCATGGTGTTTGGCTAGTCATACGTGACTTCCGACGCCTAAAAACGTTAACGAAACGTTAAAAATACGCATATTTTGACGTACGAGAAAACGGGTTGTTCAAGTGTAGTTTTGCATGTTGAGATATGATATGTGAATATGGGTATGTGCAATGTGGAATGATAAGTAATAACATGATAGTAGGATGTAGGACTTTGCATGGTTAAAACGATAGTTTCGTTAAAAAGACACGATAAAATGCAACTTATTTGTTAAGCATGAAAATGATACATATGTTAACTTGTGAAGTTATTTCATGTATAAAGATGTTTTAAAAATGATAAAATATATAAGTTGGCGGAATACGTGCACTATGATGTTTGATGATATGATAATGTTTGCGTAAATATGTTACAAAGTGCAAATTGTAGATATATTGTACGTAAATGAGTGTGATAACGGATATAACTTAATAAGGGTCACCAATAGAATCGTTCAAGTCGTAAAAATCTATATATATATATATATATAGGGGAAGGTTCTATGCAGAACACTAAATATTAGGGTTCTTTTTGTTTTCGCAATAATTAGTATTTTGTATTGATCCTCATCATATATATATATATATATATATATATATATATAGAGAGTAGGAGTTCTGCGGAAAGTGTGTTTTTCCTAGAAAGTCTAGGAAGCGATCTGGGCCATCCGATTGGTGTTTTTAATGGCTTAGATCAAATGGATGGCATTTTCGTAATATTTGAGTTATATAATTAGAGACTTTTAATATAGTGAGGGTATTTTGGTAATTGGAAGTGTTTTAAATTAGTCAAGAAACTGCCATATCAATAACCAATCCCTAAAATCATGGGATTTCCCCTCTTTCTATCTCTCTCTCTCTCCCTAAACGCAACCAAAGAAGAACCAGCCATTTTTCCTGCAAATATTCTTCTCCGATTGGTCATATATCGGTTGTTTTTCATACTTGTTTCAATTTTTTTTTATCTATCATTGAATCGGGTTCTTATTTTTAGTCAATGGACCTCAATGTTTGACATGTTAGAGTGGGCTCTAGGTTTATGTGTTTTACCATTTTAATGTTGATTGATGACAGTGTGTTGAAGACGAAGACACTAGGTTGTGTTGAAGACGAAGACACTGACAGTGTGTCTAGCAATCTGCTTGCTGTTAAAACACAATGTCAAGAAATATGTTTGCTGTTAAAACACAGTGTCAAGAATCCTCCATCAATCTGCTTGCTGTTAAAACACAGTGTCAAGAATCCTTCAGCAATCTGCTTGTTTTTAAAACACAGCGTAAAGAAATCTGCTTGCTGTTAAAACACAGTGTCAAGGAAATCTGCTTGTTAAAACACAATGTCAAGATCTGCTTGCTGTTAAAACACAGTGTCAAGAATCCTCCAGCAATCTGTTTGCTGTTAAAACACAGTGTCAAGAATCCTCCAGCAATCTGCTTGCTGTTAAAACACAGCGTCAAGAAATCTGCTTGCTGTTAAAACACAATGTTAAGGAAATCTGCTTGCTGTTAAAACACAATGTCAAGAAATCTGCTTGCTGTTAAAACACAGTGTCAATAATCCTCCAGCAATCTGCTTGCTGTTAAAACACAGCGTCAAGAAATCTGCTTGCTGTTAAAACACATTGTCAAGAAACACAGTGTCTTGTATCATTTAAATTAAACTGTCAATTTGATTTATATGGAATATTTAGTTTCCATAGTTAGTTATCCTAATAAAATAATCCATAATTAAAATAATATTCAAATTACACAATTGCCCTTTTAGTTAAAATACTTCAATGCCACATGTCGCGTTCTTATTGCTTCCTAGACTTTCTAGGAAAAACACACTTTCCGCAGGAACCCTACTCTATATATATATATATATATATATATATATAAAAATTCTCAAAGTTATGTGAAAAATCATAAGTTTTGGAGTAACTTAGAGATTTTAGAATATTTGGTCATTAAATCATTCCTACTTGAAATTAGGACGTGTAGACCAATTTTGTGGAATTGTGCTTGTTGAAAACGCACCCAAAGGTGAGTGTCACTATCCCGCTTTTATTGTTTATATAACGTTTTGGGGGAAGAATACACCTTAAAAAGGATATAATATGATTTTATATAAAACATGCCTTTAAATATAAATTATTAATATATTTTCAAGGAAAATATGATTTTGGAATGTGAATGATTTAAAATTGTTTTCAAGGAAAACGGGAATGGATTGAATATAAATTGTTTCGGGGAGAAACGGGGAGGATTACAGTGTTTTGGGTAAAACTACTGTATAGATTTAAAAATATTTTAATCTAAGTTGTGACGAATTTGTCTGATCTCAAGAGAGTAGGTATCGGAATAGGCCTACGTCTCGGTGGGGACTTCGGGGAATTCGTACAACGCAAAAATATTAAATTTATCATTTTAGCAAGCTATATATATTGTTCATGAGGTAGACACCACAAGTGACCTAATTTGAGGCACTTTGCGCGAATTTAGCCATTTAATCATTAATACAAGTGTGTGTTAAATTGTTGGTAGATCTATCGGGTTGACCACCCCGTCGTGACTGGTAGTTCCGTGTCAAATCAAACGACGAATTGATGTTCTGAAATTGTCTAGCTTTGATTATAACCTATTGTTAATATATAAGTTATAGGCCTTGCAACCCTATGAATCTGAAAACTTGATGCTTGTTTTAATATATAAATAAACCTATGGGAAGATGATTTGTGTCGAAGGTTTTGAGAAAACGCTTGCGACAAGAGAACTAACCCTTAGATTTTAATAAGGAAATTGATTTGACTTTCATAAAATATATGAATGGTTTTGACATGAGAATTCATAATAAGAAAGCTTTCCTTAAACAAATTGATTGTAATTTGAATAAGTGAACTCACCAACCTATTTGTGTTGACACTTGATTTTTACGTGTTCTTCAGGTATATGAGTTCGGCTTCGGGATTTTGGCTTGTCTTGCGGTAGTTGATGCAATTTCATACTAAATAATGTTTTGGACAACTTTAAAACTATTTGGGACCGTTTGTACTAAGATCTATAAGGGAACAAACAACTAAATTATGTTGTGTTTATGTTTAAAACTATAAATGTTATGTTTTAATTAAGTTACATGTCCAAAATAAATATTGCATCGTCCACAAAGATATTTATGAGTACCAACCTCCGTCACCGACAGGTTTGCATTTCTGCTACGACGTTTTTGGGGTGTGACACAATTCGTCAACTAGCATACTTGCATACTGTTTTGGTCAAAAATCTGATCAACGATAATATAACCAAATTTGTTAAGTGAGGTGGAGTGCTTAGGTTATGAATAATGATAAAATGAATGTTAGATGAACAAGGTAATCAAACACAACGATTTGTACGAGGAAAAGCCCTTTATCACTAGTAGATCGCCGGCATAAAAACCTTGGATAGTTAAAGCTATCATTATCAACTATAGGGGGGGGGGGGGTAGTTGCACGGACCTCCCATCCGCCGGAGTATTGCAACTCCGCAAGCTAGCTTAGCCCCATAGCTGCCTGGCGGTGATTACCCACGGTGAAGAGCCCCAACACCCCATAAGGGCATTGCCGGGAATTGAACCGGTGACCTCAAGTAGAGGCCTGGGTGAGGCTGGCCAACTGGGCTACCCCAGAAGGTTATCATTATCAACTATATTTCACAATTGAAAAGTGTTTACAACTTCGGATATTGATTAATTGTTTACAACTGAAAGCTATGAGTGTTGTGTGTGTTCTGGTTCGTAGTGTGTATGCGAGAGTGTGTAATATGTAATCTAACACTTGATCAACCCATTTTGAATAAGCCTAACAACTAAGTCTGATAATCTTGGAAGACCGCGTTCAAGCCTCATGACCATTTGTGGAAATAGCACGTGCAACATCTTGAACGAATCATTCCCGAGATTCTAGCTAAGACTCAGTCCACTTCGTTAATAACCTGCACATGAATATTAGAAAACATCGAGAACAACTATTAGAAATCACAAGTAATAATAAGAATTTTTGATCCTCTGAGTCCCTGCACTACCCGCTAAGGATAACTGATTCAGAAAACACCTCAGAATATTAGATCCATAATTATAAAAACCTATGCCCTAACACATACGAAATGGCGACTGACGCATGGGGCGAGTATTTAAGAATGTCCCAAGAGTGTGCCAATATAGTCTTGATTTTTTATGCAAAGGTATTTTTGTTGTTGTTGTTGTTCTTATTATTCTTATTGTAATTATTATTATTATTATTATTATTATTATTATTATTATTATCATTATTATTATTATTATTATTATTATTATTATGTAATCTCAATCTCTAAGGAGGAGGTATTTGAGGGGTCTGATGTCTATCAACGTCCAAATCTCTACGAGGCCCATTAACGAATACATGGTTTTCCTGGAATGCTTGGTAGCTTTGATTTCACATATTTGGAGTGGGCAAATGCTTGGAAAGGCCAACACCATCGGGGTGATCACGATAATCCACCACTAATACTACAAGGAGTAGGGTCACGACATCTTTGGGTTTTGCATGCGTATTCTGGTATGGCCGGTGCGAACAATGATATCGTTGTTTTACAATCATCGAATATGTTTGACGATGTCATAGATGGGGTTCCACCATATGTAAATAGTGTCAAGTACAAGAACGATTATTATTTTCTCGGCGGTATTTATCCAAAGTTGGCAACATTGGTGAAAATTCTTTCGTGTCCGGATGATGACAAACACTTGTATTACAAGAAAAGACATAAGTATGCAAGAAATATCAAACAAACATTCGAAGTGTTTTGAAAAGAAAAAAAATGAGAAACATAATGTATGCGTGCATTATCTTGCATAATATGATCTTGGAGGACATGGTTTAAGTCATTTGTCAATACTTTGGCGATAATGTCCGATCATCGAACCCACGACTAACTTATGCCGAAAAAGAAGCCGTCCAACTGAAAATACGACATAGGGAGACACACTTGAATCTTGGAGCACATTTGGTTGAACATTTGTGGTTAAATTGCCTTGACAACGACGTTGATGATGATGGTGACGACGAGTAGAATATTCGTATTTTTAAGTAGTTTATTTTAATGTATCGTATTTGGTAAATAAATTTTAGTATGTTAACTTATCTACCTTATTGTTTAATTTAAATTTATAAACTTTTAAATAGAAAACCAAATAGAAATAAATTAAAATATAACTGGAAAATGACACATCATAGTTGTGAAAACATGGAGTCTTTAAAGCCTCATTGTCTATGTGACGTTAACGTAATGTTCAATGGACTTTATACTACACGGATGACACCACCCAACGTAAGAATATTCTAGAGTAAATTACAAGTTTTGTCCTTTATGTTTATACCAAATTGCAAGCGTTGTCCTTTTGGCCAAAAGTTAGCAGTGTCCTTAACCTTTCAAAATCTTGCACGTTTTGTCCTTTAGGCTAAACCTGGTTAACAATCTCAGTTAAAATCTGTCATGTGCAATGCACGTGAGGGTAGAATGGTAATTTCCCTCTCAACCCTTTCTATTCCCCATTTATAACCCTCACCTACCCCTCAATTCATCTCCCACCTTGAATTATGTGACGCATACATACAAAGGTCATAAAATTAGAAATTAGGGTTTCAAATCAATCAATATGCTTGATACACCTAATCGAATTGCAAGAGAAAATCAAAGATCAACGAAGATGATCGAGATAGTGTTGAACGATCGTTTCGTTTGGGGAAGAAGGTCTGTGTGAAGTGCAACGACGACGGCACCATCAGCGACTTGAAGAAGCTCGTTGCAACGCAGACCGGTACCCGCGCTGATCAGATTAGGATTCAGAAATGGTACAACGTCTACAAGGATCATATCAGCCATAAGGACTACGAGATTCACAATGGCATAGGTCTTGAACTCTACTACAATTGAGGTTGTAGTTATGATGATGGTTATGTAAGTTTGATGAATGATAATAATTTTTCAAGCACTTGAATTTGTTCGTGTCTGAACAAATTTAGGGGTATGTGAGGGTTATAAATGGGGGAATACAGAGGGTTGAGAGGGAAATTACCATTTTACCCTCATGACAGTTTTTAACTGAGATTTCTAACCAGGTTTGGCCTAAAAGACAAAACGTGCAAGATTTTAAAAGGTTAAGGACACCGCCTGTAAACTTTTGGCCAATAGACAACGCCTACAATTTAATGTAAACATAAATGACAAAACTTGTAGTTTACTCAATATTCTAAGGCCGTGGGGTATGGGGCGGGGGTTTGGGCGTGGGTTGGGGTAAAACGCCCAAGGCACCACCCCGGGTGGGCTTGGGTTGGGGCGTGGCCCCTTGGGGCTTGGGTTTCAAGCCGGGCGTGGGGCGGGGGGACATGCTAGCTGGCTTGCTCTTATTGGCTTGCTCTTTTTGTATTATTTTTTTATTTTAACAATCTCCCACGCGGTGCACCCAACCCAAGCCCAACCCAAGTCCCACCATACCCCATGGGCGTGGGTTTTGGTGGTGGGGGGGCTCCAATTCCACGTGTCAACAAATGCCCCAACCCAAGCCCCCCATACCCCACGGTCTAAATACAAAAATTTGTCAAAAAATTGGACATTATCCTATATATTAATAAACCAACCTTATGAATAGTAGTTGTCACATCATAATCAATAGTAAACTTTCCTTATTGGTTCACGTACATCCATGGTTGCAAAAGTCGCTAGGCGCTCCCTAGTCGGTCGACCAGGGAGTTGAGAGTACTCGGCCAAGACGGAGAGTACTCGGGTAGTACTCGGACATGTTAAATTATAAAGAAATTAGTTTTTGGAAACTAAATATATGTCAAATAACATAAATTTACTAATATCTATAACAAAATACGTGAAAATGATATTCATTCTTTAATATGATAGGCATAGAAATTATATTTTGTTGTTGTTTAAGTCAAACTCGGCCCGAGTTGACCCACTAGATACGATTTTGGCATAAGTTGACCGCGTTTGACCGATTCCGAGTAATTAGGCGGAGTCAAAGAAAGTCGCCTCGGCAGCCTGCCTTGTAGCGACTACTCGGGGAGTACTCGGCCTTGGAAACCTTGTTTTACAACCATGCGTACATCCACTCACATATAGCCACGTGACAAAGTCAATGAATATGAATATTGTTTCCCTCGAAATACCCACCCGAAACACCCTCCCTTGGACAAACACCCCTACCCACCCACCCGAAACACCCTACCTTGGACAAACACCCCTACCCGAAACACCCTCCGGCCGAAATTGTTGACTTCAACCCTACCCACCCACCCCAAACACCCTAGGACAAACACCACCCACCCGAAGAGATATATTCCAATTATTGTACTTTCTTTTAAAACTAGTAATCAGGCCCGCGCGCGTTGCGGCGCGGGACATTGCAAAATCGAATGCGCGTGAATACATTGCAAATATCGAACGACTTAGTCCAAGAGTATCCATATGAAAACGTATATAAAAATAAGCACGACTGACATATAAGCAAACAAAAAGTGTAATCTAACCTGTTTCACTTTTTGGTAAGATTGATTTGTAAACGAAACCAGGTTTTAAAATCCAGGAATAAACAATCGTATTGGGCTTCACTTTGCATCTTCAAATTAATATTATTTTCATAACAAAACTCATGCCTCACTTCCATAATTAAAATACTTGATCCCCTCATATCAACTCGTTTCTTTGTCGGTGGTCAATCCAAATTCTGGATCTCTAATTTCCAAGAGTCAAGTTCAATCAACTCGGCTTGTATTGTTCTCTCTTGATCACGCAATAGTTGAATGTAATCAATTGTATCTTTGACTATTGTTGCCTTGTCCATCTTCAAAAAAGAAAAAAAAGTTGTAATTAAACTGAATAAAATCAGTAAAGTATAATTTTTTGAAAACCTGACTGGTTAACAAACCGAGCATTCTACACGTTTACTGGTTGGGCCAGTCAATTGTAATACTCTTAACCTTATACTATATATGATTTTGATTAAAACAAATTAGTAACTACAAAACAGTAGCACCTTACTAATATTGGGGACCATTGCTCAAAGTGAAAAAGCCTATCGTTCAACTATTTCCTCTGGTTCCTCTTTGAGACGATTCCTTTAGGCGAGCTTGAATCATAGTAGCCGGAAAAAGTTTATTCCAATCGGCGCCAACTATTGGGTCAAAGTTAGGAAAGGAAATATTTGAATTATACAATATGTTCAAATTATGAGATTTAAAGCATTGAAGAAGACGTAAGTACCTGTAATCATCGAGTTGATGGATAGATTCCAAACAGTTTTCCATGAAAGTACTTGAATAGCAACAAAACCCATATAAGCCACATATTCAATTGAGTAAACAACACTCCAATCCTTCTGTGTATTCAAAAGAGTAAGAAACAACTTTTATCTCATGTTCATGAGCGTTCATCAGCTTGAAATCTATATAATGTATTTTTACTTATTTTCTTCTACCGTTAAAAAAAAAGAACGTGTGTAACTCGAATAAATGTCCCAGCTCAATAAATTTTAATAAAGTTTTTAGTGTGGTAAATGCAACAACCAAACTATCATTGACATCAAATTATCAATCAAGAACATGCTGCTTAGCGTATGGTCATTCTAATGGTCCTAAGTCTAAGGAAGGTGCGGTATATTCGGTAGCGAAGTCTGGTGCAAAGGTAGGCGCACATGACAACTTTTGGTCTGATGGCGCTGCATTGGATAATTCAGCACCTACTATAGAGAAAAAAACGTGCAAGCCAGAGTGAATAACGCTCTTGTCGACACACGCATAATCTATGCATTACCCAAAAGGTAAAAGCCTACGCTTGGCAATCTAATTTTTTTCCAGATCACCCAGTCCAGATCATGCATCTTAAATGAACGAATAACATAAGACAACGGGAAACCTACTAAATGTGCATCATGTACAATAAACAAAGTACACACAACATCTAAAACAATGAAATTAAAAAATAAATACTTCCTTGTTTGGCACCAGATCTGTCCTAGACACACTAACAAAGCATATCAAAGCAAAACGGCAGAAATACATTACCATGGATTTCAGATTCTAACACACCTAACCAATATCTAACACAGCCAAAAAAAGAAAGATAAATAATAGACTAACTACTTCTATTACAAATGCTTATATAATATCGTTATCTCTCAATAACTTATATGTCTCCTCTAACATTTGATTTTTATGATGCAAACAATTTTGAAATTTATATGACACATCAAAACACCCAAATCTGTGATTTCCACTTAGGTATAAATTTTTTGTTAGATGTATACAATAACCCTAACCAGAACAATGGAAATCACCAAAAGAGACAACCAACCAATAAATCTAATCCAAAATCTCATGTGATGGAAGAAAATCATCATTCACTGCCACCAATCTGCTCGGAATGATCATTCGCGGTAGTCTGTGGTCATCATTGAGACGGCAGATGAAAACCCTAGACCGCTGCTCGCCTCCTTCGTCGTCGGATCTGTCTCCGGCGATGCTTACCGATGTAGCATCCGCTTGACATATCTGAGACGTCTGGTTTTGAGAGACGTCGGAAGGAAGACATTGAGCAGGAAGACTAAAGGATGAACTGGAAGCCACGTTTTGTTGCAGGTAGAAGAATGTGGCAATAGTCAAGGATTTGAGAAGTCGTTTGCTGAATGGTAGAGAGCCATAAATGGAAGGGTAATTTCGTAATTTTGTCGGTGAAGCACCGACTTTGTGCTTTAAGATTGTAGATAATATAAAGGGGTGGACCAATGGCTTAGTAATCATTTTTTATAATATAATGAGCTAGGGAGCCGCTAGAATGAGAACCACCACGAGTTGTAAGAACCACGAGAACCGCGCCCTGCGGGTGGCCGTTGACCACGAAATTTTTTTTACACCTAGATCCGTATATTTTAACACCGGGGGTAAATTTTGGGTTCAAACGGCGCGCCCGAGGGGGTAGTTTTTTACGCCCAAAGTTTGGTTAAAAAAAAAGAAAAATTAAAAAAACCCAAACTTTGGGCGTAAAAAACTACCCCCTCGGGCGCGCCGTTTGAACCCAAAATTTACCCCCGATGTTAAAATATACGGATCTAGGTGTAAAAAAAATTTCGTGGTCAACGGCCACCCGCGGGGCGCGGTTCTCGTGGTTCTTACAACTCGTGGTGGTTCTCATTCTAGCGATCCCCTAATGAGCTAATTACTGTTTTTTTATTATATGCTTTACAGAAAATCTCAATTGCAGCCTCTGCATTTTTCTAATTGCAAAAGGTTGCTACCGAATTGACTTAAAATCTTTCGGTTCGGGAGATTCGGTACCGGTACCCAATATCATTTGCCCATCTCTGACCACGGGTTTCATACGAACAACATCATTACCATAAAACTTTTTTTGTTGATTTTCTTTCGGTTATCTTATACTGTTTTTTTTCTACATTTTCTTTTTATTCTTGTCAGCGGTTCTGTGCGTAACGCGCTCGTAGTGATTTCAAAACACATGTAAACACAGACTAAATGACAAAAGAAGTTCGCCGCAACGCGGCCATAGTAATAAACCTAGTTTAGTTTAAACTTAAAAGTATAATCGTAAAAATAATATATATATATATTTAAATATGCTACTCAATAATGCAAAGTGCAAACTATGGGAGTATTTTAGTGGTTAGCAATGTTCTTACGTTGTACTATTTTTTTTAGATATATGTTCACACCAATGGAGTGGTGGTCTATTGATAAAGGTAAAACTTTTAAACAACTAAGTTTGGGAGGGGAATGTCTTGAGTTTAAATCTCATAAACGATAGAGATTAAAAGAAATTTGTTGTTAATTTTTTTTAACATTTTCCTAAATTTTTTATATTAAATTAAATTTGGCGTAATGATTAACCTTTAGTTTTTACCGTTGTTGCGATTTAATCTTTTAACAACTATACTATGACTATTATTTAAAAATGTATATAAAATTTATTAGTGTCTTACTTTTAAAATTAACGTTAAAGATTTTGTTTTTCATTTAATATTGGTGATTTATTTTAACAAACTACATTACCACATAAAAAATGTTTATGAGACGAATACACACTAAAAAGAAGAAATTATAAGGGGACTAGGGGTGGTTCATTAGTGATAGAAACTATCACTCACACTGTCCAATAAGATCGTGCCATGTCATCAACCAAATTTCTATCACTAGTGATAGAAATGTAGGGGGGGTGGTATCACTAGTGATGGAATTATATCACTCCCAAATTTAATTTTTATTTTTATAGAATTCTGCCACATTAATCCCAAAATTAATGTCCATGTGTGGGGTGGGCGGCAACATGTACACGTGTTGCAAATGCATGAACTATCAGAGCAGGGGTGGGCGGCAATATGCAGCCTTTTCAAAAGTTCAACGCGTTTTGTTTACAACGCGTTTTGTTTATAACGCGTTTTTTAAACGCCGGCGGCGGTGTAGCGTGATAGTTTAACGCGTTATCGAGCTCCATCACGTACCGCCCCGAGTCCCCTAAGAGGAAAAAAAGGGAGGACAATAGTGGCGAATGACAACGAACAATGATTAATTTGCGTATATGTGTGTATATCTAATAAGTGTGTTATGGGTGTATCATGTGTGTGTTTGATATATAAGATGTGATAGCAATGATCATATGACCCAATTAGATATCCATCACATCTAAAGATACTAGTGAACTAAATGGATAAAGATATGGATGATTAGTAAATCAGATATTGATGTCGATTTATCACCTGAAATGCTTTTTAGTGTCTTTGAGTCTATATAATAATTAACTATTTTGGAGTTTACAAACTTTTAGAAGGAAAAATAAACTATAGCTTCAATTTGAATTAAAATTAGCAATTAACGACGATGACGCAGGTTCGTCAAAGCGCTGCCTCTCTTTGCGCCACCCGAGAGAGATTTTGAGATACCAGAGAGTTGTTTTGAGGTGGGATCCTATTGATATGTGTGGGTAATTTGATGAAAGAGACGACAAAGATGAAAGCGAGTATTGCTGATAGGTTAGGGGAAGAGTGAGTAGGCTGCTTAGGGTAGGCGGTATGGTTTGTTTGAGTTAGGGTGTTTGAGTTTTCTCTACCCAATGATATAAAGTCATGTCAACTCCCCCCTTCACTCTCCATTTTCTACTCAAACACTAGGTATGGTTCAAACCCCCACTCAATTAAAAAATAAAAAAATTTGATTGGTTTCTCTCTCCTCTCTCTCTTTCCTCCATCACTCATTCTCCACCTTCGGTGAATAGTCACCGATTTCTCTCCCTCTCTCCTACTCAAACACCCTAACTCAAACATTAGGGGTGGTTCACCGATCGGTGAAACCATTCCCCGAGCTTGATCCCCGCAACCATACCGCCTACCCTTAATAAGACCCACCACGAACAATAGGTACCATACACTTCAAATAGTGTACCTTAGCTATAGCTATACTAACTTATTCTCACATTAAGAAGTTGCATTTTACTACATATTAATTGTTTAATTAAAAACCATTGTTTTTTTCTTTTATTTTGCAATTCTTTTATTATGATGACGTGACACAAGTTTTTCTTAAAGGTTAGTCTTTAAAAAGATATATTTCAAAATTAAAAATAAAAGTATGGTGTTTGCCCTCAAACAAAAATGATGTGTTTTCTTATCCTTACAAGATCAACATTATGTGGCACGGTCACAATATGGTGTAAACATTTTTTTAAGAAAATAAAATAAAATTAATTACTAAAAATAAAAATAGGATTTGGGGATCCTCTTTTCAAATTTTGCCTGCCACTTTTTAATTGCTTTCCCTCCACGCACATCTAATGCTTACATGTCTTTGTATTCTTTAGCACTTCAGACGGTGGTGGTGTACAATGGTGGTGGACGTTGGTAGTGGGTGGTGGTGTTTAATCCTCTGCAGACTTTAGAATATCTTAAAAGTGGCTGTGTCAAGTCTGTACCAAGAAGAGCTCGCACATACGTTTTTTAATGAAACGTCTTCGAAAAAACAAACAATCTGCAAATAGCAATGTCTGCACGTGGTCTGCGTGACGCAGACAAAAGAGCATGCACAGATCTTTTTTACAAAATAAACACCAAGTGATGTGCATGTGCGTCCTCTCCACGTTAGAGATGGGAAAGTGTAGGTGTAATTATTTTTTAGAGTAAACTGCAATTTTACCCCCTGAGGTTAGGGGTCATTGGCACCCTTACCCATCCTAAGGAAATAATTACAATTTTACCACCCACTGTTTGAGGTTATGTCGCAATTTTACCCCCCGGCTTCAATTTTGTTGACCGGTCAACATAAACATGGGAGGGTCAAAGGGTATAAAAGTAATTTCAACTTCAATGTACCTTATATATTAAAATAACCCCTTAACTCAACCTTGTATCTCAACCTTATATCACAACCTTACCCCCTAAGTTTCCTCTTCTTCACTTCCGGCTTCCCCTCCGGCTTCTTTACTTCCGGCTTCTTCACTTCCGGCGACTTCACCGGTCGGCTTCTTCACCGGCGATCTCCATTCCCTCTGGCGACCTCCACTCCATCTTCTTCACCACTCCTTCTTCACCACACGAGCAGAGGATGAGTGAACAGAATGCAATGATGCATCCAGCTCCACCGGCAGAGCCAGGGCCGGCGACCACACCACCGGCCACCGTCGATCCAGCTGTGGTCCAGAGATCCTCCCTTTTCTCGCAGTTTTCAGGTATAATCAAACAACTATTTTGATTGTGGGGTAAAATCAGGTCAGAACTAGTAATGGATGTTTCTGTATTTGCAGTGGACATGAGGATTCATGTTTCACTACGATCGATTGTGGTCTCATTGGTTGTCAAGATTAGGGCTGGCATATCGTGTATACCCCGTACACGATAAGGCACGACACGATAAGACACGATACACGAAACCCCATACATGAACACGACACGATATACACGAAAATTACCTGTTAACACGTCTGTTGGACTGTTATACACGAAAATTACCTGTTAATACCTGTTAACACAAACAAAAACACGAACACGACATGTTATCCGAGAGTTACAAAGGGAGTTTAGGGTTTTTTTTTTTTTTTTTGAATTGAATGAGGAATGAAAATAGAAAGGATTTTAGGAACCCACATGCACATGGCTGATGAATTTTACTTAATTTAATTTCTTATCGTGTACTAACGGGTATTAACAGGTAAACAGGTATTTAACCTGTTTATACACGAAAATTAACAGGTAATCTCGTGTCTACCTGTTTGGTACACGATACTTGTTAAGGCCATACACGAATACCTGTTAACTTCGTGTAGGTTCGTGTCGTGTATTCGTGTAAAATTGCCAGCCCTAGTCAAGATGCGAGGCCGCCCGTTCCTGCATTTCCAGTTTCCCCCTCAGCAGGAAATGGTTGTGTAGGATACTTAAACTCTAATCTTCTAGGATCTTTTGGGTTAATATGTAGTGTAGTTGAACTCTATTTATATATTAGGATCTTTTGGTATGCTTGATCATAGAACATGTTATGTTTGATCATAGAACATATTGACTGTTAATGTGGGTTAATGTGGGTTATATTTGACTGTTAAGTTGCTGCTGTTTGGTTTGATCATAGAACAGAACAGATTGATTGTTAAGTTGCTGCTGTTTGGTTTGATCATAGAACAGAACAGAACAGAACAGAGGTTCTGATGCATTTGCATTCCAAATGCTTCTGATATAGATTCCAGTTTTAATGGTTGAGACCTTGTGGCCTTTAGCAATGGTTTTAATGCTTCTGATATAGCAATGGTTCTGATGCATTTGCATTTGCATTACAGAAGGCCTTTAACATGCCAGTTTTAATGCTTCTGATATAGCAATGCTTCTGATGCATTTGCATTACAGAAGGCCTTTAGCAATGGTTTTAAGCTGTGGCTGAAGGTTCTTCATGGTTGAGACCTTGAGGGTATATATACACAAAACTGCAATCGAATATTTAAATGAATTTGAATTTCTGTAAGACCTTGCATATTAAATTGTTGAAAGTAATAACATGAAGTAAGAATTCTGTTACAACCTTGCATTCCAACCATGAAGTAAGAATTATGTTACACCCTTTGCATTCCAACCATGAATTCAATCTTTGCATTCCAAATGCTTTGGTTCAAAGTAAGAATTCTGTTACAACCTTTAAATGAATTTGAATTGAATCAGTCAACATATTTGATGCCAGGGTGTTTATATGGGTGGTGGAATCGAATATGGATTGTGGCGGGAAAGGTTTTGGAAGTTGCAGGGGGTAAGTTTGCTTCGAAACACAAAGTATAGGGGGTAATAAGAAAGGGCATTTTAGTAATTTACCCCAAGTCAACAGATCAGCCAACATATTTGATGCCAGGGGTAAACATGCGACATAACAGCAAACGTTGGGGGGTAAAATAAAAGGATAAAATAGTCATTTCACCCCCAAGTCAACAGACCAGTCAACAAAATTGAAGCCGTGGGGTAAAATTGCGACATAACCTCAAACAGTGGGGGGTAAAATTGCAATTATTTCCTTAGGGGGGTAAGGGTGCCAATGACCCCTAACCTCGGGGGGGTAAAATTGCAGTTTACTCTATTTCTAATTATGTTGAAGTAAATAGGCTTACAATAATATTTTATTTGTTTTTAATTTCGTACAGAGCTTTTTATAATCGCAATATCTAAAAAAAGTTACTATTATTTTTAATTAAAGTACAGTTAAATGTGTTTTAGTAAATGATTTAGTTTTATAACATATTTGGTCTGGTGAAATATATCTAGGATAACCTTTTTAGCAAGACTAGAATTCACATCATTTTCGTTGTGATTGTGAGACGCATCTCTTACCTTTGAAAATGCTTGTTTAAATAAGATAAATACTGTTATAACGTTATTAAATAAAATAATATTATAAAAAACTTAACTATATAAAAATATCTACTGTAACAATATTTATCACGTTAAACTTAAATATTTATTTTTCATTAGTTTACTTTTGTGTAATATCCTTGCCATCATTTATTAATTCATATAACTACAGAACATTTAATAAGAAATGAGTTAATTACATAGTCAGTCCATGTGGTTTGCACAAAGTAACATACTTAGGTACTAATAGTTTAAAATCACATTCTAGGGTATTAACTTTTCATTTGTAACATTTGGAGGTATTAACGTTATTTGTAGGTTTAAAATCACATTCTATTAGTACCTAGTTGTTCAAGATAATCAAATTAAAGACATAAACATTCATTTTGAATGTGATTATGCTATGTACTAATAAGGGTGGAGGGTATAGGGCTCGGGGACATGTGCGGGGAACAGATATCACCGAGCGGTGACTATACCGTGGGTTTGAAGGTGAGCGGTGACCAAGAGAGAGGCAATAAAAATCGGTGATTGTTCACCGAATTGGATTGAGTGTGATTGAGAGGAGAGGAGAGACCAATCAAGTTTTTTTTTTAATTGAGGGGTGTTTGACTATACCTAGTGATTAAGTGTAAAATGGGAAGTAGAATGAGGAGTTGACATGGCATAATATTATTAGGTAGGATTTCACTCAAACACCATAGGGTGATTGACTATTTCCCTCTACCCTAATATCTATGAGGACGATAAGTTCGGAATTTTAAGTTTAATTTTGTCATAAAATGTAATATTCATTGTATCTTTTTTAAATGTATGTTTTGAAATTATTATTTTTAGAATGGTGACTAATAGTCAAGATCTGCCAAGACATATCGGGCCTGTGCTAGGTTGGTCAGACTTTGTTAAGGCGTTCTCCCGAAAACCGTATGTTTTGAAATTATATTTATTGAATTTCAACCTGAACATTATTTAGTTTGACCCGATACAATCAAACATGGACATGGAACATACTTTTTTTTCTCAAACTTGACACAACGTTTTCAGATTATAATAAACCTAAGAAATCAAGCTACGTATGGTTTGAAGCCGGGTTTAATTACCATATTGGGCCTAATTCTGGGCTGCCAGTTTGGGCTTATCAGGTCCATGGGTTCGGGCCCAACTCTCCCGATTTAAGGAGGGGCACACCACACAGTCACATACCCAAGGAACAGTGGACGGTTTCAGTCAATTGGGTTTGGGTGGCAATACAACGGGTATGGGACCGGCCGACCGGGTATAAGGTATGTTTTAAATAATTTTCACGGGTATAGGACGGGTTATGGGATTAGGCAATACCCAACCTAATTTCCTTAAACCTGTTTACCCTAACTATATACACGAAACATGAACCTAAACATTTCTAAATTTAGTTTTCATCGATCCAGTCTAGTAATGGTTCATTCAAACAGTTTCATTGTGTGAAAAAAAAAAAAACTTTCCTTTTGAATTAGGTATTTGACAATATTATTTATATATTTTTATACTATTATGGGTAAATTACACTTTTCGTTCTTTATGTTTGTATCGAATTGCAATGGATAGTCTTTAACTTCAATAATTACAATCACAATCCTTTAATTGGAAAACCCATTACAAATTACGTCCTTTAACCCTAACCTAGTTAAATTTTAGAGTAAACTGCCATTTTGGTCCCTGTGGTTTGGCCAGTTTTGCCACTTTAGTCCAAATCTGAAACTTATTACATCCAGGGCCCTGTGGTTTGCATTTTGTTGCCATTTTAGTCCAAAATCCAAAAACCCTAGTTTTTTAACTGTTGCAACCTCCTATTTTGTCCTGTAGTGCAGGGGCATTTTGGTCATTTTGTTTTTCATTTAACATTTTATTAACCCAGAAAATCCAGAAAATCATCATCAAGAACATCATCATCATCAACCCAGAAAATCAAGAACATGAACATCATCATCGTCAACCCAGAAAATCCAGAAAATCAAAACCCAGAAAATCGAAGCTCAAACGCTCGAAATCGAAGCTCAAAATCCAGAAAATCCAGAAAATCAAGAACATGAACATCATCATCATCAACCCAGAAAATCAAAATCCAGAAAATCATAATTAGATAATCAGATAATATAGTCAAGGATAGGTAATGGTGTATCGGGTTTCCTTGACTATTAAAGTTGCAATAATCATGTCTAAAAACACATCCAAACGCTCAAAATCAAAATCGAAGCTCAAACCCAGAAAACTGAGATCTGGAAAACTGAGAAAATCAAAATCGAAGCTCAAACGCTCAAAATCGAAGCGCAAATCTGGAACTAACTAACGGCATCTCTCTCACCGGAAAACTGAGATCTGGTTGAACCTTCTCTTTCGATATCCCAAATTTATCTTCAGCTTCAATAACCGGCGGTTCAACCTCATACACCACGAGACTCCCTTCAGTTTCCCTATCTTCCATCTCGTAAACCACCGCCGGAGTTTCAATCTCATACGCCACCGGTTGAATCAATAACCGACGGTTCAACCTCATCCACACAATCAAACATCAATCTCTACAAACACCACCAAATCAATCTTTCGAGTTCTGTTTTGAGTTTCGAGTTCTGTTCTGATTTCGAACGAGAATGATGGAGGGTTTATGTGGCGGCGGTGGTTTATGTAGAGAGAGAAAGAGAGGTTGGTGATGGTGGTGAGAAGGGGGAGGAGGTGGCGGTGGTGGTGGTGCATGTGGCGGCATAGTGGTGGTGGTGGTGGCGGCGACGGTAGTTCAGAGAGAGAGATGATGAACTGTTGAAGTCTTGAAGATGAAGGGTAGGGTAGAGATGATGAACTGATAATATATTAATGGTTTAGGGTATTATATATATATAATTGAGTTATAATAATTTCAAAATGACTAAAATACCCCTGAGGGTAAAGACAAAATATCATGGTCATTAGTGAGGAATCTGACTAAAATTGAAATTTGGACCAAAATGGCAACAAAATGCAAACCACAGGGCCCTGGATGTAATAAGTTTCAGATTTGGACTAAAATGGCAAAACTGGCCAAACCACAGGGACCAAAATGGCAGTTTACTCTAAATTTTAAGTTAAGTTTATTGACTTGAGGGTAGTTTTGTAATTTTACATTTTCACTTAAAAAATCTATTAAATTACTTACCCCTCCCACCTCTTCCCCCACCCCCATTATCCACGTGCAACCCACTTGGCACCCACCTCACCCCACTCAACCATCTTTTTTTTTTTTTTTGAACGGCTAGCTCGGTCAGGGCTGTACATGACCATAGCTCGGTCGAAGATGGGTTCAGACCTGAGCATTTCGTGCAGGAAACCGCCACAGACCAGGATCGAACCCGAGTCTATGTGGAAAACCTTCACACCTCCACCCAGCTGAGCTGGGCTTCATTGGCCACTCAACCATCTTCTTCATCCCACTGCTTCAAATGCAGGTTTCATTATTAAAAATTAACCCCTGATGAAATTCTTTTGGGGAAAATAGTGGTAAGTGGATCTATTATAGGTTTCATTTGTAGATCGTAACGATTCACAATCTTGAGGATGACCTGCAAATCGCCGTCTATACTAAATGGATTTGTTCTTTAGATGATTTACTGAATTGTTGTTACAACCGCTTATTCATATTATTAAAAACAACAACTTATCAAAATCTAGACCTTGTAATTAACATTGTTTATAAACTTTTTTAACAAAATTTGGGCATGACCCGTTTGTAAAACAAGCATACCCCCTGTTATTTTCATATAATAAAACATCATCCATCAACGACCCTAGTTACATTAAACTACCCAAAAACAAGAACAACAAGTATTTAAGTTTAAGACTTCTAACAAGATAAACCGAATAGCAAGACATAGACCCAAAAGTATGCATTTTAACTAGCGGAAGCGTTCGGTATAACAAGGCATAGACATGTGCTCGCTCCAAGCTCCGGATCGCATATAGTGAGGTTTTACCTACATTCAACAAGGATTTTAAAAGTTAGTCATCATACTAGTTATATATATAACCCTTTCGTTTTAATTCAATTCGTTATGAACATCATCTTGCTTACGCATTAAACTACCCAAATACTTGGGTTGTGCACAATCACTCTCAATGAGAGTTAAGCATACATATCCAACCCGTTTAATAGGGTTATTTGCTTTCAACATAAATTCTTCTTTCCATCCGTATCACGGATTAAGCTTCTCGCATTTATCATAGCATACAAAACCACCCGTTCGAGACGGATGGAAGCTTATTCTTAATCGACTTGTTCACTAGAACCGGTCGACTTGCATAGCTTATCATGGCTTTCATAACAACCAAATCCGCAAGGGATTTGCTAGTTACTTACTAGTCACCATATCATTTTGACAATAATTATTTATGATGTTATATCAAAATTATAACTAAAGTACTTGTATGCAACGAAACATACCTCGGTCTTGTGATCCTTCCGATTTCTTAGAATTCGAACCTTCTTCCTTCACACCTAGATCAACATATTCATTCATCCGTTTAGTACCCTAACTTTCATTCCATCACATTTCAATTTACACATAATCACTCTTTCAAGCATTTCATCAAACACCTAGTGTGTATTACATTAATAAAGCATAGTGTACAAGCATTTTAAGCATGATTTGCTATATCATCCTATATGTCATCACTAGGCAATCTAATTCTTTCAATTCTTTTAATCTTCATCAATTTATTTAGCATTCGGGTACTACGAGCTGAATTACATGCCAATTACAAACATTCATCATCCTAAAAATCTTTACATTCATAATCACAACTTTCACAAAGTGGGTTTATAGAGAATTTCCTTCAATTTACAAAATCTAAGCATGATTTCTACCCTAGGGAGCATCCTTAACATCTAAACAACACAAATCATATCACAATTTCATGATTGGGTCAAAACCCTTCTTCTACAATTCATCAAAACTAGAAATTCGACTTACCACTTGATGGGGTAGGGGTAATAGATCGAGATTTCACTACATGCAACCGATAAGCATTGATTCTTCTTGTTAATTAGGTGAATTTGATGAGAACAAGGGTGAACCCTTGTTCTTTCTTGGCTCCAGTCGATCCACACACGTACTGTGTGTGGGTTGTTTTTGTTTTTCCCCTTAATTAGCCCCCAATATTCATTAGTTACATAATTGGTCCTCCCACTTGAGGGAGTATTTAACTTAAGTCTTTTTCTTAACTAGTTACCATTTAATAAAAACTTTCCACTAACCAAGTTAATTTCTTTATTTATCATTTACCATATTTTGGGGTGTTACAAGTCTACCCCCCTTAAAAGAGGTTTCGTCCCCGAAACCTGATCATATGACAAATTTAAATATCGACATACCGAAAAGAAAAGGATAGTATTTCCTCATTTCATCTTCTGCTTCCCAAGTGAGATCCGAACCTTTTCGGTGTTGCCATTGCACCAACACTTGTTTAACAGTTTTGTTGCGGAGATTCTTTACTTTGAAGTCTTTAATGGCTACGGGTCTTTCGACGTAGTTTAATCCCTCGTCCAACTCAATATCATCGAGCGGTACTAGTGCTGTTTCGTCCGTAGGACTCTTCCTCAACTGCGACACGTGGAAGGTATTATGAATCCCGTCTAGAGTAGGCGGTAATTCTAATCGATATGCGACTCTTCCAACTCGAGCCAAGACTTTGAACGGTCCAATATACCGAGGACCTAATTTGCCCCGTTTGCGAAAATGGATTATACCCTTCCATGGGGACACTTTCAATAGAGCGAAATCTCCGACTTGAAATTCAATAGGTCGCCTTTTCTTTTTCGCGTAAACTTTTTGCCTATCCTGGGCCGCTTTCAGTCGTGCTCTTACCAGTTTTATCTTTTCATTTGTTACTGCTATTAGATCACTTGGTGCAAGCTCTCTTTGCCCCACTTCACCCCAACATACGGGAGTTCTACATTTTCTTCCGTACAGGAGTTCATATGGAGCCATTTTAAGGCCACTATGGTAACTATTATTATAAGAGAATTCCACTAGGGGTAGATGGTCAGCCCAGCTTCCCCCAAAGTCTAATGCACACGCTCTCAGCATATCGATAAGAGTTTGAATGGTTCTTTATGACTGGCCGTCAGTCTGAGGGTGGTAGGCGGTGCTTATGTGTAACCTCGTGCCCACACTCTCGTGAAACTTGCGCCAATAACGTGAGGTAAATCTGGTGTCCCGATCCGAAACGATTGACACAGGCACCCCGTGTCGAGATATGATTTCATTCATATATATTTCTGCCATTATCTCGGAGGAGTAAGCCTCTTTGATAGGTAGAAAATGAGCGCTTTTCGTAAGCCGATCTACGATTACCCATATTGTATCGTGCCCCTTTTTCGTTCTAGGAAGCTTAGTTACCAAATCCATTGTTATTTCCTCCCACTTCCATACCGGAATCTCTAAAGGCTGCAACTCCCCGTATGGTTTTTGATGCTCTGCTTTCACTTGAGAACATGTTAAGCATTTCGCGACATACTTAACGATATCACGTTTCATGCCCGGCCACCAATAATTGGTCTTCAAATCCTGATACATCTTTGTAGCCCCGGGGTGAACCGAATATCGTGACTTATGAGCTTCTTCAAGTATCGCGGTCTTGACTTCGCAGAAACGGGGTATCCAAATTCGGCCAAATCTCGTTTTGAGTCCGATCGAATTTTCTTCTAGCTTATCGGTTACTCCTTTCAATCTTTCTTTCTTTACATCTTCAGCTGCGAGTGATTTTATTTGAGAATCACGTATCGTCTCGAGTAATCGCGGCGTAACTATCATCTTCATGGATTTTACTCGAATGGGAGGCGGATATTCCTTTCGGCTTAACGCGTCGGCTACTACATTCGCTTTTCCCGGGTGATAAAGGATATCACAATCGTAGTCTTTGATAAGTTCTAACCACCTCCGTTGCCTCATATTCAAGTCTTTCTGCTCAAAGAAATATTTAAGGCTTTTATGATCCGAATAAATTGTGCACTTCACGCCATATAGATAATGCCTCCAAATTTTTAAGGCAAATACTACCGCTGCCAATTCCAAATCGTGTGTTGGGTAGTTTACTTCATGCAGCTTCAGTTGCCGTGAAGCATATGCGATAACTCTCCCCCGTTGCATTAAAACGCAACCTAAACCTTGATGTGACGCGTCTGAATAGACCACCAGGTCTTCAGTCCCATCCGGTAATGTCAAAACCGGTGGACATGATAATTTCTCTTTTAATACTCGGAAGGCTTCCTCCTGTTCTTTACCCCACACGAACTTCTCTTTCTTCCTCGTCAGCTTTGTTAAAGGCAAAGCTATCTTTGAAAAATCCTGTATGAACCTCCTGTAATATCCCGCAAGGCCTAGAAAACTTCTTATTTCAGTCTGGTTCTTCGGAGGAACCCATTTCATTACAGCATCGATCTTTGATGGATCTACTAGGACACCCTCCGAATTGATCACATGGCCCAGAAACTGCACCTCTCTGAGCCAAAAGGCGCATTTTGAAAATTTCGCGTAAAGTTTCTCTTTACGGAGAACTTCAAGTACTTCACGCAAGTGTCTTGCATGTTCGGCCTTGCTTCGCGAGTAGACTAGAATATCATCTATGAACACGATCACAGATTTATCTAACATGGGACGACATACCCGGTTCATAAGATCCATAAACGCAGCCGGCGCATTCGTCAACCCGAAAGACATGACTAAAAATTCATAATGCCCATAACGGGTTCTGAACGCGGTTTTCGGAACATCTTCTTCTCGTACCCTAACTTGATGGTACCCCGAACGCAAATCTATCTTGGAGAACCAACTCGCCCCTTGCAGTTGATCAAAAAGATCGTCAATTCTTGGTAAAGGGTAGCGGTTCTTGATAGTTAGCTTGTTTAATTCTCTGTAGTCGATGCACATGCGCATTGACCCGTCTTTCTTCTTAACAAATAAGACAGGCGCTCCCCAAGGTGACACACTCGGACGTATAAAGCCCTTGTCTAACAGGTCTTGTAATTGTGTCATTAGTTCCCGCATCTCGGTGGGAGCCAATCTATAAGGAGCCTTCGCAACCGGCTTCGCAACCGGATTCAATTCAATGCGAAACTCTATTTCTCTTTCGGGAGGAAGTCCCGGCAAGTCATCCGGAAACACATCCGGAAATTCATTCACGATCTCTACATCTTCAAGCTTCAGAAAATCTCGTTGAGTATCTACCACGTAAGCTAGGTATGCCTTATCCCCGTTAAGTGTATACTTAGCGGCTTGAACGAGGGTACAAAGTTTCGCTTCCATCCTCCTTTCTCCTTGTATAGTTATTCGTTTTCCACTTGGGGACTGAACATGTACCGTTTTGGTTTCACAATTAATTCCCGCTTGGTGTCGGGCCATCCAATCCATACCCACTATCATTTTGAATTCCCCCAGAACCATAGGTATGAGGTCGATATCAAATTCTTCATCTTCTATCGTAAATTTGCAATTTTTACAAATCTCATGCAGCATATAAATCTTACTATCAACTATCTCTACTTCTAAAGGCATCGGCATTCGTTCGATCTTAAACGAAGGATGTTGTATGATTTCATTTGAAATAAACGACATAGTGGCCCCGGTATCAAACAAAACATAAACCGGTATGGAGTTGAGTAAAAAGATACCTGAAACCACATTCGGATGAGACTTAGCTTCTTCGGAGGTGATTTGAAACATCCTCCCTTTCGCTTTAGAGCTTTCTTCGTTCTTTCCTTCCTTCTTTGATCCTTGTTGGAGTTTTGGACACTCCGACTTAACATGCCCCTTTCCAAAACAGTTGAAGCAAGTCTTCGAGTTATCTGGACATTGAAAAGACGAGTGTCCTTCCTTACCACACTTGTAGCACCCCTTCTTGCCTAACAAACACTCCCCGGTAGTCTTACAAGAAGGAATACCACTTTTCGACTTATCTTTCCTTCCTTGATCTTGATACCTCCCCTTTTTGGATGGACTCGAACTTGCACCTTTCTCGTTTGATCTCTTTTCCCCACGTTCTTCTTGTCTCTTAATTTCGATTTCTCTATCCCGTGCCAGATTGATGAGCTCATCTAGGGTCTCACATTTCGAAGGAGTAATGAACTCCCTAAATTCCGCCTTTAACACCCCGTAAAAACGATTGATCTTCATCCTTTCAGTCTTCACAAAGTCCCCACAGAACTTCATCTTATCCAAGAAAGTATTGGATATTTCATTTATCGACTCGTTTTTCTGTCGGAGGCGCAAGAAATCCTCCTGAATCTTATCAATAGCCGACTGAGGGCAATGGTACCTCATAAAGGGTTCCTTGAATTCTTGCCAAGTCATCACTTGTAGTTGATCCTCCCCTATTTCTTTACTGTGTGCATCCCACCAATCTTTTGCCTGTAAAGTGAGTTGGCCAGTAGCGAACATCACCTTATCTTCATTATCACAACGACTTCGAATAAATACCGCTTCAATATTTGAAATCCATCTTTGACATGCGATCGGGTCAATTTTACCATCATACGTTGCGGGATGACATGCCATGAAGTCTTTATACGTGCACCGTCTTTCTTTGCTTTTGCTTTTAGATCCCTCTATCAGTTCTTTCAGTTCTTCAATCTTACTAGTCATCATGGCATCCACAACTCCCAACACCCGACTTTCCACTTCTTGAGCTAATCGCGGAAGATTAGCTTGCATAACCCCTTCTGCCACTTCAGTGACTTTATTGTACATTGCTTCTTGACGAGCAGTATCATCGTCATCATTAACGTTTCTTGCATCAGCCATCTACACAATATCATGCTTTCGTTTAATATAAATCATAAAATTCTGGTATATCATTATTCTTTAACCAGCATTTACTTAATCCATATAGTGTCATTTGGTTCATTGCTTTTGGATTCTTACGAATCCGTTCTTGTTGTAATCACTAATTGTGATTGCGTACACTTATTAAGCCTTATACAGACCTCCCGTAGTTATTAAATAAGCCTTCGGACAGCCCAACAGCATAATCATGTGAAAAACAACAAAAATCAGCAAACTGCATTCGGCGAGCCGTCGGCGACGGGGGGCTAACCCGTCGGCGACGGGCTCTGGATTTGGGCGTCGGACAAGAACAGTCGTCGGCAGTAAGTTAAGCCGTCGGGTAAAGGTGGGCCGTCGGCGACGGGGAGCTAACCCGTCGGCGACGGGCCCTCGTTTAGCAAAACGCTGCAGGTTGTTTTTCTGGCTGTTCCGACTACTTCCGAGTCCGTTTCCAGCTTCCCGGGTCTCGGGATTTCTCATTTAACCCATCTTAACGCTTCATAACATAATGAATCTTAACTTTTAAACCGTAGTGCATTATACAAGTTCATATCAAACGAATGTTTAAAATTTTTACCTCTTTGGCGATCTTGGAGCGAGCACTCTTTCGAACGAGCCATCGGTTTGAGTTCAAGCATCGCGTTTAACGCTCGAATCCCTCAAACCTTGGCTCTGATACCAACTTGTTACAACCGCTTATTCATATTATTAAAAACAACAACTTATCAAAATCTAGACCTTGTAATTAACATTGTTTATAAACTTTTTTAACAAAATTTGGGCATGACCCGTTTGTAAAACAAGCATACCCCCTGTTATTTTCATATAATAAAACATCATCCATCAACGACCCTAGTTACATTAAACTACCCAAAAACAAGAACAACAAGTATTTAAGTTTAAGACTTCTAACAAGATAAACCGAATAGCAAGACATAGACCCAAAAGTATGCATTTTAACTAGCGGAAGCGTTCGGTATAACAAGGCATAGACATGTGCTCGCTCCAAGCTCCGGATCGCCTATAGTGAGGTTTTACCTACATTCAACAAGGATTTTAAAAGTTAGTCATCATACTAGTTATATATATAACCCTTTCGTTTTAATTCAATTCGTTATGAACATCATCTTGCTTACGCATTAAACTACCCAAATACTTGGGTTGTGCATAATCACTCTCAATGAGAGTTAAGCATACATATCCAACCCGTTTAATAGGGTTATTTGCTTTCAACATAAATTCTTCTTTCCATCCGTATCACGGATTAAGCTTCTCGCATTTATCATAGCATACAAAACCACCCGTTCGAGACGGATGGAAGCTTATTCTTAATCGACTTGTTCACTAGAACCGGTCGACTTGCATAGCTTATCATGGCTTTCATAACAACCAAATCCGCAAGGGATTTGCTAGTTACTTACTAGTCACCATATCATTTTGACAATAATTATTTATGATGTTATATCAAAATTATAACTAAAGTACTTGTATGCAACGAAACATACCTCGGTCTTGTGATCCTTCCGATTTCTTAGAATTCGAACCTTCTTCCTTCACACCTAGATCAACATATTCATTCATCCGTTTAGTACCCTAACTTTCATTCCATCACATTTCAATTTACACATAATCACTCTTTCAAGCATTTCATCAAACACCTAGTGTGCATTACATTAATAAAGCATAGTGTACAAGCATTTTAAGCATGATTTGCTATATCATCCTATATGTCATCACTAGGCAATCTAATTCTTTCAATTCTTTTAATCTTCATCAATTTATTTAGCATTCGGGTACTACGAGCTGAATTACATGCCAATTACAAACATTCATCATCCTAAAAATCTTTACATTCATAATCACAACTTTCACAAAGTGGGTTTATAGAGAATTTCCTTCAATTTACAAAATCTAAGCATGATTTCTACCCTAGGGAGCATCCTTAACATCTAAACAACACAAATCATATCACAATTTCATGATTGGGTCAAAACCCTTCTTCTACAATTCATCAAAACTAGAAATTCGACTTACCACTTGATGGGGTAGGGGTAATAGATCGAGATTTCACTACATGCAACTGATAAGCATTGATTCTTCTTGTTAATTAGGTGAATTTGATGAGAACAAGGGTGAACCCTTGTTCTTTCTTGGCTCCAGTCGATCCACACACGTACTGTGTGTGGGTTGTTTTTGTTTTTCCCCTTAATTAGCCCCCAATATTCATTAGTTACATAATTGGTCCTCCCACTTGAGGGAGTATTTAACTTAAGTCTTTTTCTTAACTAGTTACCATTTAATAAAAACTTTCCACTAACCAAGTTAATTTCTTTATTTATCATTTACCATATTTTGGGGTGTTACAATTGTCGTCTGTATCCGGTCGGTTTTGATTCTGAAACTAATTCGATGATTCCGTATCTTGTAATTTTGATTTCCATCTACCGGTTCTAGTTGGTCTTTTTGTTTACACGTAGTTTTTTTTTTTTTTTTGTATCGTGTATCTGATTCCTTTAGGATTCAAATAATGGAATTGATTTTGATTCTACAGCAGATCTCGTTCATATCTAGTCGGTTTTTACAACCTGCAAATGGTGACTTTCAAAGAGAGTGAGAAAGATGAACTCGGATGTAGGTCTTCTATAGCTGTTGTGTTGCCGAAATTAACTAGAGGCGACAGAGACAAACACTAGCAGGGGTTTTAGAGAGAGAGAGAGAGAGTTGAAAGTGTGATATTTTCTTGTTTTTTTCTTTTCCTTTTCTATTTAATATATTTTTAAGTAAAAAGGTAAAATTACAAAACTATCCTCATGTCAATAAACTTAACTTAAAATTTTAACTAGGTTAGGGCTAAAGGACGTAAGTTGTAATGGGTTTTGCAAATCAAAGATTGTGACTGTAATTAGTGAAGTTAAAGACTATCCATTGCAATTCGATATAAACGTAAATGACAAAAAAATGTAATTTACCCTACTATTAATTATGAACTTACCTTTGAACAAAGTAACTGACTTAGCCTTAGAACTCGGGCTTAGGCTCGTTTATTAAACAAACTCAAGGTAGTATTCGTTCCACAAAATGAAATAGAATCTTGATAGAATTGGAATGTTGATTTCATTTTGTATTTTGTTGGTTTCAACAAAAGAAAATGAATTGTAATTGAATGACAAGATGAGGAAGAGAATCTACATTCCAATTCCATTCAGATCTCATTCCATTATTTGAAACAAACACACCTATATTCAAAATCAAATTTCAATTTCTGTGCAAATTCGAATTCCATTACAATCCATAAAACAAACGCTAACTTGAACTCAGGCTCAGACTCGTTAATTTAACAAACTCAAACTCGGGCTCAACTCAACATGACTCAATTATTAGCGAGCCGATCTGATAACTCGCAAGTCGCAAGCGACTTGACTCATTTACATCCCTACAATAATGAATTCTATATTTGTAGCTTAACTCCAAACTCGGGACCACGAAGAAGGGCAAACGTCTGAATCAATCCAAACAAAGTTGTGCTCACAGTTGCATTATTTTTGGGGAAAAAAATACGTATTGGATTCAAATTAGGACCCATTCATACAACTCACTTCTATCTACCGTATCCCAGTTTTTATAATAACTTTTAAGTAGTAATCCAGATCAACACAATGTGTGTTGATCATTTGAAAGTACATTAACAAGCTAGACAAAAAAACTATAAAAACTCTTTTTTACGACCGCGATAACTATAACACGAACTGTTATCGTACCTTGGTATTCGATGAACCAACAGTACTCCTAAACTGCCTCAAAATCTCGGTAAACGTCACAATTCCCACTAAACCATAATCCTCCTTAACAACCCAAGCGTAACTAACACGATGAGCAATCATCTGAACCATAACCGCCATCAACGTGTTCCACGGGTTGCAAACTATGGCCTCTGACCGCCTCCCTGGATAACTCCGGCCCATGCCACCATTCTTCCACGCGCCAAACTCCTCATCTGAACTTGAAGACGAGGAAGAAGACGAAGGGTTGTAATAATCATCCATCATATCCATCATGCCGGTCAAGTTTCTCTCTTGCAGCCTCATTTTAACCAAGTGGACTAGATCCTCAGGTGGCCCACTGTAGTCAAGGTATGCCATGAGATCTCCTGCGGATAGGGTTGTAATAGCGGCGATGATGGTTTCATCGCAGCACGAGAGGGCAAAAGGGGAGATTTCGCCTATTAAAGTGTTGTCTTGGTTAACAACTGCTACAGAAGTTTGGTTTAAATGTGAGTGAGTGATCAAGGGTAATGCAGAGGATGCAGGGTCGTCGTAGTGGACGGTTAGGGTCTCGTTGCTGATAATGTTGAGTGATTCGATTGTGAAAGTGGGTATTGGGGAGAAGACGTTGATTGAGTTTAGGATGAAACGAATAATGTCTTCTCGGTTCAACCAACAATACTCTTTGCCATTGTGAAGTGTGGTACTGGTAGTAGTACCGAAAGAAGGATTAGTGATTAGGTGTTGTTGCCTTTGATTATATGTTTTGATTGGTATGACCAAGTTCTGAGCCCCTTCAAGTATGCTATCTATCGCCTCTAACAAGCTGGTACAAAGAACACAGAAGATAGAAAAATCAGTGAATGTAATGAAAAGCATAAACATGAATTAAGATTGATATAAACAGCATATGCAGAATTGTTAATGGCATCCTCTCTCACACACAAACAATATATTTAATATATGTGTGTATATATACAAGGGCGTAGCTTTGTGGGGGCGGGAGGGGGCGGCCGACCCCCCGAACTTTTCGCTCAGCAGTGGAGAGCATGTAGTTTTCGTATGGAATTTTTTTGGTATATACGTTTTTGACCCCCCGGTTTTATAGAAATTTTTGGTATACACGTTTTCGACCCCCCGAAATCTCAAACTTCGCCACTGTATATATATTGTTTTACTATATATATATTTTTTAAACGGTGTTTGAAAGCGAACGTAGCATTGAAGAAAAAATAAATGTTTTTTTACAGAACAATGTAAATCTATTGTGACAGTTAATATGACGCATGAATGCATTGTAAATGCCCAGATAAATGTGTCATGTCAACTGCTCCATTAGATTTTCACGCATCTTTCAAAAACATTTATTTATTTTTCTTTCAAATATTACGTCCACTTTCAAACACGTTTTCTAAAACACATAACTAAAGTAACATATATTAAACCTGAAAAACAGACACAAACAAGCATCCATCCATCCGCTTGAGTCTGGTTAAACAAACGGACACAAACAAGCATCCAAACGAAGCCATGTTCATACAAACATAATCAAACCTAAGAACCTAAAAAAACAGATCGATTCCAATACATCCAATTCAATTTCACATAAACTGTTAATTTCCGGCAACATTTCTGCATCAAGCTTAAATCAAAACAATCCAATTCACACATAAAAGATATTCAAATAACTAAAAGCCCTAAAAAAAAAAAAAATCCTGACCTGGAATTAGCTTCGAGATGTTTAATTCTCCCATCATCAACTTTAGGAAGCAGATCCAAAAGACTTGATTCAAAAGGATTGTCCTCTTTACAAACATAATCAATCACATCAACCATACAGATCTTTCCAATACATCGGCACAGAACGATGTCATGATGATTGCAGTTCCAGACACTTACATTGATATCGCCGGACCTCTTCAGTGCTGCCACGGCGTCCGCCACGGTTGCGGTGGCCGGCAACCACCGCAGCGGCGGTTTTCCGACGCACAGATCGGAGACTTCTGTCGCAAGGAATTTACGTGCCATACAATTAAATTGAATTGAAGAGAGAGAAAGAGATGGTTCTAGAAGGATGATTTACGTCCCCCGTTTGGAATGAAATCCAAGAGTGTCTTTCTGGTATTTATAGGCGAAGGCTGAATCACTGAATATTGGGATATATATTTTTTTATTTTATAAAAATGGTCCTTTATGTTTATAACCTTTTGCTTCATGTGGCATGTCATGTTTCACAATGTTTTTATGGACCTTGTATTTTTGTTTTTAAATTATCAAGATATTTGATAAATTTGGTCTTTATTCTTTTAACGTGTTATATTAAAATTGTTTTTTAAGAAACTTTGGGTTTAATAAATACTGAACTAGGATCAAATACAAACCACATTTTGTATACAAATTGTAAGAACCATTTATAAAGTGTAAGATGGTACCCAGCCAATTATAGAGAAATGGTAAAATAATAACCTAAAATCAATTATCGTGATTAAGTTTCATGTGCTAATATAATTCAAAAGTGCTACTTTTATGTATGTAATGTTTTAGTATGTGCTAATTTAATTTTTTTAAATGCTAGGATATGTTCTCACAGTTTGTAGGATAAATATGGTTTGTACCGTAACCAGCCCAATACATACTTAGACCGTGGGGTATGGGGCGCGGGTTTGGGCGTGGGTTGGGGGAAAACGCCCAAGCCACCACCCCGGGTGGGCTTGGGTTTGGGCGTGGCCTCATTGGCGTGGGTTTGAAGCCGGGCGTGGGGCGGGCTAGTAAGTGACATGGCAGGCTCTCAATAGCCAAACCAAATTCATGCCCCCCAACCCAAGCCCCACCATACCCCATGGGCGTGGGTTTTGGTGGTGTGGGGGAGGGGGGCTCCCATTCCACGTATCAACAAATGCCCCAACCCAAGCCCCCATACCCCACGATCTTAGTATCTTTCTTAGCATAGGAATGGCCTAGAACCTCTATAAATAATTTAAAATCTCTATAAATAATTTAAAAGAAAACCCTTCAGCATACCAATGGCCTAGAACCTCTATAAATAATTTAAAAGAAAACCCTTCAAAAATAGGTAGGCACCCTCTTTTTTTTAACATCAAATTTAGATAACTGATGAATTACTGGAGTATCATCGACAGACAACCTCTTTCAACAATCATCTTCTTTCCTCACCAACGGTTTGTGGCTACTAACATGTCATCCGCTCTCTTCCATGTACAAATTCTCTATAATGTCAAAGTTCTTTGGGGCTGACGGACATCATTGTTGGACTCAACATTCTTACTTTTACACACATCCTCTCTTGTTTTTATTTTTATCTTAAAATAATATTTTACTTCTTTTTATTATATTATTTGAAATATTTATCTATTTATAGTTTGTTATATAACATAAGCATTCTATATGATCCAAAGGTATAGTTCGTTTAATTGATTATACGTGTATCGGCTTTATTGTATATGATTTTTTATTCTTAATAAGAATTTTTTAGTCATAGCCTGAAATAGAAACTCATTCTTACGTCAACGGTGTATAGTTGATATTCTAACATATAAAGGTTCAAATGAGAAGAATTTTTTGTAAGAAGAAAAAAGAATAAATTTCAACCAATAAGAATATTTGATTTTATTTCATTTGATATTTGCATTTAATTTTAATGTAAGGGCAGGGGCGGACCTTATGTTTTACGAGCCGTAGCACGGGCTATGGCTCAACCTTTTATCGCTAGTGTAATTTTTTTTTCGGTTTTTATACCAAGGATACCCCTGAACAACTACGAGCACACCCCTAAAAAAGACTCTGTAAGCCGAAATCAATTGAAAATAATAAGCCCAAACCCCAATTGCCCAATATGTTGGCCCAAATCAATTGAAGATTCTAAATAATAAGCCCAATTGCCTAATATGTTAGCCCAAAATAATAAAAGATTGTAAATAATTGCCCAATTGCCTTGAAGTTTTAATGATGGTACGACACAACTACGAGGATACCAATCAATTGAAATTAATAAGCCCAAATCCCAATTGCTCATTTCGTCACACTATAAGTGATGGTGATAAATTTGAAAACTTGAATAGAATAAGTGATCTTGCGCGTGTTATGGTTGAAACGGGAACGCATAGTTCTCTTCCATCAGTTTATCGGATAGTGAAACAAGCTTTGCTTTTACCGGTTGCAACCACAATCGTTGAAAGATGTTTTTCGAAATTGAAGCTTGTCAAGACGGATTTACGCAATCAAATGGGCCCGAAATTTTTGAACAATGCTATGGTTTGTGCGGTCGAAAATGATTTTTTACGTGAAGTAAAAGACGACGATGTGACGGAATGATTTCAAGTTATGAAAAAAGAAGAGGACAAATCTATTAGATATTTGTTTTACTTTATTTATTTATTGTCGTTTTTTAATATTGTACGATTGCACGGTGAAATTTTTTTTAGGATACCCCTGAGTTAATGTTCTAGTTCCGCCACTGTGTAAGGGTATATTTGTAAGCTTACATAGATCATTAATATCTATTCTTCCTTTTTAATAGCTAACTACATTAAATTTGTAACTTATTTTCAATATATATATATATATATATATTTCCAAAAATTAAAAAAATGTTAATTCAGAGTGTATGGCAAATTACTATATGTGTAGGATAAATTTAAGTATATGTAGGAAATTTTTTGAAATGTGTAGGATAACTTTTTATGTGTGTAGGCAATGAAAATTAGTGTAGAGAATAATAGTCTTTATGAGTAATTAATTACTTCAAGATTGTAATAAATGAGATGAAAGAATAACTACTTAATATTTTACAATTATACCCTTTGTTCTTTTTCTTCTCAAATAAATTTTCTTCTCAAATGAACCTCCGCGTGTGTGTGTTCAACTCATTTATCATTTATTGATTTAACATGTGTCTATATTTATTTTAACATATGTATATAAGTATTTTTTATTCCTACTTTCCAATGAAAATAAAAAAATGATACATTTATCGAATCCAAATATTCATTATTTGGAGTCGTAAACTGAAGAAGTTTTTGGTGTTGTATGTTTAATACATTAATAACAAAATATTATATTTACGTAAATAAAAAGACTCATATAGGCTCATGACCATAGTCAAGTTTAATATTTAAAGCTAGGTTCTAACTCATCTATTAAAAAGACTATTTATTAATGAGTTTGAACTCATTTAAGCTTGACTTAATTCGAGATTTTAACAAACATATATAAGTATAAATATAAAAAAACATGGGGAGAAGATGCCTAATGCTAAAAGTTGGATGGTCATTTTGAAATGTGATAAATTGTCTAGAAATAAAAGTTGAAAAAAAATTAATAAAAAAAAATAAATAAATAAAAGCTGAAAAGTCAAACGGCATACCAGTTTGACGCGGACATTCGGTAAGGATTACAAAATGAGCATTCCCGGTGTTTGACCAATTTAATATTTTTTATTATTAATTCTCCTACCAACCCTGCCCTTGTTCAAATTTAGCAAAAGTGTAGTAGAATGTTGATTATTAGTGAATGGCTTTATATCCTTATTGCATCTTAGGGGTGAGATAAGACTTTGGGACTAATAGGTCATGGGTTCGATTATCACAAGGGGATTTTTCCCATATTTATTGGGTTTCCTCCTGAATTGGTGTATAGGCATTATGTCTAGTGGAGATGGATATGATCGGGTGGTTCCCTGGTGGCACGATGATACTCTAATGGTCCGTCAGTGATCTAAATTTGCCGTTCAAAAAAAAAAAAAAGAATGTTGATTATTAAAATATATAATATTACTAGGTTATAACCCGGGAATACTCCCGGGTTGTGAATCTTTTTATCTAAAAAATAAATATACATCTATATATATTAATTAATAAAAATATACCATGTAGTTGTGAATCTTTATAACCCGGGAACTTCTCGGGCAGGAAAAATCAATTTATAATCTAATTATGTCATTAAATAAATTAAAAGACATGTTTTCAAACGTTATTAAGTGTTTAAATAAATAAGTTAAAATTTGGTGTCAATACTATGCGGTACCAATGTTGAAATTAAAAGACATGTTTTCAAACGTTATTTGCCGTAAAATAACACTTTTTTCCATGGGGCGCCTCCTTCCGTTTCTTTACATGTGCACCTCTATGCTATGCGATACGGTACCGGTTAAGTCAAAGCACTTATGAAGAAATGAGTTGAGCCAAACCACTTTTTTTACCATAATCCCAAAGAAATAAAGGCACTTATGTTTTTACCTTTTTTAACCAAAACCCGATTACCAAACCTGGCCCAATGCTACCTAAACCAAGTATTTAACACAATTGTACATAAAGCCACACATGACCTAAGTAAAAAACATAACAAAAACTTTCTACATTAAACTTCCACAACAAAACTTTTAAACACATTAAAAGAAGATAATTGAGATATATTTCCTTTTTTAAACAGTCAACAAATCAAATTTTATTAAAAAATAGATTAGCATTGTGCTAATCCACATCCAAAAAACAACCAGACAACAAACTACATCATAGACCCCAAAAAAATTAACACGAAATTTCTCCAATTTTCCCATGATAAACCAACGTTTTTTAACTGATGTTTAACCCATAGGTACGCCAAAACTCTAATTTCCTACTTTAAACTCTCCACCTTAGGTTGTTTACGGTTGAAGATAATATTGTTTTGACTTCGCCAAATGCACCACACGACCGTTAGAATAATGGAGTAGACAACCTTTCTCCACTTCACAAAGCCTCTCGCTTGCTTATAAATCTTCAACTGGTCCTCGAATTCAAAGAAAAAGAAGCCATAAAGCATGTACCAAGTATTAATAAAGTCCCAGATAGTTTGCGTCATCCCACACGATACTAAAAGATGTTCTGCAGACTCCTCATATGCTCCACAAAAGTTGCACATATATAAACAATTATATATATACTTTTAAAAATGATTAATGTGCGAAACTTCCATTTTTTATCACCCGTGATCGAACAAAAACTGTATATATTTTAAAGAAACAATACCACATATCATATATTGTATAAAATGTACGATATGTGATGATAAAAGTTATCAACCGTGAACTTCCGTTTTCATAGTATACCAATAATTAGAGTAGCGTGTTAGACATTAGTCAACATTATTTTGAAATAATTTTTAAAATCTATATACTATATTTAATTATTTATTTATGGATAGATAAGTATTTGAATATGAATTAGAATGTTATGTTTAGGATTCGTTTATAGATTTGAACATATACATTTAAACAATAAAAATCCTACAACAATATTCCAGTCACTAAGCCTACAATAACTAATCAAATTTCACGAAGTAATCAAATTTCAAAATCAATAAACTGAACCGATTTTATGAAGTAAATAAAATGATCTTATCAAGACAAACAAAACAAACTTGATCTTATTTGTTTATATGATTATTAACATAATTTTAAATTATTGGAACCCTAACTTCTTGCTTAACATGTGATACACGTCATCTCGAGTACAAACATATGTTTTATTATTATTTTCTAAATAACATGGGTATACCATATAGTTATTGAATTTTGAAAATACAAAAATCAAACTCTTATTTGATCAAAGTTGGAGATGCTTATAATCATTTTAAACTTCTAAATGAAAAGCCAGCATATACATTAAAAATACATATTACATTAAAATATACTAAAACATATGGTCATTTGGTAAGTTTGTTGGAGTTTTGAAAGCCTTATATATATACGCATATATAGTTTAAACAACGATATCGTATATAGTAAAACGGCATAGATGGTGAAGCATAGAGAATATTGAAAAACATTAAAAAAAAATAGACATGTGAAAAAGTGGTTCTTAGAAGTAGAGTGATGGAAGTCGAAAACGGATACAAATACTTCAACCTCAAAGCATATAACTTTAAAACTTACGATTAGAATTCAATATCCCTATTTAACTTAATCGCTGGTTGAACCATTTAAATTTTATCAAACACTACTGTATATACATTTTTAAAAGAGATATTGGATTTAAATAACCTGAACTTTCATCAATTGGTCGATAACACTCTCAACTTTCGATTTGTACCGCACCACTCTCAACTTTTAACTTATTAGCCGATAGAACTCCCAAACTAATATAGTTTGCTAACATCAAAAAATAACAAATATTAGCCGATAGCACTCCCAAACACAACAATAATAATCCATATAAAGTAAATATATATCAGTGTACAAATAAAATAAATATAATAAATAAATAAAAAAGCGACATTACAATTACACAAATATACAATATGTCACAAAGTAAATATATCTTTAGCTATGTTTACAAAATGTGACACCTGTTTACCTGATTTTTTCTATAACTTATTTTATAGAGTTTGGAATTTTGGTTTCTTTGATTGGTCTTGATTTTGATCTTTGAACAAAATACAAAAGATTAGTATAGCAGCTGCAAGTTTAAGTAAAACCATTGTATTGTATTGTCATAAAAAGGCAACATCATAATGTGCATTGAGTAAGTAAAACCATTGTATTGTCATAAAAAGGTAACATCATAATGGGCATTGAGTAATGAACTATTAAATAATTGTATGTCTACTATGAAGATGAACTGTTATACAGTTAGTAGTCTTAGGCATAGTTAAAGCCAACTTAGAGTATTAGAATCAAATGGGCCGAAAAAAAAAGTCGTCTTTATTTTTCTTTATAATAGATAGGTTATCACCCATGAATACTCACGGATTAAGATATTTAAAATTTGTTAAACACAACTGTATATATAATTTAAAAGACGAATAATGTTTGAAAAAAAATCAAAAAATCAAAAAAATGTATATGAATTTTATTTACATCAAAAAAGATGAATCGTCAATCAACGTTGACCGCCTTCCAAACCGCACTCCATTATGTCAAGAGCGTTATCCATCATCTCAGCAATGACCATCAATCAACATTAACAGCCTTCCAAACCACCACCCATTATGTCGGTACCACGATACGTAATCTCAGCATCGACCTGTTGAGGCTCAGAAAAGGTCAAAGCCAAAATTTGTTCAAATTGATTGAAGTCAACGAATAGTGGTGTTTTAGTGTACATATTTAGTGGGATATTTTTTGTAATAATAAACATATTGAATTTATTAAAATTTTGCCATCTATTGCGTGAAGGGGTCACGCAGCTGTCCAGAAAAATAAAACAATAATTACCTAACCTTAATCTTCTTCAGATGCCTCATTCAACCACGAAATAATCTTCTCTGATTGTTTAACAAAAATTTTATCAGATTCATTGATCTCTGGACCTTTTTTATCAGCCCAAATGCCCAATTAAGAATAGCTTCATTTTGAATGAGTGTCTTTATCATATAAAATACAAATAAATAAACCAATGTACACCTACTTTTTGCATCATTTAACGTAAGGTTTATTTAACTTCTATGAGTCGTTTTGACCCAAACCTTTCTATCTGTCCATTTTGCCAACTTTAGCTTATACTTTATACTATAGCTTCAAACCATGGTTTGCGTCGAATCACACCTTGGCTCTATAAGTAGTGGGAATATCCTAAAAAAGCAGTCTTTAGTATTATTGCATTTTAGAAAAGCTACCCAAGTACATTAGATGGTTGGAAATATGTTTTATTAATCATGTATATATTTTGTTAAGTATAACAGCTTATTTTAAAAAAAAAATTGTGAGTACATTCACTTATAATCCTATATAAATTATGACACATGATTATTGGTATACTGTTTGAGGATATAATCTTTGATTTTAAAATAAATAATATGTTGCTATTGAAACAACTGGTATAATTACTTAGCATACCAAGTTTAACATGATAAAGTAGTCAATCCAAGACACAATAAAGTAGTCAATACAATTTACGAAAATTTATTTAAAACCAAAATAACTTAAAGGAAAACTTCAAATACATCAAACTGAAAGTGAAAATTACATCATAAGTTACCAAATAATCCTCTAAAATTGTGCCACCAATAATGATCCGTGGCCGCCGTCCTGCTATCCACAGATGCAAGGAAGTACCACCACAAAACACTATTAAACGTACTGATATGAAAATTACCCGCCAAACACTCTTGGTAAAGAAACCACAATGTAACCAACCAACCAACCAGTCTTTTTAATCAACAAAAACAAAGCCAGTGTTGCGGATGCCAATAAGATGGCTACAATGGGCCACACCACCATCATGTGTATAGCCACTAATGCTACTGCAACTGCCACTGATGTAGCAATAAACCGAAGGGAATAATAAAATGAGTCTGTACCCATCCCTAAAATGGTAAAAGTAGGAAGAGCACTATTAAGATGCACAAGAATTAACTGGACAACATGAAGCTTCACCGCATTTCTAAGTTTGTAACCCTTAGTGAGTAAATGGTACCAACTACCAAGCGACACTATTGCTCGTTTGCCAACTGCTTAAGGTCTTAAGTAGGAGTGCTGAACGGGTTGTGTTGGCGGTTTGGCGGGTTGAACCCGACCCAAACCCGGAAATTTTACACGAACCCGAACCCGAAAATCGTATCATACATAAGAAGCCGAACATGACCCGAATTTTTGTGGGTTGACCTGAACACAACCCGTTCAACCCGAATTTTTTATCTGAAATTAATATATATTAAAATTAAGATTTACTTAAAAAACAGAAATGTAAACCACAAAATCATATTAAATTATAAAATCTTATGCTAATTTCTCTTTTTAAGTTGTAATTATGGCACAAAACACACACCCCATTTATTTTATGACAAAAAAATAAGTTGTAAAAAATAAAATATAATATAAATGTGTTAAACTGGTCAACCCGCCAACCTGATCGGGTTGACCCGAACCCAACCCGTTAGCCTAAACGGGTTCACGGGTTCAGCATGAAACTGACCCAAACCCATCTAGACTAAACCTATACCAGCGAATTTCGTGTTAGGTTCGTGTCATGTTTTCGGGTCGTGTACGAAATTCACACCCTCGGTCTTGAGTAATTGGTTTTACATGATGATATCCGTTTCTAAGTTGGTTTTATCAGTGTATACTAATATCCGTTTCGAACAAACTAATATGATCTTATAAGGTGCTAGTTACCACTTTAGATATTATTACAACTCCCAAATTGTGAAACCAAACCGTTAGTAACGGTTCAGTTTGGTTTCAAATTGTAAAAGTTCGATTTCGGTGTTTGAAGATAAAAAACCGTTACTAACAGTTTAGCAAACGGTTTGACATAAAAATCGTCCAAACCGTACCATAAACACCCCTACCTCCAGCTACTACATTGAGAATAACCATCTGACCTATATTTAGCATCTAAAGTGAGAGAACTGATGTTTCTTAACCAAATAAAAAAAAATTCGATCGATATTAATCAAGGCTCTGCATTATTTTCAGTTTTTATTCTACAAACTAACATAGGTCTAGATGATGACAATGATCAACCTAAAAATAACACTGACATTAAACCTAGGATTGACACCCAATATTGTAGACTTAATGTGTATTCATCTATGTGAGATGCATATGTTAGAAATGAGATGGTAACCATTTGATTACAGAATACTACCTTTCAACTTTGAACGAAATTGGACGCATGCTGAAGTTGTACGCAGTATGTGTGTCTGCTTGGAAGAGAACAACAACATCGCCTAAGCAACCCTATTACATTAAACAATCACTCAAGTAAACCTATCATGCGTACAAAAATCAACAAAAAACGTACAACAGTTAATGCACAAATGTACAACAGAAAAGATCAGTTCTCAAGAACTAAATTACTTCTAGGATCAGAAAAGAGGATATATTACAATACAATAACTAACCTCGTCATTGTCCTTAGTTTGTAAAGTAGCAACAACATATAAGCATTTCTCGATATCTTCGCCTGGTAAGCGGAAAGCAAAGATGTAAATCGTGAGGGTCAGATGCAAGAGGAAGTGAAATAATAATGTGGAATCAAGCACATATACCACTCTTCCTTTCATTGTCATACATGACCCGTTCAACCCGATTTTTTTTCTGAAATAAAATATTAAAATTAAGATTTACTTAAAAAACACAAATGTAAATAACAAAATTATATTAAATTATAAAATCTTATGCTAATTTTTCTTTTTAGGTTGTTATTTGTGGCACAAAATACACACCCCATTTATTTTACGACATAAAATAAGTTGTAAAAAAATAAAATATAAAATAAATGTGTTAAACGGGTCAACCCGCCAACCTGATCGGGTTGACCCGAACCCGACCCGTTAACCTAAACAGGTCCGCGGGTTCAGCATGAAACTGACACGAACCCATCTAGACTAAACATATACCCGTGAATTTCGTGTTTGGTTCGTGTCGAATTTTCGGGTCGTGTCCGAAATTCACACCCTTAGTCTTAAGTAATTGGTTTTACATGATGATCTTGGGCAAAATGATGTTCTAAGTTGGTTTTAACAGTGTATACTAATATCCGTTTCAAACAAACTAATATGATCTTATAAGGTGCTAGTTACCACTTTAGTTATTATTATAACTTCCAAATCGTGAAGCGAAACCGAAACCAAACCGTTAGTAACGGTTCAGTTTGGTTTCAAATTGTAAAAGTTCAATTTCGGTTTTCAAATATCAAAAAACGTTACTAACGGTTTAGCTCACGGTTTGACATAAAAATCATCCAAACCGTACCATAAACACTCCCACCTCCAGCTACTACATTGAGAATAACCATTTGACCTGTCTTTAGCATCTAAAGTGGGAGAATTGATGTTTGTGAACCAAATAAAAATTGTTTCTATCGATATTAATCAAGGCTCTGCATTATTTTCATTTTTTATTCTACAAAGTAACATAGGTCTAGATGATGACAGTGATCAACCTAAAAATAACAGTGACATTAAACCTAGGATTGACACCCAATATTGTAGAATTAATGTGTATTAATCTATCTTACCTCCGGCTCTTGGCTAATTTCAAAAGAATTCTCACAACCAAATTGTCTTAGAGCTGCAATGCACGCATGGCATCCCTATTAAAACAAACAGATGAGATCACTTTCATATAGCTTGTAAATTGTAATTGCAAACACAATGATAAAAAGAAGGTTTAAATGCCCAAAATTGCAAACCATTGAAACTTCTAAATTACCACAATTTCACCAAATAAAGTAGCTACATTTAAGATGACTTTCGAATCGTTTGACTCACTTCATTTTCAAATAGAACTTATAAATTCACCCCTGTGACCAGTGATGAATAAAAAAATAACCAAATTCAACCGACTTATAGTTAAACGGGTCGAGTAAAGATGATGAAACCTTAAATATTCCTTCCTGCTAAAGAGCTAAAGTAGTTAAAAATGTTGAGTACCTGCAGCGAAATGCAAAACCGAATCTTAAATATAACACCAAAAATAACCATCAAGCAGAAAATGAAAACTCACCGGCGATTAGCCTCGAAACCCTAAGATCCAACAAACTTGATTTATGTAATCGTGTATAATAAGTTAACAACCCTAGAACTGTCAATTGCATAAACGAAACTGAAATCCATAGTCTCCCTAAAAATTTAAACCTATAAAAAAATACTAAAACATAAGATTTGTACCTTTGAGGAGGTTACCGTCCGACGGAGGCTTTAGCCATTGCAACAATAGCAAAAACATCTTCTCCCTTGCTACCCTAAGACCTACAAAAGGTGAATAACATCAAAAAGAAAGGTGCATAACAATGTTCTTTCAAAATTATATAATACTCGGTTCCAAATGTCTGTTATCAGAATAGCTCCATCAACTGGACATAAAATGTCCTCGTTTTTGGTCAATGTACTATTGAACATCGCTGGTGTGGATGCTAATCTACACACAAGAACATATACTAAGGATATTGAGTAAATTATATCTTGAATGAAAAGCAAACATCACAGCTTCATTACCCGTAATGCACAACGTCAAAATCTACACCAGCAATTCCCCAAGAAGCTGCATCCTGAAACCAGCAAATCAAGCCTTTAAAAACAAAACACAAGACACATATATATAGCATTACACATGCATATAAACCTAATAAGATGAAAACAATTCAATAATCACATTTGCAACCTAATTTTGAGCAAAAAAAAAAACAATACCCGCCACTCGTTGTTAGACCATCGCCATTCTAGACCATACGAACCCTAGCCATCACCGAGAACCTTTTTAGTCATCACGAACGGCTAAAACAAAGATCTGGAAAAAATATCTAGACATAAATAAGATCATCTAAAACGACATGAATGTTAAAATCCCTAAATACGATATAATCGAGTATATATCTATAGAAAATACAAACAAAATCTATTAGATGAACATACTAATTTGAATAATATGTGAGAATTTCGAAATCATACCGTGTTTTGCACAGCAGCGTTGTTAAATGAGGCGAATGAGTAATTAGGTTAATTAAGGAGTTTATGTAGTCGGGTCAAAATCCGGGTATGGTAAAACAATAACAATGAGAGAGAAGTGTCAGCTTTATGTGGTGGTGGAACCCTAGCCGCCGCCCTGTGCCTTGAACCACAACCATCACAAGACCATCGTTGGACAAAACCCTAAATGAACCCTAATCTACACACAAGAAAATATTATGAAATGAATCAGATGATTTTTTACATACCTTAATTCCAAATTCTATAAGTTAAATCTTTATCCATATGATGTATGGAATTAGCAGCCACCCATCAAAGCCCAATTTTTTAACAAGGTCAGCGAAACGCTCAGCATACATAACTGCATCTGTCATTGTCGCCAAAAATTGCTCGGCAGTCGCTCTTCCTTCATCCCACTCCACTATAAAAGTTCCCTTAACACCTAAAAATCGATAATCATTTACAACAGTTACAACAAAAAAATCAACAAATCACGAAAAAAGTACTACATATCAGGATTCAAATTATTAGTTTTCCGCCAAAATAATTTAACTTTCAGAAATCTTAAATATCATCTAAAACTCACTAATTTCAATATACCGGAACAACATTAGATCAGATATAAGCAAAACTAACCCAGAAGCCATGTCTCTGAAAATCAATGTTACGCTTCAATATCACATCTTTTAGGTCTTTGAGAGACTTATACCTGCATTCATAACAAATAATAACCAAAATGCTAAAAAAAGCAAACAAACAATGGAGCCTTAAGAAGATTACATTTAGGTCATGCCATACATTCTCATCATTACACATATGCACCCAAAATAGTTGACTAAGTAATCTGACTTTTTTTTTAAATTATCCTTTGACCCATTTATAGATTCTTTCGTGCAACACAAACTGAAACATAAACAGACATGAATTCTCTAAAAAGTGCATCAAAAACTCTACTAAATCACCACAAACATAGAGAACCATCAATATAAACTCAAAAATTATGAAAAAAACCGCTATCCCATTCAAGCATTTCATCAAACACCTTCCGTGCAATCCAAAAACTGAAACATTTTCAAACATTTTCCAAAAAAATTTGATGGAGAGGAATCGAACGGTAAGATAAACATCAAAAGTAAAATCAAATCAATGAAAACAATTGATCAAAAACAAACCCTAGTCTGAACAAATCAATGTAATAAATCTGAAAAAAAGCCCTAAATGAAACTAATTCGTAAAAAAAAACAAAATCTGAATAAAAATAAATCCTAATCAAACCCGAAAATGTGAAATGGATTATGAAGACATCAAAACACAACACATTCGATCACCAAAGCTTGAATCAGAGAAGATCGCTTGAATCCGAAATCACGATTAAATCAAATCAATGAAAACACAACGACCAAAACATATCCAGATTAAACCTTCGGAGCGGTAAATAAAACGGGGCTTCAGGCTATTTAATCGACATTAGGGGTTGATTAGATGAATCATGTGATTGACGTTAGGGTTTGGGAAGAATAGCCAAACAAAAAATCAAGATTACCTGATTGTTGATCCGAAGGAATGCAGAGGATTAAGGAAAAATAAGGATTGTTTGATTTACAGGACGATGAAGAAGATGAATACATGATGGATCTGATGTAGGAGATGAAGTTGTCGGTTAGGGTTTAGAGAGAATAGGTGAAAAAGTGATGGTTGTGGCTTTTTATATAGATCCGAATGAACGGGTGTAGGATGATCCGAACTCAAAACGGATCCCGCCTCTTTTGTATAGAAATCGTGAATGTAGAAGCCAAATATGATTTCCCTCCTAAAGTGAATTGCCACATCATCCAAGATGGCCAAAGACAAGTGCCACCTAGCCCAAATCCATCTCATTTATATATATATATATAGATTAAGTCTTACTGAATTATATACACAGTGAAGTAATATGTTGAAACGCATTCACTTTACATTACACGTATATAATTTACGTGTAAATAGACTGAAACCGGTAGGTTGGAACGAGAACCATTATGGGACCGTTACTGGTTTTGATGAATTGTTTAAAGTGTTTATTTTATTAAGGTTGTTAATCTACACTAAAACATAAATTAAAATTACAAATCAACATCAAAACTGTAAATACTTTATTAAATTATTTATGATATCATTCAATTCTTAAATTTGATTCAATCGAGTCGACCAGCAGACCCGTAAGTTGTTTGGTTCGATATCCGGTTCGGTTGTGAAAAACAATAATTTTAGAACATAAAGTTTCAAAAGTCAACTTCTAATGTAACTCATGACGTGCAACTAGCTACTGTCGATTAGGGATGACAATGGATCGAGTATGGCCTGGGTACGGCTAACCCCAGTCCCATTATTATTTGAGTTAATTGCCCAGATGGTCCCTGTGGTTTCACGTTTTTTCACGTTTAGTCCCCACCTTTTGAAAATAGCAGGTATGTTCCCTATGGTTTGCTATTTTGTTACTCGGATAGTCCCTGAGTAGATGTCAATTAGTTTAGAAATAGCAGGTATGCTCCCTATGGTTTGTCATTTTGTTACTCGAATAGTCCCCTGAGTAAATACCAGGGGACTATCGAGTAACAAAATGACAAACCCTAAGGAGCATAACTGCTATTTTCAAAAGGTGGGGACTAAACGTGAAAAAAACGTGAAACCACAAGGACCTGTTGGAAAAATAGGTGAAAATAATATTTTTCACAAATATAGGAAAATGATTTTTTCCTATTTTGGGCTAGAAATAAATATAATAAAATGAGCGGGTTTTATATATTTATTTGTGGGTTTGTGTTCTATGTTGGAAGACCTTCGCAACGAACTAAACCACGTCCAAAACCGAGCTAAGATGAATGAGATATCGATGCTCAAAGTTGGGTGTTTGGAACATTCAATGCTGAAACAAAATGGAAAGTAGCACCTTGTCCCACATCGGATGAGAGATGGAACTTAAAGGGGTATTTAAGTGGGAACTCTCCATCCTTATTGTTTCATGGAAGCACACACTAGTGTCCTCGCGAAGGGTGCGGAGCACCCTAACTCGCACTCGCACTCGCACACGCTTGCGCGCGCGTGCGCGTGGCGTGGGCGATGAGGCACTTTGCACGCTCGCATCGCCGCGAGCCGCTTGAGAGCCGCCTTTGTATTTTTGACCGCGTGCGCGTGGTGGAGCACAAGGGTTGCAAGGACCAAGTGGTAGGTGATGCGGCGCATGACGTGGCAGTCATGCGCATGCGCGCGCGAGTACACATGGCGCGGCGCACCAGAGTGAGCCAATACGGCGCGCTCGTGTCGCACGCGCGCATGGACTTGAGCCAAGAGGACGCACCGCGCATGGTGACGTGGCGCATGCGCGCATGGCTGTGAGCCAAGAGGCCGCACCGCGCATGGGCGTGCACACCTGAGCGCGCGCGCAGAAAGCTTCCAGCATTGAATAACAGAGCAGTTTCAGTCCAGCTTCGTAACTGACGAGTTAACTGGCTTTGACTGAGAATTAAATGACGTATTAAATTGCATTGAAGACGTTTAATGCAATTTAAACCTCTCTTTAATTCGTTTTTTTACTGTTTCGACTTAGGAGCTGTATATATACAGCTCCATACCCACTTCAGAGGGACACCAGAAACAACAACAGCAAACAACTCTCTCTCTATTACTTGTGATCTTCTTTTCTTGCAGTTTCAAGGTAACCTTCGGGTTGTAGGTCTACTCCGGCAGTACCACTGCTCCGGCTGTTGTACCCTGGGAAACAAAACGAGTACTCTTGGGAGACTCGGAATTTGTTTTAAGGGAAGCGTGTTGAACACGTGCCTCAGTCCAACTCTGCTTCTACACCTTTCTTGTATTTTGGATTTTTCAGTTGTAATAGTACTTGTGTTTCAGCTTTCTTATTTCTGAATTGTAATCTTGTATTTAAATTTGTTTATTTTATTTGATTTATGCGAACGGTTCGTACAATCTTAAAACAAATTTTTTAAAACCGTTCGTGTATCAAAACCATTCTGTTTGTGATTCAAACCAGTTTTGTTTTCACTCAGTTTGTGTTTTAAAAACATATTTTTTTTGGTTTTCATCTTCAAAGGAGCGACTTTGGTTGAAAACCATTCTGGTTACATTCAGAATTTGTCCTAAAAATTTGCTAAACTTTCTGATTTGGTCTTCAAAGTTGGACTTAGAAGCCAATTAGTAAGTTCTAAATATTATAAATTTTCTGTTTTTTGTCTTCAAAGTTGGACTTAGAAGCCGAAACAGTAAATTGTGGTAAAATTAAAATTTAGTAGTTTCCTTCTGGTTTGTGCGTAAATCGGAATTTTTTGACTAAAAATTTTAATTTTAATTTTTTCAGAATGTCGACCTCAAAAACAACAATACGAATGTTGTAGTTGGAACCCCTGCCAACACTGTGGGAGCGTCCACAGTGGCAAATCATGCTGAAAGACCTGAGAAGTTCTCGGGTCTACACTTCAAGCGGTGGCAACAGAAGATGTTCTTCTACTTGACCACCATGAACCTTGCGAGGTTCTTGACGGAAACCGCTCCTCAACCTGCGGAAGGGGAGACCGACGCTCAGGCTCTGAGCGCGGTAGATGCGTGGAAGCATTCGGATTTCATATGTCGAGGCTATGTACTCAACGGTCTCTCGGATGCCCTGTATAATGTGTACTATAATATCAAGACTTCCAAAGAGTTGTGGGAGTCCTTGGAGAAAAAGTACAAAACGGAGGATGCGGGAACAAAGAAATTTGTTGTCGCCCGTTTCTTGGACTTCAAAATGGTTGATAACAAGCCGGTTATGAACCAAGTCCAAGAGTTGCAAATTATACTAAATGACATCCATGCCGAGGGAATGGTACTTAGCGAGACATTTCAAGTGGCAGCCATGATTGAGAAATTACCTCCTGCTTGGTTGGATTTTAAGAATTATCTTAAACACAAGCGGAAGGAAATGTCGGTGGAGGACCTTGTTCTTCGTCTTCGTATAGAAGAGGAGAATAGGATCGCCCTAAAAAACAGCCTTGTGCAGCCTAGTGCTAGTGCAAACGTGGTTGAGCATGGGCAATCCTCTAAAGGCGCAAAGGGTAAGGGGAAAAAGGACAAAGGGAAAGCAAAGGCTAGCAAACTTGGACCGAAGAAAGGGGTTGTGAAAAAGAAACCTCCAACGTTCCAAGGGACTTGTTACAACTGTGACGAGCCGGGGCATCGGGCTAACCAATGCAAGAAACCAAAGCGTGAGCGTGCGCACATGGTGGATGAAGACGGAATGCCTTTGGTGGCAATGATTTCCGACAAAAGTGCAATGATGGATGAGGTCAATACGGTGACCAATACTCCAAAAGGTTGGTGGGTTGATACGGGAGCGACCCGTCATGTTTGTGCAGACAAAACCCTCTTTACTACCTTCAAGACGCTTGAAGGAGATGAGAAGCTGTATATGGGCAATGCAGCCACCGCCGACATCATGGGTGAAGGAACGGTGATCTTGAAGTGGACCTCAGGAAAGGAGCTCACTCTAAGCAACGTGTTGTATGTCCCGGACTTGCGGAAGAATCTAGTCTCGGGATGGTTGCTTAACAAGTTTGGATTTCGTTTAGTATTTGAGAGCGATCAATTTGTACTTACTAAACGAGGAATGTATGTTGGTAAGGGCTACGCCCAAAACGGCATGTTTAAATTAAATGTAATGGCTGTCAAAAAGATGAATAAAATTGCTACTACTTCTACTTATATGCTTGAGTTTTCTGATTCAAATAAATGGCATGGTAGATTAGGTCACGTTAATTTTAATTCAATACGACGTTTAATCAATTTAAATTGTATACCAACATTCCATATTGATTCACACTATAAATGTGAAACTTGTGTAGAATCCAAACTTACAAGAACATCATCCAAATCGGTTGAACGAATAACCGAACCCCTTGATTTAATTCACACCGATATTTGTGATTTAAAAGCGGTACCCACAAGAGGTGGAAATAAGTACTTTATCACGTTTATTGACGATAGTACTAAATATTGCTATGTGTATTTACTAAAAAGTAAAGATGAAGCAATAACTAAATTTATCTTGTATAAAAATGAAGTTGAGAATCAACTTCAAAAGAAGATAAAAGCTTTGCGAAGCGATCGAGGAGGCGAATATGTTGCACCTTTTGCCGAGTTATGCGCAAAAAGTGGCATAGTACATGAGTGTACACCTCCTTATTCTCCACAATCAAATGGCGTGGCGGAACGAAAGAACCGCACATTGAAAGAAATGATGAACGCCATGTTGATAAGTTCTGGGGTGAGCCATGACATGTGGGGGGAAGCCATTCTCTCGGCTAACTATCTTTTGAATAAGATACCACTAAAAAAGAGAGACGAAACTCCATATGAGTTATGGAAAAGGAAAAAACCTTCCTACAAATACTTGAAAGTGTGGGGGTGCCTAGCAAAGGTGACTGTGCCACCTCCTAAGGCTCTTAGGATAGGACCCAAAACTGTTGATTGCATATTCATTGGGTATGCGCATCAAAGTAGTGCACATCGCTTTCTTGTACATGAGTCCAAGAACCCTGATGTACACAAAGACACTATCATGGAGGTGAATCCTAACGTTGTTTCGTATTTTGAAAATGTGTTTCCTTTGAGAAGACAAACACATACAACTTCATCAACAACACTTGATGAACCGGGTCCAAGTTCATCTACATGGTTAGATGAAGCGGGTCCAAGTTCATCTACGCGGATAGATGAAACACACGATCAACCTGAGGTTGACGAGGGTGATCGTAGGCGAAGCAAAAGGCCAAGGGTTGAAAAATCCTTTGGTCCTGACTTCGTTAGCTATATGGTTGAGGGCGAGCCCAATACATATAGCGAAGCAGTTTCTTCTTCGGAAGGACCTCAATGGAAAGAAGCAATAAAGAACGAGATTGATTCTATATTGCAAAATCATACTTGGGAGTTAGTAGATCTTCCACCTGGTTGTAAACCACTTGGATATCGTTGGATATTCAAAAGGAAGATGAAAACTGATGGAAGTATTGATAAATACAAGGCTAGGTTGGTGATTAAAGGATTTAGACAAAAGGAAGGTCTAGATTACTTTGATACCTACTCGCCTGTGACGCGCATAACCTCGATTAGATTGGTTCTTGCTATAGCGGCTTTAAGAAACTTGGAAGTTCACCAAATGGATGTTAAAACCACATTTCTAAATGGCGATTTAGAAGAAGAGATTTACATGGAGCAACCTGAAGGTTTCTCCGCCCCAGGTCAAGAGGGTAAAGTATGTAAACTCGTCAAGTCTTTGTATGGCTTGAAGCAAGCACCAAAACAATGGCACCAAAAGTTTGATCATGTCATGATTGACAATGGTTTCAAAATAAATGAGTGCGACAAATGTGTTTATTTCAAAGACACAAATGAAGGTTATGTGATATTATGCCTTTATGTAGACGATATGCTTATCATTGGGAGTAATGATAAAATTATCAAAGCTACTAAAAGCATGTTGAAAGCGAGATTTGACATGAAAGACATGGGTTTAGCTGATGTGATTCTTGGAGTAAAGATCATAAGAACCCAAGATGGTCTTGTGTTAAGTCAATCTCACTATGTGGATAAAATTCTTGAAAAATTCAACTCGGGAGATACGAGTGTAGCTCAAACTCCAGTTGATACCTCCCAACATCTTAAGAAGAATAAAGGAGAGGGAGTTGCTCAGTTAGAGTATTCAAGAATTATTGGCAGTCTAATGTATCTAATGACATGTACTAGACCCAACTTGGCTTACGCGGTGAGTAGGCTAAGTAGATACACCAGCAATCCGAGCGCGGATCATTGGAAAGCTATCACGAGGGTGCTTAGATACATAAGATACACGAAAGATTATGGACTGCATTATGACCGACAACCAGCAGTGATTGAAGGATACACTGACGCAAACTGGATATCGGACAACAAGGATTCCAAATCAACAAGTGGTTACGTGTTTACACTTGGAGGAGCGGCTATTGCTTGGAAGTCTTCTAAGCAAACTATCATAGCTAGATCCACAATGGAATCCGAATTCATCGCCTTGGATAAGTCAGGTGAGGAGGCGGAATGGCTACGTCAATTCGTGGAAGATATTCCAAGATGGCCAAAGCCTTTGCCAGCCATTTGTATACATTGTGATAGCCAATCAGCAATTGGTAGAGCTCAAAGCTTAATGTATAATGGCAGATCAAGGCATATGCGACGTAGACATAACACGGTACGACAACTACTCTCAACGGGTGTTATCACAATTGATTATGTGAGATCAAAGGATAACATTGCAGACCCGTTTACAAAAGGCTTAAGCAGAGAGTTAGTGGAAACGTCGTCAAGAGGAATGGGACTAAAGCCCGTGGTAATTGGGAATATGAGGGAAACCTAACTTAGCTGACTGGAGATCCCAATAACTAAGTTCAATAGGCAAACTTAATCATATTACCAAAGCGGAGTCACTGTGGGGGAGTACCCCAAACTAAATAAAAAGGGAGTTATATACTTCCTAGTCCATTCCAATCAGTGACATTGAAGTAAGGCTAAGCATATTAAGGTTAACGATTTCGGGAAATAAAATAACCATGATGCTTTTAATGATTCATGGGAATCACCTATGTTAGAGAGAAGTAGGGTCGCTTCAAATGGATTTGTGGGGTGCGCAAATCCTAGAGCTCTCGCAGAACCAGGCTAGTGTTCCAGGACCATAATAGGACACGACAATGAGGAGTTGGCCAAACCAGGGAGAGTATTGTGTGAAGTGTATTGTCGTTTACACATATGGGGGTATGTTCAAAGACATCGCGTCTACACACCGCTAGTAAGCTAAGTGCGCTTCACAAAAGAAGGTTCAAAGGTGACAACCTACCTATCTTGCAATACTCAACTGTCGAATCTTATCACTGAAAAGTGTAAGGAAAAGATCCATTTCCATACATGTGGGGGATTGTTGGAAATTTGATGAAAATAGCATTTTTCATGTGGGGGATTGTTGGAAAAATAGGTGAAAATAGCATTTTTCACAAATATAGGAAAATGATTTTTTCCTATTTTGGGCTAGAAATAAATATAATAAAATGAGCGGGTTTTATATATTTATTTGTGGGTTTGTGTTCTATGTTGGAAGACCTTCGCAACGAACTAAACCACGTCCAAAACCGAGCTAAGATGAATGAGATATCGATGCTCAAAGTTGGGTGTTTGGAACATTCAATGCTGAAACAAAAGGGAAAGTAGCACCTTGTCCCACATCGGATGAAAGATGGAACTTAAAGGGGTATTTAAGTGGGAACTCTCCATCCTTATTGTTTCATGGAAGCACACACTAGTGTCCTCGCGAAGGGTGCGAAGCACCCTAACTCGCACTCGCACACGCTCGCGCGCACGCGTGGCGTGGGCGATGAGGCGCTTTGATGGCGCACTTTGCACTTCGCACGCTCGCATCGCCGCGAGCCGCTTGAGAGCCGCCTTTGTATTTTAGACCGCGTGCGCGTGGTGGAGCACAAGGGTTGCAAGGACCAAGTGGTAGGTGATGCGGCGCATGACGTGGCAGTCATGCGCATGCGCGCGCGAGTACACATGGCACGGAGGCGCGCGGTTGCGCGCATGGTGCATGGGTCATGCTGTGTCGTGCGCGGCGCACCAGAGTGAGCCAATACGGCGCGACTGTGTGGCGCGCTCGTGTCGCACGCGCGCATGGTGACGTGGCGCATGCGCGCATGGCTGTGAGCCAAGAGGCCGCACCGCGCATGGGCGTGCACACCTGGGCGCGCGCGCGCGCGCAGAAAGCTTTCAGCATTGAATAACAGAGCAGTTTCAGTCCAGCTTCGTAACTGACGAGTTAACTGGCTTTGACTGAGAATTAAATGACGTATTAAATTGCATTGAAGACGTTTAATGCAATTTAAACCTCTCTTTAATTCGTTTTTTGACTGTTTCGACTTAGGAGCTGCATATATACAGCTCCATACCCACTTCAGAGGGACACCAGAAACAACAACAGCAAACAACTCTCTCTCTATTACTTGTGATCTTCTTTTCTTGCAGTTTCAAGGTAACCTTCGGGTTGTAGGTCTACTCCGACCGGCTGTTGTACCCTGGGAAACAAAACGAGTACTCTTGGGAGACTCGGAATTTGTTTTAAGGGAAGCGTGTTGAACACGTGCCTCAGTCCAACTCTGCTTCTACACCTTTCTTGTATTTTGGATTTTTCAGTTGTAATAGTACTTGTGTTTCAGCTTTCTTATTTCTGAATTGTAATCTTGTATTTAAATTTGTTTATTTTATTTAATTTATGCGAACGGTTTGTACAGGACCATCCGAGCAATTAACTCAAATAATAATAATAACAACAATGAAACAATGTCAACCCTACCGAACCAAATCGACAGTGTGTTTGGTTCTCCGCCTGGTCTAGACCGCTTATGAAAACCTTAGTGCAAACCAAAAGTTAATTTTACAAATATAGGAAACATGATCATATTTTAGAAACTTCTGTTTTGTCCAAACAACATGCTCACTTTATTAATCATTTATAAGTTTATACCTAATTATACATGTAACAAGACCATGTTATGTGAACAAAGTGCTTTTGTGGTTAGGATAGTTAGGTTGGGTTGGTTTGGTATGCCTCAGTTTTTATGATCTAAATCGTTAATTAATGAAGCAAATTAACATTTAATTACATGCTTTTAGTTTAATACATTTCAAGAATCATACTTGTTATAAGAAAAAAAAAAGCACCTAAGACTGTGGGGTATGGTGGGACTTGGGTTGGGGCATGAGCTGACACGTGGCTTGGGGGGGAGACATGGGGTGACCCACATTCAACACGGAATGGTGGGGTGGGGGTTTGGGCGTGGGTTTGGTGGGCTTCGCTGGGCTGACCCGCTGGGCTGTTTGTTTAACAACAAATTTAATTTTTTATACTACTTTTAATTAAAGAAAATTACATAAAAAAAATTCCTAATGTTTATATTTGTTTTTTATCTCTTCTCTCATCTCCAAGACTAGTTGCAACTCGTCACTCTGTAGGTGATCAATCGGCTGGGATAGAATTTTCAAATCATCCCGTCTTTGTCTCAGGGCATCTCTAGCGGCATCTCTAGCTTCTTTGCTCCTTCGTTGTTCGGCCCTTTGTTGTTGGAAGACGTTGAATGTATCTAACTTGGATGAAATGTCATCCAACTGATCGCTGTATATTCCCCCACGCAAGCCCGAACTCCCAGCTGAAGGCGAGGCCGTAACAGATCTTGATTTTTGAACACGCCTTTTTGCGACATCTCTTCCATACTCAGGCCGGTTTGGGCTTGGCGAATCATCCAAAAGGTCCTCAAACTCTTGATCTCGTGCATCAGATTGGGCTTGGGACGAGGCCCTTGACCTTTTGGAAGACGTGTTACTTTCGCTACCGCTGGGGATATTCTCCCACTTTGGACGTAACTTACAAATCTCTCAACAATGCATGAAACGGAAGTCGGTCCCCACATTTGATTTGAATTGAACCAATGCGTTCGTCACAATGTCGGCTTCGGTTTCACCACTTTTTGGGTTTTGCTTTGCTTTATTTAAATAACCACTATATTTTGTAAGTTGGGTGCTGTAACACCTCGAAAATTCGTGTGCAATAAAATAACGACACGTGTCATGTAAGACAAAAATATTATTAAACCCGGATCCAATTAAAGATGTATGACAGGATTTAAAAGTGTCGTCATGTTAAATTTACACCTCTGAACGACCTCATTATGAATCCCAAGACTAATAAACATCTGGTATATATTCAAATCCGGTGATTTCTAGCAATAATTGAACCAAAATTGCAAGGGTGGACTCCTACGAAGAAATGCACGATAAACCTTCATTTACGGCACTTTAAAAAAGGATTCAATAAAACATTGCAAAATGGTAGGGTACATAACTGTTCAAGCATGTTGTTGAGGCCCCAAACTGATAATTCATGTCCCAAATTCGTAAAACATGGTTGCATGTTCGAATGCTTGAAAGGGCAATATTTTTGTTTTCTGCAAAAGGCTTACGGACCGTAAGCCACCCCCTTACGGTCCGTAAGGGGTGCCCAGCGACAGAAAACATGGCAGTTGGCTGTTTAAACGCAATAACCGACTTAAAATCGATTTTCCATTTCTTTGGACGACCCCTACATGCTTTTTAGAACTAGGGGACATCTGTGGATGATCCATGGCCATTGCTAGGCTTGTGTGTCAATGATCTATGAGATCAAAAGCACTATAAAAGGCCTTTTGTTGCAACCATTTTGATCACTCATTCCTTCTACATTTCTGGAGCTTCCTGGAGCTTAAGAGCAGACCCTAAGCCTTCCTAATCATGCATAGGACTTCAGTAAGTATGCTTAACCTTTCTTAGTTAAGTTTTTGCTTAGTTTTAGCTTAAAAGTCAAACCGTCGTAATTACCGTTTGACTTAGCGATTAATCATTGATGGTCCAATGATTAGTCGAATTGAAAGTAGTTATAAGTTGGTAATTATGTGGGCATTAAACCCTTAAAAGGGTACCCTCTGATTCCCACTCTAACTAGACCATTTGTCGGGTCAAATTTGATTAGAAAAAGTCAACAGAATGCTAATCTTCGAATTAAAGCATAATTAACAATGCAGAAGGCGTGTAACCTATTTTATCACTCATATAACTTGGTAATAAGTATAATAACTGGTCTAAGCTTGTTTGATCCGACAATTTTCTGTTTAGACCCGGTTCGGAACAGAAAGTCACAAAACTTTGAATTTTGCTTTGACTTCAGTTCTGACCCGTTTTAGTATGATTTGGAAATGCCTTAGAGCTTCCTTAGGACCAGGTTACATGCTAGTATAACCCTCTGTGATTATACACCTTGGTTCATTAGTTATCCAATTAATATGCATGATCCCGTTAATTGCCTATATGTTGACTATTATGCCCTTTTCACCATAAAACGTGATTTTTAAAAATGTAAAATAGTAGAAACCTTAGTTACTGATTTATAAACTTGCACCCAAAATTTGACATCAGTTTGAGGTATAGATTGAGAGTTATGCTCAATAGCGTAAGTAGAAAGCTTTTTAGCGATTAAACGGCATAATTAGCATATAGCCTATTTAAACCCACTTTTTGATATCAAACTTTTTACCCACTGATGTAATATAATATTTTGGGATTTTTGAAGATTTTTAATTAATTTTAGGCTGAGCATAACTTAGAGTCATAAGCTTAATTCGGTAATTGTCGGTTTTGCCCTTTTGGGCTATAAAATGAGTTTTACATATCTTTTTGACCCCAAACCTTTTGCTACTGATTTCATATGATAAATAAATTATTTTAAACCTTCTGGAATAATAAAAAATATCAGCTTTCTATATAGAACCCGGAAACGGCTTCTAATCGCCTTTTTAAGCGTTTTTAATGCATAGTATGTACTAAAACTATTTTAAACATACAAGGGTTGATACCTACTGATATTTTAGGTAAATTATAATATTTTAACAGTAAGCAAAAGTTGTTTAACTCAGACTTCAGTTTTGAGCTTTTCGGTTTATGTGAAATTACCAAAATGCCCCTACGGTGCATAGTTTGGTTATAATTGATAAATTTCACGTATATGCAATACCCTACTGATATAACTTATTAAATTAAGTATTTTTATTAATGATATCAGACCTGTAACTCAGGTTAATACTTAAACTCTTTTATAACCTTGTAAATGACCAAAATACCCCTACGGGGCATAGTTTGAGTTTAAATTCGTTTCGGGCATAATAAAAGATATCTTACTGATGTCACAACATATTTGAGGCATATTAACTTAGGAAACCTATTAATGACTCTCATAGTCACCCGTTACGCCTCTTGCGCGTTCGGTTCGGTTTATGTAACTAGTTTGCATAAATTAGCCGAAACGGGTCAAACCTTATCGGTTTTATCTCAAAATCCAGAATGTATTTAGATTACCCATATTAAACAAGTCTTCAAACTTGTTGGGTCTAAATCACATTCTATTCCGGTCTTCGCTTAATCGTGCGTTTGAACCGTATCTATCTTTAAAACTAACCGGTCTAAGCTTAAGCTTAACTAAAGGCCGTTAGGATTCTAATAGGTTATTATAAACCTTTGTTCCAGAATAGGAGACCCGGTAAAAGCTACCCGCATTTGCTATTTGTTAATTATACTTGCAAAGGTAAATACTTTTAACTTATTTTCCCTTATACGGGCTTGGGGTACGGTATATAAAATACCTCTTGGTTGGGCATTCGACCTTAATCGATTGGTGGTTAAGTATTATCGAGATGACCCGTTTAAATATGTTTTGTTGCTTAAACGCCTTTGGGGGGTTAATGACCATGTCCCGGATATCCTTGGCATCATTTTACGAAATGGCCACGACCTAAGCGCGGGGTGTAGGCGTACACCCGTCAGTGCATAAATAAGAAATGTGGTGTGTCTATTGATCTTTAACCCGGCACGAACCGGGCTACTGAACGCATAAGGAACATGTAATTCTTTTACAAGTTTATATATTCAAATAATTATCCCAAGTTATAAAAGATATTTGTGCCACGTGCATTCAAATCAATTTTATCAAACCTTTTTAAAATGAGTCAGTTAATTGTATTTACCAGTGTAAACTGACGTATTTTCCCAAAAAGGTTAAGTGCAGGTACTACGCGAACTAGGCTGGCTACTCCTAGCATCAATAAAGAGTCTCGCAAGCTTAAGATGCCTAACGTCTGTTGAACTACTGTTTCCTAATTATTTTTGATCCGTCTGTGGATTAAATTTCAACTGTTGTGATACTTGATATTACAATTACATTCGGTTGAAATATATCTTTCATTTGCTTCCGCTGTGCATTTAAATATTGTGTTGTTTGACTATTATGTTACCAACCATGTCACGATACTCCCCACCGGGCCAACCGGTAATACGTGGAAAGTCGGGGTGTGACAGGTTGGTATCAGAGCCAACATTGAGTGAATTAAACACTAGCCTTTTTGTGTTTAATCTCAATGACACAATTGCACATTCCTAAATTTTCGAGTCTAGACAAAGAACATAGGAATAATCCAAAATGTTTTTGTTTTTATCTTAACTTTGTCCTTTATATTTTGTCGTTATCTTATGTTATATTGACAGGTCTAAATATGCCGCCAAGATTTTTCAGACGAAGAGGACGAGGCAAGGGGCCAATCACCGCCCCCAATGATCATGAAGCCGGGCCTTCGCACAGGCGATCTCCTTCTACCACTGCGAGTGCCGATCCTCGAGAGAACTGGAGGACCAATGTGGAACCCGCTAGACGGTCTGTTTCACACAGCTCAACACCTCCTTACCGCCATTCATTCGGGCCACATCCGGAAAACGAGCCCGATAACCCTCAGCCTTCCTATATACCTCTCCAGAGATCTCTTTCGCACAACTCCTTTGGCAACCCTACTCCTGTTTTTCAGGGCCGGTTTAACCCAGAAAATTATGTTCAAGAACCAGTGGGTTTTAACCCATTGGGACCAGAGGACCACTTCTTCGAAGACAATGCTATGGAGATGGACGAGGACACGGATACCGTCGAACCTGCAAATGGTACACCCAACCATCCCATCGAGATCTCTGATGGATCTTCTTTTCACGGATCACCCTACGGTGGTCCGGACAGTTACCAAGCACGGTTTAACCAACATGAATGGTATTTCACACCTTCTCACCATTCATCACCTCACCAGCAGCAGCAGGATCCCTCTGGGGATTCACGTTTCGTGGCTGTCACGCCACCGCCTCCACCGCCGCCAGTTCATCAAACACCTCCAGAACCGCCAAGGCGTAGGAGGACAGGCGCACGGATGTCCGCGCGAGGAGGGGATTTTCATTTTAGCTCTCCTCGTCACTCAAGTGGCAGTCATTATCCGCCACAACATGAAGACCTGCAAATGGGTGGACCTTCAAACCCAGTCGCACCACATCCACCACCGATGGGTTTTGATAACCCGATTCCTGCATACACTGGTTCAATGGCGTACAACCTGTTTGAACAGCCGGCTCCCACCAACTATAATTACGCTGAAGCCGACCCATACTTGGTAGCGGCCAACTATAACGCCCTTCATCCTGAAGGACCGTATGGAGCTCCTTGGGGAGTAGGGTACCTAACTCATGGGTACCAAATACCTGCTAGACCTATAATTCGGCAACAATCGCAGCCGCCACGGTTTTCCCCACCCGAACGAGAAGAAATTCTGGAAAGATTAGACCAAGTCGAACGAGATTTTCACAGAGATCGCAAGGAGCGACAAAGTTTCTTCCAGGGATTGACAAGTTTAATAAAAGGGAAGAGCAAGAAGGACCATTGAATCCTTCAATTATTGATTGTATTTTCCTTGTTTCAGTTGAGCCCCTGCGTGGGTCTGTCTTGCTGTTTTGACCCCTGCGTGGGTATGGTTGTCTTTTGAGCCCCTGCGTGGGCCTATCTATCTGTTAACCCCTACGAGGGTATGTTGTTTGTTTAAGTCCCTGTGTGGACTAGTATTTCAGTTTGACCCCTGCGTGGGTAAGTTGTTCTGTTAAAAAGTCCCGTTTAGGGCGATGTGTAATTTTCTTAATAATTAATGGAATGTTAAGTAATAAATTTCATTTTTGCCATTATATGCATAAATAAATTATATGTGAAATAAATGAATCAAAATCATTCCTTTTAAAAATATATCTGCCTATTTAAATATTAATTAAGAATCTTAACGGTGTAACCTAGCCTCCGTGTCATTATAAGACCTGGCCAAGATGGTAAGACCTGTTTAAAAGATTCGGATCCCTGTTAATATCTGAAAACATGTTAACGCTCCTGGCAGACGTGATTAGTTAAAATCACACACGTCATTCATAATAGGATTCTTCTAAAGATTCCTAAATTAGACTAATGATATATAAATCATGGGTTTAAATCATCAATTAAGATGATCATATGTTAACCATCCATTGGTAATATAGTGCCTACGGGCCCTGCTCATTTTCATATGAGACAAAAGACAGTAGTAGTCTGCGACCTTGTCTGAAAAAGGTAAAGAACTATGTTCAAACCTACATGCCTTGATTCTCTAAAATCATGGCTTAAAATTTAAAAATGTCCTCGTGACTAGGCCTTTTTGTGCTAATAATACTATTATTGTTTTATAATTAGGATAGATTATAGTAAAATCCTAAATAAATGTGAGTAACAAATTAACCAAATATGGTCTATGTTTACCATGGTTAATAAATTGCCATAAAAGATAATTCCATAATAAACTCTCAAATAAATTAATGTCAATATCTTATGTAACAGTTCAAGATACATGGCTGACTGTGACGAGATCAACAGTCATCCCCTGGAGAATAATGAGAATGCTAGGATTAATATAACCAGGGAAGAACTCCGTACACTGATTGATACAGCTGTATCTAAAGCTATGGAGCAACAGTATAGTGGATCTAGTGGGACTCGAACTAGGACCCTATCTGCACCACATTCAAAGCCTAAGACTCATTCTAAGGCTCACAGCAAGCCACCACCCTCTAAAAAGGATGAGCCTAAGAAAGGTGATGACGATCGTCAGTCCACAAATCAGCAAAGTGTTCCATCTCAAAGAATCATGCTGAATCAAGGACCCCGTGATAAGGGTTGCTCCTATAAATACTTTGTTTCATGCAAGCCCAGAGATTTCACTGGGGAGAAAGGGGCTTTAGACTGCATGACGTGGTTGGATGAAATGGACACAGTTATTGATATCAGCGGATGTGCTGAGAAGGATGTGGTAAAGTTTGTGTCTCAATCGTTCAAGGGTGAGGCCTTAGCCTGGTGGAGATCGTTGATTCAAGCCACTGGGAAGATCCCATTGTACAACATGACATGGGAGCAATTTGTTGACCTCATCAGGGCAAACTACTGCCCTCAGCATGAGGTTGAAAAGATTGAGTCTGATTTCCTATCGTTGGTTATGAAGAACCTTGACTGCCAAGCGTACCTCACGAGCTTCAACACAATGTCCAGATTGGTTCCGTATCTGGTGACCCTGGAACCCAAAAGAATAGCTCGTTTCATTCGGGGTTTAGCCCTAGAAATAAAGGCAAGCGTGAAGGCCTCTCGGCCAACTACTTTCAGATCTGTAACTGATATATCTTTGTCCCTCACACTGGACGCGGTCAGACAGAGATCGCTGAGGAACACAGATGCCGAGAAAAGGAAACGTGAAGATGACAATTCACGAAGGTCAAACA